>CM035427.1:169033957-169196457 GCA_020310875.1 Ceratopteris richardii
CATCATGTTTGTAGGTTGAAGAAGGCACTTTATGGCCTAAAGCAAGCTCCAAGGGCTTGGAACCAAAGTCTAGTGGACTATTTGATCAAATGTGGTTACAATCAATGCAAGGTGGATCCATCTCTCTTCATCAAACAAAGAGGAGAACTTGTAGTCTACATGTGTGTGTATGTAGATGATCTTATCATTACAGGGAATGATACAATCAATGCAAGGTGGATCCATCTCTCTTCATCAAACAAAGAGGAGAACTTGTAGTCTATATGTGTGTGTATGTAGATGATCTTATCATTACAGGGAATGATCAATGCAAAGCTTGGAAAGGAGTTTAGGATCTCTGATCTTGGAGATCTTAGGTATTTTCTTGGCATTGAAGTTGTCTACAAAGAAGAAGGTATTATGCTCATACAAAGGAAGTATATTCTAGACCTACTTGAGAGGTTTGGGATGCTACATTGCAATCCTATTTCAAATCCCATGGAATTTAATGTGCAGCTAAGCTCCATTGATGGAGAACCATTAGAGGATGTAACTTTGTATTGATCTATTGTAGGCTCTTTCAATTATGCCACAATAACTAGGCCCGACATAGCATATGGAGTTGGAGTGTTATCACAATGTATGCATAGTCCAAGGACTACACACTTGCAAACTGCAAGAAGAATGTTACAAGATCTCAAGGCTACTATAAATGAAGGATTTTTCTACTCATTTGATGATGACATGCAGGTAAAAGCTTACTCCGATGCCGATTAGGCTAGTTCGAAGGAAGAGAGGAGTACAAGTGGTTACCTAGTCATGCTAGGTAGCAAGATCATCTCATGGATTTCAAAGAAGCAACCCATAGTGGCATTATCTTCCACCAAGGTTGCGTATAGAGCTTTGGCTCAAGTCACATGTGAGCTAATGTGAATCAAGAAGTTATTTATGGAGTTTAATTTGCAAGTTGACACATATCCAATCTTTTGTGACAATATGAATAGCATTCATCTAGCATTGAATCCTGTCTATCATGCTAGAACCAAGCACATTGAAGTGCACTATAACTTCATAAGGGAAACGGTGATATCCAAGGAACTTTCAGTACGCCATATTGGTACCAAGGACCAAGTTTCTGATGTTTTTACAAAGGATTTGGATGGAATGAAGATTTCAAAGTTCAAGCAATGCATCAACATGAAGGAGCTTGGATGAAGACAAAGAATTGAAGCTTGAGGGGGAGTGTTAAAATTCAAGATTCAAGCTAAAAAATCGTAGGAAATCAATCATGGACATATGGAGCAATCTAAGGAAGCCAAAAGCCACGAGATTCCATCAAGAAAATTCACTCAACCACTCACTATAAAAGGAACATGTATCCTGACTTCTTTTGTGCCATCTTCTTGGAGTTCTAGCTCATGTAAAGTGAGAACTAAGTGGGGGAGTTGTAATAAGCAAGCCCTTTGCTTGCTTGCTTGTTTTCTTTAGGTAGGCATATCTATGTGTGTGTGTAGGCAATGTTGCAACTTTCTACCCCTGAGTTGTTAGCATTGGTTCTCCATCCTTATGTATCCATTTGATGTAATTCTTGTCTCATTGGATAGCTATTGGATTATTATATTTTCACCAATTCTCTAGAGCATTCTTTGAGTAATCTGGGAGAGACATTCATTTTAGTGAAGTTGGGTGATTGATATCTCTCTTTGTGTGTAAGATCCATTGGAACTATTTTGCTCTGTGTTGTAAGGGCTGATTCTCCTTCTATATTTATCCATTTGCTAATATTTTTGTGTCATTGGGTAGCTATTAGAGTGCTCTAAAGTTAACCTAATTTTTGAGATTCATTCTCTGTATACTCTTTGAGAAAAGCTTGCTGGAGTGAAGTGAGGTCTCTGTTTGACTAGCAACCGTGAGCATTCAACTAGCTCAACATGTGGATATTGTTTCTCTTTGTGTAAGCATCCATTTGGAGTGAAATTTGTTTTCTTGGAAAGCTCTTAGTGTCTACTACAAGTTCACAAAAGCTCAATGGATTTCTTTCCATATTCTATGAGAAAGAGCATTTTTGGTGTACAGAGGTCAAAGAAGGGTACCTATGGAGGTCATTTCACGATTTGTCGTTGCATAGGGGTTGAGATGCTTCCCCCAACATCACTCAACTTCCTTTTGAGCAATGACAAGTCATCAAAGGAATCCCCAACAATCAACATATCATCGGCATAAATTATCAAGCATATCAAGCTGGCATTTGAGCATCTCTTTGTGTAGAGAAAATGATGCGTATTGCTTCGAGAAAGCCATGAGATTTTAGAAAAGCATCATACGGTTGGTGTCATTGTTTAGGTGGCTGTTTAATTCCATACAAGCTCTTCTTTAGCTTACAAACTGATCTTTCTTTGCCAAGAATTACAAAAACCTTTGGTTGTTCACTAGATATCTCATCTATAAGTTCTCCATGTAAGAAAGCAATTTTCACATCCATTTGGACTAACTCTAAGTCCTCCATTGCAAGGAATCCAAGCAATATGTGCAGTGTAGTCTTCTTGACTACTAGAGAGAAAAATTCCTTGAAATAAAAAACACATTTTGCTTAAAAACCTTTGCAACAAGTCCTACTTTATACTTTGGAGATGCACTATCTGATGTGAATTTTATCTTATATACTCATTTACATGGCAAAGCTTTTCTACCCTTTGGAAAAGGTACTAAATCCCAAGTACCATTTATGTGAATAGGATCCCATTCACTCTTCATGGAACGCTCCACTTTACATGATCCTCTATCTGCATAGCCTCTTTGTAGCAAGGAGGCTGACCAACATTTGCTAGCATGACAAAATCCAAGCCTAGAACATATCTATCAGGTGGATGTGAGACACGTGTTGAACATCTCAATGGGTGCTGAAAAAGAAAATTTGTAGAGTGATCTGATTGGACATTCTCTTGAACATCCCTATGTGTAGAATTTTTATGCATGCTAACTGGACTAGTATCCTCAAGAACCACTCTTCTCACTTGAAACTCCTTAATGGGTTGTTTATCCATCTTAGACTCATTGAAAATGACATCACTAAATGTGATCACTGACCATGTTTCTGGATCCCATAAGCAATATTCTGATTGGCCTTCTCAACCATATCCAAGAAAAATGCATTTCTTTGACTTATGGTCCAACTTTTTTCTAAGATTCTTGGGTATATGAATATATGTTTCACACCCAAAAACTCAAACATGATCATGACAATGTGGCTTCCCTATCCAAGATGATCATGATATGGCGGCTTCCCTATCCATAAATCTTGTGCCATTTTCAAAGCTTTGGTAGTGCTAGGTGAAAGATTAATCACATGAAATACTATCAAAGCCTTGTGAAAGATTTGTAGGATGATGCATAGAAACTACTGTATCCTGAATCGTTCTATTCATCCTTTCAACTACATGATTTTGTGCTGGGGTATAAGGAGTTGTAAGCTCTCTATGAGTTCCTCTGACTGATAAGAAAGGATGAAATTCATGTGATGTATATTCACCCCCATTATCTGAACATAAAGCCTTGACCTTAGTTCCTTTTTCAGTATCAACTAAAGCAAGCTGGTTTTTTGAAAGTAGATAATACCGCTTCCCTTGATTTGATAGGATATACCCAAACTTTTCTAAAAGTGACAAAGTAAAGAGAACCGCCTAATGACCTTGTGGGCGTAGGACCACACGCATCTATATGAATGAGATCATCTAAAGGCGGAATTGAAGAGTCAATATGTGTCTTAGCACGTTCCTAGTTTTCTTTCCACATTGACAATGCTCACAAAATGAAAAATCAGAGAAAGACATAGGTAAGTAGACAGAATGAGAATGATTTTCCATTCCACTATGAGATATGTGGCCCGAACGGCTATGCCAAATACAAGCCATACAATGTTTAGTAACAACTAACACGTGCTCTTTCTATGATACAAATAAAGGATTTTCCAACTTTGCTTCCTTTTGCAGTAACCATATTGCCCTTTGATATGTAGAAGGAATGAGCATAGAAAACCACCTTGTAACCAACTCACATCAAATTACATGATAATTGAGGCACATGGCATACATTATGCATAGTAAATTTTGAACCATCAATGAACTGCACAACCACATCTTCACTCTCGAGAGTGTCACTTTGGTAAGAGTAACTAAGTCTCATGATACCAAGAGACTTTGTTGCATAAGTAGAGAACCATTCTCTATGAGGTGTCACATGGAAAGAAGCACCAAAATCTAGCAGCCACATGTGGGAGAGATAATCTACCATAAGAGCCTCAATGGGCATAGTATTATCAAGTGTCAACACATCAACAAAATCATAAATAGCATTAATTTCTTCAATATTGACAGTCGAAGTAGATGGTGTAGGTAGTTGTTTAACATGCCCATCAATATTTTTTCCTTTACCTTTAGGATTATTTAATAAATAGCAATATTTCTTCATGTTTCCTTTCTTATGACAATCATGGCATTCAATATCCCTCTTCCTTGATTTACTTATAGTCTTATTTCGTTGACCATTTTGTTCTTGCTCTTGCCACATTGCTGATTCTTTCCTTGGTAGCAACCACAAACATTATATGCATCTCCACTCTGAGTGCAAACCATAGATTTTCTATCAATCTCCTCACTCAACTATGCTCCATATATGTCATCATAGAACAATTTACCAATAGGTGCACTATCGCTAATAACATCAAACTCATTCAGATAAGCAACAACACTATTTGTGCCATTATGTGCAAAGTGCAATTGAATGATAGATCTAGCCAATTCATCCATCATCACAATCTGAAGTATTTCTCTAGAGATGCACAATGGTGGACTCTTCTTCTCAAGAGCTCTGCAATGATACCCTTGCAGTAGAAACCTGGACTCTGGCATCACACACAGTACTCTGTACAAGGGGTACAGAATACACAAAACACATAGTATAAAGAACACAAACACAGATTTCCTAGGTCATACAAATGTAGTTGAACTTCCAGTATGTGGCTGACCAAGCCATTATATGTTTTATTAAAGAACATATACAAAAGTGTCTGGTGGCCATTTGGCCTTTCACATGGACACTAACAATAACAATCTCCCACTAAAGGCCAATATGCCCAAAGTGACTATGGGAGAAAAATAAAGAATGATAAAGAATACGTGAGTGCAAATATACAAACTATACCTCCTGCCTGATGGACATGTTACAAAATATACAAGTAATTGTGTAAGATCATGAATCAAGTAACCCCCATCAAGTGACAACAATGTCAAAAGCTATCCTGTGGTAGAACTTTAGTCAAAGCATCTATAACATTATCTCGAGTATGAACCTTCTCAAGAAGGATGGGCTCAATGCCTAAGCAGACTCTAATGAAGTGTTACCACACCTCAGTGTGCTTGGTCTTTGCATGATAGACTAGATTCTTAGCCAATGCAATGGCACTCTGACTATCATTGAGCAAACAAGATACATGTTGAGGAAGACCCATATCACGAGCAAGATGAGAATGTCACAATGCTTCCTTACATGCCTCACTCGCTGCAACATACTCTGCTTCTATGGTGGAAACATGTGTACATTCTTGAAGGTGAGATCTCCAAGAGATAGCACCTCTAGCAAAATGAAAAATGTACCATGATGTAGACTTATGATTGTCTACACAACCAACACAATCAAAAACTGCGTAACCATTAATGGATGCTTTCCCTCTACCTAAGCATAGACACTTGTACTTACTACCAATCAAATATCTCAAAATCATCTTGATTGTTTCCCAATGCTTCTTGTAGGGATTAGCCACTCACAACTCCCACTGCAAATGCAATGTCTGATCTCGTGGCTACCATAGCATACATGCGATTACCAACGGAATACTGACAAGGAATTTTGATCATGAATTCCTTTTCCTCATGTGATTTTGGGCAATGATCCTTGTTCAATTTCACATGTGGGTAAAGTTGTACTCAATGCCTTTCCATCCTACATATTGAACCTATGAAGTACTTTGGATATGTACTCACTTTGAGACAATTATATGCATCTTTTACTCCTATCACCAGTAATGTGCATGCCTAGAATATGTTTGGAATCCTCCAAATCCTTCCAATCAAATGTCTGACTCAACTTCTTTTTGAGAATTGACAAGTCATAAGAGGACTTCCCAACAATCAATCTATCATTGACATAAAGTATCAAGCATATCAAGCTCCCATCTAAGCATCTCTTTGTGTAGAGAAAATGATCCTCATGCTTTGAGAATAGTTTCAGACTTCATAAAAGCATCAAAATTTTGGTAGCATTGTCTAGGGGACTGTTTAGGTCCATATAAGCTCTTCTTGAGCTTACATATTAGACTTTCTTTGCCGAGAACTGCATAACCCTCTAGTGTCCTCCATTGCAAGGAATCCAAGAAACATGCGTAGGGTAGTCATCTTTACTATTGGAGAGAAGATTTCCTTGAAATCAACCCCATGTTGTTGTTTAAAAACCTTTGCAACAATTCTTGCTTTATACTTTGGAGAAGCACTATCTGATGTAAATTTCAGCTTATATACTCATTTACATGGTAAATATTTCTTGCCCTTTGGAAAAGGTACTAAATCCCAAGTACCATTCTTATGAATAGAATCCAATTCACTCCTCATGGCACGCTCCCGATTGACATGATCTTTTGTCCGCATAGCCTCTTTGTAGCAAGAAGGCCCACTAGCATCTGTTAGCATAAAAAAAATCCAAACCTGGAACATATCTATCAGGTGGATGCGAGACACATGTAGAGTTTCTCAATGATTGCTAGACAAGAACATTTGCAGACTAATATGATTGGACATTTTCTTGACCATCCCTATGTGCAACATTTTTATGCACACGAACTAGAGGACTAGTATCCTCAATCACCACTCTTCTCACTTCAACCTCCTTAATGGGCTGTTTATGCATCTTAGACTCATTAAAAATGACATCATTACTTTTGATCACTCCCCATGTTTTAGGATCCCATAAGCAATATCCAATTGTCCTTCTCCACCATATCCAAGAAAAATGCATTTTTGACTTATAGTCCAGCTTTTGCCTAAGGTTCTTGAGTATATGAACATATGCTTTACAACCAAAAACTCGAAGATGATCATAATATGGTGGCTTCCCTGTCCATAACTCGTGTGCCACTTTTAGACCATTGGAAACTAGGTGAAAGGTTAATCATGTGAACTAAAGTCAATACTGCTTCTAACCCAAATCCTTATGAAAGTTTTGCATGATGCAACATAGAAACTACTATATCATGAATAGTTCTATTCATCTTTTCAGTGACACCATTCTATTCTAGGGTATAAGGAGCTGTAAACTCTCTACAAATTACTCTAGAATGATAGAAAAGGCTGAATTCATGTGAGGTATACTTAACCCCATTATCTGAAGGTAAAAGATTAATTTTAGTTCCTTTTTCAATCTCAACTGAAGCAAGGCATTTTTTGAAAACAGGGAATGTTTCATCCTTTGATTTGATAGGATATACCCAGACTTTTCTAGTAGCATCATCTATGAAAGTGACAAAGTAAAGAGAACCACCTAATGTCCTTGTGGGCATAGGACCACACACATCCATATGAACGAGATCTAAGGGCTGAATTGAAGAGTCAATGTGCATTTTACGCACATTCCTAGTTTGCTTTCCATATGACAATGCTCACAAAATGAAAAATAAAAGAAAGATAACATATGTAAGTAACAAAAATGAGAACTATTTTCCGTTCCACTATGAGATATGTGGCCCAAACGGCCATGCCCAAGAGAAGCCATAGGCTATTGAGTAACAGCTAACAAGTGTTCTTTCTGTGATACAAATAAAGGATAAAGTTGTTGAGAGTGATGGATGGATGCACTCAGGAAATCAGTTGGTGCTGCAAAACCTGCTTCACACCTGCCCTCTTTTCTCCTCAGATATGCTTAGTACACTTGCTTAGCTTCCAAATGACACAAAGAAACCATATATGTACTTTGGAAGTGGTTTGGGTAATAGTCAAACCAAAACAGATAACTTTGTACTTCAAAAATCAAGCAAAACTTTCTATTCCTGTAGTGATACCTGCTCAGACTTTTACTCAGTGTGTCCAGCACACTTAAAATTGGAACAATTCCTTTTGGGAGTATCAATGTACCTTAGTAAGCTACCAATCACAAGTGGAATCACTTCAATTGATAAACTATGCACTGAGAAATAAGTTTAGCAAAGTTATAATCACCCCCGACTTTTCAGGAACTCTGCAGACAAATACCAGTGGGCACTTCGATTCGATTTTCTCCCAAATGGCTGAATGAAATCCTTTGAGATTTTGTATGCTTGTAGTAGACCTTGAGCTGGTTCCAATGAGCTATAGATCTCTTGATTTGGTTCAGTAGATCCAGATATATGCCCTGATGAAGTTGACAGACTTGGAGTAGGATACTCAGAAAAAACCAGAGATGATAAAATGTATACTTCTATTGATAAATGTGTTTGTACAATCTCATTAGCTTGCCAAGCACAGCTAAATGAGGTAGTGTGATGTTGGGTATAGAGTAGCACTCACACACAATGAGTTACAAGGAAAAATATGCCTCGGGGAGTGAGCTAGAGTGGCAGTGTAACCCGCGACTTTTTCACTACATCCTTTATAGAAGTTTGATCTTCATTTGAATTTGAAATTCAAACTTAGGCTCCCTTGAATCTCTCCTCTAAAAGTAGGGAGATATTCTCTCTATCTCAACATTCAAATTTCCACGACTCTAGTGGTAGGTAGATGACTTAAAGTGATTACAATCAAATGATAAGTCACTTAGACTTTTACAAGAGGTAAAAGGGTAGGAACACATAAGCATATGTTCACATGAGTCTTCCTTTAAGTGAAGCCTAGATAATCCTTTGTCCATGCTAATCTTCCATAAGTCCAAGGGTCCAAGCCAATGTGTGTAGGCTTGTCTTGCACCAACAGCTCCCCCTCAAGCCAAACACTTTGGCTTAAATCATTTCTTTCATTCTTCAATCACCTCCTGCAATCCAATCATAGATTTGAATCTGCATAACTTGTTTCCATCCAATGCCTTTGTAAGTAAATCTGCACATTGCATATTAGTAGAAACATATGTCAATTGAATCTCTTTACTCAGTAATTTCTCTCTCACATAGTGGTAATGAACCTCTATGTGTTTGGTTCTGGCATGATAAATTGGGTTTGCTGCAAGGTGAAGAGAGCTAGTGTTGTCTCCAAATATGATAGGTGGTCTTGTGAGTAGACCTAACTCTGTATATAGAAGCTTCAACCAGATAGCTTCTTGAGTAGCATTTGCAAGTCCTCTATACTCTGCTTCAGTGGATGACAATGCCACTGTAGGTTGCTTCTTAGCTGACCAAGAGATAGGCTTATCTCCTGCAAAGCAAATATATCCTGAGGTGTTTCTCCTATCATCCTTGCATCCTGCCCAATCTGCATCTGAATAAACCTTTATGTCAATATCTGATGTATAAGGGAAATACAAACCATGACTTTGAGTTCCCTTGAGGTATTTCAAGATCTTCTTTGCTGCCTCTAGGTGAGGTATTCTTGGTTTGTGCATGAATTGACTAAGTACACTTACTCCATAAGTTATGTCAATTCTTGTCAAGGTAGCATAGTTTAGGCTACCCACTATACTTTGGTATCCTGTAATGTCTTTGATCTCTTCTCCTTCATGTGCACTTAGCTTTTGATTAACCTCCATTGGAGTAGTGGATACCTTAGCATCCTGCAAACCAAACTTCTTGACCATATCCTGTACATACTTCTTTTGAGTGATGTATATACCTGAGTTTGTGTAGATCAATTCAAGACCTAGGAAATATTTTAGTAATCCAAGATCACTAATCTTGAATTCTTTCATCATCTGTCCTTTGATGTGTCTAATCCCATTGACATCATTACCTGTAATGATGATGTCATCTACATAAACACATAAGTAAATTACCTCTGTATTACTTCTCTTTATGAATAGAGAAGTGTCTGCTTTGCTCATCACAAATCCTTGGTCTTGGAGGTAGGTGGTCAATCTGTAGTTCCATGCTCTAGGTGCCTGCTTCAATCCATACAGAGCCTTCTTCAATTTACAAACATAATGTACCTTTCTTGGATCTTCATAGCCAGGTGGTTGTGACATGTAGACTTCTTCAGATATCCATCCATTTAGGAATGCATTCTTCACATCCAATTGGTACATGTTCCAATTCTTGGATGCAGCTACACTCACCAAAACTCTGATAGTTGGCATCTTGGCCACAGGAGAAAATGTCTCCTCATAATCAATGCCTTGGGTTTGTGCAAAACCCTTGGCTACCAACCTAGCTTTGTACCTGTTAATTGTTCCATCTGAATTCTTCTTCAATTTGTATATCCATCTGGATCCTATTACTTTCATAGAATCCTTCTTGGGTACCAAGTCCCAAGTATCACTTTCTTTGAGGGCTTCTATCTCTTCATCCATGGCTTCTCTCCATTCTGGCTTTGTAATTGCTTCTTCATAGGTACCTGGTTCTTCATTCAACAAGTCTTTTGCAAGATATACAGAGTGTTTAGTTACAAGTGATGTGTCATACCCAAATCTGATAGGCTTCTTCTTCTCTCTCTGAGATCTTCTCATAGCTTGAGTAGAAGTTTCTGCCTTGTCCTCCAATTTCTTCATCTTCATCTTTCCTTTGGATTTCCAAGCCTTGAACTCTTCAAGGTTTATGGTATCATCATCTGAGCTTGAGTCTTCTTGCTGAGTTGGCTCTTCCTTGGTAAGCTTTGGAAAATCTTCCTCCATATCATAGGGTAAACTCACTTTCCTGCATTCATTCTCATACCATGAGTCATTTTCATCAAATATGACATCTCTGCTTACCTTGAACCCTTTGTTTATGGGATTGTAGAATCTGTATCCCTTTTGGTTCAAATCATAACCAATGAAGATACATTTCTCTGCCTTTGGGTCTAGCTTTCCTCTTACCTGTGAGGGAATATGCACATATGCTACACATCCAAATATTTTGCAATGATCCAGAGAGGGTCTCTTACCATGCCAAGCTTCATATGGAGTCATGCCATCAAGTGATTTGGATGGCAACCTATTGATGAGGTAAGTGGCAGTGGACACACTCTCTGCCCATAGGTAATTTGGCAACTTTTTCTCATTGAGCATAGACCTAGCTGTTTCCACTATAAGTCTATTCCTTCTTTCTGCTACCCCATTTTGCTCAGGTGAGTACCTTGTAGTGATCTCCCTCTTGATGCCTCTTTCCTGCAAGAAATCTTCAAACTCATTGGAGAAGTACTCTCCTCCACCATCTGATCTTAGCCTCTTCAAGCTTCTACCTGTTTGATTCTCAACAAGTGCAAGATACCTCTTGAAACAATTAAACACTTCATCTTTATGCTTCATAAAGTATAAAATGGTCCACCTGCTATAGTCATCAATGAAGGACACATAATACCTTGAACCAGAAATGGAAGGGTCCTTGCTAGGTCCCCAAACATCTGTGTGTACCAAGTCTAGGTAGTCTTCATGCATGAAACCTTTCCTTGAGTAGGGTAATCTGTGAGACTTACCAAATTGACATGATCCACATTTATAAATCATGTGTTGCTTGGATACATTAGGTATCCCAAGCACACATTGATCCCTGCACATTTGCTTAAGAGTCCTTTCACCTATGTGCCCTAATCTCTTATGCCATATCTCTAACTCTGAAAGTGTCTGATCCTTGTAATTATACAAAGCAATGTTTTTTGTATCTTCTAGCTCAAATGTAAATAGTCTACCTGATTTCTCCCCTTTGGCTATCCTTCTGAATCCTTGTTTTGGGTCCTCCACATATGCTCCATGTTGTGTGAATCTGACCTGCAAACCTTTCTCCACAATCTGACCAACACTCATTAAATTCTTAGTTATTGTTGGTACATAGAGTACCCTGCTTAATAGGTTCTGATTACCATCACATGTCTTCACATTTCCAACTTTGACAACAGAGTGTTTAGTGTCATCACCTGTTTGTACCTGATGTTTGCCCTTGGGCTCTTCCAAATCAGAAAGTAGTGCCACATTGCCAGCTACATGGTTAGAACATCCTGAGTCAATGTAAAATAAATGATCATCATTTGTACCTATCTTGGAGGTCATGTTCATGATCAATAAGGAGTCATCTTGCTCCTCTGTGTAGTTGTTGTAGTCTCTTCTATTTCTGAATCCACCTTGGTAGCTTCCATTGTGGTTGTTGTTGTAATTGTTGTTGTATTGGTTGTTGTACCCATTGTAGCTTTGATGTTGGTTGAATCTGCCTCTTCCTTGAGAGTATCCACCTCTTGAGTAGCCTCTTCCTCTCTGATTTTTGTAGTTCTTGTAGCATTCATCTGTGGTATGATTGGACAACCCACAGATGTTGCATGGTGATGAGTTGTAGGGTCTCCCCCTACCTGACTTACCTCCTCTGCCTCTTCCTCTAGATGACCTACCTCTCCCTGCATAATTGGCTTGAGAGGTAGAGCCTTCTTCATCCTGTTTCTTCTTACCTTTATCTTTAACTTTCTTATCAGTATAAAGAGCAGAGGGGTTATTACCTTTTGATTGATCTCCAGCTTTGGTGAACTTTGCTTCATGTGTAAATAGTTGGCCCATGAGTGTTGTGAGATCAGGGGTATGCATGTCCATGTAGAGGTCCATTGCAGTGGTGAAACTTTCCCACTTATCATCTGCCTTGAGTCCATTTGTCACCTGCCTGACTATTTGCTCCTCTTCAATTTCCTCTCCAATGCTTGCTAGTTGGTCTGCCACATCTTTGATCTTTGTCACATACTCTGAGACTGATTGCTTGGGCTGCTTCCTAAGTGTTGTGAACTCTATCCATAATTGATTCTTCCTAGCCCTCGTGTTGGAAGAAAAATAGTTTGACAAGGTTTCCCAAGTCTCTTGGGAAGTCTTACAGTTCCTTACATGAGGTAAAAGAAAGTCAGATATAGAGTTTAAGAGATAAGACCTTGCCAAAGCATCCTTTGCACACCATTGGTTGAGCCTTTCATGTTCATCCTTTGTAGGTAGTCCTCTAGTCTTGAATGAGGGCAACTCCTCATCTCCTGATATGTATCCAAATAGACTTCTCCCTTGTAGATATGTCTTCATTCTCAATGACCAAGCTTGATAGTTGTTTCTGTCCAATTTGTCAATGAAAGAAGGGAAACCATCACCCATGATTACCTTGTTTTGCTCTGATACCACTGTTGAGAGTGATGGATGGATGCACTCAGGAAATCAGTTGGTGCTGCAAAACCTGCTTCACACCTGCCCTCTTTTCTCCTCAGATATGCTTAGTACACTTGCTTAGCTTCCAAATGACACAAAGAAACCATATATGTACTTTGGAAGTGGTTTGGGTAATAGTCAAACCAAAACAGATAACTTTGTACTTCAAAAATCAAGCAAAACTTTCTATTCTTGTAGTGATACCTGCTCAGACTTTTACTCAGTGTGTCCAGCACACTTAAAATTGGAACAATTCCTTTTGGGAGTATCAATGTACCTTAGTAAGCTACCAATCACAAGTGGAATCACTTCAATTGATAAACTATGCACTGAGAAATAAGTTTAGCAAAGTTATAATCACCCCCGACTTTTCAGGAACTCTGCAGACAAATACCAGTGGGCACTTCGATTCGATTTTCTCCCAAATGGCTGAATGAAATCCTTTGAGATTTTGTATGCTTGTAGTAGACCTTGAGCTGGTTCCAATGAGCTATAGATCTCTTGATTTGGTTCAGTAGATCCAGATATATGCCCTGATGAAGTTGACAGACTTGGAGTAGGATACTCAGAAAAAACCAGAGATGATAAAATGTATACTTCTATTGATAAATGTGTTTGTACAATCTCATTAGCTTGCCAAGCACAGCTAAATGAGGTAGTGTGATGTTGGGTATAGAGTAGCACTCACACACAATGAGTTACAAGGAAAAATATGCCTCGGGGAGTGAGCTAGAGTGGCAGTGTAACCCGCGACTTTTTCACTACATCCTTTATAGAAGTTTGATCTTCATTTGAATTTGAAATTCAAACTTAGGCTCCCTTGAATCTCTCCTCTAAAAGTAGGGAGATATTCTCTCTATCTCAACATTCAAATTTCCACGACTCTAGTGGTAGGTAGATGACTTAAAGTGATTACAATCAAATGATAAGTCACTTAGACTTTTACAAGAGGTAAAAGGGTAGGAACACATAAGCATATGTTCACATGAGTCTTCCTTTAAGTGAAGCCTAGATAATCCTTTGTCCATGCTAATCTTCCATAAGTCCAAGGGTCCAAGCCAATGTGTGTAGGCTTGTCTTGCACCAACAAAAGTGAGCCAAATTTTCTTTTGTTTTTAGTAGCCATATTACCCTTTGATATGCAAAAAGATTGAGCATAGAAGAACACCTTCTAACCAAGGTCATCAAGTTGACCAACTAACATCAAACTATGTGATAACTGAGGTACATATCGTACATTATACATACTAAATTTTCAACCATGAACGAATTGCACAACCACATCTCGAATCCGAACAACGTTAGACTCATAAGAGTTAGCAAGTCTCACAATACCAAGAGACTTTACTGCATAAGTAGAGAACCATTCTCTGTATGGAAAGAAGAACCAAAATTTAGTAGACATGTGTGGGAAAGAGAATCAACCATAAGAGCCTCAATATGCATAGTATTCTCAAGTGTCAACACATCAACATTATCAGAAAGAGAAAAATTTGTGCCATCAAATATTTGGATCTCAAAATGTTCTTTTCTTTGCAAGTTATAGCTCCTCTTGGAAACACTGGCACTAGATTGAGATCCATCGAATGTGCCTGAGATTTTTGATGCCATGATGATAGAGAACTCTCTAGGATGAAAATGGAGTTAGAATAGTCCAAGCACCATTAAGGTTCAAGAAAGGATGACCAAGTGTCAAGTTCTAGGAAAAAATCAACAGTCTCTCTAGAAAAATGGATTAATTAACAATAATGACCAATCAAAAGGATTATGTGAGAGTGAATGTGCTCACATCAATAAGTGTATCAAGGAGTAAATCGACCACTACATAGTTGGAAAAACCAAAAATATGGAATTTTTTTTGCTAATGTATCCTTTGTAAAATGAGCATATGACTAGTTTCAAAATCTCATAAATCTACAAGTACTGACATGGAATCCGGCATAGTGAAGCACTCACTCCACTCCATATAATCACATACCCAAAAGAAGCCAACTAGGCTTATCAAGCACCTATGAAAGACTAGCATACATCTCCTATGGAGAGGCTAGGTAAGTCTTCCACTTGCATCACCCTGACATCTAGGTGTCTCCCAATTAAGAAAACCTCACCACAAATGTCTTTAGCGAATGTAAAAGGTTCTATGCAAAAAGAGGTAACCACTATATCAATGACCACATGGACATACATAAGCGGTATCCACAAAAGCATACATAGTGTGTATGTGCTCAATATATGCAGTAAAATGGCACTGAAAGGCTAAAATCATAGCCAAAAATACTTGGAAGTGTTTATCAACTCTTGTCTTTAGGCTCAAAAACTTGCATAAACTTGTTGTGGTTGCTTCCATCACAATTTAAAACCTTTCAAGAAACCAATAGATTTATTAGTGTGATTGAAAACACATCCCCAAACCTAAATATTTTTTTTCATGTAAGTACAAAGAACACTCTTTTTATTTTTCTTGAACTTGTGTACGGAGAACTATGGACAAAAGTACTCCAAAATGGCTCCAAAAATCACCCCAAAAATGCTTCAAAAGAGGCTTTGAAAACAAAAAATGAAGCTTTGAGGGCCCAAAACATGTTCAAGGTAATGTGAACCTTAGTTTTTCCCCTTCCCCAAGCACCACAAGAGTGTAGCTTAGTGGCAAGAACTTTGTCAGTTAAGCGAGCTTTGGGGGGAACAAACTCGGATGAGTGACCTATCAGGAAGTATCGGGAACCGCCATCTTCCTTGATCATTGAGGTCCTCCCTTGCTGCAGCCAATGGTGATGTCGGTGACTCAGATGACAATGTACGCTAAGGTCTATGCCTCAGTTGCTGCCTTAATCATAAGCCTTGGGTGGGCAAGCAAGTGCTCGCATCGCTCACACAAAAGGAACAAAGCTTTTGCATTGAGATGCTCTGATATAGGTGAAGTATTTCTCTAGTGATGCATGGTGGTGGACTCTCCTTCTTGAGAGCTCCACAACAATACCCTTGGAGTAGAAACCTGAACTCCAACACTACACACAGTACTCCGCACAAGGGGTGCAAAATACGCAAAAAAGCACACAATACACAAACCATGAACACAAATTTCTTAGGTCATACAAATGTCATCAGAATTCTAGTCTATGGTTGACCAAGCCACTATACGTTTTATTAAATAACATGTACAAAAGTGTTCGGCAGCCATTTGGCCTTTTGCATGGACACTAATGGTAACACAATCATCATCATCCATATCAAGAGGCTTCTTTGAGATTCCATTTATTGGCTTCCACTATATCCTCTAAATCAACACATCTTTAATTTGATTCTTCCATACAACAAAGTTTATGCCATTTAATTTTTGGATCTCAAAATGGTCTTTTCCTTGAAAGTTATAGCTCCTCATAAGAAGACTTGCACTAGACCCAGATCGACCAGATCTATGTGAGATTTCTAATGCCATGATGACAGAGAATTGACTAGAATGATAATGGAGCTAGAATGGTCCAAAACACCACTAAGGCTCAAAAAGGGATGACCAAGTGTAAGATTCTAGGAAAAGTCAACAAGGCAATGAAGAACCAAAATTATTATGTGAGAATGTATGTGCTCACACCATTAAGTGTGTCAAGGAGTAAAATCGACCACTATATATTTGAATAACAAAAAATCTAGACTTTTATTTTGCTAGAGTCTCCTCTACAAAATGCACATACGATCACTTTCAAAAACTCATAAAACTATGAGTAATGACATGTAAAATTGCATAGTGAATCATTGATTCCAGTGTATATAACCACATAACGGAAAGAAGGCAACTAGGCTTATCGAGCACCTATGAACAACTAGCATACATCTCCTATGGTGAGACTAGTTAAGTCTTCCACCTACATCACCGAAGAGAGCTCAACATCTGGGTGTCTCCTACTTGAGAAAACCTCACCACAACCCTCTTTATCAAAGTCAAAGGCTTTGTGCAAAAATGTAACCACTATATCCATGACCACACGAACATACATAAGAGATATCCACAAAAGCATACATACTGTGTATGTGCTCAATATATGCAGTAAAATGGCATAAAAAGGCTGAATTTATAGCCCAAACAATGGCCAACAACACCCACAAGTGTCATTCAACTCTGTTCTTTGGGTTCCAGAACCTGCATAAACTTGCGATGGTTGCTCCCACCAGAACTGAAAACCTTTCAAGAAGCTTGTACATTTACTAGTATGGCTGAAAACCATAGCCCCAAAGATGAATATTAATTCTCAAAGAAGTACAAAGAACACTCTCCTTGATGTTCTTGAACCTGTGTAAAGAGAACTATGCATGAAACTACTCCAAGATGGCTCCAAGAATCACCAAAAAAATGCTTCAAAACAGGCTTGCAAATAATGAAGCTCTGAGGGCCTAAACATGTTCAAGGTAACATTAGTATTTCCCCCTCCTCAAACACCAAAAGGGTGTAGCTTAATTGCAAAAGATTGTTGGTTAAGCAAGCTCCGAGGAGAATGGTATTAGGATGGGTTACCTCTTGGGAAGTATCAGGAACCTTCATGTTCCTTGATTGTTGGTCCTCCCTTGTGCACAACCAATGGCAATTATGATGACTCAGATGACAAGGTATGCCAAGGTCTTGACTTGGTGTCTGACTTGGTTGTACGGCTTGGAGAAAGCCTTGGGTGGGTGGGTGGGTGCTCACTTAGCTCGCACAATAGCAAATACCTTTTGCTTCAAACTACTATGATACTAGTGAAGTGGTGTGATGGCGATGTACCATGGTGACTTTCTACAAATTCATCTAGGATGAAAAAAAGTCTGAATTCATGTGAGGTATACTCACATCTTTTATGTGAATGTAAAGCCTTGACATCAAACTACATGATAACTAAGGCTCATATCATATATTATGGATAGTAAATTTTAACTCATTAGTCAAGCATACAACAACATCTAGCATCAACTTCTTCTATCTTCACTATCAAAGTAGATGATGCACGTAACTGTTTAACATGCCCATCAAAATGTTGTCCTTTACCTTTAGCATTCTTTAATGCAAAGAATTATTTCTTCATATGCTCTTTCTTATGACAATAATGATACTCGATATCCCTCTTTCTTGATTTACCTCTACTCTTATTCCATTGACCATTCTTTTCCTTATCCTTGCTCCTACCATGTTGCTGGTTCTTTCCTTGGTAAGAACCACAAACACAATAGGCATCTATACTCTGAGTGCCAACTATAAACTTTCTATGGATCCCTTCACTCAAGAGTGCTCCACATAATATGTCATTGTAGACCAATTTACCACAAAGTGCACTATTGTTAATAATTGTGCAAAACATATCCCATGATGATGGCAAGGTGCATAGCAAAAAGAGTGCTTTAATTTCATTATTCATATCTATTTTTTGAGCTTGTCAATAAGAAAATATAGCATCAAACTCATTTAAATGAGAAGCAACACTATGTGTGTCCTTCATGCAAAAGGTCGCGTAACTTTCTCATTAGATATACTTTATTTGATGTTGTTTCTTTTTCATACATGTTGCATAAATTCTTCCAAAGATCCTCTACACTTTTGCGGTCCAATACTGTAAAGTAAACATTATCTTCCAAGTGCAGTTGAATGGTAGACCTAGCTATTTCATTCAACTCATTTTAATCATCATCATCATCATCCATATCAACATGCTTCTTTTAGTTCCATTATTGACTTCCATTGCTTGCTTTGAATCAACATAGCTTTAATAATCTTTAATATGATTCTTCCATAGAGCAAACTTTGTTCTTTATGCCTATATGACCAATCTAATACAAGATGCTGAACCTTCTTGTTTTCAAGAGGAAATCGGATATGCAAATTGGGAGAACGCTATGGACGAGGAGATGGCTACACTTTATGGAAATGAAACATGGAAGCTAGTTCCATTTCGGCAAGGAAAAGAACCCATAGACTACAAGTGGTTTTACAAGGTAAAGCATAATGTTGATGGTAGCATAAGTGAATATAAAGCATGATTGGTAGCAAAATGATATGCCCAAACATATGGCATTGATTGAGGAAAATTTCAGCCCTATAGCTAAAATGAATACTATTAGAGCACTCATTGGATTGGCTACAACAAAAGGATAGATTTTGCGTCAGATGGATATGAAGAATCCTTTCTTACATGGTGACTTGCAAGAAGAAGTGTACATAGACCAACCACAAGGATACGAGGATTCAGAGCATCCAAAATATTTTTGCAGGTTGAAAAAGGTGTTTTTTGGGCTTAAACAAGCCCCTCGTGCTTGACATGCAAGGATTGCAGATTGTTTAACCTCCATTGGCTTTTCTATGTGTGATGCAGATCACTCATTATATAAAAATGGTGATGTTGGCATCACGATTGTGGCTATTTATGTTGATGACTTGATTGTAGGTGGTGATAATGAAGAAAGCATTAAAGAGGTAAAGTGACTTCTTTGTGCAAGAATTTGAAATGAAAGATGTTAGTGTGCTATGCTATTTTTTGGGCATTGAATTTATACATATAGAAATAGGTATATGGCTATCCCAAAGGCAATATGCCTTGAGTATGTTGCAAAAGTATGGTATGATTGATTCAAGTCAATATCTATTCCATTCGATCAAAATCTGAAGTTGGATACTACATCATGTGAAGCATTGGAAAATGCTACTATGTACAAGAAAATTGTGGGAAGTTTGATACATCCGATAAATATAAGGCTTGATCTAAAGTTACATTGTAGGACTTGAAAGTCAATTTATGTAGGTTCCCAAGAAACCACATCTAGATGCTTTGAGACACAATCTACATTATGTGAGTGCTACTTTGGATTATGCATTGTTTTATGAAGCTAGTGTAGAATTTCAGATTCATGTACACATCGATGCAGATTGTCCTGGTAGTGTTCCAAATCGAAGATCTACTAGTGACTTTCTATTCTTATTTGGAAGTGTTGTTGTTACATGGAGCATTAAGAAGCAACCCACTATTGCTTTGTTGAGTATAGAGGTTGATTATCAAGGTGTTGCAATGGAAGCATGCAAAGCGTCATGGTTAGAGATGCTACTTGCCGATTTATGTGTGGAAGTGCAAAAGCCTATCATCTTTTATTGTGATAATCTTAGGAACATACAATTAGCATGAAATCCTGTTTTTCATGCTAGACCAAAGCATACGGAAGCACATTATCAATTCATCAAGGAAAAGGTATTAGCATGTGATATTGATCTTATCTATGTGAGGATAGATGAGCAAGTTGCTGACATTTCCACTAAAGCACATTATGCAGAGAAGTTGAAGACGTTTTGTAAGACACTTGGATTATAAGACATGACATTGAGTAAACACATATATACACATGTATGTACACACACATACATACATATGCACATACATACATATACACATGCATACATATACATACATACACACATACATACACACATACATACATACATACATACATACATACATACATACATACATACATACATACATACATACATACATACATACATACATACATACACACATGCCTGCATAAATACATACATACATTGTACAAACATTTATACATACATACATATACAAACACATACTTACACACATATACACACACAAACATACAAACAATTGGGTGTAATCATTTTTTGTAGGTAGAATGCTTTTTTTGTAGGTACAATGTCTTTTCGCAAAAAGGATTTCTTCTTTTAAGGTGGAATAATTTCTTTTGCAGGCGATTTGTGGCATAAAGTGCCATTTTTTCTTTATATTTTGAGTGGCTTATTTGATTATGGACTTCTGGCCTTAGTTCATTATGGCTTGCATGCTTATGGTTATTTTTTCTAAATTTTGTATTATAGGGAAAGTATCACTGATTTTGTTTTTGTATGGAATTATATATGGCATGCAAGTTGTTATACTTATGTGTCTTTGAGTAGCTTTGATGTATGTGCACTTTCTACTCTAGAGCTGGCTAGAGGTTTTTTCTCTTTGTAACTACATATTCACGATATACACATATGTGGTGGTACATAGTACTTAGGGATTCATGTATAGTGCTTGCGTCACTCATTCTTTTAATATTGATCATTGTTCATCATCCATCAAGAGAGAGATCTTCTACCCATCACATTTGTTCTCACATCGATCTCCTTCTTTGCTCTTGTGTATACTTCTTTTTGCGCTTCCTAACTCTCTTACACAACCAAAAATGATATCAGAGTAGATTTAGATCCCTTCTCAACCTACTATTTTTTGCATTCTCATATGCATGCACTTTAATAATGCAAATTAGTTATGAAGCATAGAAGTACAAGATTCAGCACTAAAAGAACATTTTCACCAACTGTGCTAGGGTTTTACCATCCCTTTTTGAAGCCTTTCTGCAGTCAAAATTACCAACAAAGCTATAAATCATGAGTTGCATTTCAGTTTGCACTATAAATTTTGTTGAAGTTCATACCATGATACCTTTGAGTTCTTTGGTCCAATGGCAAGCAACAATGACTTTTTTTGGCATGCATCAAGCTGAAGATAATCTTGATGGGAACCTAGGTTGCATTTATTCAGATGAATAATGGAATAATACTGAGTATGTTCATTTTATTTGTGGATTTCCAAATAAACAATGAAAAAAATCACACATGGATGCACTTTTGATAAAAAATACGTTTCTAAGCAAAAAATATATATATTTTTTCATTTGATAAAAAAAATAATCTTGCATGTGCTTGCTCACAAGTTCATAGAGCTCTACTACTACCATACCATTCATAGAGCCCTTTCCTCACCATACCATTCAGGTATTGCTCTATTTTTTGTTTATTGTCTATTTTATTGTTATGTTTTTTTTGTGCCATGCATATTGTATGATTCACATATGCATCTCTTACATATGTATGATTTGTATTTATATAATTAGTTTTATGTTCGACTCGCAAAAGTGTATTTTATTTGTATACATTGGTGAATAAAATTTAGAATAAACCAATAGTGTGATTGTCTGACTTGCTACATCGATTCTTACTCTCATAGTAGTATAGGACTGAGCAATAGATCTATTGAGATTGATTGAATTGCCACCTCGATTCGTACTTTCTCAATAGTACAAGGAGTGTATAGAGACTATTGTGATTGTATGATTCTTTGACTCTTACTCTCACAATAGTCACTTAGATTCCTGTGAACATAATTACAGTGTAGATCACAAGGTGTATAGAAACTATTGTGATTGTTTGATTCTTTGACTCTTACTATCACAATAGTTATAAACACGCATGCGACAAGACTCATACATAGTATAGTGAGTGTATATGAACTATTATGAATGTATGATTCTTTGACTCTTACATTCTTAATTGTTACATATATTCACCTCAAGATGATAATTGTACTTTCTATTTAATTACAAATCTACTTATCTAACTACGTATCCATATTCCTATCGTTTCTCTACACATTCTATTGGTTTATCTATCCATACACTTACTGACGTATCTATTTATATCTGTATTTAAAACGTATTTAAGTATCTATCATTTTATTTATGAGACTTATTTTTATTCTTACTTTTATGAATTAGATTAGTGTTTAAAGTTATTGATATCAATTCTGATTCAATTTTATCTGATAGTCTATTTTTTATATTTGCACACATAGCAGGTAAAATAAATAAGCACGAGCAAAAGTTTTTGGAATTTTGTGTGCTCATACATGTATGGAATGAGAGAAGATCAAATCACTCTAGCAATGGACATATCCAATTACAAAGATTTGATTGAACAACTATCTAGAACAACATATATCGATATTGAAGATAAATTAAGCAGTGTGTCAGGAGGAGCACAAGTATTAGATGAGAGCTCACTCGTATCTTTGGACATATCATCAAAGTAGCAGAGTCATTGGCATTAGATACCACCATAATGTCTGGATTCATGGACAAAATCAAATTTGTCGATTTACATTATGAAACAATGAAGAGAGGAAAGCGAGTGAGACCCGACATGATTGAACAAGGAGAGAGACCAACAGAAGATCCAAATACAAGAGATATACATGTGAATATGGGAGATCAAACATTGAATAATCTTTGTTTCCTCCCATATTCATCTATTCATTTCAAAGATGAAGCTCTTGTGGGGGAAGGACAATATGGAATAACCCACCCGAATAACCCACCTGGGATTTATCAACAAAATCTTTGCCGCAAACTTATTCAAATTACATGGTGCTGACGTATAGACATGAGAGAACAAAGCCATGAATGAAGCCACAATTTTATCTATTACGCACAATAGAATTTTCAATCCCCTTGGATTAGCTAGGCATCATAGCAAAATCCCGTGTCTCATTTTCAAATTATGGAATGGTGGTACATTAGACATGTGACTAGAGAAAATAAAAAAAGAGTACTAAAACATACCACAAAGGAGAGGTACTAAAGAAACAGAAGGAGATATAACAACTGTGAAGACAAACATTTGGAAGCTTATCAATGGATTTTTGCAAAAAATATCCTTTTTACACACTTGTAATATTTCCTATAACGATCTCCATCCAAGCAACGTTTTGTTGCATTTTGAAGCTAAGCATGCTTATATCAGACCATGTGATTTTGGTAGCGCAATATATTTACCAACAAAAGAAAAGCTTTTTGAAGCTATTTGATTTGGAAATATTGACTAGAAATGAGTGGAGTCAAAAGTACTCGTGGATTGCACCAGATTGTGTATCCACTAGCCCTCCACCTTTTAATAAAATCTAGGAGATCTTTATGATTTCGATACTCCTATTGCAACTTTTGAAATACATAGATTTAAAGAGTTATCCCATTGATAGAAATGAAATTTATAAGTTCAAATATGCTTTAGAACTAGCTTATGACAGAGATGTATAAGAAGGAGTAGATGCACATGAACTACTTTGAGTATTATCGAATCTATCTTGGTATTGTTTAAAGACCATATTCAAAATGATTTGTATTCATTTGAGTTAAGTGGAGTAAATGTTGTGGATTCATTTGAATTATGTGGATTAAATGATGTAGATTCATTTGAATTAAGTGGGTTAAATGATATGGATTCATTTGAATTAAGTGGAGTAAATGATGTGGATTCATTTGTAATATGTGGATTAAATGAAGTGGATTACTTTGAGTTAAGTGGATTAAATAAAGTGGTATTATTTGAATTATGTGGATTAAATGAAGTGGTATCATTTGAATTATGTGGATTAAATGGTATGGATTCATTTGAATTATGTGGATTAAATGAAGTGATATAATTTGAACTATGTGGATTAAATGAAGTGATATTACTTGAATTATGTTGATTAAATGATGTGGGTTCATTTAGATTATGTGGATTAAATGGTGGTACCATTTGAATTATGTGGATTAAATGATGTGGATTCATTTGAATTATGTGGATTAAATGAAGTGGTATCATTTGAACTATGTGGATTAAATGAAGTGGTCTCATTTGAATTATCTGGATTAAATGATGTGGATTCCTTTGAATTACGTGGATTAAATGAAGTGATATCATTTGAATTATGTGGATTAAATGATATGGATTCATTTGAATTATGTGGATGAAATGATGTGGTATCATTTGAATGATTTGATTTATGTGAATTAGATGATATGGATTCTTCTAAGGTAAAATTAGTGTTTTTTCTTTGCATATTTGAAAGTAAAACATGGCAAGAATGCTAGATATGAATTATGACCTTGATCATGTTGAATCTCAAAGGATTCTGTTTGAGTAGAATGCTCAATTTGGGAAATCGGGATTAGCATTTTTATTCCACCAAGGTTTTGTTGGAGTTAGACATCTTCGGAAGCACGCGAACAACACAAGGAAGAAGAAGAAGCTTGGAGCACAAACACACAATACTGAATGTATTACAAGAGAATGTACAAAGATAAGTAGCCCATTAGGGCAATAGGCGTATATACAAGCCGGGGGAAAAAAACCTCCTAAAGAGGGAAAAAAGTGCCTCGACGGTCCTAGTGTGTTCGCACACATCACTACCTAAATATATCAACAAATCCCCCCTTGGAGTGATGCGGTGAACAAGGAGCTGGCACTCATGTATAAGGAAGTGCCAAGCTATGTGGAAATCACTCCACAAAAGGAAGTAAGCCCAAAGCTTTGCGGAAAGCTTCAAACTTCTCCCTAGGCAGAGCCTTCATGAAAAGGTCTGCAATGTTCTCCTGTGTGGGCACATATGCCAAGTTGATCTCCCCAACAGAGAACCTCTCCCTGACATAGTGATAATGCACCTCAATGTGCTTAGTGCGAGCATGGAACACATGGTTCCTCGCAACTGCCAATGCACTCTGACTGTCAGTGAAGATGGTGGTGGCAGAAGACTGGCCAACACCCAAATCAGCCATAAGGCGTCTGAGCCACACACACTCAACAGTCGCTGTGAAAGTTGCCCAATACTTAGCCTCACAACTAGAAGTGGCCACAGTAGGATGCTTCTTGCTCAACCAAGATATACATGAGCTACCAAGCATGAAGCAAAAACCACTGGTGGGCACATGAGTGTCATAGCAACCAGCCGAATCTAAGTTAGAAAAAGCATGCAAATCTGGCGGTAGTGATCCCCCCTTGGGATAAAACAACCCAAGTAGCCGATTACCACTCAAGTAGCGAAAGATGCGCTTAACCGCCTTCCAATGCATGACTCTTGGGCAATGCATAAACCTGCTCATCTGTGAGATGGCAAACTGAATATCTGGCCGAGTAATGCATAAGTAAATCAAGCATCCAACAGCCTGCTGATAGAGAACAACATCAAATGCATCTCCAGCATCATGAAGAATCAATCGTAAACCTGTCTCCATAGGAGTGGCAATAGGCTTACAGTCTTCAAGGCCAAAACACTGCAATAGTGTGTCAATATATTTTGTTTGACACAAAGCCATTCCACCATCAACTTGCATAAGCTGAATGCCCAAATAGTGATGCAAATGCCCCAAATCAGACATCTCAAATGAGGCATGCAAATCAGCCTTGAAATCAGCAATATGCTTCTCAATTGGACCAGTGACAGCATGTCATCAACATAGACAACAATGATCAGAAGCACATCATTAGCACGCTTAACATATAAGGTGCTTTCAGTTGGACTATTCTCAAAACCATGTGCAACCAGATAGGCATGTATCTTCTCATACCAAGCACGTGGTGCTTACTTTAAACCATATAATGCCTTCTTTAACCTGCACACCTGGTTTTTATGCCCTTTCTACACAAAGCCACGGGGCTGAAAAACATACACTTCTTCATGCAAGTCACCATTTAGAAATGTTGTTTTAATGTCCAACTGATGTACATTCCAACCATGATGGGCTGCAAGTGCACAAATGCTCCGAACAGTAGTCATACGGCATGTAGGTGCAAAGGTCTCATCAAAATCAATGCCTCTTTCCTGCGCATAACCCTTTGCAACAAGCCTAGCCTTACACCTGTCAACTGTACCATCAAGTTTATGCTTCAGCTTGTATACCCACTTAGTGCCAATGGCCTTCTTGCCAGGAGGCAAGTCACATAAAGACCATGTACCATTCTTCATTATAGCATCATATTTAGATTGCATAGCAGCCATCCAATTTTCTGAATTCTGTGCTTCATCAAAAGAAACAGGCTCATTCTCATCACATAGACTAGACGCAGCCATAGCATAGCAATCTAATGCAAAGGAGGCACTATGAGAGCCTGAACGAGTATGATATGATAAAGGTGCATCTAATTTGCTATCACGCAAAGTCTGCACCAGCCATTTTGGCATAGTTTTTGCCTGCTCAATATCAGCTCTCTCATCAACAAGTGCATCATGTAAATCTGCATCAGAAGTAGAATGTTCTACATCATCATATGGAACGTGCAAAGGCTGAGAAGTTGCCTCATTAGGACCAACACTAGACTGTCCACCTGTAAAAAGAGGCATCAAGGTATCATACATGTCTTTGGAGCTAACATATGTCTCCTTAGTACATGAAAGCAATGGCTGAATAGCATCTTCCACAAAGACAACATCACGGCTAACCAGAATGCATTTAGTCTGTGGATGATACAGACGATAGCCTTTACTTTCAGAACTGTACCCAACAAAAATACATTTTACTGCCTTATCATTCAATTTTTTGCGATGTTGTTCAGGCACTAATGCATATGCCAAACAACCAAAAACACGCAGATGAGCAACAGATGGCTTGCGGTCATGCCAAGCCTCATATGGAGTGATAGATTGCAGCGCTTTAGTGGGACACTTGTTCAGTACATATGCTGCACACATTATAGCCTCAAGCCAGAAACTATGTGGTAAAGCCTGACTCTTGACCATGCACCTCGCCATCTCCATGAGTGACATGTTCTTTCGTTCAGCAACTCCATTCTGTTGAGGTGTATACGGCACTATACACTAGTGTTTTATCCCACGTTCAGCCAGAAATGCATTAAAATCAGAAGACATATATTCCCCCCCTCGATCAGAACGGAGGGTGCCCATTTTACATGCTGACAGATTTTCAGCCAAAACCAAAAACTGTTTAAAGCACATGAACACTTCGGACTTTGCTTTGAGTGGATATACCCATGCATGCCTGGAAAAATCATCAATGAAAGTCACGAAGTAAAGGTAATTCCCAAAAGAGGGTGTCTGCATAGGACCACAGACATCACTATGTACAAGCTGCAATTTCTACGTAGCCCGAACTGAACCATCTTTTGGAAAGGAGGAACACTGCATTTTGCCCAAAATACAACCTTCACATACATAATTTCCAGGCGCCTCAAGCTTGGGCAAAGAAGACACCATATTAGATTTCTGCAGGCGTAGCAAACTAGCAAAATTCAGATGACCAAAGCATGCATGCCAAAGCTTTGCATCTGACATAGCCTGAGAATCATGAACTGCACATGCTGAATCATTCACATATCTTTCATAGTGTATGAGCTTATACAACCCACGACATAAAATGCCAGAAGCAATAATCACATCGCCATTTGATAGATCATGAACTGTACACCTATCATCAACGAATTTCACAACCAAGCCAATCTTGGCTAATGCAGAAACTGATAACAGATTCTTCTTGATCCCTGGCACAAATAAAGCATCTGACAAGGTGAAAGAACTACCATCAGCAGTAGTCAGAATGATCTTACCAACTCTCATAACAGGATAAGAGGAGTTGTTGGCGCATGTGACAGTATTCCCTGTAGGGGTAGGCTCGAGTGAAAAGAAGAAACTGCGCTGCGAGGTAATATGTTTGGTCGCCCCCCTGTCAAAGTACCAAACATCTGAGTTCACTGCAGACATGCACTGCTCATGAGAAGATGGGTCAAAACTGCAAACAATAGTAAACACCCATTCTTCTTCCTACACAAGATTAGCAGACTCTGTTTTTGGTGTAGAGGCTTTTGCAACAACCATTCTAGCCTCCTTTTTCTTTGCCTCTTTTGCAACCAGTTTTGTATAGTATGATCATTCCCTTTACAGTACTTGCAAAACAATTTATGCTTTTCTGATTTCTTCTCATCTTTATCCTGGTTCTTCGAATGTGTAGCATTTGCAGATTTCTACTTACTAGTAGAAGAGCTCCATTTTCCTTTGCCCTTTTGACTAGCCAGGAAAGCTTGATCTGCAACACGCATAATGGACCTGTTATGCCTGGACTGATCTTCCTGCAACAGAACAGAGACTAACTCCTCAAATGATAAGGCATTCGGATTGCCTTTCATCATCAACCGAAGAGTAGAAGCAAAACTCTGATATGAATCAGGAAGACCATTCAGAACGGTCTGCACAAGTGAGCTATGTGGTATAACTCATCAGCAGAAATCAACTGTTCCTTTAAATCTTTGATCTTCGTTAGGAAACTGTCCATACAATCACCTTCATTCATGTGCTCAATCTCCAACTGTTTTCAGAGGTAAGCAACACGAGCCTCATTCCTAGCTTGGTACAATGTGGTAAGTGTATCCCAAGCATCCCTAGTTGTTCTGCAAGAGCGAATATGAGGAATAATGGCACGTTTGACAGACAAAACTATCAATGCATGTGCCTGGGCATCTCTGCCATCAAATGAATTTGCTCTGCAGTAGGTGCAACAGAAACAGCAGCACGAATAGGAATCTGGGGAATATCATCTTCGACACCATCTTCATCAGCTCCAACACCTCTATTTGTAGTACCTGTTGTTACAGGTATAACAGGACGTCTTTCAACACCCTGCACAATGTTCCACAATCCTTTTGCAACCAAAACATGTCGCATCATATAAGCCCATAATGGGTAGTTGGTACCATCCAACTTATCCTCAACAACCAACATACGAAATACATCACTGCTTTCAGCCATGGCCGGTGACTAAAATATCTTGATGCAGAAAATTGACTGTATCTCAAAAAGTTGAACAGAACTGCCCAGAGGAGTTCTGCTAAACCTGTAGCAAACTTCGAGACGCTTATACTGGAAAACAAAAACTGGTATATAGCTTTGGCACAAAAAGACGAAATAGCCTGCACAAGCACTGTGATAGTGCATTCGGAGGCCGAAACGAGCTTAGATCGCGATTTCGGCACCACAAAGCGAAGTTGTTTCGATCTCGGAAACACGTTGAGTATGCTCACCAAAATTCGTGCGATTCTGAGACCGCAAATGGAGGAGTGTCGACGACACCCTAGATGAAGCGACCACCTGCTCTGATACCAATTGTTGGAGTTAGAGGTCTGCGGAAGCACGCGAACAACACAAGGAAGAAGAAGAAGCGTGGAGCACAAACACACAATACTGAATGTATTACAAGAGAATGTACAAAGATAAGAAGTCGATTAGGGCAATAGGCGTATATACAAGCCGAGGGAAAAAAACCTCCTAAAGAGGGAAAAAAGTGCCCCGGCGGTCCTAGTGTGTTCACACACATCACTACCTAAATATATCAACAGATTTAAAGCCAGAGGGATTAGAAGGAGAACCATTATCAATGAAAGAAGTAATTTAAAAACTATGTCCAAATCATTTTGTTTGTGATGTTCTCTTTCAAGTTACACGAAGGGCAAAAGAAACAACACCATTAAAGCTTTCTAATTTACAACATAACAGAGCATCTAATAAACTTTGTTTAATGAAAGATAATCTACTTATATCTTTCAATAATAGATTTAGTGTATGAGCTATGCATGGAACCCAAGTAATGCCTGTCAGGGGAGCACTAGATTGTGCTCTCTGACTTCACTAGACAAGATTTCAGAAATACACTTACGATTACAAGAACACCCACATAGGGAAAATAATACAAGAAGATGGATTTGATACAAGAAGTCCCACAGCCCGGGACCAATAGGTATGGAAAACTGGACTAGAGATGATATGGGAGATCCCACAACCCGGGCTCGTAAGTATGAGACAAGATGTCTGGATTACAAGAACTCCCTTCTGGGAGATGATCTAAATACAAGAAAGAACTTGAAAAGATCTCTCCCTACGAGATTACAAGAGGACAAGACAGGATGTCCAAGAACTAGACTAGACAGGACTAGAACAAGAAACAAGACAGGAACTGGAACTGGAACTTGGAGAGTACTTACTTGGTGGTCACGACTCCTTGAGCTCCCAAGACTGATTATGAATGTGGCCAACCCCTCCTTATACAAGTTTTCCAAGGGCGGTTACGAATTGATCATGTCATCAATTCGAAGCATGGTCTCTGGATGTCAGAATCAAGTAAGAAGACAATCAATCTTAGGGTTTTGGCACGTTCCAAATGCAATGGAAGCATTAGTTTCCCCAAATTCTGAACCAACCATGAGATATAGGATTCACATGGAATCTGAGATTCAGGATGGTTTCCTTTGTCCATGACATTACCTCCCCCTCAAGCGATGAGTTCCACGAGGAGCGGTCATGTTTTCTGGTCTCGGCTGCATTGGATTTCTCTTATGGAATTCTCAAATCTTTATTGGTGCTCTCTGAAGGTTTTCTGCAGGTTCCCAGGTACGATCACTGATGTCATACCCTTTCCAATGAATAATGTATTCCAATCTTTCTCGAGATATTCTGGAATCTAGGACATGCTCGACTTCAAATTCTTCATGATCATCAATCTCGATAGGTGGTGAAGGACTAGGTCTCTCCCCCTCAATGGTGAAATCCGATATGGTTCCAACATGGATACATGGAAAACTGGATGTATTCTCATGGTGCTTGGTAGCTAGAGCTTGAAGGTGACTTGATTGATCTTGGCCAAGATGGTGAATGGACCAAATCTTTGATGATCTAACTTTGCACAGGGCCTTGAAGTTTGTAAATTGTTTCTGAGTAACCATACTTTATCCCCAATTTGATACAATGGATTTTGAACACGATGTTGATCTGCATAGTACTTATAATGTTCTTGAGCTTTATGGATCACTTCCTTGAGTTCTTTGTGAATTTCCATGAGGTACTGAGCCTTGTCTCTAGCAGCTGGGTTCTTGACATGATTTGCGAGTTGTATGTCCATACTTGGATGTTGTCCATAATTTGCAAAGAAGGGAGTCTACTTGGTAGATGTATGAATACTATTCTTATAGGTAAACTCTGCAAAGGGTAATGGCTCAAACCAATCATTCTGATGATAGTTGATGGTGCAACGGAGATATTGTTCTAGGACTTGATTCACCCGTTCTGTTTGTCCATCAATCTGTGGATGTTTGGCTGTAGATAGTTTAACTTGAACACCAAGGAGCTTGCAAAGACTATTCCAAAAGCTGGATATGAACTGTGGGCCTCGATCACTGACAATATCATCAGGCAATCCATGAAGCCTAAAGATGTATCTGAGGAAAAGCCTAGCAGTGGCTGCACCTGTGATTGCCTTGGTAGTTGGAATGAAGTGTGCCATCTTTGTAAATCTATCCACTATAACAAGAATGGCATCATACTTGTTGATATATTTAGGTAGTGATGTGTGTGAACACTCTAGGACTGCTGGGGCACTTTTTTCCCTCTTTAGGAGGTTTTTTTCCCCCGGCTTGTATATACGCCTATTGCCCTAATGGGCTAATCATCTTTGTACATTCTCTAGTAATACATTCAGTATTGTGTGTTTGTGCTCCAAGCTTCTTATTCTTCCTTGTGCTGTTCGCGTGCTTCCGCAGACGTCTATCTCCAACAATTGGTATCAGAGCATGTCGTCGCTTCTTCTAGGGCGCCGTCGACACTCCTCCGTTTGCAGTCTCAGATTCACACGAAATTTGGTGAGCATACTCAGGGTGTTTCCGAGATCAAAACAGCTTTGCTATGCGGTGCCGAAATCGCGATCTGAGCTCGTTTCGGCCTCCGAACGCACTATCGTAGCGCTTGTGCAGGCTATTTCATCCTTTTGTGCCAAAGGTATATACCAGTTTCTGTTTGCCAGTTTAAGCGTCTCAAAGTCTGCTACAGGTCTAGCAGAACTCGTCTGGGTTGTTCCGTTCAACTTTTTGAGATACAGTCAATTTTCTGCATCAAGGTATTTTAGTCACCGGCCATGGCTGAAAGCAGTGATGTATTCCGTATGTTGGCTGTTGAGGATAAGTTGGATGGTACCAACTACCCATTATGGGCTTATATGATGCGACATGTACTGGTTGCAAAAGGATTGTGGAACATTGTGCAGGGTGTTGAAAGAGGTCTTGTTACACCTGTAACGACAGGTACTGCAAATACAGGTGCTGGAGCTGATGAAGATGGTGTCGAAGATGATATTCCGCAGATTCCTGTTCGTGCTGCTGTTTCTGTTGCACCTACTGCAGAGCAGATTCGTTGGGATGGCAGAGATGCCCAGGCACATGCATTGATAGCTTTGTTTGTCAAACGTGCCATTATTCCTCACATTCGTTTTGCAGAACAGCAAAGGATGCTTGGGATACACTTACCACTTTGTACCAGGCTAGGAATGAGGCTCGTGTTGCTTACCTCCGAAAACAGTTGGAGAGTGAGCACATGAATGAAGGTGATTCTATGGACACTTTTCTTACAAAGATCAAAGACCTAAAGGAACAATTGATTTCTGCTGATGAGGTTATACCAGATAGCTCACTTGTGCAGACCGTTCTGAATGGTCTTCCTGATTCATATCAGAGTTTTGCCTCTACTCTTCGATTGATGATGAAAGGCAATCCGAATGCCTTGTCATTTGAGGAATTAGTCTCTGTTCTGTTGCAGGAAGATCAGTCCAGGCAGAACAGGTCCGTTATGCGTGTTGCAGATCAAGCTTTCCTGGCTAGTCAGAAGGGCAAAGGAAAATGGAGCTCTTCTACTAGTAAGCAGAAATCTGCAAATGCTGCACAATCGAAGAACCAGGATAAAGATGAGAAGAAATCAGAAAAGCAGAAATTGTTCAGCAAGTATTGTAAAGGAAATGATCATATTATAAAGAACTGTCCAAAACTGGCTGCTAAAGAGGCAAAGAAGAAAGAGGCTAGAATGGTTGTTGCAGAGGCCTCTACACCAAAAACAGAGTCTGCAAATCTTGTGCAGGAAGAAGAATGGGCATTTACTACTGTCTGCAGTTTTGACCCATCTTCTCATGATCAGTGCATGTCTGCAGTAGACTCATGTTTGGTACTTTGACAGTGGGGCGACCAAACATATTACCTCGCAGTGCAGTTTCTTCTCTTCACTCGAGCCTGCCCCTACAGGGAATACTGTCACATGTGCCAATAACTCCTCTTATCCTGTTATGGGAGTTGGTAAGATCATTGTGACTACTACTGATGGTAGTTCTTTCACTTTGTCAGATGCTTTATTTGTGCCAGGGATAAAAAAGAACCTGTTATCAGTTTCTGCATTAGCCAAGATTGGCTTGGTTGTGAAATTCGTTGATGACAGGTGTACAGTCCATGATCTCTCAAATAGCGATGTGATTATTGCTTCTGGCATTTTATGTCGTGGGCTGTATAAGCTCATAGACTATGAAAGATCTGTGAATGATTCGACATGTGCAGTTCATGATTCTCAGGCTATGTCAGATGCAAAGCTTTGGCATGCACGCTTTGGTCATCTGAATTTTGCTAGTTTGTTACGCCTGCAGAAATCTGAAATGGTGTCCTCTTTGCCCAAACTTGAGGCACTTGGAAAACATGTTTGTGAAGGCTGTATTTTGGGCAAAATGCAGCGTTCTTCCTTTCCAAAAGATGGTTCAGTTCGGGCTACGCAGAAATTGCAGCTTGTACATAGTGATGTCTGTGGTCCTATGCAGACACCCGCTTTTGGAAATTACCTTTACTTCGTGACTTTCATTGATGATTTTTCCAGGCATGCATGGGTATATCCACTCAAAGCAAAGTCCGAAGTGTTCATGTGCTTCAAACAGTTTTTGGTTTTGGCTGAAAATCTGTCAGCATGTAAAATGGGCACCCTCCGTTCTGATCGAGGGGGGGAATATATGTCTTCGGATTTTAATGCATTTCTGGCTGAATGTGGGATAAAACACCAGTGTACAGTGCTGTATACACCTCAATAGAATGGATTTGCTGAACGAAAGAACATGTCACTCATGGAGATGGCGAGGTGCATGGTCATAAGTCAGGCTTTACCACATAGTTTCTGGCTTGAGGCTGTCATGTGTGCAGCATATGTACTGAACAAGTGTCCCACTAGGTGTACTACGTGGCATACCTGCATTTGAGGTACTCACTCTAGGAGTAGAAGTGGGAGACACAACATCCATCCCACTGCCTCCACAACATCTGCCTCCTCCAGAGCCACCTGTAGATCCACTTATGGAACCTTCTCCTCTCGAGCATGACCTCAACTGATGAGATGAGCCAGCATCTGTATCGTGTTGAGGTGTCGAATGCATACATTGACTATTGGAGCCACTAGGGAATGGCTTAGAAGGCGATGGTGGTGGAGTCATAAAGCCAAGAGTACCTCCAGTGGGAGTGAGGTTGGCGAGAGTGAGGCCAGTAGGAGTGGGGTGGGGGGAGTGTTATTGTGAGCGATCAAGTACTATGACACGACAACCATATAAGCGGGATGTGCCTGAGATATAAATTCTAAGAACTATGTACTCCTCTGTCATGGAATGTAGAGTGATCAGAAGACTTTCTCCCATCATATTCTGCAACAAAAAACTCAAATAATTAGCATACGATAATAACCATAATATAGAAAAATATTAGTGTACAAAAACATATGGCAAAAAGAAAACACGAATTAATACGTACGAGTATTTGCTTTAGAGATCCTCTATTCTAGCATCCTCTTGGAGGTCTGATGCACATAGGGTATCTATCTCTCCATTGGTGACTTCTAGATCTCTTGGTATGCTAGCTCCTTCTTGATCATCATTCTCGTACAACATATTGTCTGTTACTTCATCGTGTATCTTATCTTCTTCAAAGATCTTTTCATCTCAAATAATGATCTCTTCCTCTTTGACTATCGAATGAATCTCAGAGTCCACTACAGATGGAATTTCTTCTATGTCTATGTTCTCACAAATTTGTCTACTACATGGAGAGACTTGTAAAACAAATAGCCACTTTGATTCTTTCAAATATAGCATAAAGATAACTTGATCATAGTGTTTAGGAAGTACAAATGTACCTCTTTCATTTGTCCATAGCTTTGTGGAGTCTACTTAAAACAAACTGCTCTTATCCCACCTTACTATTGTGTTTCTTCAAAGGTTAGTACTTTGAACGATTTCACATCAAATAGAAACTAATCAAAACTCGTGCAGCATAGCTTCAAGATATCTTGGATCACTCCACAATAATTGAGTTGGCCTTCTTGAGCATTGTCGTCTCTTGCACTAGCTACTTTTGTGGAAAAAGTTCACCATCACCTTACTACCAAAAGTAGATCTATTTTCATCGATTCATGCGATCTGACAGTGTCGTCCATGAGACCATAGTGAATTGTATTTAGAATACTCCCAATCACACCCCTTTGTGAGTTCCTACTCTTCTTCAGAGATATCTTCACTTGTTGCCTTTGCTTGTGAAAGCATTGTATCTAGTCATCTTCTCATTAGAAAGGGTGGAAGAGGTTGAAGATTTTTCGAAAGAGGCGAAAAGCGAGTGGAATGATTCTTTCAAAACTGAGATCTTTCCTTTGCATTTGTCTCCTTGTCAAGTTCATACCTCTTTAACCACTCTTGCATAGGCTCAGAGTTAACGATGCAAAACTTCAATGCCTTCTCTTTGAAAGTTGCATCCATTTTTCTTTGCATCCCTTTACCTTGAGGTTCATCACTACGAGACGAATATCTTCATCATCGCTCCATGTTGGAGATAGACGTCTTCGGAAGCACGCGAACAGCACAAGGAAGAAGAAGAAGCTTGGAGCACAAACACACAATACTGAATGTATTACTAGATAATGTACAAAGATAAGTAGCCCATTAGGGCAATAGGCGTATATACAAGCTGGGGGAAAAAAACCTCCTAAAGAGGGAAAAAAGTGCCCCGACGGTCCTAGAGTGTTCACACACATCACTACCTAAATATATCAACAAATCCCCCTGGGAGTGATGCGGTGAACAAGGAGCTGGCACTCATGTATAAGGAAGTGCTAAGCTATGTGGAAATCACTCCACAAAAGGAAGTAAGCCCAAAGCTTTGCAGAAAGCTTCAAACTTCTCCCTAGGTAGAACCTTCGTGAAAAGGTCTGCAATGTTCTCCTACGTGGGCACATATGCCAAGCTGATCTCCCCAGCAGAGAACCTCTCCCTGACATAGTGATAATGCACCTCAATGTGCTTAGTGCGAGCATGGAACACAGGGTTCCTCACAATTGCCAATGCGCTCTGACTGTCAGTGAAGATGGTGGTGGCAGAAGACTGGCCAACACCCAAATCAGCCATAAGGCGTCTGAGCCACACACACTCAACAGTCGTTGTGAAAGCTGCCCTATACTCAGCCTCACAACTGGAAGTGGCCACAGTAGGTTGCTTCTTTCTCAACCAAGATATACATGAGCTACCAAGCATGAAGCAAAAACCACTGGTGGACACACGAGTGTCATAGCAACCAGCCCAATCTGAGTTAGAAAAAGCATGCAAATCTGGCGGTAGTGATCCCCCCTTGGGATAAAACAACCCAAGTAGCCGAGTACCACTCAAGTAGCGAAAGATGCGCTTAACCGCTTTCCAATGCGTGACTCCTGGGCAATGCATAAACCTGCTCATCTGTGAGACAGCAAACTGAATATGTGGCCGAGTAATGCATAAGTAAATCAAGCATCCAACAGCCTGTTGATAGAGAACAGCATCAAATGCATCTCCAGCATCATGAAGACTCAATCGTAAACCTGTCTCCATAGGAGTGGCAATAGGCTTATAGTCTTCAAGGCCAAAACGCTGCAATAATGTGTCAATATATTTCGTTTGACACAAAGCCATTCCACCATCAACGTGCATAAACTGAATGCCCAAATAGTGATGCAAATGCCCCAAATCAGACATCTCAAATGAGGCATGCAAATCAACCTTAAAATCAGCAATATGTGTCTCAATAGGACCAGTGAGCAGCATGTCATCAACATAGACAACAATGATCAGAAGCACATTATTAGCACGTTTAACATATAAGGTGCTTTCAGTTGGACTGTTCTCAAAACCATGTGCAATCAAATAGGCATGTATCTTCTCATACCAAGCACGTGGTGCTTGCTTTAAACCATATAATGGCTTCTTTAACCTGCAAGCCTGGTTTTCATGCCCTTTCTGCACAAAGCCACGGGGCTGAAAAACATACACTTCTTCATGCAAGTCACCATTCAGAAATGCTATTTTAATGTCCAACTGATGTACATTCCAACCATGATGGGCTGCAAGTGCATAAATGCTCCGAACAGTAGTCATACGGCATGTAGGTGCAAAGGTCTCATCAAAATCAATGCCTCTTTCCTGTGCATAACCCTTTGCAACAAGCCTAGCCTTATACCTGTCAACTGTACCATCAGGTTTACACTTCAGCTTGTATACCCACTTAGTGCCAATGGCCTTCTTGCCAGGAGGCAAGTCACATAAAGACCATGTACCATTCTTCATTATAGCATCATATTAAGATTGCATAACAGCCATCCAATTTTCTGAATTTTGTGCTTCATCAAAAGAAACAGGCTAATTCTCATCACAGAGACTAGATGCAGCCATAACATAGCAATCTGATGCAAAGGAGGCACTATGAGAGCCTGAACGAGTACGATATGACAAAGGTGCATCTAATTTGCTGTCACGCAAAGTCTGCACCAGCCATTTTGGCATAGTTTTTGCCTGCTCAATATCAGCTCTGTCATCAACAAGTGCATCATGTAAATCTGCATCAGAAATGGAATGATCTGCATCATTATATGAAACCTGCAAAGGCTGAGAAGTTGCCTCATTAGGACCAACACTAGCATGTCCACCTGTAAAAAGAGGCATCAAAGTATCATACATGTCTTTGGAGCTAACAGATGTCTCCTTAGTACATGAAAGCAATGGATGAATAGCATCTTCCACAAAGACAACATCACGGCTAACCAGAATGCGTTTAGTCTATGGATGATACAGAGGATAGCCTTTACTTTCAGAACTGTACCCAACAAAAATACATTTTACTGCCTTATCATCCAGTTTTCTGCGATGTTGTTCAGGCACTAATGCATATGCCAAACAACCAAAAACACGCAGATGAGCAACAGATGGCTTGCGGTCATGCCAAGCCTCATATGGAGTGATAGACTGCAACGCTTTAGTGGGACACCTGTTCAGTACATATGCTGCACACATGACAGCCTCAAGCCAGAAACTATGTGGTAAAGCCATACTTTTGACCATGCACCTCGCCATCTCCATGAGTGACCTGTTCTTTCGTTCAGCAACTCCATTCTGTTGAGGTGTATACGGCACTGTACATTGGTGTTTTATCCCACGTTCAGCCAGAAATGCATTAAAATCTGAAGACATATTTTCCCCCTCTCGATCAGAACGGAGGGTGCCCATTTTACATGCTGACAGATTTTCAGCCAAAACCAAAAACTGTTTGAAGCACATGAACACTTCGGACTTTGCTTTGAGTGGATATACCCATGCATGCCTGGAAAAATCATCAATGAAATTCACGAAGTAAAGGTAATTTCCAAAAGAGGGTGTCTGCATAGGACCACAGACATCACTATGTACAAGCTGCAATTTCTACGTAGCCCGAACTGAACCATCTTTTGGAAAGGAAGAACACTCCATTTTGCCCAAAATACAGCTTTCACAAACATGTTTTCGAGGTGCCTCAAGTTTGGGCAAAGAGGACACCATTTCAGATTTCTGCAGGCGTAACAAACTAGCAAAATTTAGATGATCAAAGCGTGCATGCCAAAGCTTTGCATCTGACATAGCCTGATAATCATGAACTGCACATGCCGAATCATTCACAGATCTTTCATAGTCTATGAGCTTATACAGCCCACGACATAAACTGCCAGAAGCAATAATCACATCGCCATTTGAGAGGTCATGGACTATATACCTGTCATCAACGAATTTCACAACCAAGCCAATCTTGGCTAATGCAGAAACTGATAACAGGTTCTTTTTGATCCCTGGCACAAATAAAGCATCTGACAAAGTGAAAGAACTACGATCAGCGGTAGTCAGAATGATCTTACCAACTCCCATAACAGGATAAGAGGAGTTATTGGTGCATGTGATAGTATTCCCTGTAGGGGCAGGCTCGAGTGAAGAGAAGAAACTACGCTGCGACGTAATATGTTTGGTCGCCCCACTGTCAAAGTACCAAACATCTGAGTCTATTGCAGACATGCACTGATCATGGGAAGATGGGTCAAAATTGCAGACAGTAGTAAACGCCCATTCTTCTTCCTGCACAAGATTTGCCGACTCTGTTTTTGGTGTAGAGGCCTCTGCAACAACCATTTCAGCCTCTTTCTTCTTTGCCTCTTTAGCAACCAGTTTTGGACAGTTCTTTATAATATGATCATTTCCTTTACAGTACTTGCAGAACAATTTCTGCTTTTCTGATTTCTTCTCATCTTTATCCTGGTTCTTTGATTGTGCAGCATTTGCAGATTTCTGCTTACTAGTAGAAGAGCTCCATTTTCCTTTGCCCTTCTGACTAGCCAGGAAAGCTTGATCTGCAACACGCATAATGGACCTGTTCTGCCTGGACTGATTTTCTTGCAACAGAACAGAGACTAATTCCTCAAATGAAAAGGCATCGGATTGCCTTTCATCATCAACCGAAGAGTAGAGGCAAAACTATGATATGAATCAGGAAGACCATTCAGAACGGTCTGCACAAGTGAGCTATCTGGTATAACCTCATCAGCAGAAATCAATTGTTCCTTCAGGTCTTTGATCTTTGTAAGAAAACTGTCCATAGAATCACCTTCATTCATGTGCTCACTCTCTAACTGTTTTTGGAGGTAAGCAACACGAGCCTCATTCCTAGCCTGGTACAAAGTAGTAAGTGTATCCCAAGCATCCTTTGCTATTCTGCAAGAGCGAATGTGAGGAATAATGGCATGTTTGAGAGACAAAGCTATCAATGCATGTGCCTGGGCATCTCTGCCATCCCAACGAATCTGCTCTGCAGTAGGTGCAACAGAAACAGCAGCACGAACAGGAATCTGTGGAATATCATCTTTGACACCATCTTCATCAGCTCCAACACCTGTATTTGCAGTACCTCTCGTTACAGGTGTAATAGGACGTCTTTCAACACCCTGCACAATGTTCCACAATCCTTTTGCAACCAGTACATGTCGCATCATATAAGCCCATAATGGGTAGTTGGTACCATCCAACTTATCCTCAACAGCCAACATACAGAATACATCACTGCTTTCAGCCATGGCCGGTGACTAAAATACCTTGATGCAGAAAATTGACTGTATCTCAAAAAGTTGAATAGAACTGCCGAGACGAGTTCTGCTAGACCTGTAGCAGACTTCGAGACGCTTAAACTGGCGAACAGAAACTGGTATATACCTTTGGCACAAAAGGACGAAATAGCCTGCACAAGCGCTGCGATAGTGCGTTCGGAGGCCGAAACGAGCTCAGATCGCAATTTCGGCACCACATAGCGAAGCTGTTTTGATCTCGGAAACACCCTGAGTATGCTCACCAAATTTCATGCGAATCTGAGACTGCAAATGGAGGAGTGTTGACGGCGCCCTAGAAGAAGCGACGACCTGCTCTGATACCAATTGTTGGAGATAGACGTCTGTGGAAGCAGGCGAACAGCACAAGGAAGAAGAAGAAGCTTGAAGCACAAACACACAATACTTAATGTATTACTAGAGAATGTACAAAGATAAGTAGCCCATTAGGGCAATAGGCATATATACAAGCTGGGGGAAAAAAACCTCCTAAAGAGGGAAAAAAGTGCCCCAGCGGTCCTAGAGTGTTCACACACATCACTACCTAAATATATCAACACTCCATAAGCAAGACATTTTTAGGTCGAACATGCATAGAAACTTTGTTATGAATAGAAGGGACTCTTGTCCGAGCCATCCCTCTGCCATGCTACCCTTTGGATGTGCTCTCTGACAAAAAAGCCCTTTTAATGTCTTCATGAAGTGCTCTAAGAATAACATCCATCAACTATGGATAGTTCATGCTGTTGCAACTTCATCACCCACATGAACCAGTAAATGAAGCTGAATTATGAGAATACTTGTGGGAAAGTATTTATCTATCATATAGACAACCTCTATAGCATTGAGTTTTGCACTCTCTATGCTATCTCTCCTTATCTCTTTAGAAGAGATCCACCATACCAAGGAACTGATTTTATAAATGGTTGTTTATGCATCCTACAAAAGGTAATCTTTTAGAGCTATAGGGAGCACAAACTATAAAAACTTGTGCCAATCATGAGACTTGAGCCCTCCGAGATGATCGTTTTGCGTGAAGGCAATCTTTAGACACCTCATGCATCCCATAGGTGTCTGAAAATATGAAATTGCCTTCTTCACTTGTTACTCTTCGATCGTGCGAAGCACCCAAGGAGCTCTTGGTACTGACACTGTTCCGTTGGGCTTGGTAATTACCCACAACTCTTGCATATGACCTCGCTATACAAGTCCTCCCTTTGTGCTTTGCTTTCTTTCTTTCTGATCAAAGTCTTCCAGAGAATCTCTCCCACATTCTTGAAAATATACATCAGGTCTATCAAATGATTGATCAATAACTCACTCCAATAAGGGATTTCATGAAAGAGTGACAACCATTTCATGCAAGCGACTAGTGTTTCTGCATCCCACAACTGCTTCTCTTGCTTTCATTTTGCATTACGCTCGTCGGAAAATTTACCCTTCACATAAAACATGTCCATTAGGCAAATATCTATGAATGCAATAATTCGGACAAGCATGAATCTTGGTGTAGTCCATTCCAATGGATTGTAAAAGCTTTTTTGCATCTCCACATGTTGGAGGCATGTCATTGCCATCTGGTAAAAATTAATCTTTAAGAAGCCTACAATAAGTAATTAGAATGATATTAGTAAATAAAGTTATATTGATACAACAATGAAAGTTTATTTCAAATCCACTTATCTGAATAATTCAGAGACACTACTATCTGACCATCCATAAATGGATTGAAGATTGAGCATCGCGAGCGATGCACGTAGTAAAAATATCTTTGCCCTAGTGTACAATGGTAAACAGGTTAGTCTTCACATGTTTTGGTATTCTTCATCGGCTTTTGATTGTGGAAATTCTACCGTGTCCATGGAACCCACGACAACTTCTCCACCATCATGATCTTCGTCCATCTCATAAAATGCCTTGAGCATTTCTTCCATGTGTTCATTTGTGTATAATGCTACAAGCAGCTTGTACTTCTACCTCCCTCTTCCTTCTCTTCTATCCACGAGAGGTTATCAGTGCAATGTTGTTTGGGTCCACCTACTTACCAGGGGGACCATGCGAATGGCAGCATAGGTTTTGTAATCGATTTTTATCAAAGGATCCATATTCTATAACATGTGTAGTACAAATCCGTCATTTTTGATAAACCTGATACTTGCACTGAGTGCAAGGACATGTCATTCTTTCCTCCGGATCCAAAGATGCCATCTGATACCATGTGGAGATCTTAGGACATTTAATTAAAAAACCCTAAATTTTTACCAAACAAAAAATCCTTATATAATTAATTTGATTCAAAAATCATAATTTCTTATGTATTTAATTATACATAGTACATTTGATTATATATTGTACTTTATTTTTCAATTTTCTATAAATATATGATTATATATACTCATATTTAATTATATATATTTAATTTAATTAAAAAATCCTAGCTCTTTTCATATTTATTTATCTACACTAAAATCCTATTTTTTAAATATATTTGATTGTATATTGTACATTTTGACTAATTCACACACACACACACACACGCACACACACACACACACACACACACACACACACACACACATATATATATATATATATATATATATATATATATATATATATATATATATATATATATATATGATTATATTACTAATATTAAACCTAAAACCCTATTTTTATATATTTAACTATATGTATTTAAATTAAATAGAAAATCCTAATTTTTTAATATATAGTTGATTGTATATTGTACTTTTTGTCCTTATATATATATATATATGTGTGTGTGTGTGTGTGAGAGAGAGAGAGAGAGAGAGAGAGAGAGAGAGAGAGAGATTATACATACCAATATTAAACATAAAACCCTATTTTTTATATATTTAATTATATAAATATAATTTAATAAAAAAACCCTAAAATCCTATTTTTTAGATATTTAATTTAATTAAAAAACCCTAGCTATTTTCATTTTTATTTATCTATATTAAAATCCTATCTTTTTTATATATTTAATTATATATTGTACTTTTTTTCTTAACTTATATATATATATGATTATATATATTAATATTAAGCCTAAAACTCTGTTTTTATATATTTAATTATATATATTTAATTTAATAAAAACCCTTAAATCCTATGTTTTTATATTTAATTATATATATTTAATTTATATATCTAAAAACCTAGCTCTTTTCATATTTATCTATCTATACTAAAATCTTAATTTTTATATATATTTATGTGTGTACGCATATGTGTATGTATGTTAAAAACCGAAAAGCCTAATCCTAAAGACCTAGATCTAAAACATGTATGTATATGTGTGTATGTGTGTATGCATATGTGTGTATGTATATGTGTGTATGTATGTATGCATATGCATGTGCATATGTATATGTGTGTGTACATGTGTGTATGTATATGGTTGTGTACATGTGTGTATGTATATATGTGTATGCATGTGCAAAAACCCTTAAACCCTAATCCTAAAGACCTAGACCTAAAACATGTATATGTGTGTATGCATGTGTATGTGTATATGTAATATATGTGTATATAATACACATATAATACATATACATGTGTATGTGTATATGTGTATATAATACACATATAATACATATACATGTGTGTATAAAACATATGTATGTATGTATGCATGTGTAAAAACCTTAAAACCTTAATCCTAATGACCTAGACCTAAAATCTCTTTCTTTCATCTCTCTATCTCTCCCTTTCATCTCTCTATCTCTCCCTTTCATCTCTGTCTCACTCTCTTAATTTCTTTCTCTCTTTCATATGTCTCTCTCTCTTTCATCTGTCTCTCTCTCTCTCTCTCTATCTCTATTTCTAATAGAGAACGAAACAATCACTTACATCAATGTAATTCTTCGGATTGCTATCATCAAAGCACAATCAACATCGTCTCTCATCAAATTGCAAAGAACCAACGTGAAAAAGCTTCTGCAAAACCAAAGAAAAAAGAATCTAGAAAAGAGAAAACATAGAGAAAGAGAAAGGATGAAAGTATGCACATCACTTACCAAAATCCGAGATCTAAAGAGAGAGAGATATGTGTGTGTAGAGAGAGACAGAGACCTATGTATGTATGTGTGTGCACAATACAATCACAATGGAGGTGGACGAGCACAATGTACGCGTGCACAGAAACTTGACACTAGTAGTAAGCAGTTCAAAATAGTAGGGAATGTCGACTTTTTGCTCTCGGGTTCGGTTATGTTAAAAACATGACATAGGTATAGACATTGGTATACGCATCGGTATATGCATCAATATATGCATCGATATATGCATCATTATTTTCAATAAATTATCGACGCGCATACTGACGCCTATACCGATGGTCACAAATTCCCACTCATATATCGACAACAATATTCTAATAGTTATACCAATGGTGAAGTGACTATTGGTATGATTTATGTGGTTTTTTTAGGCATTTCCAATGATCATACCAATGTCGAGACATGAGCGTCAGTATGGCTAACGCCAATATGCCTATCATATGTTGTAGTGAATTTTTTTTCCAATAAAAAAAGATTTAATCAAATAGTTATTTAATAATTCTTTTCATAAAAACCCATTCGATCGAAATAATAATATGTTAAAGACAATAGAAAGGTGGTAAAATATTCATGTTCTTTTGATCGAAATCCTTAATCTTTCAATCAAATTCCTTACCTTTTGACCGAACGCTTTTTGATCAAACCGTAGTTTTTTCGTAAAAAGAAAGGGTTAAAACCAATGAATAATTATTTGAAATAAGAAAACGAATAAGTATAGTTAGTTTTGCTACATAATTATTGATGTAATGAACACCGCAATAGAATTGGTATTTTTCGACATGTATTCTGATCTCTGTCATCAGATTACACGTCTTTATATTTGTTGGTACCAAAACATCAAAGAACATCTAGACATCACAATATGCATCTAAAGGCACATGAGTATTTGACATTTTCATCTGTGTATTGGTCGTTATGAACTTCTAGATCTCTTTCAATAGTATTTTCATGTGTCTATTAATAGTATTTTCATGTGTCTATTAGTGTATTGTTTGACATAGATGTCCATATGTGTGTCCAAAACCAAACATAAGAAAATAATTATTAAAAAAAAAAATTTAATTACATCGGTGTATGTGTCGGTATATGTGTCGGTAGTGAAAAAAATAGACAAAAATGCTCCCAAGCTTCTGCATGCTTATGCGGGTTTGTGTATGCACAAGTGTATATACCCTAAATGTGCATAACCATAATCATAACAATAATAATACTAACATAAGCATAAATTGCATGAACCAAAATAGTATCATAACCATAAACTTATGCATGGAAGTACAACATGAACCGATATCACCATAATCATAACAATAATAACGTAACCATAACTTGCATGAACATCATAATCATAAACTTTTCCATGCATGTACAATATGAACGTACATAATCATAATCAATTAGGTTTGTGCATGCATAGATCTATATAATATGAACTTTCATAATCATGATCATAATCATAATCATAATCATAATCATAATCATAATCATAATCATAATCATAATCATAATCATAATCATAATCATAATCATAATCATAATCATAATCATAATCATAATCATAATCATAATCATAATCATAATCATAATCATAATCATAATCATAATCATAATCATAATCATAATCATAATCATAATCATAATCATAATCATAATCATAATCATAATCATAATCATAATCATAATCATAATCACAATGAAAAAAGTATAGCCATATTCTGCATGAACTACAAGCGCATCACAACCATAAACTTGTGTGTGCCAAAAACATGAACCTACATAATCATAATCATGTAGGCCTATGCATGAATGTTCCTATACAAAATGAACCTATATAAGCATAATCATAACGATAAAAGCATAACCATAACAAGCATGCAGTACAGTATCATCATAACCGTAAACTTAATGTATGCCTATATAATAACATCATAAACATAGACATATGTCATAACCATAAACATATGCATAATGCATAATGGTGTACTAGAATAACATCGTAGCCATAAACTACATAAACCTTAATTGAACAACAAATGCATAAGCATGATCATATATAAATTAGGTATATGTAAATTGAACTTGAGAAAACTAGAAATGGAAGAGAACATCTTGTGTATTAATGATATATAATACATTGCATCCTCTCTTTGTCGAGGATCTTTTGACTCCTATAGTGTACTCCCACTCCTCCTCAATATTATATGAGGGCTTTCGAATCCCTTCGCAAGTAACTTTCTTGGTGGAATCATGTCTATGCTTGAGAGTATCAATTAGAATATCTTTGATCCATTTACAAGAAAATGGGATGGATCCTCATGTTGGTTGACACTCGATAGGTGTACTCTATAATGTAGTTCCATTTATCTTTATCTTGCTCCTTTCAATGAAGAACTGTCAATTTATTGCATTGTACTTCCATGAATGATTGTATATGTTGGTATATAGCAACGTCAATCCTATCCATATGTACGAATCCATCCTAATCATATGTATATATTGAAGAAGTGTCAAGTTGTTGCATTGTACTTCCATGAATGATTGTATATGTTGGTATATAGCAACGTCAATCCTATCCATATGTACGAATCCATCCTAATCATATGTATATATTGTGTTAGATGGTATTAGTGATCTCTAGTCAATTCAATGGAGGTATGATTGTGACATTGACTAGGCACTCTAGAACTATATCCATCGTGATACTATGGAGATGTGATATCTACCGTGTGCATTCAAATACTTGGTTGCTGTTTACATTGAACACAGGCTACAACCATCTCTCTGCATTAATGGAAACCATCTCTCTACACAAGTTACAACCATCTCTCTACACTGCATCTGCATTTGCATGTGGCACTCTATGTTTTTTTTTTCAATGGAGGTTCAACCAAAGCCTACTCCCCGAGCTTTAACTTTGAAAGTGCAACTATACAAGTGAATGGGCATAATACCTATGGACACCCTGTATTTCACAAAGAAAGAGTGAGACAAGATTACAACATTACAACTGGTTTTAACTGGCCAAAGCCATACATGTCCAACACGGAGCTTGAACCTTAGACCTCCATCTCAAGAGGCCAAAGGCATACATGCTGGCACCCTATGTTTCATTACTAGTTAATCGAGAATTTATTTATGTTTGAATAATACCAAATTATACAAATACTCTATATTACTTACTCTATAACTATTTGATTGAACTATCCAATGATATATCAACATAGTTAATAACTTTTAAAATCGAGAGCTTTTTTATCAAATACTTTTTCGATGCACTACAACATATCAGGGGCATACCGACGTTGCATATACCGACGGTCACAGTCGACGTCGGTATGGGCCTCGGAAAATGTCACTTAGAGATACCGACGGTCAAGTGACCGTTGGTATGACCGTTTTAAACGGATCATCGGTGTGGCCCGCACCCGTCGATATGTGCGTTGGTATATGCATCGGTATAGGCATCGGTAATTTACTGGGAACTACCGAAGCGTATACCGACGCCCATACCGGCACCCATACTAAACATACTGCGAACCCGAGAGCAAAACTTCACATTTTTACGCGTGTTTGAATACTTTTGGTCTTCTGTCAAACTTGCACGCGCGAATCGAATTGCAATCTGCATTGTCTTATGCACACACACACACATAGATCTCTCTCTCTACACACACACTCTCTCTCGGCTTAGATCTCACATCTTGGTAAGTGCTGCGCGTACTGTTAGCATTTGTGTTTCTCTATGCTTTAGGTTTTATAATTTCTCTTTTCTTCGATTTTGCATAAGTTCTTTGGCATCGATTGTTTGGAATTGGACGATAGATGACATACATTACGCTTTGACGACAATGATCCAAAAGAGGGACATACTTGTAAGTGATTGTTTTATTCTCTATTGATAGAGAGAGAAGGAGAGAGAGAAAGAGAGAGAGAGAGAGAGAGAGAGTACACTCACACATATACACACATACATATATACACACATATACATTCACACACACACATATACACACATGCATGTATACATACACACATATACACACATGCATGTATACATACACACACATACACATACACACACATACACATACACACACATGTATACACATGCATACACATACACACACATGCATGCATACATACACACGTACACACACATGCATGCCTACATACACACACATACACATACACACACATGTATACACATGCATACATACACACACACACATGTACACATGCATACATACACACACATATATACCCACATGCATACATACACACATATAATCCTATTTTTATTTTGAAGTTTTTTTTTACATCAAATATATAAAAATAGGATTAGGGTTTTTACGCTATTTACACATACATACACATATATAATATATATATATACATGTATATACACATGTATACAGAAATATACATATTTTAGGTCTAGATATTTAAGATTAGGGTTTTAGGGTTTAGGCATACATATCACTCAATTATATTTATATTAAGAAAAAATATAGAGAAAAATAAGAAAAAAAATCTGAATATATAAATAACTATATATATAATATGATTAGGGTTTTAGGATTAGGGGTTTAGATTTTGATAGGTGTTTAAGTATTTAGGTTTTAGTATTTCAGATTTAAGTCTAAGTCTTTCTGATTAGGGTTTTAGGGTTTTAATATGTAGATAACATATATACACAAACACACATATACATATAATACATACATACATGTAGATACACATGCATACAAAAATATACATATTTTAGATTTAAATCTTTAAGATTAGGGTTTTATGGTTTTAACACCTACATAACATATATGCACACATACACATGCACATATAATACATATATACATGTATATACACATGTATACAGAAATATACATATTTTAGGTCTAGATTTTTAAGATTAGGGTTTTAGGGTTTAGACATACATATAACTCAATTATATTTATATTAAGGAAAAATATAGAGAAAAATAAGAAAAAAAATCTGAATATATAAATAAATATATATATAAAATATGATTAGGGTTTTAGGATTAGGGGTTTAGATTTTTATTGGTGGTTAAGTATTTAGGTTTTAGTATTTCAGATTTAAGTCTAAATCTTTAAAATTAGAGCTTTAGGGTTTTAACACCTACATAACATATATACACACATACACATACACATATAATACATATATACATGTAGATACACATGCATACAAAAAAATACATATTTTAGATCTAGAATTTTAAGATTAGGGTTTTAATTAAATATATATAATTAAATATATATAATTAAATATATAAAAATAGGATGCTAAGGAGTGGGACATGATTCGTGACGAGCAGCAGCAGACTCCTGATTGATATCGCCAACAGCGAAATGCCGCAGCCACATGTTTAGATACGATTGGACCGTCACATTTGGGCATCGGCGGATATGACACGATGCGTCATGAGTTTGTAAGTACCATTTCATTTATTGAATTTATTTGTGTTAAATTTCTCATGTATGTTTCCCTAATCTTTTTATATTTGTTTCAGGAGCTGGCAATGGGTCGTCCTCCAACACGAACGGAGGAGTCTTACGGATATAGTCATGGGTTGACTGCACTATTGCAGGACTTGGAGGGACGCGGTGCGGTAGTTTCATGGGAGCATTTGCGATGAGGTAATTAATTTATAAACTTAGTTTTTACTTGTTGTTTGTAATTTTCATGTGAATTTATCTCATTCCATTAATGTTTTTTGTTGCAGGACTATTGATATGGAACGTTCTTTGCATGTGTATGGCAGTGGAAGACCAATATTTTGTATTTGATTTTCATATGGCAATACATTGCTTTGCCACATTTTGTAAAAGCGTCATATATGACAGTGGTTTGCCACACTCTTGTACATGCTTCATTATTGAAATATATAACTTCTTTTGTACATGGTTCATAGTTCATTCTGATTATCTCTTTTGTGTCCAATAATACTCTGTTTCATGAAATCATATTCCGGTTGTCATTAGAGTACACATCACATGTACTCGGTTTTTTTTGGGCAGAGTGTATTGTCTTTTGTTAAACAACATCATGGTAATGTTGCTGTAGCAAAAGACAAAACACTCTGCCCAAATTTTTTTTTGCAGGTATGGTCATCAGTATACGTGACGGTACTCCCAGCAGTGTCATCAGAATAACCGTCGGTACACCGAGCAGGCGATGGTATAGGCGACGGTATCTCCAGCAGCAGCCTCGGTATTTGCGTCGGTAATACCGACGCATATACCGACGCTTTGGTTCCGACGCGCAAACCGACCTTTACACCGGTGTCGCGGCAAATTAAGCCGCATTCATTTTCCTCGGTAAAAACCTTGGTATACCATCGGTCTGTTGTAGTGATGGAGAAATTTTTTATCAAAAGTTTTTTCCAATAAAAAAACATTTAATCAAATAATTATTCAACAGAAAACTATATTTGATTAAAATTCTTTTGATAAAATCGAAATAATAATATTTTAAAAACAATAGAAAGGTGGTAAAATATAAATGTTCTTTTGATCAAAACCCTTAATCTTTCAATCAAAGTACTTACCTTTTGATCGAACGATCAAAAGAAAAGTTAAAAAAATGAATAATTATTCGAAATAAAAAAAAAACGAATAAGTATAGTTAGCTTTCCTACATAATTATTGACGTAATGAGCACCGCAATAGAATTGGCGTTTTTCGACGTGTATTCTGATCACTACCGTCAGTTTACACGTCTATATATTTGTTGGTATTAAAACATCAGAAAACATATAGACGTCACAATATCCATCTAAAGGCACATGGGTATTTGGCATTTTTATCTGTACATTGGTTGTTATGAGCATCTAACTCTCTTTCAACAGTATTTCCACGTGTCTATTGGTATATTGGTTGACATAGATGTCCATATGTGTGTCCAAAACCAAACATAAGAAAATAAATATTTAAAAAAACTAAAAAATTACATCGGTGTATGTGTTGGTATCCCAAGCTTGTGCATGCTTATGCGGGTTTGTGTATGCACAAGTGTATACAACCTGAATGTGCATAACCATAGTCTTAACAATACTAACATAACCATAAATTGCATGAACCAAAATAGTATCACAACCATAAACTTGTGCATGGTACAACATGAACCGGTATAATAACAATAATAACATAATCATAACTTGCATGAACCAGAATAGCATCATAATCATAAACTTGTCCATGCATATACAATATGAACCTACATAATCATTATCAACTAGGTTTGTGCATGCATATACTACATAATATGAACTTTCATAATCATAATCATAATCATAATCATAATCATAATGACAAAAGACGTATAACCATATCCTGCATGAACTACAAGCGCATCACAACCATAAAGTTGTGTGTGCCAAAAAACATGAACCTACATAATCATAATCATGTAGGCCTATGCATGAATGTTCCTATACAACATGAACCTATATAAGCATAATCATAAGAATAAAAGCATAACCATAACCAACATGCATTACAATAACATTATAACCATGAACTTATGTATGCCTATATAATAAGATCATAAACATAAACACATGTCATAACCATAAACATATGCATAATGCATAATGGTGTACTAGAATAACATCGTAACCATAAATTTCATAAAGCTTAATTGAACAACAGATTCATAACCATAATCATATATAAATTGGATACTAGAAATGGAAGAGAACATCTTGTGTATTTAAAATGATATATAGTACATTGCATCCTCTCTTTGTAGTGGATAACACTTAGAATCTTTTGACTCATCCTATACTTACTCCCTCACAAGCAACTTTCTTGGTGGAATCATGTCTATGATTGAGAGGTATCCTCATGTTGGCTGACAAGAAAATGGGATGCATCCTCATGTTGGCTGACACTCTTGGTAGGTGAACTCTATAATGTATTTCGATTTATCTTTATCTTGCTCCTTCCAATGAAGAAGTGTGCATTTGTTCCATTGTACTTCCATGAGTGATTGTATACGTTGGTATATAGCAACGTCAATCCTATCCATATGTACGAATCCATGCTAATCACATGTATATATTGTGTTAGATGGTATTAGTGAGCCTCTAGACAATTCAGTGGATCTATGATTGTGACATCGACTAGGCACTCGAGAAGTAGATCCGTCGTAATACTATGGAGATCTGATACCCACATATATGGTCAACCATGTAGGTGGAATAGTAAGAGGAAGTTTGCGAGGAGGAGTTTGACAAGGAGTCAAAAGTTTGAATCTCATAAACATCTATGATGCCATCTGCATATGTGCAAGAGTCAATTGATGCAAGATGTCCTCAAGCTCTGCATCATTGTATTACCATGGTGTATCATTAGTCATGCTAAAAAAAGCACATCAATATGGTTCAAAATAAATAAATTTCAATAAAACGTTAAAATCAATATAATAAGTCCCCAGCTCTGTGGGATTCAAGGGATCTCGTGGGCACTAGTCCCCTTCACTTGTACTTTTCTTTTAATTAATACAAGTTCAGGAGACTAGGCTAAGGCCAAAATTCGTTTATTTAAAAAAAATATCACATAAATAAAGTAGCATGTAAATCTCTCTCCACTTCTAGATTAGATCCAATTCCAATCCAAAAAACCTGTTAACATTCTCCACACATACCAAAAATTTTATCATTGTCTATTGTAGTATCCCTTTTTTAGTTCTTTGGAGTATTCTCATTGTTGGTGCATGAAGAAAGCACAAGTTCTTGATTTATGTATTAGGACTTATCATGGTATTTGAGGCATAATCTTGCACATGTGTCTCTATACAATTAATAAGCTCGGAAGGTTAATGTCAGGGTTTATCTTGGTTAAAAGTAAAAGAAATGTTGGCTTCCATTTCCGATTTCACTTCATCGTCAATCTACAATCCTTGCAACTGCTCCTCCAAGATGAAATCTAAAAGTTCAGTCATTATGCTAGAATCCTCCACAGTCCTTTTTAGTTCCTGTTTTGATTCTTCCGTAGAGCATTGGCTTATAGTCCCTTTTGCACATGAGCTTGTCCCTTCGAAGGTCGCATTGAACTCTTAGAAGTGGGCGATTAAAGGATACAAAATTACACCCGATTCCACAAGTGAAAGGATTCATTCTGGTACACGAACGTTTTTCGCTATACCTCTAGAAGTTTCTTCCGTGGAGTTCTAGATGGGTTCCTCCATTGTCCTTAAATGTTCTAACTTCTCATAAACATGCAAAAACTCAGTTCCATATCGATTTTAAGACTCTTAGTTCATGCAATAAGACACACTGAGAATTTAAATGAATAATCATCAACACTCAAAGACAAAACAATTGCATAGAAAGAGTCCAGGTAGATTACTGCTCAAAGAGTTCGAACATGATTGCAGCGAGTGCATATTGCCAACATGCCTTCTTCTTAGGAATGAACTTCCATACAACGGTTATAAAACAATACACGACTAATTTCTTGGGAAGTTTAAAAGCTGTGGAAATTGATTATTAAATACAACTTGGATATCTACATTGGCGGTAGCCTAGAAATGCCACTAAGTTGATTCTCTTGTAGAGCCAAGCCCCAAAGACTGTTGATGTTTGCAAACGTGGATGGAATCAGACCAATGAAGCCAAATCATGATTCTTGTCTCCAAGGTGAGCCATGGTTCATTACTATTGTCATGCTTCAGGTTTCTTTCCAAGGCACAAGAATTTTGTTCATAGGATTCAACCCTTCTCATTGAGAGATTGTGATTTGTTGAGCAGTGATAATATTTTGGATAGAAAAGGGAAGTTTTTATAAAAAATCTATTTGTTCTATGAAAACTCTGATTGAGAGATGGTGATTTGCTGTGCACTGAGAAATTAGAATATGTTGTATAGTTGTATTCTAATTGAGGTATCAAGTAATGAGGACAAAAGTGGCTCGAAACAAGACTACAGCTAGCTCATACTGGGCACTAGGCAGTGGGATGAGGATCTTGTATTTGTTCCTTATGAGCCATTTGATGTGCAAGTGCTTATTACAATTGAAGATACAGTAAGTCTTGGTAAGGATGGAGTCATTGGGCACACAAAAGTCAATCTTGTGGCTATGGAGAAACGGTATGACCATAAACAAGTTCCATCAAGGTAGTTGCATATATGATCTCTGATCATAGGCCTAGTACAAAGCAATTGTCGAAGAAATCCTTGGGAGTGCTTGAAATGAGGATCCTTGGTGCTCAAACTTTGTTGCCTATGAAGATCAAAGATGGCAGGGGTTCCATTGATGCATATTGCGTTTTCAAGTATCGTAAATAATGGGTCCGGACAAAAACTATTATGGATAGCTTTCAACCACATTGGAATGAACAATACACATGGGATGTCTATGATCCATGCACTATGCTCATTGTTGGTGTCTTTGATAACTCACATATGCAGTAGACTCAAAAACGGGGTAGCAAAGATATGTGCATAGGTAAGGTCCATATATACTTATCTACTCTAGAATCCTTCCTTGTGTATACTAACTCCTATCCAGTTCTTATCATGGGCCCATCTGGTGCTAAGAGGATGGGAGAGTTAGAGCTTGTACTTATATTTTATGTCTCATCTACTTTCCATTTTTTGCATGCCTATACATAAATGTTGTTGCCGGAGATGCATTACCTTTATCCTCTTAGCATTCCACAATAGGACTATCTTCGGCAGGTATCCATGAGAATGGTGGTAGAAAGATTGTCTCACTCTGAGCCCCCTCTAAAACATAAGTTGAACGAGTGCATGCACTCGTTAGTTGGTGTGAGCCATGTGCAACTACCATGTTCATCATCTTCTGCTTAGCAGTTGTAGGTTTTCTGTATGTTGTATCTCTCTGAGTCACTATAATTTTGGCAGGGCTATACTTCCTTAGCCATCCTCAATTCCGAAGTCACCATCCTTCAATACCAGTGAGCTTTTTCCATCGTTTTCCATCATTGGCTGACATAATACTATGAAATTTCAAGCATTTACATGAAGTTTGCATATGCTAGGAGAGCTTCCCATTGACATCTATATTTGGTGATGTGCATTCATTAGTTGTTGTTGGTTTTATCGAACACTCTTAATTGTTGTGTTCACTGGAATAGATTGTTTAGTATTCATTAGATATTGTTGTCCTTGTCAAAGCTCTTTTTGGTACATTGGATGTATTCTCTAATAAGGTATCACAATTTTCTTGTCACAAAGGATTGCTCTATTGTAGGTGATTATTTTTGGAAGGTCTCAGAGTCCTCGTCTATTCTATTCTTTCTAGAATGATTCAGTGTGTGCATGAGTGTACTTGTTTCTATTTTATTGTGTCTTTGTGTCTTGTGCCTTACATGACTGTTGAAAGTGAATAGATGACAGATAGGTAAACAAGTGGACATGCATATGTAAAAGCACGCATATGTACATACAAACATACATATAAAGATGTACTTATGCATATATGTGTCGGGTTCCTTCATATTTCATAATCACTTCTTTTTTTGTAGTGTGTGTTTTATCATGGTAAGAGGACGTGAACAAAAGCATGAATGAATACTTGATTATCGTGATGCAATAAGTATTACCTTGAATAGCTATGTGATGAGTTTTTTGGAGGCTTGTATTAATGTATCTTCCCTCAGTCAAAACTTGTTAGCGCCTAATCATGTGTATATAAATTCATCATAATAAAGAACTGATATTCTTGAGGTATCTTCAGGTGCCATGCGCAAATGCATAGTCAAATATCCTTGTACTTCTTGCAACATTAATATTGATAATGTTCTTTTTTATCAGTCATACACAATTGTTATATCTCGACATGATAATTTGACAGAGATGGAGTAGAAATTCATTGTATTTTTTATCTCAAAAAAAGGTATTGAATCTCAATAGTGTATACTGTACTCATTCGACTTTCCATACTTTCAATCTTACAAATGTGTAGTTCAACTCCTTTGTATCTTTTGCCAGACAGGTAGGTACATGTTGCATTTCATTAATCCTTAACTCTTGCTTGTTTAAAGATTGAATAGGAAGTACTACAATTCCATTTTTAGTTTTTTAACTCCTTCATATCCTAGATTAGTGCATGTCCAGTATTTGTTGATATATTTAGGTAGTGATGTGTGCGAACACAGTAGGACCGCTAGGGCACTTTTTTCCCTCTTTAAGAGGTTTTTTTCTCCCAGCTTGTATATACGCCTATAACGCTAACGAGTTACTTATCTTTGCACATTCTAGTGGTAATACATTCAATATTGTGGGTTGTGCTCCAAGATTCTTCTTCTTCCTTGTGTTGTTCGCATGATTCCGAAGACCTCAAACTCCAATAGTTGGTATCAGAGTAAGTCGCCGCTTCATCTAGGGTGTCGTCGACACCCCTCCAGTCATAGTCTCAGAATCACATGAAATTTGGTGAGCATACTCAGGGTGATTAGGAGATTAAAAATGCTTCGCTTTGTGGTGTTGAAATCGCAATCTGAGCTCGTTTCGGCCTCAGAATGCACTATTGTAGTGCTTATGTAGGCTATTTTTACTTTTTGTGCCAAAGATATATACAGGTTTTGGTTCGCCAGTATAAGCATATTAAAGTTTGCTACAGATTTAGCAAAACTTGATAGGGTGGTTCTGTTCAACTTTTTGAGATACAATCAATTTTCTACATCAAGGTATTTTAGCCAGTGGCCATGGCTGAAAGCAGTGATGTATTCCGTATGTTGGTTGTTGAGGATAAGTTGGATGGTACGAATTACCCATTATGGGCTTATATGATGTGCCATGTATTGGTTGTAAGAGGACTGTGGAACACTGTACAAGGTGTTGAAAAACGTCATGTTACACCTGCAAATACAGATACTAAAGTTGATGCAGATGGCGTCAAAGATGGTGATATTCTGCAGATTCCTATTCATGCTACGATTTCTACTTCACCTACTGTACAACAAATTTGTTGGGATGGTAGAGATGCTCAGGCACATGCATTGATAGCCTTGTCTATCAAACGTGCCATTATTCCTCACATTAGCTCTTGTAGAACAGCTAAGGATGCTTGGGATACACTTACCACATTGTACTAGGCTAGGAACGAGGCTCATTTTGCTTACCTCCGAAAAGAGTTGGAGAGTGAGCACATGAATGAAGGTGATTCTATGGACATTTTTCTAACAAAGATCAAAGACTTGAAGGAATGCTTGATTACTATTGATGAAGTTATCCTAGATAGCTCACTTGTGGAGACCGTTCTAAATGGTCTTCCTGATTCATATCAAAGTTTTGATTCTACTCTTTGTTTGATGATGAAAGGCAACCCAAATGCCTTGACATTTGAGTAATCTCTGTTCTGTTGCAAGAAGATCGGCTAGGCAGAACAAGTCCTTTATGCGTGTTGCATCTCAGTTCCTATAAGAGCATCGGCCTTGGAAAATGGTGCAACACTAGAGGATCAATCCCTTGTCATTTGATTTGGAGAGATGCTTATAGACTTAGTTCCAATAGTTGATGGGCTATCCCTAGTTGATGCTCCAACTTCTAAGAAAGATCTAGGAGGCGCACTTGCAAATTATTTGAAAGATTCTTTTGACTGTATTGTCATATACTCTCTTGCATATTAAAAATATTCATTTATTATTTTTTCATTTGCATATAAAATAAGTGCTTTCCACTTTCCCCTCGTTCCCTACTTTTGGTAAGATGACAATTCTGGTTCTACTATTTAAAATAGGTCCATAATGATATATATGAATATCTCTCTTTGCTGAGTTCCAAGAGATAACAACCAGATTTTAGGTTCGTATTTAATGCTCGATTTCAGATTTCAATGTGAATCATATATACTATTGGTATTCAAACAATATTGACATGTTAAGTTTGAGCATTGTTATCATCTGAAATTGTAGGCTTGCATTGATTTCAAATCAACATTCAATGCAGAACTTGTAAAGATCTATGTTTTTGAAATGCTTATTGATTATGCAATTATGAGTTTCAGATGAAATATAGATTCAAACATATCATTGTGTGACCTGATGATGAACTGTTTATAGACATCTTCACTCAAAAATGAAGATAGCATCAAAATTCAATGAGGTTGGAAAGCTTAGAGAATGAGGTTATTCATTTAAAGTTTGGGTTCATGAACTTTGATTATTTTTGGAGCTTTTGAATAGTTAAAAAATACTTTTGAACATCCATTTTATTTCAACATATATTGAGATCATTATTATGATATATTGAGAAATATTTCCTATATTTTGTTGCTTGGTACATATGTCTAGGTGAAAACAATGGATCATAGAAAGAGGTTTGATTCTATCAAAGATACTTTGTTGTCACCATGTAGCAAGTTTTAGCTAAATCTTCATGTATTTTTGGCAAAGAAATCAAGTAATGCGAAGATTCACAAAGATGTAGACGAACATTTCTTCAATGTACAAGATGATGATGCAAATATGAATTGTTGCTTAGGTAGCAAAGATATAAACATTATTTGGAATCATGCTATGGAAAGCAATGATACAAATTCCACCAATGTAGGGAGTAACAGTGTGGAAGGCCAAGAAGTTAATAAGAAGTGTAGCAGGAAATGGTGCATCAATGGAAAATATTACATCCATGGCATATTTATCAGATTCAATGATAAATGAAGAAATAATTAGATGATCATTTTGTGAGGATGCTAAAAAGGTTAATGTATATACTCAAAAAGGGCTCATCAGGTATTACGGTATGAACATTACATGACCATGCATCAACATCTAACCATAAGGATCCATTGTGTATGTTAAATGCTAGAAAGTGGTTGGATGATTTTGGCAAAGGTAGTCTTGAGGAAGGTTTCAAGACCATGGTTCATACTGAACAAGGAAGAATAATCGTATGCATGAAAATTTTCTACTTTTTTGCATTAGAAGATATTCCTTTGGAGAAATATCCAAGCCATTGTAGACTATTATGAGAGCTTGGAACACCAAGTATGCCTAGATCATATGAATATGGTTCTTACATTAATGAATTTTTAGGAAGAGAGATGTTATTAGCAATACGTGATTATGTAAAAATGCAATTGATGCTTGAAATAGGTGCAAGTGCATTTTACTCTCTACTCATGGATGAGAGTATAGATTATACACTTCACAAACATCTGATTTCATATATTTTATATATAACAAATGAGGGAATTGACTTTGTTGAGTTACTTGCAATGGAAAATGGAAGTGCAAAGTGCATTTATGATGTTGTATATCAAACCACAAACATAAAAGCATGCATGATTCACGGAGATCTTGTAGTGTGATAAAATCATGGTGGGATACATGTCCAAAAATGATGCGACTATGGTAATTGAGTTCAGTTATCCCTGTAAGCACATCTTCATGCAAGCCTAGTTTTTCATGACAAAATTTTATAAAAAATATATGGAGATATTCATTGAGATTAGATACATTGGATGCTCTGATGTTATTATCTATTGATTCTCATGGAACTCTATCAATTGATTCGAAAAATGTGTTTGATATGTGGATGAACGAAAAAGGAAGAAGAGCAATGCCATTGGAGTAGTGATTTTCAATCTAGAGATTTGACCCATTGGTTTCTTTTTCATTGAAGCACTTCTTGTCATGTATTAGTTTTATGATCTTTTATGAGTATTATTGTTGGAATCATCTTGACTAGGATGATAATATTGGAAGACATACTTACAACACCTTGCAAGCACATTATGGTATATCTCTTTGTTAAGCTATGGTTTTTAATTAAGTGTTTTAACTGCTTGGAAGATGAAAAGAAGATTTTGAATATCATCTTGTATGCTTTTGGTTATCTACGCCATTATGGATCCATGTGTAAGTTAGTTTACAATGATTAACTGTAATAATAAAGTGTTATAGCAACATAAGGTTGTGCATCTAAGCTTCTGAGTAACACCATTGCATTCTCTGCACCTATCATCGAAAGGGCACTTAAGTTGATGATTTTGTACCTAGCCGTGTGAATGCACAAATTGAACAATATAGATATATATGCCTCAATTAGCTCTAAACTAAAGAATCCACAAAATTGATTACACATAGTAGCTAGTTTCAAGTTTTTGAAGAATCCAATAACTAAAGATGGAACAAACAAAAAACCTCTAATAGGAATTCAGGGTCTAATAACAAATATGAGGCTCAAATTCAAAACAAATTATCATTAGATCTTCCCACAACCAACTAAGAAACTCATCAGTTAACCTCCCACTGTGACCTTTAAAATTTTGAAGCCTCCATTTTGATAATGCCACCAAAGCATCTAAAACACATAGAAAACTTTGAGAAGCACTTGTGTTGCTCTAGCACAATGGTGAGAACCACGTTAAGAAGCTCCACCTCCTTAATGTCAATCCGCGGAAGAGATAGGAGTGATATGAAGATCGTGAATGTGAGATGAAGTGAGAGTGAAGGTGAGAAGCATAGAGATGCACACACACATACACACACACTACAAAGAGACAAGCAAGACACAATGGAAGGTGAGAAATCAACTCTATTACTCAAGAACACTCTTACAAGCTCAAAATAGCTCTAAGCTCTTCTCTACTCAAACAAGCTAACCTCAAAAATGAGCTCTCTAGCTCTTTCTATAGATTCTAGATTACTTTTGACCGATTTCACATCTAGTGACCGGCATAGTTAAAAAATAGGTCCTAAGTGCTATTTGAAAGGGTAAACGGTGTCTAAAAATAACCAAAATTGATACGCTCATTCTACCTAATCTCCTCAAGCTCGAGAACTCCTCGGCTTGCACAAAATGGAGCTAGAAATTAAGAAAAGGTTTTTTTCTATGTTACATATGTTACAATAGTGATAAAAATCACTGTTGGAGGTTTTTGAAAAGTATTTTAAAACATAATTCTTTTGAAAAAAAGATCCGACTGACTCCCTGCTCTGTCTTTACATGCTTTTGCGTCTTCTGTGCCTCTGGCTACTGCCAACACCCCCCTCCCTCTCGCTTCTGTCGTCCTCGACAGAACCTTGTTGTGCGGTCTGTCGAATGTAGTTCTGTAGTAGTTCCTGAGCGAGGGTGTGTTCTGATATTCGAATGCCTCGGGCCAAATCTGCCTCGAGTTTCTCCCAATCAATTGGTTGCGGTTCATCGGGTGGTGGGAGTCGATAATGTGTGGAATATACCATCTGTTCACAGGCGAATAAGTGCAAGAGGTGTGTAGGCCTGCTGATGAACACTTTTGAATGGTATTCCCAGAAACCTGTTGTGAACATCTCTTCGAAAGTCTGCTTGTAGCATGCCGGTAGGTATTTAATTCTGCAATGCCAGGCATAACACACCCGTAGCGATGGCGTTGTACTCATATCATATGCAAGATCTAGATTGCCATGCTCGAAGCCCGGGGTGTTTACATGAGGTGCCTTTACACGATGAAAGACTTTGAAAACCATTTGCATCATGTCAAAGATTTTGACAGTCATGTGCGCTGCTATATCGTCCATGTGTTTCAAGCGAGGGAGCCAGTGACGAATTGTGGCCATTATGTATCCCACTGTCGGTAGTTCTATGGGTGGCTTGAAATATGGGTAATTTAACAAATCCTGGCACTGCTTGTTGTTCTATACTTTAATAGCAAATGCTGTCCAGGAGCGCGATGTGGCACTGGTCCCCAACATGGGTTGTATTTTAAATGTAGTGGTGCCTTTACCCAAGTACTCATCATCTCAAGATATTCTTGTAAAAGATCTTTACGCCAATTGGCTTGATGGATTTCTCCATGCTACGCATCCGGTGGCAAATCATCAGGCTCAAACTGAGTAGCGTGAGATGGTTTCTTGCCTGTTTCTTTCTCTATGGCCAATTTATACTCGGCCATTAGAATAAAATATAGTTTGTACTGTAGCTCATGCCCTGATATGTATCTGCGAGGGGCCAAGTGAGCGAAGTAGGGCGACTGTAAAATTCGTTCCTCAATCATTGCCATTGTGTGCAGCTGCGCCTCTACTCGTGCTGAGTGGGTGGTTCCAAGCTCTTCCACTGTCTTCATCCATGCGGGGGTTGGAAGTTCATAAGTCATCTGGCCTTCAGCCGTGACTCGTCCGCCTGGGATGGGTTGTGGTTCGTAGGCTTCTTCAAAGGTTTCCTCCACCGGGATGGTTACATTTTCTTCATCGGCTGGGAGCTCTGGTGGGGAATCTGGCTGTGGTGGTGCTTCATATATAGCTATCCTTGATTCAAGAGTTGATACCTGGGCCCGTAATGCATTGAGTTCCTCTAGGATGTTAGGAGAAGGGTCCGCAGGAGCTGGTAATCCTTGGGTTGCTGGTAGTCCTTGTGTTGCAGGTGCTCTGAGCTGGAGTAGTTTATTATCTTCCTTTAGCTTCTGATATTCTTCATTCATTCGATCGTATTTGTCGAGCAATCTGATGTGATCATCGAGCAACATTTTCATTGATTCGGAGGGCACTGCTTTGAACCGGCTAGGACTTAATGGTTGGTCTGGGTTATCGAGAGCAGCTTCTGAATTTTCTTTGTTCTGCTCTTGTAGCCGCTGGTTCTATTCCTTTGCTGCTGCTAGGTGTCTTCTGAGTAAGCCCATGTTCCGTGTAAGCGTCGCATTGCGAACTGTCTGGGCCCTTAACAAATTGTCAAGATCAACAGTGGCCTCTTTGGCTTTCTCTTCACTTTCTAGTTCCAGCTTGTGGTAAGCCTCGCGTAGTTCTTGATATCGGGTGTTCAGTGAGGCATTCTCAATAGTCAATGAGTTAAGCTGCGACTGCAAATCGTTGGTTGTCCTCTGTAGCTGCTGATAATTATTTCCAAGAGATGTGAACTCATCTCTTACTTGCGTCATACACGTGAACATCTGTCGAAATGCTGTGTCTAAGGTGGGTGATAATATTAATGGTGTGCTAAGTGAAGATGCAGTGGGTGTAGATGCAAAGGGGACGGGGAATGGGGGTGGGAAAGTGGATGCTGTGGTGATTGTTGAAAATTGTGGTGTGCTTAAATATTGTGGTGCCACAATTGAAGTGAGTGGTGGTGCGGTGGGTGGTGATATATCCATATCGCTGGATGTGGTGTCGAGTGCGGTGACTGTGAATAGTGGTGTGATCGTGGGTAAGTGTGTGGGTGTAAATACAGGATTTACAAAGGTCAAAGAAAAATTTACAGAGGGGTTTTTTTGGACGGCTTGATGGAGAGGGGAAAGAGGGGTTACGGTGGGTCGAGAAGGTGAGACTGGGGAGAAGGTTAATGGAGGTAGGAATGGGAAAAGGGGTCTTGGAGGTGTGGGGAAGAATGGAAAAGATGGATGGAGAAATGGGTTGGATAGAAAGGTGGATGTGTTAGGGGGTAGACTAGGTTGAGTGGGTGCGGGAATTGTGGGATGAATGGGCGTAAGGACGACTTCTGCTACTCCACCGGAGAAAGAAGATGTTGTTCTGGGAGAAGGGGGTGTAGGGGGGAGACTGGATGGATGGGAGGTGATGGGGAAGCGGTTGGGGTGGTCGGTACTTCGACGACTGTGGTGGTATGTACAGCGGTAGTACGGGGTGGGGAGTCGACGATAATGGTGTCTTCTGCCAAAGAGCCTTCAGGGACAAGACGTGCTTCCCTGGCCTGTTCAGAAGATTGTGCTCCTGTTGGGACACGAATGTATTCGCCCGGTTTTGATAATAGCCGTACGCGTCGGGGGTCATACTGCGGTAATGGTTTCCTCTGTAAATATCTTAAGGCTTCAGTAGGTCCAACTGATTTGCTCTCTGAAACCTCTGATGTAGACTTCTTCGAACCCTCCTGAGACGAGTTCTTGTTCGATGAGTGTTTGGATTTCTTCGTCAGTCAACTTCTTGCGTGCCCAAACTTTTTCCATAGTACGATATAATTTTTTTATGGCTAACGTATAAGCTGGAGCTTCGAAGGTTTCTTCTTCGTGTGTGCTCGTGTCACCCTGGGTGTCCGTTTGCTGTCCTTGTTCATCCGTCTGTACATGTTCTTGGGAGTCATGTGTACCCTGGCTGGCTTCATCGTGTCCTTCGTCGTCATCTGTTGCTGTTCTTTCGTCATATGAGCTCGATACGATTTGTCCTTGTGGTTGATCTCGGGGTGTGGTAGGGTAGCTGGGCCTTTCATATTCCTGAGAGAAGATCTGGCCTTCTGAAAATTGAAACTCACTTGAAAATACGTCCTGCATCTCAAAATCAAATGTGGTGCCTGCTTGTTCTGTTTCTAAATGGGGTATCGGAAAAGAGAAAGCTTCCGCACCAATAGTTGTGGGAACTTCTGCCGTAGTGGTGGTAGGTCCTGGGACTGTGGTTGCTTGAGTAGTGACTGTGCTGGTAGTGCCCTCCGTTACAACTGGTCTTGATAACCGTACACGAATAGGTTGTACTGTGGGAGTGGCTTCTGTCGGAGACTGCTTTGGAGATGGTTGTGGTGAGGGTGATTCTGGCACTTGAAGGCAGGGGATAGTTCCTCTCATTCGCTTTCCTGCCCTTCCTTTGCTGGGCTTTCTAGCTTTCTTTGTTGTTCCCTTGAAGGCTTTCAGCTCTCACTTGTCATTGCTCGCTCAATCAGCAGGTCATATGCTAAGCACACATACAATGCGCGTTAGGGCGCAACATCCATTGATGACCTTCTTTCTTTCCCATCTGTGTTGTGCTAAATACATCTTATCAATGATCCAACTAGCTAGATCAACAGTCTGGGGTCCAATACAAGATAAATACAAACCAAACCATATTCGTTTGTGAGGCATTATGAATCTGTCCTGAGCGGGGAAAGCAAAATGCTGCATACATATCCGTAGTGGTTTTGAAAGCTCAGGTGTGATCGCTGAAATCCCTCCCACTTAGTGACGTCCCCACGTTTCATAGGGTCAGAATCAAATCTTTAGAAAGATAAAATCTTTTATATGGTGAATCGTGCACTAAAGATGGCAAAATAAAAGTTCCGAGCAGGTCCTTATTCTCCGAAGCTATCAAAGTGGTGATTAAATAATAGCATCTGTAGAAGTCAGGTTTAGGCAAAGGGTCACTGAAATACTTTGTGAAGCCGGCTCTTGCCCAAACATGTGTTAAGTCTTGTGTGTTCTGTAGCCCTTCGAACTCTCTTGAGAAGAACTGATATTTGCCCCATGTACGGTCGTCAAAAGTCAAATTAGCCTCAAATATAAACTCAGCATCCGCCAATTGTCGTGCCAGCCCTTGAAACCAATGAGAATTGCGATGAATCTTCTCAGTATAGCCTCGAGGAGGGTCGTCAATAGGCATGGGTCCTGGGAATCCTTGCAATTCCGACGGTGGAGCCGTCGGATGGGACTCTGCGAGTAAAATACCGATAGGTGCTCCAGGTGCGCTGGGGCCTGCTTCTGATGGTCCTTCTTCGGTTTGCATGATGATTGTTGTGCTAATGGAAAAGATCTGCTACAAAAGATTAGCACATTAGTATGGAAATTAATTATGATCCCATTAAGGTGAGACCGCAATCCCTTTCCATAGCCGATGTGTAACCCGTGTAGCCAAGTGCTGTGAAGTGATTGATGCAATGATTTTTTGCAGAGCTAATGCAGGTCTCTAGACACTTATATGTTTTCAGATAATGCCTACATTGCCTAATGAGGTGTTATTACCGGTGATGTTGGGTTATAGTGTGTGGATTTATACAAGGTTCAGTTATGAATGAGTTATTACAAGGTTGTAGATTAGTCGGGGTGGTAGTTATGTTAGACAAGGGGTTAGGAGAAGACTTCTGGATACGTTTCGGTATCCACTTCCTAAGAGTTTGTGATCGGGTGATAAGTCTCTGCGGAGGGACAAAAGATGATATCGGGTTTGGTGGTATGGAGGGTTGGAAAGATTTCCGAAAGGTGTATTTTACATGGCTTGAGGGTTGAGCTATAATACATGGTTTGGGTACCCAAATTTGCGTGAGTGTGGGTCTGTTCATAAGGTACTTCTTGGCGATCCAAATTTGTTGAATGTTCGAACTTGTAGAAGAAGGTCGAGGGAATGTTGGATACTGATTCTGCTTCTGCCTTGACTTCTTCTTGTCATTATCTGCATTGTTGAAATCTGTCGATGCTTTCTGTCCTTTTGGCACCCATATTTGTCTTGTGCCGCTTGCTTTGTGTTGCTGAAACTGCTTTCCTCTTTGCGTCGTCTGATATTGCCGTCGGTCTGGGTTCCTTCGTAGTGGTTGACTCCTTTGTGGTTGAGGTTGAGAGGTCGGATGGACACTCTGCTTTGAAAAAGAAGGGAGGTCCAACACTTGCGAAACCTGCCCATTAGGAAGTGCTCCGTTTCATACTTTTAATCTAGGCCAGTCCGCAGTAAGTGTGGAAGGATGGGCACCACAGGGTGTTTTGCCCATGTGTCCGCTGATGTAACCCACCTGACCCATCTGTTGGGTGGTTACCCCTTCTAGTTTGCAAGAAGCCCAAGGGAAAATCTCCTGACGTCCTTTAGATTGACAATTGTCCATCGCCAAGCCCGCATGGGTTGGTGTAGACGTAACGTGAATGATCTGACCAAAGATCTTCCGGTCTTCCGTCGCATGCATTTCATAGGGTCTAGGGCTACAAACCTCAATCGGACTGCCATTAGGGAAGTCAAGTGGTATCACTCGTCTCTGATCTAAGGTTCCAATCTGCAAGGAGCCTTGTCTAAGATTTAGGTCCATTGAGTGATCGTATAGCCAGTCTTAGCCAAGGATTAGGGGTTCTATCAGGTCGTCATCATGGCACACTAGTAGCTTCACTGTCAAGGTCACTTCGTTTATGAGGATAGGAAGATCCACCTCACCCATGCAAGGGGTTTCCATGCCTCCTAGCCCTATGAGGTATGCCTCAATTGGCCGCATTTCTATTCCTGAATCCTTATAGTGGGACCATCTAATCGCACTAGTCGCAGCACCTGAATCAATTAAAGCCCTGAGCTCTTGGCAAGGGTTGCCGTGCTCTAGCCTGACTGTAATGAATGGTCTCCTGTCCACTATGCTAGGATGAGTGGTTGACTTTACTTGACACATGGCCATGGGATATCTGGGTGATGTTTCCACATGATTATAATGTTCTCTCCCTAGTCCTTGTCTTCTTAACTTCATGCGCTTAATGCATTCTATAGCTTCTGCCTGAGCTTCAGCTCGTATTCTATTTTCTTCCTCCTTACGCTTCTTTGCCAACGTGAGTCGTCTAAGCATATCCTCAGTAAGAGGTTCTTGGTATAGCCTGACTCTACAGCCACTAATGTAATTAGGCATTATATCTCCTTCTAAAGTGGCTAATTGTACTGCTCCACTTGTCGAGAGTCTGTTGATGATCATAGGTCCATAACCTCGCTTTTCTAACTTCCGTGCGTGCTGTTTCAGCGTATATACTAGAACTAAATCTCCTTCTTTCAAGCCTTTATCTTTCACATGTGCATCAAAATATGCTTTCTGTCGCTTCTTTGCCACGTATATTCCTGCTGCTGCTTTCAGCCTGGTTTCTCCTAATCGTTCCAAGTCCATTATTCTCGCTGATAATTCATGGTCGGTCCACTGATGTTCTTGTGCAACCTTAAGGGTCGGTATCAAGAAGTCCAAAGGAAGCACAGCATTCTGACCAAAAACCATCTGAAAGGGAGTTGCATTGAGTACGGTCTTGTAGGCCACTCTATATGCCCAAACAGCGTGGTGTAACTATTTGTCCCAATCTGAACGTTTGTTGTTCACGAGTTTCATCAGTACATTACAAAGGATCTTGTTAGTGCTTTCAGCCTGACCATTGGCCTGAGGATGATATGGTGCGGATTTCTTGTGAATCACCATAAAATCTTGTAACAAATATTCAATGACTTGGTTTAGAAAGTGAGTTCCTCGATCGCTCACTAACTCTATAGGCAATCCATATCTTGTAAAGACATTTTCAAATAAGAATTTTGCAGTCGTGTGAACATCATTCTTTTTTGTGGCTTTTGCCTCTACCCATTTGGTGAGATAATCAGTCGCAACAATAATATATTCACCATGTGTACCTTTTGCAGGGGGGTTAATGGGTCCTACAAAGTCTATACCCCACTTAGAAAATGCACGTCCGTCCATCATGGGTTTCAATGGCATTTCATCTCTGCAAGTAGGAAACTGAGTTCTTTGGCACACATCACATCTCTTTACATAGGTATGTGCATCTATGTGAAGAGTGGGCCACCATAATCCTGCAAAGAGGATGGCTTTGATTATCCTATCTGGTCCAAAATGACCTCCTGCAAAACCTTGGTGTGCAGTCTCTAGTATGCTCAGATAATCGCTTTCATGAACACACTGTCTTAAGTATCCATCTCGTCCTCTTTTGTATAGATTATCGCCAATAAGTGAATAGTCTTGAGCTTCCTGCTCTAGACTGCGTTGTCGTGCTAAAGTCATTCCTTGAGGGAATGTGTTCGTCCTCAAGTATGTCACTAAAGGTTCACTCCAGTCTGGTGTGAGAGACACGTGATATAAGGTAGCATGTTCTACTGGTGGTCTTTCACAACAAACATGGCATTCTTTACACAACTTGTAGACATCTGCTTCCATAGAAGGCCAATATACTCCTAGTCTATGCAGAGTATGCAATGTACGATGTTTCAAGTGATGTTGCTTTAATGCACCTACATGTGCTAATTACAACCAATTTGCATGTTTTGATTCATCTACACAACAAGCAAGAATCTTTTGATTATCCTGTTTATATATACTTCTTGCTATTATGTGATATCTTTGAGACTTGGTAATTTCTCCTTCCTTGATTCTTATCCTAGGATTCTTGGGTCCGTATGTGAGAATAGGGACTATAGGCTTAGCCCATTCCGGTGCTATCTCAAGGTTAAACAAGCATGCATCGGGTAATTCATCCGCTATCCCTTGAGGAGCTTCTCCTGATGTTAATCTTGAAAGGTGGTCAGCTCTGAGATGTGTCTGTCTTTCCTTTCCTAACTACGACTTCAAAATCATACTCCATGAGTAATAGAAACCAACGTATCAGTCGTCCTGTGTTACATGGCTTGTTGACTAAATACAATAGTGCTTGATGATCTGTAAAGAACTTGAACTTATTTGCCAACAAATAATGTCTGAATTTCTTTACCGTGTAGATCATCCCTAATCCTTCTCGTTCCGTCGTGGTGTAATTTCTTTCTGCTGCATTCAACTGTCTCCTCGCGTAAGCTATGGGGAGATCTATATTACCTTCATTTGTGGGTTGTGCTAACACACATCCTATGGCATAGTTGGATGCATCCACATGTACATGGAATGGCTTACTCCAATCTGGGGTTGTCAATATAGGTGCTGAGCACAAACGTCGTTTGAGTTCATTGAATGAATTCTCGCATTTGTCTGTCCATTCAAAATGAGTCAAAAGAGAGTACAATGGCTTGGCTATGATTGCATACATGTGTATGAATCTCCTATAATAACCGCAATGGCCCATAAATGCCTGTACTTCTTTTACATTAGTTGGTCTAGGTAATTCTGCAATTACTTTCACCTTTTCTTCGTCTGTAGAAATTCCATTCTTTGACACAATGTGTCCTAAAATTTTGCCTTGTCTGACCATGAAAACACATTTTTTTGGGTTCAAACAAACCTGATATTCTCGACATTTGTCAAATACTTGCCTTAACTCTGGGATATGCGTCTGTCTTACTTATGTGCTCTTTGCCACAATCGGCGCAAAAGCCTTGGATGTTATAGTAATGTGATTGCCCTGCTATCGGAGGATGTGGACAATCCTTTATGAAGTGATCTCCTTGGCACCTAAAGCATGGTCCTCTAGGGCCCTGTGGTCTTTGCTGTCTCAATTGGGGCCATGGGTTTGGGTTCGTGTACATTACATTAGCATATTCGGGCTCCCAACTAGGTTCCACTGGTGGACTATCATAATGATATGTCTCCACATGTTCTGGTGACTCCGTGTAATAAGCGGGTGGACTATCTACATGACTAGAGTCAAAACTATTTGAGTTCGGGTCAGTCTTTGTGATCAAAGGTGAAGAAGGCACTAAGGCCCTACTTAGGTTCTCTTCTGCAGCAGCGTATTTGACTAAGATGACATTCGCTGGTGGGGGTGGCTGCTGAGCTAAGACAGGTTGAGGTCTCTGTTGAGCCTTATATGGGTAGTTCTGAGGAGGCCTATAGTAATAAGGCTGGGCATTGTAATGGCCTTGATACCTACCTGGCTGTGCATATGCTTGCGGGTAGTTCTGTCTCACTGCTTGTTTGTTGTATGGGCAGTCCTGAGCCGTATGATTCGTGTATCTTCTCTCAATAGTACAGTGTGGGCCACTAGGGTTGGCTTGCGGTTGTGTTGCATTGGGACACACATTTGCCAAATGATTTCCACCACAAGTGTAACAACGTACGTTAGTTGTTAACTTGGGCACCTGTTTACTAGAAACTCCTAGTTTCTGGGCCACTTTTTCTACTAGGTCCTCTATCGAGTTAGACAATTTCATGGATGCTAGAGATGAACAGTCTGAGTCCTTATAGACCTTTGAGAGTTCCAACTCGTCTCCTAAGTTGTCCTCAATGTCTATGCAAATTCTTACACACTGCTCTAGCGTTCTGGGTTCTTTTAAGTACACATAGGAGCGTAGTTTAGAGCTCAACAAGCCGTCTAGAAACAATGACACTTGCTTGGCCTGTGAGGGTAGCTCTTGCATTGGACATCTTTCAACATATTGTCTAAACCTACATCCTGCCAGTCTTACTGTTTCCTAAGGGGTCTGTTTGAAACTATGAATCAACAAAGACGTGTCATGTCTGATCCCACTTTTAGAGAATTCAGTGATGAATGACTCTAAAAAGTGATGGATGTCTCTAAATTGCCTTTGTTGCAATGGTTGGAACCAAGTTAAAGCGGTATTCTTTAACGTTAGTCCAAAAGCATTGTATTGCGTGAACATGTCTTCGACTTGTTCTACTCTTAGTACTTGCTTAAATTCTGCTACATGGTCATAGGAATCTCCTGTCCCATCAAAATAATTTTTCATGGATTTCACTAACTGAGTGGGTCTCAGTATTCTTGCGTGTTCACGTGGTCTAGGTAGAGGAAAATCATCTCTACCACCTGGTATTCCATGATCTCTTTGTCTATCCGCTCTATTAGTGTCTGTGGTTGTTCTATCTCTCGCTATGGGGTGATTGAAACTTACTTCAGGTCTATCTTTGTTTTTCTCTCTTTGATTACCATGGGCTGAGGATGTTCCTGCCCCTTGGTGGCTCGCGTTTACGTTTGTTCGTGATGGAGGGAATACCAATTCGCCTCTCCATGTGTACGTGTTTCTAGCGTGGTCAGGCACCATAAATACTCTTTCTGAAGTTTCATCCAGGTATACAACCTTTCCAGGTGTATCCGGGTCCTTGAACTCGTAGATTATAATGGAGCCTACCTCACTAGGTTGTTCTGTTCTGTACCTCCAAAATGCTTCATCCGTTTCTTTATTTACAAACAACTCTATGCTTCTGTTATCCTGAGGGGTCCAATCTGGAACTAGTACTCGTGTCAGTACAGATTTCCCTCTGGGTGTTCTAGGTTCTTCTAATGGTTCTTTTCCTTGAGATTTTGCTTCTGTTTCCCACTAAATCATGCCAAATTCATTGGTGTTGCTTGGCTACGTACTTAAGATATACATCGTTCCTTCCTTGTCTATGTACGTGTCTCTTTCGAATTTCACCACTGGATGTTCCAATCCAATGGGTTGATCGGGGTTATGCATTTGCACCACTTGTCTTCTCAAACCATCCTCATAGATACGAGCACCTAAGCGGTTGGTTCGGAGAAATTCTAACTAAGTCCTATAGGGTCCTTCTGGTCTTTCTAAGTATGCTACATTTGACCCTCCTTCTGGTCTTTCTTTGCTAAATGCCATTTCTGATTCACTCGTATCTGAGCTCTCGTAGGGGTAATTAGTGTTCGATTGTTGATCCCATGATCGTGCAGTAGTTCCTACACTTGCCTCTGATGATCTAAGGGTTCGTCGGTCTGACTTACCTATGTGTTTGCCCGATCTAAGGTTCATGAATTTTCTTCCTTGCACACTCAGTACACGCTCAGATCGTCAATGATTCTTTGTTCTTACTTTCTTGATTCTTTTTAAATCCCTTTAGATTCTTGTCCAATTGTATGCGTCAGGAATTCGACTTTCTGTGGTACTTTGAGTTCTCGTTCCATCAGACTTAGGTTCTTTCCTTTAGGTTTTCGTATCACACACCTCTACTTTAGTCTTGAACTTGATAAATTTAATTCTCTTGAACTTGAGGTGTTCCTATCGTCGTTAATCCACAATGCTAACGTTTATCCTAAGCAAAAAATTGACTGAGGGGGTTGAGTAATCTTCCAACCTCGAGTCAGCTTTTCTGGTTGCTCTGATGCCCAAGAAGCCACGCTTCCCAAGCTTTATGCCCTTTACTGCCTTGCCTTGAATGTCCTTGATTGCCTTTGCTAGACCTGGAAAAATCCAATATTAGACCAATATCACAATGGATGATCAAGCACTTGAGTTTATACACTTTTAAAGTCCCTTAACCTTTGGCAACTTCTCTTCCAAAGCCCCCTTTCTTTCCTAGTCCCATAGATGGTCAACTCGTAAAGAGCTTTCTAACGAGCTATAAAGCTCAAAAAACGGACTTCGGATGAAAAAGATATGACCGTTCAGGCTCTGGGGGGTGAAAACTCACAAACAGGTTTTTCTTCAATTATGAGCTAAGGGTCTCCTATGAGTGCAATCACCCAAAAATTTCCCAAAAATAGCCCCAAAATTGGCCAAAATTTAAAACCCTAAAATTTGCCTTTGGGGTGAGCAATCACGATGGTCTGAGATGATCGCGATGGTCTAGGCAAACCGTCGCGATGGCATGTGCGCGAACCGTCGCGATGGTCTGAAGTGCACGGTCGCGATTGTCTAAATGTGAGCAATTGCGATGGTCGGGGTGAGGCATCGCGATGGTCCGATTGAGTGAATGATCGCGATGGCGTCAGTCAACGGTCAACGTGAACCGTCGCGATGGTCCGAAGTGAACCGTCGCGATGGTCACAGATGCGATGGCGTGAGCCAATCGCGATGGTCCAAATTTTGAGCTGTCGCGATGGTGTAAGGGTCTCGTCGCGATGGCGTGGCTAGTGAGCAATCGCGATGGTCTAGCTTGCCACGTGGCACTATCGAGGCGATGGCATGGGCCAATCGCGATGGCATGGGGTCGACGGGATCGTCGCGATGGTCAAGGACCATCGTGATGGTTCAAGTGAACCGTCGCGATGGCGTGAGACCGTCGCGATGGTCCCGCCGAGCCGTCGCGATGGCGTGAGCCAATTGCGATGGTGTGACACAATCGCGATGGTCTGAGCCAATCGTGATGGTCCACCAAAGTGTGAATTTTTGAAATGTGTCTGTGGATTTGTGCATACGCTTGTGTCGCCTACCTCATGGTGAACTCGCTTACCAAAAATATCGAACTTTGCAGACCATCACAATGGTCTGACACAGTCGGCAATTTCTGACAAAAAGTGAATTTTTACCTTTTCCAAGCTTTCCTGATGCAGTGGAGCTCTGTACCTGCAAGAAAACTCAAAAACACACAAGTACACACAAGCACAAAAGCTCTCTCTCTCTCTCTTGCACATGCACAAATGAGGGGAAATGAGGAGAATGGGTGGATATGGTGAATTTTTTGATTTTTTTGGAGTTGGAGATGATGATGCGGTGATGAAGATGCAGTGTGGGGGAGGTGAAAAACACTAAAAACTAACTAAAAACAACAACAAAAACTGAAATTTTTACCTTCCAACGCCACTTCTTGCTATACTCTTACCATCACACATTCGTCCTAGACTCGATCCCCGGCAACGGCGCCAAATTTGGTGTTGCTCTAACACAATGGTGAGAACCACGTTAAGAAGCTCCACCTCCTTAATGTCAATCCGCGGAAGAGATAGGAGTGATATGAAGATCGTGAATGTGAGATGAAGTGAGAGTGAAAGTGAGAAGCATAGAGATGCACACACACACTACAAAGAGACAAGCAAGACACAATGGAAGGTGAGAAATCAACTCTATTACTCAAGAACACTCTTACAAGCTCAAAATAGCTCTAAGCTCTTCTCTACTCAAACAAGCTAACCTCAAAAATGAGCTCTCTAGCTCTTTTTATAGATTCTAGACTAGTTTTGACCGGTTTCACATTTAGTGACCGGCATAGTTAAAAAATAGGTCCTAAGTGCTATTTGAAAGGGTAAACGGTGTCTAAAAATAACCAAAATTGATACACTCATTCTACCTAAGCTCCTCAAGCTCGAGGACTCCTCGGCTTGCACAAAATGGAGCTAGAAATTAAGAAAAGGGTTTTTTCTATGTTACATATGTTACAATAGTGATAAAAATCACTGTTGGAGGTTTTTGAAAAGTATTTTAAAACATAATTCTTTTGAAAAAAAGATCCGACTGACTCCCTGCTCTATCTTTACATGCTTCCGCATCTTCTGTGCCTCTGGGCTACTGCCAACAACTTGCATCTTTTGACTTTCTAAGAATTGATGCCATTTCCTGAGCCCTAGTATTGCTAGAGATCCCTCCATGCTAAGTATCAATTGCTTTATAAGATTTAAACTATCACTCGATGATCTTGGATGGATTAGCAATTATCCCACTTTCCATGTTTATAGTTGCATTGTTATGAATACATGGAGTGGTTTAAGAACTCTCGAAAATTAGTTTAGATTCAACTCATATAGTTCAGTTCTCATTTGTTTTATTGCCCTTAAGACTATCAATAGAGAATGAGTAGTCACATAGGAACTCACACTAGCCATTTTTGTTTCCACTCCTGGAATCCACTTCACACCATTGGTATACACATTAGACATTAAAAGTTGTTGCCCTATGTAACCTTGGGAAATATCTCCCGAGTCCCAAATTGCAACCCTATAACATGGTGGGTAATCACTATTTACACTGCTGCTATATTCAACGTACACTATATTTGCCTTTGTCTTTTCATCTAGGAAGAAAACCCCTTCAATGATGCACACCACATTCAATGGTAATGTTCTCTGATTAAGAATATTATGAATTTTGCTTATGAGAACTGTACTATTTAGGATGTTCTTTATAGGAAGAATTACTCAAATTAAAGACAAACACATTTGTCTATGTACTCTATGAACATATTTAGGATGGTATTCAATGTCCAATAATTGTTTATATATTTAGATAGTGATGTGTGTGAACATACTAGGACCGTTGGGGTACTTTTTTCCCTCTTTAGGAGGTTTTTCACCCCGGCTTGTATATACGCCTATAACCCTAATGAGTCACTTATCTTTGTACATTCTCTTGGTAATGCATTCGATATTGTATGTTGTGCTCCAAGCGTCTTCTTCTTCCTTGTGCTGTTTGCGTGCTTCCACAGACCTCAAACTCCAACAATTGGTATAAGAGCAGGTCGTCGCTTCATATAGGGTGTTAGTCGACACCTCTTTGGTCACAATCTCAGGATTGCAAGAAAATTAGTGAGCATACTCAGCATGATTAGGAGTTCAAAACAGCTTTTCTATGTGGTGTGAAAATCGCAATCTGAGCTCGTTTCGGCCTCCAAATTCACTATCGTAGTGCCTGTGCAAGCAATTTCATCTTTTTGTGCAAAAGATATATACAGGTTTGAGTTTGCCAGTATAAGTGCCTCAAAGTCTGCTATAGGTTTAACAAAACTTGATAGGGTAGTTCCATCCAACTTTTTGAGATAGAGTCATTTTTTTGCATCAAGGTATTTTAGTCAGTGGCCATGGCTGAACGCAGTGATGTATTCTAGATGTTGGTTGTTGAGGATAAGTTGGAAGGTACCAATTACCCATTGTGGGATTATATGATGTGTCATGTATTGGTTGCAAAAGGATTGTGGAATATTGTCCAGGGTGTTGAAGAATGTCCTATTACACCTAAAAATATTGTTACTAAAGCTTATGAAGATGGCATTAAAGATGGTGATATTCTTCAGGTTTTTGTTCGTGTTGTAGTTCTTGTTGCACCTACTCTAGAGGAACTTTATTGGGATGGTGGAGATGCTCAAGGATATGGATTGATAGCCTTGTCTATCAAACATGCCATTATTCCTCATATTTGCTCTTGCAGAATAGCTAAGGATGCTTGGGATACGCTTACCACTTTATCCAGGCAAGGAATGAGGCTCGTGTTGCTCACCTCCGAAAATAGTTGGAGAGTGAGCACATGAATGAAGGAGATTCCATGGATAGTTTTTGACAAAGATAAAATATTTGAAGGAGCAATTGATTTTTGCTGATGAACTCTTGCGTGGCAGTTCACTTGTGAAGACTATTCGGAGTGGTCTTCTAGATTCATATCATAGTTTTGCTTCTACTCTTTGGTTGATGATGAAAGGCAATCCAAATGCCTTAACATTTGAGGAGTTATTCTCTGTTTTATTGCAAGAAGATCATTCTAGGTAGAACATGTCCATTATGCATGTTGCAGATCAAGCTTTCCTAGCAAGTCAAAAGGGAGAAGGTAAATGGAGCTCTTCTACTAGTAAACAAAAATCTGCTAATTTTGCACAATTAAAGAAGGATGAAAAAGACGAGAAGAAAACAAAAAAAGTAGAAATTGTTTTGCAAATATTGTAAAGGAAATGATCATGTCATCAAGAGTTGTCCAAAACTGGCTGCTAAAGAGGCAGGGAAGAAAGAGTCTAAAATGGTTGTTGTAGAGGCCTCTAAACCCAAAACAGAGTCTGCTAATCTTGTGCGGAATGAAGAATGGGCATTTACCACTATTTGAAGTTATGAACCATCTTCCCATGAACACTATATGTTTGCAGTAGACTCAACTGTTTGGTGCTTTGATTATGGGGCAACCAAACATATTACCTCGCAGTGCAGTTTATCACTTCACTCGAGCCTACTCTTATAGGGAATACTATCACATGCACCAACAACTCCTCTTATTCTGTCATGGGAGTTGGTGAGATCATTCTGACTACTATTGATGGTAGTTCTTTTACATTTTCATATGCTTTATTTGTATCAAGGATCAAGAAGAGGTTGTATAAGCTCACAGACTATGAAAAATCTGTGAATGATTCAGCATGTGCAGTACATGATTCTTAGGCTATGTCAGATGCAAAGCTTTGGCATGCATGCTTTGGTCATCCAAATTTCGCTAGTTTTCTATGCCTATAGAAATTTGAAATCGTATCCTCTCTACCCAAACTTGAGGCACTTGCTAAACATGTTTGTGAAGGCCGTATTTTGGGAAAAATACAGCATTCCTCATTCCCAAAAGATGGTTCAGTTCAAGCTACTAAAAAATTGCAGCTTGTTTACAATGATGTCTGTGGTCCTATGCAGACACCCTCTTTCGGAAACTATCTTTACTTTGTGAGTTTCATTGATGATTTTTCTAGGCATGCATTGGTAGACCATTGAAATCAAAGTCCAAAGTGTTTATGTGCTTTAAACAATTTTTGGTTTTGGCTGAAAATTTATCAACATGTAAAATGGGCACCCTCCATTTTGATCGAGGGGGGATGCATTTCTTATGAATGTGGGATAAAACACCAGTGTATAGTGCCGTATACACCTCAACAGAATGGAGTTTTGAGAGGAAGAACATGTCACTCATGGAGATGGTGAGGTGTATGGTCAAGAGTCAGGCTTTACCACATAGTTTCTAGCTTGAGACTATTATGTGTGCAGCATATGTACTCATTAGGTGTCCCACTAAAGCATTGTTGTCTATCACTCCATATGAGGCTTGGCATGGTCACAAGCCATGTGTTGCTCACCTGCGTGTCTTTGGTTGTCTCGCATATGCACTAGTGCTTGAACAACAATGCAAGAAATCAGATGATAAATCAGTGAAATGTATTTTTGTTGGGTACATTTCTAAAATCAAAGGCTATCATTTGTATCATCAACAGAGTAAATGCATTTTGGTTAGCCGTGATGTTTTTTTTTGTGGAAGATACTATTCAATCATGAATTTCATGCACCAAGGAGACATATGTTAGCTCTAGAGATATGCATGATATTTTGCTACCTCTTTTTACAGGTGGACACTCTAGTGATGGTCCAAATGAGGAAATTTCTCAACCTTTACAGGTTTCATGTGATGATGCAGATCATTCGATTTGTTATGCAAATTTACATGATGTACTTGTTGATGAGAGAGCTGATATTGAGAAGGCAAAAACTATGCCAAAATGGTTGGTGCAGACTTTGTCTCATAGCAAATCAGATGCACCTCTGTCATATTATACTCGTTCAGGTTCTCATAGTGCTTCTTTTGCATCAAATTGCTATGTTTTGTGTACCTCTAGTATCTATGATGAGAATGAGCCTATTTCATTTGATGAAGCACAAAATTTAGAGAATTGGATGGTTGCTATGCAATCAGAATATGATGCTAATATGAAAAATGGTATCTGGTCTTTATCTGACTTACCTCCTAGGAAAAAGGCCGTTGGCTCTAAGTGGGTATACAAGCTGAAGCATAAACATGATGGAACAATTGACAAGTGTAAGGCTAGGCTTGTTGCAAAGGTTTATGCTCAAGAAAGAGGCATTGATTTTGATGACACCTTTGCTCCTACATGTCGAATGACTACTGTTCATAGCATGTGTGCACTTATAGCTCATCATGGTTGGAATGTACATCAGTTGGACATTAAAATTGCATTTTCGAATGGTGATTTGCATGAAGAAGTGTATGTTTTTCAGCCCCATGCCTTTGTGCAAAAAGGGCATGAAAACCAAGTGTGTAGGTTGAAAAAGGCATTATATGGTTTGAAGAAAGCACCACGTACTTGGTATGAAAATATACATGCCTACCTAATTGCACATTGTAAGGAATTGAACTCACAACCTCTTGGTTAGGAATGTGATGGGCTAACCACTTGCCCCAAAAGCCATGGTTGAGGATTACTTCCTAATCCTCTCTCTTAGGGTGTGGTTCAACCATCTCCTACTAGGATTATGTTACATTCTTCCCCCCTTGGTCGATCATTGTCCTCAATGATCTACTCTTGTATCCCTCTGGCCTCGGTGATCAACCCCTTGAACTCCCTAGGTGCCCTTGAATTGATGTCCCTCAACCTCGCATAGTTTCTTGAACCTTGTTCGCAACCTTGGTCTCTTGAACCCTTGCTCTCAACCTTGGTGTCTTGAACCTTCTTGTTCGCAACCTTGGTGTCTCGAGCCCTTGTTCTCAACCTCAGTCTTGAACCTTGTTCTCACCCATGCTTGGTATCTTGAACACTCAATCAAGTGCCACCCAAGGATTCCTAAGGAATTCACACTTCCAAGTCAAGCTCATTGGAAAGTTCGTTCCGATAGCTTTCCAACGGTATATTACATGCCTCAATCTGACCTACGGATTGAGAGATACACCCCAATCATTGTAAGGTCCATCCTTGAAACCGACGCGCGCGCCTTCCACAATTCCTACCCTTTCACATGGAGGATGCCCAAGCGCCTTTTTTAGAGGCCATTGGATCATTCCACCTTGCCCAAGCCTACTTCCTAGGCTCTGATACCAATGTAAGGAATTGAACTCACAACCTCTTGGTTAGGAATGTGATGGGCTAACCACTTGCCCCAAAAGCCATGGTTGAGGATTACTTCCTAATCCTCTCTCTTAGGGTGTGGTTCAACCATCTCTTACCAGGATTATGTTACACACATGGTTTTGTGAATAGTCCAACTGAGAGCACCTTATACGCTAAGCATGCAAATGATGTGCTTCTCGTCATTGTTTTCTATCTTGATGACATGTTGCCCACTGGTCCTATTGAGAAGCATATTGGTGATTTTAAGGCTGATTTGCATGCCTCATTTGAGATGTCAGATTTAGGGCACTTGCATTATTATTTGAGCATTCATTTTATGCAAGTTTATGGCATAATAGCTTTGTGTCAAACAAAATATATTGACACATTATTGCAGCATTTTGGCCTTGAAGATTGTAAACCTATTTCCACTCCTAAGGAGACAAGTTTATGGTTGAGTCTTCATGATGTATGAGATGCATTTGATGTTGTTCCCTATGAGCATGCTGTTGGATGCTTGATTTACTTATGCATTACTCAGCCAGATATTCAATTTTCTGTCTCATAGATGAGCAAGTTTATGCATTGCCTAGGTGTCAACCATTGGCAAGCGGTTAAGGGCATCTTTCGCTACTTGAGTGGTACCCGAATACTTGGATTGTTTTATCCCAAGGGGGATCACTACCGCCATATTTACATGCTTTTTCTGACTCTGACTGGGTTGGTTTCTATGACACTCGTGTGTCCACCAGTGGCTTTTGCTTCATGCTTGGTAGCTCATGTATATCTTGCTTGAGCAAGAAGGAACCTACTTTGGCCACTTCCAGTTGTGAGGTTGACTATAGGGCAGCTTTTAGAGTGACTGTTGAGTGTGTGTGGTCAGATGCCTTATGGCTGATTTAGGTGTTGGTCAGTCTTTTGTCACCACCATTTTTACTGACAATTAGAGCACATTCGTAGTTGTGAGAAACCATGTGTTCCATGCTCGCACTAAGCACATTGAGGTGCACTGTCATTATGTTAGGGAGAGGTTTAGTGCTGAAGAGATTAGTTTGGCATACGTGCCCACACAAGAGAACATTGCAGACCTTTTCACAAAGGCTCTGTCTAGGGAGAAGTCTGAAGCTTTCTGCAAAGCTTTGGGCTTACTTCCTTTTGTGGATTGATTCCACATAGCTTGGCACTTCCTTATACATGAGTGCAAGCTCCTCTTTCACCGCATCACTCCTAGGGGGGATTTGTTGAAATATTTAGGTAGTGATGTGTGTGAACACACTAGGACCGCTGATGCACTTTTTTCCCTCTTTAGGAGGGTTTTTCTCTGGGCTTGTATATATGCCTATAACCCTAACATGTCACTTATCTTTGTACATTCTCTTGGTAATACACTCAATATTTTATCTTGTGCTCCAAGCTTCTTCTTCTTCCTTGTGTTATTCGCATGATTCCGTAGACCTCAAACTCCAACAGTAATGTCTCCATTGGTTAATGGGCTAGGGGATACAATGATTGATGATCACCTTGGCATCAAGTTGTTGGACACGTCGCCTTTGGTTCATGGTTCTTGTTGTTGCATGTATTCAAGGCTTAGTGGATCTATTGATGAGGCTAAAGATTATGCTGGCAGAGTTACCAACTATTCCATACTTTGTAGGAGAAATGTGTTGAAGACATGTTCTGTTGGAGAAATCTATTGATGTTCAATGCTTCTGCCTACTTTGTAGATGAAACCTTCTGAAGGCCTATAATGTTCCATTCTTTGTAGGAGAAATTCTTCTAGATCTGACGATATAAAATGTCCTACAATTTTTTTCATCACATCTGATAAGTAGAAGCAAACAAGGTGATTGCTCTCATTCCTAGAAAGTTTGAATGGGTTTTTTATGTAGCCTGTCATTCCTAGAAAATTTCTATCATTTGAAAGGGTTGTTTTAGAAAGAACCTGTCATATGACATGCATAAGGAAAATTTTCCTATCATATGGAAGGTTCTCCTACTCATGAATTTTAGGCCCTGGTGGTGAGCTATTAAAGCAAAAAGCATTGCGCCTTTAGGTTTTGCATTTGTGAGTTGTTAAAAGAAAAAAGCATTGCACCTTCAGGTTCTGCCCAGGGCCAAAAATTCATGGGTAGGAAATACAGAGAGACATAATTATTCTTGGATTCTACATGACCTACAACAACACATGACATGTATAGCTATTATGATACCTACATACATAGTGTGAAAATGATCTTAACAACATTATATTCATGGGGTTTCAAAATAATTGATAGGTCTTCGCATAACAACTCACAACAATACTTCCATAAATAAGCATCTATTTCCTAACCAGATTGGATGATATATAGCCAATAAAATAGTAATATTAAAGCATGCAGACACTAGAGTAGTAGAAGAGAATAGAAATGAAAGAAGCAATTTTCATTACAATATAATCATCTACCAACGTAATAATTGTGTAAAACATCATGTATCTTATCGATCAAAATAATTACAGTACCAGTAGATCTATCATTGGGTGTTCCCTTGTGAGTTCATCTTATTTTTATTTTTTTTGTTTTTTCATCCTCCTTCTCTTGCTGGTTCGGATATGCTTAAGGATACACATGAAGAAAAATAACAACAATCACAGCTCATTGACATTATAATAAAAATATTAACACTTCTATATACTTCAGAATGTTATATAATACGAAACACACATGTCGATATTAAAAAAGAAAGAACATTTTTAGTATATCCACTCTACACTTGGATGAGGAGGGAATTGTCACAAAATAGAACATTTTGAGGAAATCATGTATCACTATGATAATAAAAAAAAACACTCAAAGCTAAGCATGATAAGTTATTAGAGGCAAACAAGAAGTTCCATGTATCATCATGCTATTTACTTACATGAAGATGAAGCTTTAGTTTTCATAGAGAAGAAGATGGATAGTCACACTTTAGATGAAGGTTGTACCAACATCGATGTAATACATCCTATGAAATACACTATTAGTTTTTTTTTTTTTATTAGAGATTGTAAATAAATAACTTCTTTAATAAAATAATGCTTGAAATATTTTATTGTGTATATATATGAATGATATAAGTATGTTTTGAGTTTCTCCTAAAAGTGGGTATGAAAGTGGCATATATGACTATGTGAAATCAACAAATTTTTAATTCATTTTCACATTCATGAAATACATAACCTTCAAAAAATGACATATTTTTAGGCCATTATTGCTCATCAATCTACTTTTGATAAGCATAGAGTATGTATGTTGAGCACAAAGGAAGGATCAAATCTTTTAAATGTATCCCTTTGGTAAACAGCTTGAAGCATGCATGAAACTTTTTTGGAGGAATAGTTAATGTATTCGTTTCTTGAGATGAACTTTGAACTTATTACCTAAATAGGAACTTAAAGGGAGGAGATATCATCTTATGGGTGAGGAGGCCAAATAAGTATCGTTGTATTTGCTTTTGAGATGCAAATTGATCTTGACTACCTGCAAAGGCTCTCCTAGGGAGGCTTCAATGTAGTACTTACCAAAATCTAGACCATTTATGTGTACCCATATCATGCTTGGTGCTTATCTTGTAATCAAACTAGTTCATAAACCAATCATCTCTCCAGAAGTTCTCGTTACAAGAGATTGGGATTTGCAAAGTTATTTTTTTTCTATAAGGCACTCCATCAAGAGATTGGGATTTGCAAAGTTTTTTTTTTTCTATAAGGCACTCCATATTTCACAGCTTGCTAAGGAGAAATTTCACAGTCCAACAAATTACCAGAATCCATATGTCCCATATTGCATTGAGCTTGAAAACCAATCACATCTTCAAGAAGATTTTGGTGCCATAGGTTTGACTTTGAAAATATTCAACATATTTTAAAGGCACTCTAGATTTGGAAGCTCATTACAAAAGAGAAAACTATGTTCTTGCATTCTAATAAGCATTTTTTTAACTCATAATAAGCATCCTCCTCCTTTCCAAGCATCAAATTAAGATCAACATGTTATAATATCCAACCTACTTTTTCTTTCAATAAAATCTCTGAATCAAAATCCTTGTTTCTCAAAATCTTTGTTCGACGAGGAATATAGCATCATTTTATGGGCCATTTCCCAATTTGACGCATCAATTTATGCATAAAATCTAATGAGTATAAAAAATATATTCACGTTTGATCAATTGGTTGACTTTTTACATCTTCACTTCTCAAGATTGGGCGCAAGAGTTCAACGACGCTTAGCAGCTGTCGTCTGAGCTGTTAAAGCTAAGAGCATTGCGCCTTTGGGTTCTGCATTCTAGTAGTTGTTCTCTGGCTTGTGGGATTCGAGGATCGCAATCCGAGGGTCCCATCTGGAGGAATAGTAGACTTCAAGATATGGATGATATGGATGATTGTGACAGTAGTGGCGCGTTTTTGACCCGAAAAGCCTTCTCCTACGCAATTAATAATCTCGGCTTGATCTTTAGAAATACTTGCATCTTCTTCCGATCTTTGCAGAGTCTCTGCGTCGCGTGGAGCAGGTATCTTACTACCTCTTACACTCCATCTTTGAGCTCGCTGAATCCTGTAAACAGCACTGGATGAGCGATTGCACGTAGAAGTTTCAAAGTTTTGAAAGCCTTCATGCCTTCAAGATTAGACGAAAGTTGAAGGCGATTATCTAGAAAATGTCTTTCAATCGTGGAGTTCCTGCATTAAACTGCACACATTTTTTTACGTTGGGGGATCCCATGGCTCCATGAACATGATTTAATACTAGGAAAATGATTGTTTGAGCAGAATGTTTTGCTGCACAGAGAGAGAGAGAGAGAGAGAGAGAGAGAGATCAGTTTGCTGATCGAATCTCGTAGAAGAAATTTATCTTTTTGACCAGGCCGTTCTTAGCTGATTGATAGTTAGTTTGTGAATCGCAAGCGAATATGGGTCAACTACTGTGCTGTGTACAAGTTAACCAAGCGTCAGTTGGCATCAAGGAACGATGGGGTAAGTATGAAGACGTGCTCGAGCCGGGGTGCCACTGTATCTTTTGGTGTTTCGGAAGTAATGTTGCTGGAACATTGACTATGCGAGTTCAGCAACTGGATGTGCACTGTGAAACGAAAACAAAGGTCTTTTTGTATTCTTTCTCTGTTGTTTGTGTTCCTACTATTGCAATGACTTTTAGGCGTTAAAAAATCTCGAATGTTGTCATAGGATAATGTGTTTGTGACTATGGTGGCCTCGATTCAATACATGGTAGTAACAGAACATGCGAAAGAAGCTTATTATAAGCTCTCCAGGCCACAGGAGCAAATTCAATCGTATGTGTTCGATGGTATGTGGCTATCTATCCCAACGTTCTATTTAGATTTAGTACAGTTCATGCAAACCAAACGTCTAATTCGCTGCAGTGGTGAGATCAAGTGTTCCTAGACTGAACCTAGATGATGTCTTTGAGCAAAAGAATGAGATTGCTAGGGCAGTCGAGGAAGAATTGGAAAAGGTGAAACTTCAATCCGAAAAGTTACAGCTTGAAACATGCAATTTCCTGACATGAGGGTTTCATTGACATTTGATTTGCAATTCCTTCCAGGCCATGAGGACTTACGGGTACCAGATTGTGCAAACACTTATCATTGATATTGTACCAGATGAAAGAGTCAAGAAGGCCATGAATGAGATAAATGCAGGTAGGGCAGACCTGATCCATTTAACCGGCTGCATCCTTCCCTGGAGCTCCATGAACGTTAGTTTGAAAGCTGATAAAGGATTATATTTAATTGGTGGCACTCTTTTGCTTTATCCTTTAGCTGACTTGCGTGCTTATGTGCTGGGACTTTGGTAGCTGCTAGGCTGAGGGTTGCCACAAATGAGAAAGCAGAAGCAGAGAAGATCCTTCAGGTGAAACGAGCAGAGGCTGAGGCGGAGGCAAAGTACTTATCTGGGCAAGGCATTGCACGTCAGCGACAAGCGATTGTTGATGGTTTGAGGGAGAGTGTGCTAGGCTTTTCACATGATGTTCCAGGGACTTCACCGAAGGATGTTATGGACATGGTAATGCTTACTCAGTACTTTGACACATTGAAAGACATTGGAGCTCACTCCAAATCATCAACTGTCTTTGTACCCCATGGACCTGGAGCTGTTAGTAACATTGCAGAACAAATCCGTAACGGCTGGCTTCAAGGTGCTGCAGGTTCCAGCGATTTGAGGTAGTTGTGGAAATTGGGGGAGAAGATGTTAAAAGACAACTTTGACTATATTTTAAGCAGTTCTTCTGTTACCCATTCTGCTGTAAACATGTAAACTCTTTTACTAGTACACCTACAGGCATAATCCATGTATAAACAGCATATAAATTGCTTAGCATATTGTGGTTCGAGATAATCCTTAAGCTTATAAGATGTAATGGAATGGCTTTAATATCTTTGGGAAGTTCTCTGTCAATCACATGTTCCCCTGAACTGTGCAGACTTGATCTCATTTGGACCCTACTCTTAAGCTGAGCTTCGTAGTTACATCTTATAGAATCAACCCTTCTGTACACATTGTCATTGTTGCTTCCGTTCTTGATAAACTCCAAGTTCTTGTTTGGACCCTTCCCTTAGGCTGAGCTCCGTAGTTGTACACTTACAGAATCAACCCTTTTGTACACATCTTCAGTGTCGTTTCCCTCCCTGATAACCTCAAGTTCTTGCAGTGCAAAATATGTAATTGTCATAGACGCAAACATGAAAAATAGTTTTCTTCTTGTAATGAAATGGTCAACTCTTTTGTCGTTATTGAGATCCTCTATACTCTCATAATGTTATATGATTGGTCAATACTTGTATGACCCTTGCACCTTACATGTACATCAGTGGCTCTTTTGAGACCTACTTTTATATACTCTTACAGAATCAACCCTTTTGTACACATCTTCATTGTTGTTTCCCTACCTGATAACCTCAGGTTCTTGCATTGCAAAATATGTAATTATCATAGACGCAAACATGAAAAATAATTTTCTTCTTTGTAACGAAATGGTCAACTCTTTTGTCGTTATTCAGATCCTCTATACTCTCATAATGTTCTATGCCGAGTAGTGTATTTAAGCTCTCTCTCTCTCTCTCTCTCTCTCTCTCTCTCTCTCTCTCTCTCTCTCTCTCTCTCTCTCTCTCTCTCTCTCTCTCTCTCTCTCTCTCTGCACTCCAGTCATCAGCCCCACAAGGTTATCTACAGAGTAACGAAGCCTGGATTCTGGGTCAAGGTTCCAATATGCTTCGTCGAGGTATATAAGAGTACTCCCGTTTCCGTGGCAGGCATAATGCCCGTTGTGATTTCAATGATATACGTAGTGCTCTCTCATGAAGCTTTGACTTTAATATTAAGGAGAAGTACAAGACTTTGGAGTATCCCTTATCTTACCATGCAATGAACTCTAGTGATGCTTTTAAATTGCACTTAGTAAAGAATACACCAAATATTGATTTCGCTTACTAATGTGCAACCGAACCATATTTGATGATCTTTTTAGATTATGCACACAACGCATACAAGTTTTAAGTAATCTGCTCAAGAACAAATATTTTGCGGAAGCCTTGGTTGTAGCTCATTAATTTTTTGTGGTCAAAATTACGCATACAAGAAAAGGTATACTATTAATACTCTAGAAGAGATGCACATTGAATATATTACAGAAGTTTGCTATGGTTGGTTGCAAGCCTAGCTCCATGCCATTAGACCATAATTTAAAAGTGAATGCACTTATATGGAACATGCTACTATCTTTAGAGAAATTGTGGGAAGCTTGATGCATCTTAGAATGACAAGATGAACTCTGAGCTACATTAGGGGGCTTAAGCTTCAATTTATGTCACTCCTTAGGAGTCCATATTTGGATGCATTTAGATGTGAATTCTGTGAAATGGTGTGGAATTGCATGTGTACACTTATCTAGATTGCATTGGTCATGTATGAGATGTGACATCACTAGCAACTTCACGTTTTCATTCAAAAGTGATATTTAGTTTATTTTATAGTCGTACAATTGCTTCCAATAGTAGAATCTTTTGGAATGAAGTCTCTTGGCTCAAAATATATCTTTCTTTTCGATAGTTGGACATTCAACTAATGAATTGGCACATATGGAGCACTTTTTCTTATTTTGGCCACCCAATTATCGTGAAATTGAGGGGATAGTATGGCTTCAATTCCATGGTTTCCACAATGAGGATATCAAGTTAGATCCACTATCAAAAACTTTGATGGGTGAGAAGATCGAAGTATTGATATCATATTTTTTCCAATGGGTGAGCCAACAATTGAATGCAATTGTCCTTTTTTTTAATCATAAGTTGGGCCCGAGACTCTTATTAGCAAGACCAAGCATTATTCATCCAATTTGGAATGACTTTATTCATCAAAATAGTGATGTTAAGGATCCCTAAACTTCTCTTATCCTTGGAAGGTTGTGAGTATCTCATCTTATCTTAGAAGTCATCCTTTATATTAGGGATAATAGTCCAAAAAAAATCCTACACGTTGCCACCAAGTTGTGAAGCCCTTTGTCAATGGACCTATTGAAAAATTGCTTATTTAAATCCCATGAAACATTTGCAAACTTGTTTATTATATTCCCACAAAATCAATTTTAGAGTAATTATAGGGTTACTAAAAGCTTCAATGGTGAAGTTCAAACTGAAAATGTGGTGAAATCTTCTAGACGTAGGTGTAGAAATACAAAGGATCTATAATGTGTAACTTTCATGATATTAAATAATATGAATAGATCATATTTAATAAAAGGAAACTCAAAGTCAATAATCAACATGCTGCAAAAACAAATGACAAAACATAAGAAAGGTTTCTCATTTTTCAGAATGCAAAGATTGGATATGCATTACTATAGATTTATTCAAACATGTAGGGAAATCTTTTTTACTTTGGACCTTTGTATTGCCATCTTAATAAGGGTTTAAAAAATTACTTTGTGCATGAATAATTAATTATTGAGTCTTGATATATTTAGGTAGTGATGTGTGTGACCACTATAGGACCGTGGGGGCACTTTTTTACCTCTTTAAGAGGTTTTTCCCCCCGGCTTGTATATACGCCTATTACCTTAATGGGCTGCTTATCTTTGTACATTCTCTTGGTAATAAATTCGGTATTGTATGTTGTGCTCCAAGCCTCTTCTTCTTCCTTGTGTTGTTTGCATCCTTCTATAGACCTCAAACTCCAACAAATAGTATCAGAACAGGTCACCGTTTCATCTAGGGCATTATCAACACCTCTCGTCTCATAGAGTCAGAATCACACGAAATTTGGTGAGCATACTCAGGACGATCGAAGCTCGTTTCGGCCTATGAATACACTATCACAACACTTTTGCTAGCAATTTTGTCTTTTTGTGCCAAAGATATATACAAGTTTCATTCCCCAGTATAAGCGTCTCGAAGTCTGTTGCATGTTTAGCAAAACTCGAGAGAGTATTTTTGTTCAACTTTTTAAGATACACTCATTTTTTTGCATCAGGGTATTTTAGTGAGTGGCCATGGCTGAAAGCAATGATGTATTCCATATGTTGGTTATTGAGGATAAGTTGGATGGTAGAATTACCCATTATGGGCTTATATGATGCGTCATGTATTTGTTGCAAAAGGACTATGGAATATTGTAGAGGGTGTTGAAAAACGCTATATTACACCTACAAATATAGTTACTGAAGATGATGTAGATGGTGTTGAAGATGGCAATATTCTTCATGTTCTTGTTCGTGCTACGGTTCCTGTTGCACCTATTGCATAGAAAATTCATTGGGATGGAAAAGATGCTCATGCACATCCATTGATAGCCTTGTCTATCAAAACATGCCATTATTCCTGACATTCACTCTTACAGAACAACAAAGGATGCTTGGGATACACTTATCACCTTATTCCAAGCAAGGAATAAGGTTCATGTTGCTTACCTCTGAAAACTGTTGGAGAGTGTGCACATGAGGAGATTCAACGGAGAGTTTTTTGACAAAGACCAAAGATTTGAAGGAGCAATTGATTTCTGCTGATGAAGTCTTGCCTCACAGTTCACTTGTGCAGACTCTTCTGAATGGTCTTCCAGATTCATATCAGAATTTTGCTTCTACTCTTTGATTGATGATGAAAGGCGATCCAAATGCCTTAACATTTGAGGAGTTAGTCGTTGTTCTATTGCAAGAAGATCAGTCTAGATAGAAGGGGTCCATTATGCATGTTGCAGATCAAGCTTTCTTGGCTAGTCAGAAGGGCAAAGGTAAATGGAGCTCTTCTATTAGTAAGCAAAAATTTTCTAATTCTGCACAATCAACGAAGGATGACAGAGATGAGAAGAAAACAAAAAAGTAGAAATTGTTTTGCAAATATTGTAAAGGAAATGATCATGTCATAAGAGTTGTCCAAAACTAGCTGTAAAAGAGGCCAAGAAGAAAGAGGTTGGAATGGTTGTTGCACAGGCCTCTACACCCAAAATAGAGTCTACTAATCTTGTGCAGAATGAAGAATGGGCATTTGCTACTATTTACAGTTATGATCCATCTTCACATGAACAATGTATGTATGCAATAGACTTAGATGTTTGGTACTTTGATAGTGAAGCAACCAAACATATTACCTTGCAACACAATTTCTTCACTTCACTTGAGCCTACCCCTACAAGGAATATTGTCACATGCACCAACAACTCCTCTTATCATGTTATGGGAGTTGATAAGATCATTCAAACTACTACTTATGATAGTTCATTTACATTGTCAAATGCTTTATTTGTGCAAGGGATCAAGAAAAATATATTGTCAGTTTCAACATTAGCCAAGATTGGCTTGGTCGTGAAATTTGTTGATGACAGATGTATAGTTCATGATCTGTCAAATGGTCACATCATTATTGCTTCTAGAATTTGTGTCATGGTTTGTATAAGCTCATAGATTATGCAAAATCTAGCATGTGTAGTTGAAGATTGTCATGTTATTTCATATGCAAAGCTTTGGCATGCACGCTTTGGTCATTTGAATTTTGCTGGTTTGCTACGCCTGCAAAAATCTGAAATGGTGTCTTCTTTGCCCAAACTTGAGGCACCTAGTAAACATGTATATGAAGGTTGTGTTTTGGAAAAAATTCAACGTTCCTCCTTCCCAAAAGATGGTTCAATTCAAGCTACTCAGAAATTATATCTTGTTCATAATGATGTATGTGGTCCTATGTAGACACATTCTTTTGGGAACTATCTTTACTTCATGAGTTTCATGGATGATTTTCCCAGCCATGCATGGGTATATATATTGAAAGCAAAGTCCAAAGTAATTATGTGCTTCAAACAGTTTTCGCCTTTGGCTGAAAATCTGTCAGCATGTAAAATGGGCATCCTCTATTCTGATCGATGGGCGAGGTATATTTCTTTTGATTTTAATGCATTTCTGGTTGAATGTGGGATAAAACATCAGTGTACAGTGCCATATACACCTCAACGGAATGGAGTTGTTGAAAGGAAGAACAGGTCACTCATAGAGATGGCAAGGTGTATAGTCAAGAGCCACGCGTTACTGCATAGTTTCTAGCTTGAGGTTGTTATGTATGCAGTATATGTACTTAATAGGTGTCACACTAAAACATTGTAGTCTATCTCTCCATATGAGGCTTGGCATGCTTGTAAGCCATCTATTTCTCATCTACATGTTTTCGGTTGTTTGTTATATGCATTAGTGCCTGAACAACAATAGAGGAAATCAGACCATAAAGCAGTGAAATATATTTTTGTTGGGTAACATTTTGAAAGAAAAGCCTATCGTCTCTATCATCCATAGAAAAAATGCATTTTGGTTAGCCGTGATGTTGTTTTGGTGGAAGATGTTATTCAGCCATTACTTTCATGCACAGAGGAGACATCAGTTAGCTCAAAAGACATGTATTGGCACTAAGTGGGTATACAAGTTGAAGCATAACCCTGATGGAATAGTTGACAATTGTAAGGCTAAGCTTGTTGTAAAGGGTTATGCTCAGGAAAGAGGCATTGATTTTGATAAGACCTTTGCTCCTACATGCCAAATGACTACTCTTCATAGCATATGTGCACTTGTAGCTAGTGATGCATAGTATCGTATTTGCTGCTATCCAAATATGATAATCCAACCGTATCTAGAAATTTGGCTGTCACATCTTGTTGTTGGTGATATTTGTCAGGAGTCTACAACCACACATCACGAATCATATCCCACTCCTTACCATCCAACCATACAGACTTCAGTAAGCTTGCTCTAAAAGCATCATGAGCCTTGAATTATGGCTTGGCATGACCGCAAGCCATCTGTTGCTCATCTGTGTGTTTTTGGTTGTTTGGCATATGCATTAGTGACTGAACAACATCGCAGAAAATTGGATGATAAGGCAGTAAAATGTATTTTTGTTGGGTACAGTTCTGAAAGTAAAGGTTATCGTTTGTATCATCCGCATACTAAACGCATTTTGGTTAGCCGTGATGTTGTCTTTGTGGAAGATGCTATTCAGCCATTGCTTTCATGTACTAAGGAGACATCTGTTAGCTCCAAAGACATGTATGATACTTTGATGCCTCTTTTTACAGGTGGACAGGCTAGTGCTGGTCCTAATGAGGCAACTTCTCAGCCTTTGCAGGTTTCATATGATGATGCAGATCATTCCATTTCTGATGCAGATTTACATGATGCACTTTTTGATGAGAGAGCTGATATTGAGCAGGAAAAAACTATGCCAAAATGGCTGGTGCAGACTTTGCGTGACAACAAATTAGATGCACCTTTGTCATATCGTACTCGTTCAGGCTCTCATAGTGCCTCCTTTGCATCAGATTGCTATGCTATGGCTGCATCTAGTCTCTGTGATGAGAATGAGCCTGTTTCTTTTGATGAAGCACAAAATTCAAAAAATTGGATGGCTGCTATGCAATCTGAATATGATGCTATAATGAAGAATGGTACATGGTCTTTATGTGACTTGCCTCCTGGCAAGAAGGCCATTGGCACTAAGTGGGTATACAAGCTGAAGCGTAAACCTGATGGTACAGTTGACAGGTATATAAGGCTAGGCTTGTTTCAAAGGGTTATGTACAGGAAAGAGGCATTGATTTTGATGAGAGCTTTGCACCTACATGCCGTATGACTACAGCATTTCTGAATGGTGACTTGCATGAAGAAGTGTATGTTTTTCAGCCCTGTGGCTTTGTGCAGAAAGGGCATGAAAACCAGGTTTGCAGGTTAAAAAAGGCATTATATGGTTTAAAGCAAGCACCACGTGCTTGGTATGAGAAGATACATGCCTATCTGATTGCACACAGTTTTGAGAACAGTCCAACTGAAAGCACCTTATATGTTAAACATGCTAATGATGTGCTTCTGATCATTGTTGTCTATATTGATGACATGCTGCTCACTGGTCCTATTGAGACACATATTGCTGATTTTAAGGCTGATTTGCATGCCTCATTTGAGATGTCTGATTTGGGGCATTTGCATCACTATTTGGGCATTCAGTTTATGCACATTGATGGTGGAATGGCTTTGTGTCAAACGAAATATATTGACACATTATTGCAGCGTTTTGGCCTTGAAGACTGTAAGCCTATTGCCACTCCTATGGAGACAGGTTTACGATTGAGTCTTCATGATGCTGGAGATGCATTTGATGCTGTTCTCTATCAGCAGGCTGTTGGATGCTTGATTTACTTATGCATTACTCGGCCAGATATTCAGTTTGCTATCTCACAGATGAGCAGGTTTATGCATTGCCCAGGAGTCACGCATTGGAAAGCGGTTAAGTGCATCTTTCGCTACTTGAGTGGTACTCGGCTACTTGGGTTGTTTTATCCCAAGGGGGGATCACTACCGCCAGATTTGCATGCTTTTTCTGACTTAGATTGGGCTAGTTGCTATGACAATTGTGTGTCCACCAGTGGTTTTTGCTTCATGCTTGGTAGCTCATGTATATCTTGGTTGAGCAAGAAGCAGCCTACTGTGGACACTTCCAGTTGTGAGGCTGAGTATAGGGCAGCTTTCACAACGACTGTTGAGTGTGTGTGGCTCAAACGCCTTATGGCTGATTTGGGTGTTGGCCAGTCTTCTGCCACCACCATCTTCACTGACAGTCAGAGCGCATTGGCAGTTGCGAGGAACCCTGTGTTCCATGCTCGCACTAAGCATATTGAGGTGCATTATCACTATGTCAGGGAGAGGTTCTCTGCTAGGGAGATCAGCTTGGCATATGTGCCCACGCAGGAGAACATTGGAGACCTTTTCACGAAGGCTCTGCCTAGGGAGTAGTTTGAAGCTTTCTGCAAAGCTTTGGGCTTACTTCCTTTTGTGGAGTGATTTCCACATAGCTTGGCACTTCCTTATACATGAGTGCCAGCTCCTTGTTCACCGCATCACTCCCAGGGGGGATTTGTTGATATATTTAGGTAGTGATGTGTGTGAACACTCTAGGACTGCCGGGGCACTTTTTTCCCTCTTTAGGAGGTTTTTTTCCCCCGGCTTTTATATACGCCTATTGCCCTAATGGGCTAATCATCTTTGTACATTCTCTAGTAATACATTCAGTATTGTGTGTTTGTGCTCCAAGCTTCTTCTTCTTCCTTGTGTTGTTCGCGTGCTTCCGCAGAATTCTATCTCCAACAATACTTGTCTGACTTTGGGAGGTCTATGATGAAGTCCATAGATAATGAAGCCCATGGCCTTTTTGGAATAGGTAAAGACTGCAAGAGGCCATGAGGTTTATGTCGTGGTACTTTAGATCTATTGCAAGTATCATAGGTTCGGATATATTCTTTGACTTCCTTCCACATTTGAGGCCACCAAAAATCCCTTGATATAAGTTCTATTGTTTTATTCACTCCAAAATGTCCTGCTGCAAGGTTGTCATGACATTGTCGAAGTACTTGGATCCTGGGAGAATAATGATGCAGATGCCCCAAATCTGACATCTCAATGAGGCATTCAAATCAGCCTTAAAATCAGCAATATTCTTCTCATGAGGACCAGTGAGCAGCATGTCATCAACATAGGCAACAATTATCAGAAGCACATTATTTGCACGCTTAACATATAAGGTGCTCTCAATTGGACTATTCTCAAAACCATGTGAAATCAGGTAGGCATGTATTTTTTTCACACTAAGCACGTGGTGCTTGCTTCAAACCATATAATGCCTTTTTCAACCTGCACACTTGGTTTTCATGCCTTTTCTACACAAATCCATGTGGCTAAAAAACATACACTTCCTCATGCAAGTCACCATTCAGAAATGCAATTTTAATGTCCAATTGATATATATTTGAACCATGATGAGTTTATAAGTATCATTTTGGTTATTGAATTTGTTTGTGCTAAGCACATCATGTATGTTCATCTAATGTTTTGCATATTTGTTGCAAGAGTTGACAGTGGGTCGTCCTCCGACATGAAACCAAGGAGGCTTATGGATATCGTCATGAATTAGTTGCACTATTGGAGAACTTGGAGGGACGTAGTGTAGTCATTTCATTGGAGCATCTATGATGAGGTGAACTTATAAACTTGGTTTGGTGTTTTTAGTTGTTGTTTATAAATATCCTGTCAATTTGTCTCATTTCACGAATGTGCTTTGTTGCAGGACTACAGATATAGATGTTTTGATCCCTCTGGGCATATGTATGGCAGTGTTATGCCATAATTTTGTATTTGGCTCATATATGGCAGTGGTGCACCATAATTTTGTATTTGGCTCCTATATGGCAGTGCTTTGCCACATTTTGTATTTGGCTATATATGGAAATGGTATGTCACACTTTTGTACACCCCATGAATTATTGATTCACATCTTAATCACATATTGAAAATGAATGTTTTACCTCTATCAGGAGTTTCAAATAAAGGGGTAAGGTAAATGAATGCACACATAGACGTGTAAATAAATGCACAGATACACATACATGCATGTGTACACACATACATTTATGCATGCAGACATACATGCATGCATGCATACGCAGACACATACACCCATATACCTACATACATATGCACATACATGCACACATCCATGCATACATGTGTGTGGAATTTACCTTATATCTTTATATGATGCTTTCTATAGATGGAAGAATATAGAATTTGATTATATGATTAATGTGTCAATCAATAACTCATCGGGTGTCGATTGGTCACTTGTATGGTTAAAGAGCAACTCATCACCCTTGAATCATTTACTAGAGTCAACACAATGTCAAGAAGGAGATATTGAAAAAGAGAAGAAAAACTCGTGCAAGCACAAGCACACACACAAGAATGAAGACTCACACAAAGACAGAAACAAGAACAAATCTTTATTTTTTATTCTATATAAATTTTTATTTTTTCTACTATAAAAAAGAATCTACAAGAATGATACAACATGACAAGGTATCTAATATAAAAAGGAGGCTACATAAGATAAACCTTAATAGCAATTAATGAGTGAAGTGAAAAGTTAAATATTCCATCATTGTACAATATGTCATGGATGTAGAAAATACATAAATACTCCTCAATCTCAATTACATATCTCCTAATCACAACAACATTTGAAATTTCTTCAACTTCTTTTCTCCAAGTGCTTTAGTAAAAATGTTAGAAACTTATTCACATGTCATTTACCAAGTTTGTCTCGTTTATCAACTGAGATTGTACCTCTATATGCTTTATCTTGGTACCAAACATAGGGTTTTTTTGTCATTTGCATGCTCTTAATTTTTTCACATTAAATTAAAACATGGATTTTAAATGTATATCCCTTAATCTATAAGTAGCATACCTAATCATGTAGTCTCACATGCTACTGCATGTTACAACACATTTATACTCGACTTTTGTGCCTGATGAAGAAGTCATAGTTTTCTTCTTGCTAATCAAAGTGTTAGTGAATTCTCTATTTAAAACGTGAAGCCACTAGCATATCTTTTTTATCATTAGGTAATTTCGCAGCTTTTGTTATATTCTTGTAAGAAATCGCCTATTTTTGCTATTTTTTTAGTGTCTTTTGTAGAACAAAAAACTTTATCAAGGTATTGTTTTAATATTTCATGTGATTTTGAAACTAATTTTTTGATCATTCATGTGTATTATTCTAATATTTCTTCACATCTCGTGAATACATTTTCTATTGATGGAAAGGTATTAGTCTATTGTTCTGCTCACCATGGAGTAGAGTTAGAAATATTATTCTTATAGGGGCATGACTGGCCCATCAACATCTCCATTGAATTATCTCCAAAGTCATGCCCTTAGACCATTTTCATAAGAAGAGTAGTCTGGTTTGAAATGACTTTTTATTTGGCCCATTCTTCCAACTTTCTTCTATGAATAATTGATCTTCAAGACACGAACATCATTTCCAAACTTTCTCAAGCTAACGGATCACCAGATTTCCACATGTCTTCATGAAGATTATGCACCATTCCAAAGTATATCAAGAAAGATTTTTCAAGAGAGGCAAAGAGAGAGGTGGAAGAGTTTCTTGACATTGTTTGGATATTGCAAAAAGACAAAGTTTTCAAGCCAAGATATCCTATCATTCCAGATTTACTTCACAACATTTTCGGATGTGCTATGAGAGAAGCATGGATAGAATACAACACAAGAAAATGTGCCATCAATAGTGGAGGGCCGCAAAGTGTTATTCATGACAAAAAGTATTTCTTCTCATTAAAACAAGTACATTTACAATTGTTCCAAAAATGACATATGATATACAACGTTTTTGCTAGTGGTTTTGTTCTACTTATTTGTTGTTCGTCTATCTATTTTGCTCTACTTATTTGTTTTTCTCTGATCAAAGGCACATCAAAACGTATTAGATGTCCTCTTCTTAATAGTTCATGCATTTTAACGTTCTTCATTTCAAAGCTTAATGTGTAGGGTGGCTTGTCAAAAAATAATTGGTTTTAACTCCCTCACACTACAACATATCGAGGGTAAACCGAGGTTGCTACCGAGGCAAATGAACGGGCATGAATTCTTCGCGACGTCAGTGTTGCAGTCGGTATAGGCGTCGAAAAGGAAGTGTCGGTATGGGCGCCGGTATAAGCATCGGTATATGCATCGGTATAAGTGTCGATATTTCCGACGTAAATATCGACGTCTATACCGACGTCCGCTGGGTGTACCGGTGCATATACCGACGACCATACTGGACCTACCAACGCGTATACCGACGACCATACCTGCACAAATTTTTTTGGATAGAGTGTGTTGTCTTTTGCTAAAGCATGATGTTGTTTAGCAAAAGACAATACACTCTGCCCAACTGAGTACATGTGTTATGTACTCTAATGGCAACCAAAACATAAACTTATATGAACAAAAAAGAACAATGATTCATGTACAGAAAGTCGTATATTCCATAAATGAAAAATGTACAAAAGTGTGGCAAAGCACTTACATATAGGAATCGAATACAAAATTATGGTACATCATTGCCACATAGAAGTGTAATACAAAATTGTGGCAATGTGACAAAACACTTCCATATAGGAATCGAATACAAAATTATGGTTCATCATTGTCGTATGCGAGTGTGATACAAAATTGTGGCATTGATCAAAATATTTACACCTACAATCCTGCAACAAAACATATGTATAAAATAAGACCAATTAACATGACATTTATAAACAACAACTAGAAACACGAAACCAAGATATAACTTTACCTAATCAAGAATATTCTCCCATGAGACGATTGCACCGCGTCCCTCTAAGTCTTGTAACAGTGCAGTCAGTCCATGTCGATATCCATACGATTCTTCAGTTCGCGTTGGAGGACGACCCACTGCCAACTCCTATAGTAAATATGCAAAATGTTAGATGAATATACATAATATACTTAACACAAACAACTTCAATAATTAACATCATACTTACAAATTGGTAGCGCATACTGTCGTATCCGCCGCTACCTAAATGGGACGTTCCAACCGTATCTAACCGTGTGGCCGCCGCATCTCTTTGTTGACGATACCGATCAGGAGTATGTTGATATTCATCCTGAATCGATTCCCATTCTTCGGTGTCTAGCCATACAGGCTTCGGTAAGCCTGCTTTGAAAGCATCGCAAGCTTCCGATCATCGATGCGACATCACCTCACGTGTTGTATGTTGTATCCAATCGGAACTGACAACAGTATTGCCAGGTGCTGGCCGGTACTCTTCATATATGCATTGTGTGATATGATTTTTAGAGTCTCTATCCTGTTCGGCCCATTTTAACATTACTGAATGACTGAATTCGATAGAGCAGAGTTGTCGTATACGTTGTCGCATTGACTTCCCTGCCGCATCCATAACGGGAGCTCCATTACGGATATGATATATCTTTGATTCATCATGATCATGTGCACCCCAAGGTGTACGTGGAGATCCCATCTGATGCAATATGAAGATCTCATCTCATCCAATGTATATATATGCATGCTTAAGCTTGTATACATATGCATTCATGTATACATATGCATTCATGTATGCATATGCATTCATGTATGCATATGCATTCATGTATGCATATGCATTCATGTATGCATATGCTTGCTTGTATGCATATGCATGCTTAAACTTGTATACATATGCATTCATGTATACATATGCATATGCATATGCATACATGTATACATATACATATGCATATGCTTGTTTGTATACATACATGTACATATACATGTATGTATATGCATACATGTATGCATATGCATATGAATACATGTATACATATACATATACATATGCATATGCTTGCTTGTATATACGTATACATATGCATATGCTTGCTTGTATGCATATGCATGTTTAAGCTTGTATGCATATGCTTGCTTGTATACATACATGTACATATACATGTATGTATATGCTTGGTTGCTTACATATGCATATGCATGCTTAAGCATGTATGCATATGTAAGCATATGCTTGCTTGCTTACATATGCATATGCATGCTTAAGCATGTAAGCATATGCATATGCATGCTTAAGCATGTATGCATATGCATATGCATGCTTAAGCATGTATGCATATGCATTCATGTATACATATGCATTCATGTATGTATGCATATGCATGCATGTATGCATATGCATGCATGTATGCATATGCATGCATGCATGTATGCATATGCATGCATGCATGTATGCATATGCATGCATGCATGTATGCATATGCATGCATGCATGTATGCATATGCATATGCATTCATGTATGCATATGCATTCATGCATGTATGCATATGCATTCATGCATGTATGCATATGCATGCATTCATGTATGCATATGCATGCATTCATGTATGCATATGCATGCATTCATGTATGCATATGCATTCATGTATGTATGCATGCATGCATGCATGTATGCATATGCATGTATCCATATGCATGCATGTATGCATATGCATGCATGTATGCATACGCATGCATGCATGTATGCATATGCATTCATGTATCCATATGCATGTATCCATATGCATGCATGCATGTATGCATATGCATGCATGCATGTATGCATATGCATGCATGTATGCATATGCATGCATGTATGCATGTATGCATGTATGCATATGCATTCATGTATCCATATGCATGTATCCATATGCATGCATGCATGTATGCATATGCATGCACGTATGCATATGCATGCACGTATGCATATGCATGCATGTATGCATATGCATGCATGCATGTATGCATATGCATGTATCCATATGCATGCATGTATGCATATGCATTCATGTATCCATATGCATGCATGCATGTATGCATATGCATGCATGCATGTATGCATGAGGGATATGCATATGAGGGATATGCATGCATGCATGAGGGATATGCATATGTATACATGAGGGATATGCATATGTATACATGAGGGATATCCATGCATGCATGAGGGATATGCATATGTATACATCAGGGATATGTATACATGAGGGATATACATGAGGGATATGCATATGTATACATGCATGCATATGCATATGCATTCATGTATGTATGCATATGCATTCATGTATGTATGCATATGCATTCATGTATGTATGCATATGCATGCATGTATGCATATGCATGCATGTATACATATGCATGCATGCATGTATGCATGCATATGCATGCATGTATGCATATGCATGCATGTATGCATATGCATGCATGTATGCATATGCATGCATGCATGTATGCATATGCATGCATATGTATACATGCATGTATACATATGCATACATGCATGCATGCATATGGATACATGCATGCATGCATATGGATACATGCATATGCATACATGCATGTATGCATATGCATGTATCCATATGCATGCATGCATGTATGCATATGCATGTATCCATATGCATGCATGCATGTATGCATATGCATATGCATGCATGCATGCATGTATGCATATGCATTCATGTATCCATATGCATGTATCCATATGCATGCATGCATGTATGCATATGCATGCATGTATGCATATGCATGCATGTATGCATATGCATGCATGTATGCATATGCATGCATGTATGCATATGCATGCATGCATGCATATGCATGTATCCATATGCATGCATGTATGCATATGCATTCATGTATCCATATGCATGTATCCATATGCATGCATGCATGTATGCATATGCATGCATGCATGTATGCATATGCATGCATGTATGCATATGCATGTATCCATATGCATGCATGCATGTATGCATATGCATACATGCATATGCATGCATGCATGTATGCATATGCATGTATCCATATGCATGCATGCATGTATGCATCAGGGATATGCATATGAGGGATATGCATGCATGAGGGATATGCATATGTATACATGAGGGATATGCATGCATGCATGAGGGATATGCATATGTATACATGCATGCATATGCATACATACATGAATGCGTATGTATGCATGTATGTATGTATGTATGCATATGCATATCCCTCATGCATGCATGCATGCATGCATGCATATGCATGCATGCATGCATGCATACGCATTCATGTATACATATGCATGCATGTAAGCATATGCATGCATGCATGTATGCATATGCATGCATGCATGTATGCATATGCATGCATGCATGTATGCATATATGCATGCATGTATGCATATATGCATGCATGTATTCATATGCATGCATGCATGTATGCATATGCATGCATGTATGTATGTATATGCATATGTATGCATGTATGCATGTATGTATCCAGTATGCATGTATGCATGCATGTATGCATGTATGCATGTATGTATGCATGTATGCATGTATGCATGTATATATGTATGCATATGCATATGCATGCTTAAGCATGTATGCATATGCATTCATGTATACATATGCATTCATGTATGTATGCATATCCCATATGCATGTATGCATGTGCATGCATGCATGCATGCATATGCATGCATGTATGCATATGCATATCCCTCTCTCTTTCTCTCTCGCTCTCTCTCTCCCAAACAAAAATAAAGAGAGAAGATATTAGAAAACAAAAATATAAAGAAAGATAAAAGAGTGATATATGTTTTACTTACATTGATGTAATTTTTGAATCAAAGTTGTCAAAATCCACTTGAAATTCTCCTTCATTGAATTTCCAAAGATTTGATCTCAAAAACCTCTTGCAAAACTAAAGAGAGAAGATATTAGAAAAGCAAAAACATAAAGAAAGAAAACAGAGTGATACAATATGTGCGATCTACTTACCAAAGCATCAGATCTATAAAAATAGAGGTTTGTTTAGAGAGAGAGAGAGGGAAGGAGAGGGAGAGAGAGAGAGAGAGAGAGAGAGAGAATTGTTTGACACGATCGTCAAAATCCACTTGAAGTTCTTCTTTGTCGAATTTCCAAAGATTTGATCCCAAAATCTCTTGCAAAACCAAACAAAGAACATATTAGTAAAGAAAAAGCATAGAAAAAGAAAAAAAAGAGAGAGAGAGAGATGGAGAGAGAAAGAGGGAGAGAGACGGAGAGAGAGTGAGAGAGAGAGAGGGAGAGAGAGAGAGAGATAGTGAGAGAGAGGGAGGGAGAGAGAGAGAGAGGGAAGGGAGGGAGAGAGGGAGAGAGAGAGAGAGAGGATGACAAACAGAGTTCTGCTGTTGGCGCGCGCAAACCCGAAAGGAGAAGTTCTACATTCAAAACGAGCAGAATGACAAATTTCGGGTTCGGTCCCGGTTAAAAAGAGAGCGTCGGTATTTCCAGCAAAGTACCGACGCATATACCGACGCCGTGATTCCGAGGCAACGTAGCTGTGATTCGGAGGCAACGCAGCTTTCCCAAATTTACCGAGGGGTATACCGACGCCGACAGCTGCCCGTCGATACATTGACCGTTGGTATTCCCTCGATATGTTGTAGTGTCACAATTTGGGTAGTATTCAAAACTTTATTTGCTATCATTTTTCATGAAAATTGCTTTCTATGCACTTAATTGGATTTAATATGCTCCTAAAGCTTTATATAAATGCTTAAAAAAGGTAAGAATTACTATACTATGTTGACTGGATTTATTATGCACCATAAATATGTGGGCCTGGAGGAAAAATTGAAGACAGTTCAAGAGGCTACCTGACCTCTTCCTCTTCTAAGGAAATCACCATCTTCTAAATATAACTAAAAGCAATAAGCATAACTTTAGATTAAAATGAGATCTATGCACCTACTTGCTTGTCAACCTCATCTCCTTCAAAATTGAAGATCGGATATAAGGTTCTTCTCCTTTCATATCCATTTAAACTCCTCTGGCTCTTTGCATGCTTTAACGAGCTTGAAGAATCTTTTGAGGCATGTTTATCTTGATGTTTTCAACCTCATGGGTGAAGGATATGCCTGACTTGAACTTCAAGGAGACTAGTTTCAATCTTGAGAGCTTCTTGATCCTTGCATTCTACATTTGGCGTGTCATTGACCTTAGATGTCATGGTTTTGGATTCACTTGATTGGCCAAAGACATCACCACCATCATTGAGTTGGGATGTTCTCTCCTAAAGAGACTCCTCAAAGATGTCCTCTTGTTCCTCCTCCTCTTCAAATTCAGTGGTGGAACAAATCTCATATTGGACATGCCATTAGGGGAAAAAATGAACCCTGAATGAGCATTTTAGATTAAGGAGTGATTAGTGATGGACCAATCAAAAGAGGGTGGTGGCCATAATCTATGCCCTAAAATACTAGGTTGAAGGGGGGAGAGGGGATATTTTTCTCCCTTATTTAAGGAGTTGTCCATAGAGAGAGAAGGAATCTCGTAATTTAGTTGGGCCCAAAAATTCAAAATTTCTAAAAAGTTAAAAAACTCATCATAACACCTGAGAATGGACCCCCCATTACTTTTTAGGGTCAAAAGTACTCTTTTTGACCCCTAATTCAAAATCCGTGCATATTTTGAGCTGAAAAAAATGGGTTTTTTTCAAAAATACTCAAAAAAGAGTTATTTCCCTCATAAACCTCACATTTTCATACCCAAGTCCCAAAAAGTCATCTTTTCCCACTACTTTCACTCTGTAGCACACCATTGAAGCTCCTGTTTCTACATTCCAACCTACCTGCATCTTCTATCTGGAATTACTGTTGTAGCTTGAAGACCTTTAGCTTCAATGGCAACATCTAAAGCTTCTAGGCGACCGAAAGATGAAATCCTCACATTAAGATGTCACAATATCAAAGCCACAGATGGATAGTGGCTATCACATGAGTACTCCAAAGGTGCATGGGTGTACATGCAACCCTCTAGAGTTGGGCCTCATCGAGTTAGAGATCGTGGAAACTTAGATCTTCATTGAAAGGGAAAGTTACTTGGCTTCAAGAAGCACAGAGACAATGGGATGGTTGTTATTGTACAACATGTTTTTAGAATGGCAACTATGAAACCTGAAAACTATAGTAGAATGAGATATCTTGTGAATTGTAAGTATTAATCTACAATATTTTATGTTTTCTTGTGTCGGATATATTTTTGAACTATTTAGATATATTTTTGTTTGTTTCAGATATATTTCCTTCTACTTTGGTGGAAGAGCAACCACTTCATAGTCTTATTACAAGTACCTTCCGGGCATTGCATGCAGATGTTGGGTGCACTAGTCTTTCCAGAAATATCTCCTACTCAACTTTACCATGATAGAGTTTTCTTTTACACAGATAGATATGTTGTACCCTCTACAATGCATGGTTTTGGAAGGTTAGAGAGAATTGAAGTACATTCTCTTCTTAGCTTGGAGTGGCCAAAACCTGATATATGGTCCATATCATCTTTGAAGCACAAGATGGTAATGGATATACATAACTCTTTGAAATTCACAAAAGTGTCTAGGTCTATAGGTTTGCACTGCTCTTTTCCCATTCATTGTTTTGTATATCTATTCCAAGGATTCTCATTCCAAGAGACTTCCACCATGTTCATGTGTAAAGATATCACATATGAGGAAGTCGAAAGTCTTCTTAGTGAAAATTGGGGTTTGGTAGAAGGAATTGCAAAAGGTGATAAATATCTTTGTAAACAGGTATAGGATTTTGATATTTGAAACAACGTACTTCATTACACATCAGATTCTACTATGATCATTGAATGTGCAAACTTGGCAAATGGATACCATTTCAAAGTTTAGAGGGATCTTTACATTCATTTGAAATAAAGTTTAGATTGACCAACAATGAAATAGAAACTATTTTAGTGAATAATCATTGGACCTTGGCTAATCTGAGAGAACACTTGGTGATTATGGGGTTTGAAGGACTAACTCGATCCAAATTCAAAATTCAAGGACATAAGGTGAGAAATGTTTTGTGCTTTTGTTAAAGTAATTTTCTCATTATTGCTAATTTTACTTTAATGACTTCAATTTCTTGCAAATTGATTACAAGTGAGCAGAAGATTGGAATACAAAATGAAAGTCCCTGTAGATTGGAGCAAAGATGGAACAAAACTTTCATTGTCATAGTTCTTTTGCAACTTGATAATATCACTTCTTGGGCCCTAGTCATTGTATCTCATGGTTTTTGCACTTTCAAGGACCTTGTAAAAAGTAGGACAATCAATTCATGTTAGATATTGTATATACCTTCTTCTCTACAATGGTAATTTCAAAACTTTTGGAATGTCAAAAAGTCTATGTTCACTACTTTGAAATGTGGTTAATCATGTTTTTTTCTGTGCATTATTTTGTCATCAGAAACACATTTTTTGAAATTGTACTTCTTTATTCTATACTTTTAAAAGTGGGCCCAGTCAGTTTAAAAACTTGAAACTGCTATAAAAATGGGTTCTATGTGCTCATTTCTCGCATTTTCACTCTCAAAGAGCTAGAAAGCACAGACAAGCCACTAGAATTCTCGTGCGCAAGCAATGGCTGCTAGCACTTCCACTCCCATGAAATCTCCTCGAGATTTATTCATGGAGTTTTTGGAGACTACAGACTACAACGGTCGTATGGATTTGTATGACCTAGTCTGTAGAGTCCCTAATCTTGAAGGAACAATAGCCATGAACTCCGATGTGATCGATGATATCACAGATTTTAAGGAATTCTATATATTAAAATATGCTATAGATATTCTAGCATATGAGTGTAAATGGGTCCCCTGTGACCTACTTTTCTACATGCATAAATGTGATAAGGCATTTGTGAAGCGCTTAGATGACATAGTGCCCTTAATTAAACAATTAAATAAGAAAAGGAAAATGGGAAGAAAATATATTTCCTATGTTGCAACAACCATCTTTTTTGTCAATGAGGAGCCTGAACCTACACCCATGGACCTACCCCATCATGTTAGTGGGGGGTTTTGTAGATGACAAGAAGGAACCCCAGACAGAAGCTCTCAACTTATTAGAAAAGAGTCAAAAAATTTCCAGAGAATTTCCACAAGGAGTAGTGGACAAATTAAAGGAAGCAAGTACACAGAATAGTTCACCCTCCAACTTAGAGCCCATGGAACCCACTCTACCAGAGGTAGAGATGGAAATTTTTTCAGTTGTACTTGTCGACGGAGAGGAACTTTTGTTCCTGCATGATATTGAGAAGGCATTCGGTCTATGCCTCGATGAATGCCTTAGTATTTTTTGCTCAACCTCAGATGTTTCCATGGCAACACTTCTGACATTATCGAAAAGGCAACAATTCCACTTGGTGATTCAGTTACAGACACCATTGCATTTGTGTGTGAAGAGATTTTGAGCCATGCCAACTAAGATGCCAGTGAAGAAGATCTAGCACAGCAAGGGAAAGAATTTTGGAGAAGAAGATTCCAACATCCCCTGTTCTGGAGCAAAGTGGCATGGCCCACTCATCGATTCCACTAGATGCAATGGGAAGAGGAGAGGATGAAGATAGGCTTCAAGATGTAAGAATCTAATGACATTTATGGTTGTCTCATATTCATACAAGATGAATCTATTTAATTTTATGATTGTCTATGTGCAGGAAGCAATTGAAGTGGACAAATTTGAAGCAAGGAGTGGTGGTGACTGTGTTGCCTATGGCCATGGCTCTTCCTTGGCACATTACATTGGAAAATTGCCAAAGGAAGATTTTTTCATAATCCACAAGGACTTTTCCCCTCAAGGACACTTCATGACTTGGTGTCTGAAGGCCTGCCTATCTACAATAATGCAAGGGACCAATTGTATATTTCTGGTTAGGAAGTCCTTTGCCCTTACTACCCTAGGAGTTAACGTTAGAGGAAAAATATTAGGTCAAATAGGAATAGCTTTAGGTCCTGGATTGACAGACCCTCAGTTAATATCCCAATCAGTTTTGACTTACCAATTGCCACTATCTTTTCAGAGAAGAAAGAATGTAGTGGAGAGGCTCAAGGCCAAGAGCCAATTGTAAAAACTTCATAATACCAATTATTGTTTTTCCAATTTCTGTGTGCATTGTCTTTATGTTTTTGACAATCTCTTAACTTTTGCACACTTTAATCAGTCTTTTTCCAATCATTCTTGTTATTTTTGTTGCCCAAAATGTTGCAGAGCCCATCCCCGCATTTCTATGGCAGGCCTTTTTTTTGCATTCCTAGGCCATCCCATGCATTAGGTTCCCTATATTGGAAGTCTATGTCCCTCAATTACAACCTAGACTTGGGGAACTATGGAAAACTCTTCTTATGTGCAATAATAAGATAAAATTTAGACTCCTCTGGGTGCATAGAAGCATGCATCAATAAATAAGTACATTTGAATGTTCATCAATATTTTTTAGCTATTGGTCAGAGGGTTAGCATGCGGTGCACCCTATCTAAGGCCAATCATATGCTCCAATGTGCATGGCATGTGGTTTCATGGCTTAGAAATGCAAAAAAAAAGGCATGCCACAGAAACGTGGGGATAGGCCCTGCAAAAACTTTGCAGGACCCATCCCCCCGTTTCTATGGCAGGCCTTTTTTTGGCATTCTTTGGCCATTGCATGCATCATATAGCAAAACCACTTACAAGAAGTACAGTAAAAAGAGTGATTAGACTATGCAAAACACTTCAAAGAGGTACTAGAAAAAGACACCTAGATACATAGGAGAAATAGACTTCAAAACATAAACACTAAGAGATAAACACTTGGGAGAGCAAATATAAGAAGAAAAAGATTATATTCATCATTTGGGATTAACAAAATATTCATAATTTGGGATATACAAAAATTTCTCCAAAGAAGGGAGTACAAATATTTGTTAAGGGTTATTCCCTCTAATTCTTCTAGCTCGCTGCAAATCTTTAGGTTGTATTGTCACTCTCTTTGCATGGATGGCACACAGGTTAGAGTCCTCCAACATTGAAATAAGATACGCCTTTGTAGCTTCTTGGAGGGATTCAATGGCTATCCCTTGGATACGAAGTCCAACACAATAGCGTTGGATCTCTTCCTTCACAACTCTTGCAAATGACCTTCGTGGAATAAGAAGCTCCATAGACTTTTGATAGTGTCGAATCTCTACAAAGGCTCTGGTTTGCTTTCTGTGCCTTTGCGGTGCTCTTGCATTTGGGGGAATGTTGGGTTGTGGTTGTTGTGGTCTATGATGCGGTTGATAGTTCTTCTTTCTTCTTGGAGCACGCTTAGAGGGTCCTGCCTCATCATTTACTTCCTCTGCCTGACCTTGCTCTCTTTCTTCATCGGTTGGTCTTTGTCCTTGTCTTGCGGGGAGTGTCTTGCCTCCTTGTGTTACTCGATGGTTCATGGAGATATGATCGTTGTTCCATGGTGGCTCATTTATACTTTCTTCATCTGAGGAACTCTCTAAATTTGACGTTGTCTCCATCACAACTTGCCTCCGTCCTTGTTGTTTGGGACTTGCCTTGAGTGGTGTCCTCACCGGGGGGTCATCATCAGATGTGGGAGGGGAATAATTTATTTCTTGTGTTACATCTCTCTCTTGTGAAGCTTCATCCCCCCCACGATGGAATGCTACCAGGTGTGTCCTTGCACTTGAGTTTCATCTAGAAGAGTGGCTTGTGGTTCGACGCTTCTTGTGGGGTGTCATCCATGTTGGGCGCTGAGTACCTTGCACATGGCTAGGATAGACGACATGATCCTTTCTAGCAGTCTGCTTTGTGCATGCCATTCTCTTCGGGTTGTAAAGTGGTAAAATGAGGAAGGACACCTTTATTTATAGCCTTTCACTTAAGAATTGTCCAGTTCACATTTAAATGGATAAAAATTAGTTTTAAGACATTAAAAGTATATTCAAAAAAACATTAAAATTTTATTTGAAGTGAAAGGAGTTATAAAAACCTTGAAAAGAATAATGCATTTTAAGAGTTTGGATATTATTTCCAAGCAAAATCCTTGCGGACTCTTTGTGCACGCCATTGGGCATGATGTAATGGTCCTGATGATGACCTTCACTTCTCTCTTGCAATATCATGTTGTAGCTTTCGTGTAATCTTTGCTATTCGTGCCTCACATGATCGTTCCATTAGATATTCTCTAGCGAATATCGCACAAAAAAACCAGTTGAACATTTCTTCTAAATAGTTTGATTGGAGTAGACCAGCCCCATGACGAGTGTTTTTAAAGTAAACACCTCTAGCCCTGTAATGTGACTTCTTCATTCCTTGTGTACTAAAAATGTCCAGTGACCCATATCGATTCATAAAATATGCTCTGTGTGCAAAAAGAATATGCTATGCTCTGGTCAATAAGATATACACATGGTGTTTAAGACCAAATAAAAAAATGTAAACAAAACTTACTATGTAATGTGTAATGTTGCTTTCTCCCCAAGATAAGATGAATGACTATATAATCAAAGTCTCTAGTGGTTTCATTGCAAATGCATATTCAACATGGAGCTTCAAAAGCCTATCAAAGGTCCTCATGAATGCATGCAAAGTACAAAAGTGAACATTGACTAATGGAAATAGAATAATGGGGTTCCAATCATTGCTTATTTTATCACGAGTCGGTTCCTGTAACATTGGACACCTCAAAAGTGATATCGCCCATTCCTTGCGATTCGATGAGTCTGTTTCATCAATTTCTTTCATCAACTCTCATCAATGCCCTTGCATGTTTATACTGTCTCTTAGATCCTTTGTAACCTTGTGTACAATATGGGCAAGGATAGAGAGAAGATGCTCCTTGTTTACAACCTAACATGCATTTTATACTCTTAAGGTCTCCACCCAAATGCAATTCTACCTCAAAATCACCTATATCATCTACAGAAAGCTTTTGCCCATGTATTTGAGAAGAGATTACTTCCATAATCCATGGAGTCCTACTAAAAATCCGCGAAATAACATTGTTTATTTCTTTGGGAACTTCTATAGCACCTAACCACCATATATATCTATCTAATTGCACACTATAAGTCAAATGGGAAGTGGATCCTAAAGTTTCATCACTAATTGCATGGTCCATAAGTTCATCCATTAGCGTCACACTCGACCTTTCTAGTCGTTGACCCTTTATGATTTGACACTCATCAAGCTTTAGTATGAACTTTAACTTAACATTACAGTTTGCACGAAAGAGAAAACATTATCTTAATATGGCATTTGAATGCAATAAAACTTCAACACCAAATAAAATGTAGTAAGGGTACCTTTGATTATTGAACTATAAAAGTGAACCATTGCTTGTTGAAGCTTCTGAAGATCCACAAATATATTGTTGAATTTAGTGTAAGTAAATCCTTGTGTAGATAGGATTTTTTATTGCTTCTTGGGAATATTTGGATGATAAACAGAGGCAGGCATAGTGTCTTCTATGAATAAATATTGTCCAATAGTAGGAAATATACTTTGAGAAATACCTTGTGCTTGTAAGGCTTGCCTCGAAAGGGTGTACATTGTAGTATACCCATTTCTACTGATGCCCGCTTCATCACATATTGCCTGCACATCTTGCACTATGATAAGGTTTTTTAACTTCTTTGAAAACTCAACTTCAACAACAACTCTAATACACTTTCCTATGGGTGAGTCTAAAGCAGAAGTGATTTCTTTGGTGTTTATACAGCTATTCATTAGCTCGAATTGGTCTTGTGTTGTTGATGAAGTAGTTATGTCTTGAATAAACGACCTTCATAATGAAAGATTCCATTACAAATCTTCATTAAAACATATAAAAGTAAAACAAACACTCACCTTGTTGCATATATATGTCGGTTGCGTGCTCCGCCACCTATTAAAAGAGCTTCAAAGGATGACAATGCTCTTTTCCTATGTCTCATACCAAGTGGAGTCTCTTTCAGCTGCTGGAGATTGGCAGTTAACTTTGAAATTGTGCTTTGTTTTGCTTCTATATCCTGTTGCAAATCTGCAAGTTGTTTTTGTAAAGATATGATTGTGCTTTCTAAAGTGACCACCCTCATATGATGGAGTTGATATTGTTGGAACCAATACTTAGCAGTAGCATGTGAATGTGTAGATAATCACTTGTAGTAACCTAATAGTCCAGCTTCACTCGCACCAATGAACTGAAGTAAAGTTGAGAGGTTATGGAATGTTGGATGGTAACAAGATATTGGATCAAGAGGATATAGTGAACCATGAGTCCAAAGATCAATACTTTTTTCTCCAGCTGCACGACGTTCATTTTGAGAATTGGCATCATTGTTGCATCGTGTATTTGGAACAAACTCTCTAGGCACATGAACATGGATACTTGTTGATGCAGGAGCATGAGGACGTTCTCCTATGAAGTTTGTGATACATGTTTTGCTAATGACTAGCAATATCAAAAACAAAGATGGAAAACTAGTTGGAAGGAACTCTAAAGCATATGTTTTGCTCAAAAAATATGTTTTCTTGTATGTGTATGGGTTAAAGTGTATTTTTCCACTGTGTATGGCTGAAAATGATGAAATTTGAAAAAATTCATTTTTTTGGGGAAGCATAGTCACGAATTTGATGATGTGGCACTTACTTTTGGAGGGAGTTTGAAAATTATACTTTTTCTAAAAGAAACTTCCAAAAATGGGCCCAAAAAAGTGACTTCTGACATATATATTAAAAAATAGGCCCTTTTGAGTTAATATACAATGAAAATGAGACTTTTTAAAAAAACTCATTTTTTTATTCAAATACATGCACGAGTTTGATGATGTGGATCGTAGATTCTCTTGCTCTCTCTAGAAGAAGAAAGACAGAGGCGTAGTAAAGCCTAAAAAAAGCCTACTCCAGCCTACTAAAAAGTGCCCTAGTAAATGCACTTTGTCCCCTTAAACAAGAACAAAATTAAGATTAATCCCTACAAATTAGGGATCCTTACAAGGCCCATGTAGGGTTCATTTTTTCCCCCTAATGCATTCCAAATCCTAGAGACTTCATTATTATCCTTTTTTTTATCACCCTTGCATATTGCCATGAATCCCTCCTTGAATCTATCATACATCTTGTACATGAATCTATGCCTAGCCACACCTTTGGTGATCGAGGAGAGGTGGATCAATGGCTTGTTGTAGCACTTGACTACACTCCTCTAGACTTTCCTCTCGATAATCGTGGTACATGTCTTAGACCATAGGGTTTTTTTTCCTCAATATTTATATTTAATACTATGTATATGGAATTCCTTCCCCAAGCCCTAGTCAATGAGGTCATTCAAAAGTTTCATGTCTAGGTCCTCATCCACGGGTATTAGCACAATTAATTTCTTCATTAATGTTGAGCTCCTTGTTTCAATTTGTGCCTCTTCAATCATTGTGATTGCTTCAATGCTATTTTTTGCAAATTTGTGAGAATCCCTCAAAGAGACCTCACTATGATCTATGAATGAAGAAGGTCTAGGAAGTAGATCTACAATAGATGCATGAAAATAAAAAGAAAGATAACAAGAAACTCTCTCTGTCCCTCTCTCTCCCTCTCTTGTTCTCTATCTTTATCTACCCCCTCTTTCTCTTCCAATCAATTTCTATGCAATACACTTAGGATGTATTGATCATACTTTTAGATGTTGAGAGCCTTAGGTGGATTGGCTTGCTAGGCCTCTCTGATGGCAAGTTTGACATTGAGATTTTAGGTTCATCCATTGATTTGCTCTCTACCCTCTTTCTTGACACTCCCCATGGGCCCTTCGATCAAGAGGCCATAACTATGAAGTTAGGGGCCTCAAACATGACCATTATATCTGAGCACATGACTTACTTAGGATTGACACCTTAGGTCCATCGGTTGATTCATGGAAATGATTCAACCTTATGATGCTTGTACTTGCAGCATCACAAACCTCTTCATCTACTACTTTGTTCTTGGGAATATTTGCTTATCCATCACGCTTATTGATCTCCATCTCTCTACTCTTCTGTCTCTATGACCCACTTTCCTACTTTTCCTACAAAAAATCCTTTCTATTCCATATCCTTCGCTTCCATTCCCTTCATGATAGATTCCAATACTTCCAATACTAGGATCCTAAGGCCAAGATACTCCGATTCTACTTAACACGTTTGATCGCACGGGTTGTTGTCAAGACCACTCCTTCATCACCATCTATTTTGTTTGGCCCTAGGATGCAGAACCGTAGGGTGAGGCTTGGGGCTAGTGTTGTAAGGTGTTCCTCCACATACATTAGTGTTGTACCCCTACCAAAGCACAGATACCACTAACCACCACAAATGAAGAAACCCATGCCTAGAACCACCACCTCGCCCACTCATGGAGAGACACCCACAACTAAGTTCATGACATCCATCACCACTCCTGCATGGGTACATTTTGCTTCCCCTCCTGATGGGAATGTTATAGCATGTACAAGGAATCCTACAAAAATAGGAATCAAATGAATGCCATCAATTGACAACAATGTATTTGTCATGTGTTGGATCCTTGATAAACCATTTAGTGCATTTTCTTGAATGTGGCTTTTCACAACTAAAATGTGTTCATCTAATAAGTCACAAATAAAGACATTTTTCACCTCAGCATTTCTACATGCATAATAAACCTATGAAATGTCGTGGATATGTTCTCACTCTGAGATAAGTACATACAACTTTTACTCTTATTATAGTAATATAGGTACCTTGCATCTCACAAATCTTTCACGTAAACGGATGAATGAAATTTTTCTTCAAAAGTGTCTAGTCGTTTGAGGACTCTTTGGCAATGAACATATCATTGGTATAAAGTATCAAGCATATCAAGTTCCCATACAAAGATTTTCTCAATATAAAAACAATGCAACTCATTTCTTCTAGAGTGGTCTTGGGAATTTTCAAAGTGTTAAACTTTTGATGCCATTTTCTAGGTGATTGTATGACTACATGCATGCTCTTATTGAGCTTACATATTAGAATTTTTTTTCTAGGAATGGCATAACCTTCTGGGTGTTCCATATAAATCCCATTTGCAATAGCCTGCAAGAGAGATTGATTCATATCGTTTCCAACCAACTCCAAGCCCTCTTTAGCAAGTAATCCAAGCAACATGCATAATGTAATTAGTTTTCATACACTCTTCATAACAAGAAGGTTCACCCACTTTTTTAGCATAATGAAATCCAATACCTTTGCAAAATGATCATGTGGATGAGAACCTTTACAAATTGGTCATGTGGATGAGAACCTTTGCAAATTGATCATGTGGATGAGAGATACATGAAGATTGTCTCAAAGTTTGTTGACGAGGTACATTGTTTTGATGTAGCATTTCTATCAAGACTTCTTTGTGTAGAATTCTTGTTTATGCTAATAGGAGGGCTTGCATCCTCAAACACCACTCTTTGAACTTGAGATTATTTTAATGAACTATTTATGCATCTTATTTTTGTACATATAGCATTACTAATTTTGACCATTGATTGTGTTTAGGATCTAGGTTGCATTTATTCGATACCGAATATGTTCTTTTTATTTGTGGATTTTCAAACAAATGTGGAAAAAAATTGGACATGGACACCCTTTTGATCAAAATTCTTTCGATTGAGAAGCTTTTCAATCGAAAGCGCTTTTGATCGAAAATGTATTTCTAAGCAAGAAAATACATATTTTTTCATTTGGTCAAAAATCTTATTCCAAACATGCTTCTTCACAAGTTCATAGAGCTCTACTACTACCATACCATTCATTGAGCCCTTTCCTCACCGTACCATTCAAATGTTGCTCTATTTTTCATTTATCGTCTATTTTATTGTTATGTTTATTGTGACATGCATATTGTATGATTTGCAAATGCGTCTCTTACATATGTATGATTTTTATTTATGTAGTTAGTTTTATGTATTTAGTCATCGTGGATATACATGTTCAACTTGCAAAAGCGTTTCTTACTTGTATACATTGATGAATAAAATTTAAAATAAACCACTAATGTGATTGTCTGACTCGTTATATTGATTCTTACTCTCAGAGTAGTATAGGACTGAGGAATACATCTATTGAGATTGTTTCAATTGCCACCTAGATTCCTACTCTCTCAATAGTATAGGGAATGTATAGGGACTATTGTGATTGTCTGATTCTTTGACTCTTACTCTCACAGTAGTCACTTAGATTCATGTGAGCATAATTGTAGTATAGGTCACAAGGTGTAAAAAAACTATTGTGATTGTCTGATTCTTTGACTTCTACTATCACAATAGTTATATAGACTCATATGAGAAGACTCATACATAGTATAGTGAGTGTATATGAACTATTATAAATGTCTGATTCTTTGACTCTTACATTCTTAATAGTTACATAGATTCACTTCAAGATGATAATTGTATTTTCTATTTGAATATAAATCTACTTGTCTAGCTATCTATCCATATTTCTATCATTTCTCTACACATACTATTGATTTACCTATCCATACACTTACTGATGTATCTATTTGTATGTGTACTTAAAATGTATTTAAGTATGTATCATTTTATTTATGAGACTTATTTTTTATTATTGCTTTTATGAATTGGACTAGTGTTTGAAGTTTTAATATCAATTGTGATTCAATTTTATCTGATAGCCTATTTTTTATATTTGCATAGATGGCAAGTAAAATAAATAAGCATGAGTTAATGTTTTTAGAAGATTTTATGTGCTCGTACATGTATGGAATGAGAGAAGACCAAATCACTATAGCAATGGATATATCCAATCACAAGGATTTATTAAACAACTATATAGAACAACATATATCAATCTTGAAGATAAATTTGGCAATGTATCAGGAGCACAAGTGTTATATGAGAAAATGTTCGAAGAACTCACTTGTATCTTTGGACAAATGATCAAAGTAGCAGAGTCATCAGCATTGGATACCACCACAATGCCTAGATTCATCGACAAAATCAAATTTATTGATTTATATTATCAAACAATGAAGAGAGGAAAGCAAGTGAGACCTAACACGATTGAATAGGGAGAGAGATGAACAGTAGATCCAAATACAAAAGATATACATGTGAATATGGGAGATCAAACATCGAATAATCTTTTTTTGCTCCCATATTCATCTATTCATTTTGAAGATGCAATTCTCGTGGGTGAAGCACAATATGGAATGATCCATAAAGTCAGAATAACCCATCTGAGATTCATCAATGAAATCTTTGCTGCAAAGTTATTCAAAATTACATGGTGGTGACATATAGGCACGAGAGAACGAAGCCATGAATGAAGCCAAAAGTTTACTTATTATGAAAAATGGAATTTTTAGTCCACTTGGATTAGCTAGGAATCCTAGCAAAAGCCCGTATCTCATTTTTGAATTGTGGAATGGTGGTACCTTAGACATGTGGCTAGAGAAAATGAAAAAAGAGTACTTAAACGTACCACATAACAGAAGTATTAAAGACACAAAAGGAGATATAGCAACTGTGAAGATAAATATCTGGAAACCAATCAATGGATTATTGTAAACATTATCATTTTTACACACTTGTAATATTTCCCATAATGATTTCCATCCAAGCAACATTCTAATGCATTTTGAAGTTGAGCATGCTTATATCGGACTATGTGATTTTGGTAGAGCAATGCATTTGCCAAAAAAAAAAAAGTTTCTCAAAGCTACATGATTTGGAAATATCGATTAGAAATGAGTGGAGTCAAAAGTACTGGTGGATTGCACCCGAATGTATATCCACTAGCCCTCCACCATTAGATAAGGTCAGGAGACCTATACAATTTTGATACTCTTGTTGTAACTTTTAAAATACATAGATTTAAATAGTTGTGCCATTGATAGAAATGGGGTTTATAAGTTTAAATATGCTTTAGAACTAGCATGTCACAGAGATGTATCAAAAAGAGTAGATGTACATGAACTAATTAGAGTATTCTCAAATGTAGTTTGGTATGGTTTGAAGATATCCATCATGGATGGATTAAGACCATATTAAAAACAATGTGTATTCATTTGAACTATGTGGATTAAATGATATGGATTCATTTGAATTAAGTGGAGTAAATGATGTGGATTCATTTGAGTTATGTGGATTAAATGATGTGGATTCATTTGAATTAAGTGGAATACATGATATGGATTCATTTGAACTATGTGGAGTAGATGATGTGGATTCATTTGAATTAAGTGGATTAAATGATGTGGATTCATTTTAATTAAGTGGAGTAAATGATATGGACTCATTTGTAATATGTGGATTAAATGATATGGATTCATTTGAGGTATATGGATTAAATGATGTGGATTCATTTGAATTAAGTGGATTAAATGATATGGATTCATTTGAAATATGTGGATTCATTTGAATTATGTGGATTCATTTGAATTATGTCCATTGAATGAAGTGAATCCTATCATTTGAATCATGTGGATTAAATGATGTGGATTCATTGGATTGAATGAAGTGGTATCATTTGAATTATGTGGATTAAATGATGTGGTATCATTTGAATTATTTGATTTGTGTGAATTAGATGGATTCATTTGAGGTAAAATTAGCATTTCTATTTTGCATATTTGAAAGTAAAACATGGCAAGAATGCCAGATGTGAATAATGATCTTGATCATGCTGAATTTTAAAGGATTTTGTCTAAACATCATGCTCAATTTGCACAATCATGATTATCATTTTTATTCCACCAAGATTTAGAGCCAGAGGGATTAGAAAGAGAATCATTATCAATGAAAGAAGAACCATTATCAATGAAAGAAGTAAAAAATTTATGTCCAAATCATTTTGTTCGTGATGTTCTCTTTCGAGTTACAGGAAGGGAAAAGAAACAACACCATCAAAGATTTCTAACTTACAACATAAAGGATTAGCAGAGAGTCTACTTCAATGCTTTATTCAAGTTGTAAGATCATTACCAAATAATAATAAAATAGCACCATATTTCATTAAAAAAGTATTTGTACAAGATATTCTTCATCGACATGTAGATTGGGATGATCGCCTGAAGAATGCAAGTACATGCTTGGGTCATCCTCAAAATTTTGTAATCACAGATACGAAGGCCCTCTTCCTCGAAAGCGGCCCTAGACTTTGCTACCTAAAGAACATAACCTTATCCATGATTTATTGTCACAGGGAGCAAAATTATACAATGAGGAATTAACAATTTTTGGATTACGAAGAATAATTGATTATCAAGATAATAGAATTGATGATTTAGAAAATCAAGTGAAAATTTTACAAATATCTCTTGATGCATAAGAGAAAAGATATGGAAGACTATTAGAGGCATCATCATCTTTTGACCGATTCACTACCGATGAATTATTCGATCAACCAAACACTAAATAGACAATCTGCTTTTTGTCATCAAAGACATCACTTTATGATAAAGACAATGTTTTTGCAATTGAATTTAACCAAAGTATTCAACATACATCATTTTCTTCATTTTGAATATCATCATCTATTACAGGTACCATGTCATCTATTTTTTCCATGTCTGAGCCATTATTGTGATCTACATCTAGATCATGATCACTCCATTAATCATTTGTTAAACTTTCATGAGTTTGAAATTCTCCAAAAGTTTTTTGTGCTTTTGTAGAAGCTATATTTTGGAGCATGTAACAAATGCATATATACAAAAAATGTATACTAAACCACTGATATATGATACACTTAAGCGATTTCTTCATTTTGAATGAAAAAAATCATATGCACTCCAATTACGTTCACAACTACCGCTTGAAGTTGTTACAAAAAGGACTCTCATAGCTATATGTTGCAACTCCACTGCTTCACATATGTACTCTTTCCACCATATAGGATGTGGATGCTTTTGAATCACTTCAATGTGCCATAAATCTCCATGAATTCATAAAAGTTACACAAAAGCTTTAGTGATACTCATGATTTTTTCAAGATTATGCAATAAAAGTTTTTTATTGTATTAGAGACATACACTTTGAAGTTGCAACTCAATAAGAAAGATGCTTCTCTAGCCATGCCTCCCATCTTCAATCAGCAATCATTTCTACAAGAGCTGGCTTGACTTCCAATAATCCAACGAGCAAAATATAGGTAGTTGCAAATCGTGTAGCACAAAAGATATGAAGTGCTTTATTGGGAGATTTTGAACAAAAGAGCAAATACGAAAATTGATGCTCATAAATTTGACCACATGATTTGTATCTAATAAAGTTTGTTTAATGAAAGATAATCTATCTATATATTTCAATAATAGATTTAGTGTATGAGTTGTGCATTGAACCCAAGTAATGCCTTCATACTTGTTTTGAATTGCAATTCCAGCACTTTGAAAATTAGATGCATTGTCAGTCACTATTGAAGTCACATTCTTTGGACCATCCATGCATGATATAGCATGCTTATATATCTTTACAAGAAAAGCTGAACTTTTCTCTTTAAGAGAAGTATCAACATCTTCCAAAAACATGCTTCCCTTTGGACATATAACCATGACATTAATCAATGGCTTCTTCTGGCAACTTGTCCATCCATCCAATGCTATTGTGCATCGATACATGGGTACATAATCAAGCATTATTCGCTTTAAATTATCTTTAGTAATTTTCTTCACTTTATCTACATACTCTATTTTCATTTTATTGTAATCCGGCATGGTGAATCCTTTCCGTGTAGTTGACATCAAAGCATCTTTGAAAATAGGATTATGAATAACATTGAAAGGAATCCCACATGACAAAAATGCTTGAGTCCATTTAAGATGAAGCTCAAGACAATCTTGCTTTTCAAAAGCTATAGGTATTGTATTCTGTGATTTCATATGGACAAATCATGGTGACATATTATTAGATCCACCGTTTTTACTACATTCACTAGGTCCAATCTTTCTTGATGTAGTTGGAGAAAATGTACATGTATCATGATTATTCTAGAAAATAGTTTGTGATACTTGAGTAGAAATATCATGAGGATCTTCTGTTGTCATTGATACATCTACTCGTTCTTGCTCTGCACCAGGACTACTTTAAAAGTGTTGTGAACTACTCATGCTTTCAAATCTTTTTTATGTGATATCGTGAGATTTATATTTGTTTGCATAACTTGCAAAGTGTACCCATATAACACTGTCTAGATTATAGCATCCTACCACATCATTACCTATACTAAAAAGATGCTCTTTTATTCGAGTTGCATTTCCTACATAATGATGTCCACAACATTTGTGTTGTATTGTGGAGACTGTTTTACACTCTTGATGAATAATCACATATGACCATGCTTTTTCCTTTCGCATAATGCTTGCTTTATGAAGACTTTATATCTACAAAAAACAACATAAATCAATATCAAATAAGATATACATTCCACTAAATATATATCTTAAGATATATACAAAGTACTTTGAATCTCTCTTAAAGTTTCTAAATCTATTAATCTATGTATTTACATTTCCTATCTATTAAAGTTCTCAATCATATACATACATACAGTTACACATACCATTATGAAGTAAGAATCAATGTTGAGTCAAACAATTACAATAGATTTTAATTCTCAATCATAGACAGACATACAGTTACACATACTATTATGAAGTAAGAATCAATGTTGGGTCAAACAATTACAATAGATTTTAATTCTCAATCATACACACACATATACTTACACATACTATTGTGGAGTAAGAATCAATGTTGCATCAAACAATCACAATAGATTTTAATTCTCAATCATACACATGCATACAACTGCATATACTATTGTGAAGTAAGAATCAATGTTGATTCAAAAAATTACAATAGATTTTAATTCGCAATCATACATACACACACACTTACACATACTATTGTGAGTAAGAATCAATGTTGCAGCAAACAATCACAATAGGTTTTAATTCTCAATCATACACACACATACAGTTACACATAATATTGTGAAGTAAGAATCAATGTTGAGTCAAACAATTACAATAGATTTTAATTTTCAATCATACACACACATAAAATTACACCTACTATTGTGAAATAAGAATCAATGTTGAGTCAAAAAATTACAATAGATTTTAATTCTCAATCATAAAATCACATATAATTACACATACTATTGTGAAGTAAAAATCATTGTTTAGTCAAACAATCACAATAGATTTCAATTCTCAATCATACACACACATACATTTACACATAATATTGTGAAGTAAGAATTGTTGATATATTTAGGTAGTGATGTGTGTGAACACTCTGGGACTCTCGGGGCACTTTTTTCCCTCTTTAGGAGGTTTTTTTCCCCCGGCTTGTATATACGCCTATTGCCCTAATGGGCTACTTATCTTTGTACATTATCTAGTAATACATTCAGTATTGTGTGTTGTGCTCCAAGCTTCTTCTTCTTCCTTGTGTTGTTCGCGTGCTTCCGTAGACGTCTAACTCCAATAATTGGTATCACAGCGGGTCCTCGCTTCATCTAGGGCACCGTCGACACTCCTCCGTTTGCACTCTCAGAATCGCACGAATTTTGGTGAGCATACTCAGCGTGTTTCCGAGATCAAAATTGCTTTGCTTTGTGGTGCCGAAATCGTGATCTGAGCTCATTTCGGCCTCCGAACGCACTATCGTAGTGCTTGTGCAGGCTATTTTGTCTTTTTGGGCCAAAGGTATATACCAGTTTCTGTTAGTCAGTATAAGCGTCTCGAAGTCTGCTACAGGTCTAGCAGAACTCGTCTGGGCCGTTCTGTTCAACTTTTTGAGATACAGTCAATTCTTTGCATCAAGGTATTTTAGTCACCGGCCATGGCTGAAAGCAGTGATGTATTCTGTATGTTGGTTGTTGAGGATAAGTTGGATGGTACCAACTACCTGTTATGGGCTTATATGATGCAACATGTGTTGGTTGCAAAAGGACTCTGGAACATTGTATAGGGTGTCGAAAAATATCCTATCACACCTACAACTGTTACAACTGCAGGTACTGAAGCTGATGTAGAAGGTGTCGAAGATGATGGTACTCTGCATATTCTTGTTCGTGCTGCAGTTTCTACTGCACTTACTGTAGAGCAGATTCGTTGGGATGGCAGAGATGCCCAGGCACATGCATTGATAGCTTTGTCTATCAAACGTGCCATTATTCCTCATGTTCGCTCTTGTAGAACAGCTAAGGATGCTTGGGATACACTTACCACATTGTACCAAGCTAGGAATGAGGCTCGTGTTGCTTACTATTGTTTGCAGTTTTGACCCATCTTCTCATGAGCACTGCATGTTTGCAGTAGACTCAGATGTTTGGTACTTTGACAGTGGGGCGACAAAACATATTACCTCGCAACACAGTTTCTTCTCTTCACTCGAGCCTGCCCCTACAGGGAATACTGTTACATGCGCCAACAACTCTTATCCTGTTATGGGAGTTGCTAAGATCATTTTGACTACTGTTGATGGTAGTTCTTTCACTTTGTCAGATGCTTTATTTGTGCCAGGGATCAAGAAGAACCTGTTATCAGTTTCTGCATTAGCCAAGATTGGCTTGGTTGTGAAATTTGTTGATGAGAGGTGTACAGTTCATGATCTGTCAAATGGCGATTTGATTATTGCTTCTGGCATTTTATGCCGTGGGTTGTATAAGCTCATAGACTATGAAAGATCTGTAAATGATTTGGCATGTGCAATAAATGATTCTCAGGCTATGTCAGATGCAAAGCTTTGGCATGCACGCTTTGGTCATCTGAATTTTGCTAGTTTGCTACGCCTACAGAAATCTGAAATGGTGTCCTCTTTGCCCAAACTTGAGGCACCTGGAAAACATGTTTGTGAAGGCTATATTTTGGGCAAAATGCAGTGTTCGTCCTTTCCAAAAGATGGTTCAGTTCGGGCTACTCAGAAATTGCAGCTTGTACATAGTGATGTCTGTGGTCCTATGCAGACACCTTCTTTTGGGAATTATCTTTACTTTGTGACTTTCATCGATGATTTTTCCAGGCATGCATGGGTATATCCATTGAAGACAAAGTCTGAAGTGTTCATGTGCTTCAAACAGGTTTTGGTTTTGGCTGAAAATCTGTCATCATGTAAAATGGGCACCCTCCATTCAAATCGAGGGGGGAATATATGTCTTCTGATTTTAATGCATTTCTGGTTGAACGTGGGATAAAACACCAGTGTATAGTGCCGTATACACCTCAACATAATGGAGTTGCTGAACGAAAGAACAAGTCACTCATGGAGATGGCGAGGTGTATGGTCAAGAGTCAGGCTTTACCACATAGTTTCTCGCTTGAGGTTGTCATGTGTGCAGCATATGTACTGAACAGGTGTCCCACTAAAGCGCTGCAATCTATCACTCCATATGAGGCTTGGCATGACTGCAAGCCATCTGTTGCTCATCTGCGTGTTTTTGGTTGTTTGGCATATGCTTTAGTGCTTGAACAACATCGCAGGAAATTGGATGATAAAGTAGTAAAATGTATTTTTGTTGGGTACAGTTCTTGAAGTAAAGGCTATCGTCTGTATCATCCACACACTAAACGCATTCTGGTTAGCCGTGATGTTGTTTTTGTGGAAGATGCTATTTAGCCATTGCTTTCATGTACTAAGGAGATATCTGTTAACTCCAAAGACATGTATGATACTTTGCTGCCTCTTTTTACAGGTGGACAGTCTAGTGCTGGTCCCAATGAGGCAAATCTCAGCCTTTGCAAGTTTCATGTGATGATGCAGATAATTCCATTTTTGATGCAGATGTACATGATGCACTTATTGATGAGAGAGTTGATATTGAGCAGGCAAGAACTATGCCAAAATGGCTGGTGCAGACCTTGCGTGATAGTAAATTAGATGCACCTCTGTCATATCGTACTCGATCAAGCTCTCATAGTGCCTCTTTTGCATCAAATTTCTATGATATGGCTGCATCTAGTCTCTGTGATGAGAATGAGCCTGTTTCGTTTGATGAAGCACAAAATTCAGAAAATTGGATGGGTGCTATGCAATCTGAATATGATGCAATAATGAAGAATTGTACTTGGTCTTTATGTGACTTGCCTCCTGGCAAGAAGGCCATTGGCACTAAGTGGGTATACAAGCTGAAGCGTAAACCCGATGGTACAGTTGACAGGTATAAGGCTAGGCTTGTTGCAAAGGGTTATGCGCAGGAAAGAGGCATTGATTTTGATGAGACCTTTGCACCTACATGTCGTATGACTACTGTTCGGAGCATTTGTGCACTTGCAACCCATCATAGCATACTAGAGGTGATAATTCTGTTACCATGAAAAAATAATGAATTGTACACTTCTAATAAAAAAAACTTTTACTGTCAAGTTAATCTTGACTAGTATTGACATTGATAACACATCGATTTTGATTCTAAAACATAAAAAATTTAATAATATGAATTTAATAGTAGTAGTAGAAACAAGGAAAATCTTTCAACCTCTCATAATATGATAAAAGGCAGTGTTGCTCATTCTTCATGTTCAATATGAGAAGTTGATGTGTCTATAACAACCATCAAATCTCTTTTTTCTAGCTAATTTAGGAGGAATCTTTATGAAATGATTGTTGGGTTTACAATACTTGCAAAAATGTTTTGTCTTTTCTTAGTTCTTCACGTATTTGTCTTAATTCTTGAAGTACAACATTAATGCGTTTGTGTTTACTAGAGAAAAAGGCAAAATTATTGTACCGCGTTAAAGGCTCTAACAACCCACCAAGAAGAGGGTTTTTTACCTCCCGACCTATCTCTTATATAGCTCCAAGCTAGGGGATTCCATTCTAAACAAGTATGTACATGTGTGCCAGTTTTCCTCCATGCTATGCATGCCCACACGTGTGCTACATTTCCCTATTAGTCTTATAGTAAGTGCAAGCATGTCTACCATGTGTCCAAATGAAAGTTTTAGAAGGTCTATGAGTATTGTGGCAAGATATTTTCCATGTAGCTCATAGGATTTGAACCCAAGATTGCCTTCATCACACACTTTGGACTTAACCATTAGCCTAAGCTCTTGCTTGTCTAAACTCTAATAGACTTTATTGCCAACTTGACTTTAAGGCTAGCTAATTTATTTTATAAAATTATTCCCCCCTTGAATAATATCTCTCTACCCAAGCATAGAAACATATCCTTAGTGCCACCTAGATATCTCAATATCATCTTGACCCCTTCCCAAGGCTTGTTGCGAAGATTCAACATATATTTTGCTCACAACTCCCATTGCAAATGAATGTTTGGTCTTGTAATTACCATAGCATACATCAGACTACCAATAATTTCCTTCTCCTCATCATAACTTGGACAATTATCCTTGAAAATGTGCTTCAACACATGAAACATATAATGGCATTCCCTTGAGACCCATCATCTATTCTATAGAGCATGTTTGTTACCTCTTTCTTAATTTGCCTCTTCTTCTAATTATGGATCCCATCCTTCATAAGAACGGAAAGGAGGGGAACCATTGATATAGCATATTGATCTCTCCCCATACCACCCATACTTATACCCTTTCTTTTTAATAACTAGGAGCTTTTGTACATAATGTACCTTTTTAAATATGTAGTGTCTTTTCTATAATGGAGTGATGGAATGAGTGGATCCTCTTATTTGATGGCATTATTTTATCAATTATTTCCCACTTCTTTGGAAAATCATGTGATACCTTAGAGAGAAATATATATAAGGTTTGACCTTAACTAGTTTAGAATTCTTTGGAGACTTCATCTAAGATTTCATAGACTAACATTATCCATAAAATAGTTGTATCTACATAAAAGTCTTCTCATATCAACTTGGCTACTGAAGATAAAAGCTCTTAGCACATCTTCTATCTTGGACGCCTTTTGCTTGATCTTGTGTGCAACTAGCTCATTCAAATCTCTATAAATGATGACCTCTAGTATATGGCCAACAATATGTCCAATTAGGAGCTAGTAGCATCCATACATACCCACCCTAGACAAATGGTCCTATCTTTTTTAGAGTCTTGGATATCATGAAATATGGAATAAAAAAAGCTCCCTGGCTAGCCAACTCTTTCTAAGCCTTGGACTTATTGTTAAGTTTAATTGATGAAGAAAGGATTTAGACTACCTTTCCAGAGTCTCTCATATTTGGGCTTAGATGGTCCAACTAACCAAAGTCTCTTCCTAGTTCCAAGCCCTTGTAAAATTCATGATGTTTGACTTGGGCATCATGATTTATATCAAAATTGGTAGTCATACCTCTTAGCAAGTATTCCTCTGGAGTTATTTGTCGCATGAATCATTGTAGTTAATTATCAAATGTTATTATTCCTTTAAGGCCAATTTTCCATCATATCATTTTTTGTTTATCTTCATTCAAGCTACTAATTTAATCAAACTAAGAAATTAACCATTGACACATGATTCTCATAATTTATTACTTTTCCCCTTTGTTTTCTATAATTAGATATTTTATTATTGTATATCCTATCCTTTTATTTATTGTACACATTTTGTAGAGATAATATGTCATATGCAATTTCCCAAGGAAGAACTAACCTTTCTTCTTCGGAGAGTAACTATCTGATGCTTCCTATGGATGATGTCCTTATATTATTGCCTATCAAAGTTGATTTCTCAAAGAGAGTTAGTATTCATTGTCCCATACTAGTGGATAGTTTCACCAATCCATAAAGATATGTTGGGAAATGAACTCACAACCTCTCGGTTAGGAGTGCGATGGGCTAACCACTTGTGTTGGGAATTGAACTCACAACCTCTCGGTTAGGAGTGCGATGGGCTAACCACTTGCCCCAAAAGCCATGGTTGAGAATTACTTCCTAATCCTCTCTCTTAAGGTGTGGTTCAACCATCTCCTACTAGGATTATGTGACATTCCTTCCCCCTTAGACTGAGCATTGTCCTCAATGCTCACTTGTGGACCCTTCTAACTCTTGGACCCACTTTCCATGCATGAGCGCTTCCACCAACCTCAAACTCCAGCACATGGACCAAATTTGGACCTATCCCACCCTCTGTGGGTGCCCAAATGCCCATGCGGCTTCATCCAAGGCCAGTTTCACACTCACCACGGATTTTCCAAGTGCCCACAAATGAGGCGTGAACCTCTCTCTTAAGCGTGGTTCAACCATCTCCTACTAGGATTATGTGACAACTTGCCCCAAAAGCCATGGTTGAGGATTACTCTACTAGGATTATGTGACATTCCTTCCCCCTTAGACTGAGCATTGTCCTCAATGCTCACTTGTGGACCCTTCTAACTCTTGGACCCACTTTCCATGCATGAGCGCTTCCACCAACCTCAAACTCCAGCACATGGACCAAATTTGGACCTATCCCACCCTCTGTGAGTGCCCAAATGCCCATGCGCCTTCATCCAAGGCCAGTTTCACACTCACCACGGATAAGCGCTTTTCCCAAGTGCCCACGAATGAGGCGCGAACCTCCCTCTCGCCCAATTTCTCAACTAGGCTCTGATACCAATGTTGGGAATATAACTCACAACCTCTCGGTTAGGAGTGCGATGGGCTAAGCACTTGCCCCAAAAGCCATGGTTGAGGATTACTTCCTAATCCTCTCTCTTAAGGCGTTTTCAACCATCTCCTACTAGGATTATGTGACAAGATACATCATGTTTTGGTATACTATGTCCTCTCGATGCTCTCATGATCATTCTTCATGACATGTCTTCCATTTTTTTACTTGATGGTGAAAAGTTTTGAGAGCAAGGAATAATGTGTACATTTCTTTCCTACTTGTCTACTAATTTCCTTGAACTAAACTTAGAATTTTACCTTTAATTTCTCTTGGTCCACCATCATTGAATCTAGATCCAATGGTGCGTTTGCTTTCATCAAACCCTAAAAGATTTTTCTAGTTCTCTCAAAGAATAAAGGCCAAAACTAAACATTTTTTAAGTTCTACTTTTTAATTATTATTTTCCTCAAATAAAAGGTTATACCTTCCAATAGTTGATTAGGGAGATAACAATATTTTTGTGGATTAAAAAAGAAATCAATATCTTTATACTGATTAAAATAGAACTTTGGATTTTAATCTTTGTTGATTGAGTGTACTTGAAGCAGACAACATCTTAGGCAAATAATTCACCCTCGAATCCTTCACATTCGTTTAATTTCTTCAATGAATTTATGAAGGTTTTCTTCAACTTGGACAAGAATACCTAGCCTTATATTTTTTGAGAAAGAGTCTAGAGCTCAATTTTTCTTCTTAATATATAAGTTGAAGGATGAGTCATAGATTAAAACTTAACTACCATGTGAAGCTCTGATGTCCCGTACCATTGTACCTACAATTGCGTAAATGAAAGGTTTCATGTCCCATACCATTGTACCCACATCCATCATAGATGCTTGAAGATGTTTGTTAGAAGACTCTTGATGTATCTAAATTTGCTTATAAATTATTTTATGACCAAGTGTTTGACAAGGAACCATGTACGTGGTCAATTCATCTTGTTTACCTCTTGATTTTTTAAATAACTTCCACTTTAAGTGCAACTTTATTCAAATGTACTAAGTTAAAGTATGTTTAGAGTCCAAGAGAGATATTTGAGAGATTTATCTCTAGTAGAAGCTTGTTGCCTCTTTATGTGGATTAACCAATTGACTATTGTTTTCGGATCCTTCACCCAAAGGACTTGAGTTAAAATTCTCCATGATTAATCATATTCTTTCAAGAATTCTTTATAACTGAGATTTTATTCTTTAGCAAAAGGCTCTCTTGTTGAGGAACCCTTGTGACCAACAAATTTCTTTTTCTCTTTTCTTTAGAACCTTCATTGTTGTTTTCTTCCTTCGTCTTGGTCCTCCAAGAGTTTTCTTCTTTTCTCATTCCATTTCAATGTGATGGTAGAGTGGTATACTCATATGTGGCTATTTTTGAGATAGAAATTGAGCTTGATGACACTTGAAAAAGCCTTTTTTTTTATGTTCAACCTGATTTTAATGATAGCAAAATTACTTTATAACATTTACCCTTTCCCTTCTGGCTAGCAAAAAAAGCTTGATGCACAAATGCATAATATACTTATTTTCCCTAGATTATTCCTTTTGCATCAAAAAAGAAACTAACTCTTCAACTGAAAGTCTATTTGTATTTCCATTCATTTTCAATAAAAGTGAAGAAGCAAAAAATCCGGTAGCAATCAAACATCCCATTAACATGCAACAACTTTTCATCTACAAAAATCAAATGTTCATTAAAATAATGGACGTTTGTAGAAATTACACATAATCACCTTCTTTCATGTACTCATTCTCCAATTGTTATCAAATGTAAGAAATTTTTCATTTATTTTTTTATTAACACTAGTTCTGTACTAGGACACTTGAGTGTCCTGGGACACTTAAATGTCCTGCTTTTACACCAAATTGATTGATTTTTCTTGATGACAGCCTTGACGCTTTGATGGCATACTCACTGGGATTTGATAGCCCACATCATGTACTTTTAGAGAAAAATATAATCTTTGACATTTTACAACTTCACATGGGTTATTAAATGAAGAAGAAAATGGGGATTTTCAAAAACTTAACTTTTAGCATAACTGAAAAAATAACACAACTCAAATATTTTGACAAATTGGATACGTTTTGAGAAATGGAAAGCTGTTCATGGACTTTGGCAGTGTAAAGCAAGTGTCTAGGGATCTTTGGAGAAGGTTGAACACTTTCGTAAGTGATAAACATGGACTCAAAACTTGTCTTCTCTAGAGCACTGGCATTTATCGCACCTTTTAAAGAATTGCTCATTATAATTTGTGTGTAAGTGAGATTGAAAAAATTGGCAAGTTATCAATGGATAACCTTCATACTAATTGAATGCATATTTTTATTCAAAGTTAGAAGGCCTCCACTTTGAACAAGTAGCCATTGTATTTGGTGCTGACTTTCATGCTGAATTGGCAAAGCATATATTTCCATGTTCACGAAAGAACATAGCTCCAAGGGTGGAATAAAAACTTATGATGAAAAATAATAATTATTTAAATACTATTCTAATTATTAAACCTTCCAAAATATGCTTTCATGCCATGTTTCACTCTTAATCTCGTCCAATAATATGTGATCCGCAATGGTGATTGTGATAAGAATGAAAATAATTGGCATACATATTTCATCTGACAAAAAGAAGATGGCATCCATGATGGAAATAATAAAATGTTTTCAAATGATCCTTATCATTTTATGATATCAAAGATTAGATCAAAGACTTTTGAGTATGTGTCCACAAACTATTCATGATTGTATCTGTAGAACTTGTTTGATGACCACACAACAAAAGATTCTTGGTTGTTATCAAAAACGTGAAAATTTTGTTGGATTTCAATAAATTGTTTAGCCTCATATATGTAAGCTTTGGTTTGTTATGTCACACATTTTGTACTTGCTAACTTGAATGTGTACACCTTGAATGATGTCCATAAATTCTTTTGAGTCATATATATAGGCTTTAGTTTTCTATTTTTGGGGACTAGATTCATAGCAGTTGATTTTTTATGTGTATATCTTGGTTGTTGTCTTTATACCTTGTTTGATTGCTGGCACATTTGTACACTTCTGTGGATTCCCATAAGTTTGTTTGAACCATGTTTAAAACTCGTTGTTGTTTTTGTTGTACAAAGTTAAAATAATTTATTTTATTTGAATTGAAATGATTTTTCTAAGTGATTTTGAGGCTCATACTATGTGATCTATGTTTCAAGGAATATGTATAATTTTTTTTTCATATGATGAATTTTTTTCTTTTGATAAAAATACATTTGATCAGGAATTTTCATCTTGTTCACTACCATAGCATCTTGAGAGGCTATTTACATGAACACAAAACATGATTTATTTTGTTTTATAATTTTGCATTAACCTTTGAAGTATACTTAATATGTGTGTTAAAGGATTTTCTCAAATTCTCTTTGTAGAAGGTGTGTGATTTTTTGGAAAATTATCAAAAAAGGACACTTAAGTGTCCTGTTTTGGTACCAAACTAGTGTTAATACACTATGGAAAGAATATCCCAATCATATACTATTTTACATGGCAATTATGAGGAATAAGTACATGATTTGAAAAAAACAATAATCAAGGAATGCATTTTGAAATCCCCGCTATCGAATGCATTTAGTGCTTGGGGGTGTTAATAGTACACTTGACATCATTGAAATAGGAGCTTCATGGACTATAAATGTGAACTACACTAGAATTGAGATATGGAACATCCTCAAAATCACTTGTTTAAAGTACATTCATTATTTGTAGCTATGATAAAATATGCTTCAAAACCCTACATGATGTTGCATAATCCCTTTGCAAACAATACATGATGCATCATGTATGCCCATGATGGGTAGTTGGAGATAGCCAACTTATCATCAACAACCAATAGACAAAATACATCATTATTATTAATCATGGCTAATGTGTTGGGTGTGTAAAAAATCAAGGAAGCACGAATAAAATTACACACAAGAGCAAGGAAGGAGATTGACACACAAAGAAAGGCGATGGCTATAAGAGACCTCTATTAAACAGTGATAAAAAGTATGAGAACAAGTGAAGTGAGAATGATAAGTGAATCCCAAAGTACCATGTACCACCACATATGAGTATATCATGTATATATGGTTTCATGGAGAAAAAATACTCTAGCCAAAACTAGGGTAAAAATCTCCCATGTATAAGGAAAAGTTCACATCAAAGCTACATGAGGGACATATAAGTGTAACAACCCCCCTTGGAGTGAATGATGTGAACACATACAAGGAGGGACATATCATCCCCCATAAGGTAATAAGCCTAAAGCTTTGCAAAAATCTTCAAACTTTTCTTGTGCCAGAGCTTTGGTGAATATCTTTGCCACATTATCTTGTGTAAGCACATATGCCAAATCAACGTTTTCAGCATGAAGGTGCTCTTTGACATAATGATAATGAACCTCAATGTGCTTTGTGCGCACATGAAACACTAGGTTTCTCGCAACCACCTGACTATTAGTGAGAATATGTGTAGATGCATCAATCTCCATGCATAGATACATCAATAGGTGTCTCAACTATATACACTTCAAGGTAACTATGAATTTCCCTATACTTAGCTTCACAAACACTCATGTATCATAACAACCATCCCAATCACTATCTATAAAAGCATGCAAGTATGGTAGAGAATCTCTACCATAAAAGGGACCCAAAATCAAAGTGCCTTTGAGATATCTAAACACACATTTTATTGCTTGCCAATTCATAGTGCTAAGGCTATGCATGAATCGATTCAATTGGAAAATTGCATACTCTATGTTCGGCCTTCTATTACATGCATATATCAAACATGCCTAAATCAAATTAGATGGGAAACTCCATATTGTATGTTCGGCTGTGTGTTACATGTTGATAAAGAGAAGCATCAAATGCATCATTTTCATCCTCAATTGAGTACATAAAAATTGTTTCACTAGTGTTGAAATATGCTTGCAATCCTCAAAACCAAAAGCCTAAAGTAGTTTCTCAATATACTTTGCTTGATGTACAATAGCTCCCCCTCAAAGGATACAAACTAGATGCCAAGATAATATTCCAAAAGAACAAGATATGTGACATCAAAAGTATGCTATAAATTTGGAAACTGAACTCATGAAATACTAGCTAGGAGTACGATGGGCTAACCACTTGCCCCGAAAGCCATGGTTGAGGATTACTTTCTAATCCTCCCTCTTAGGGTGTGGTTCAACCATCTCCTCCCATCATTTCTTGAGTCCAACACTCTCTTCCCCTTCTGGAGATCATTATCCTCAATCATCAATCCTTGATCTCCCCTTGAATTGATGTCCTCGCCCTTGCACAGTCTCTTGAGCCTTCTTGTTCTCAACCTTGGTCTCTTGAACCTTGCATTTTTTTATTCTCAGCCACTTGCCTACGGACTTGCCTTGCTCTCAACCTTGGTGTCTTGAGCCTTGCCGTTTCGCTTCTTGGCCACTTGCCTATAGACTTGCCTTGCTCTCAACCTTGGTATCTTGAACCTTGCCTTTTCACTTCTTGGCCACTAGCCTACGGACTTGCCTTGCCCTCAACCTTGGCTTCTTGAACCTCTTTCTTACCCATGCAAGGTACCTTGGATCCTGAATCTATTGCTTCCATTGGAACATTCGTTTTGAGAGCTTTCCAACAATATCTTACACGTCTAAATCTGACCTATGGATTGGGAGATACACTCTAATCTTGGATATGCACTGTCATCTTTGAAAGCGATATGCACACCTTCCATTCATCTTGCCCAAGCCTACTTCCTAGACTCTGATACCAATTGTGGGAATTGAACTCATGACCTACTAGCTAGTAGTACGATGGGATAACCACTTTTTCCAAAAGCCATGGTTGATGATTACTTCCTAATCCTTCCTCTTAGGGTGTGTCAACCATCTCTTTCCCGCCATTTATTGAGTCTAACAAAAACCATCCATAAAGATGTCAATTTTCTCATCACATGATCTAGTTAAGAGAATGTCATCAACATAAAGACCAAGCACAAAATGGAATTAAGGAGAAGGAAATGCTGCATTAAGCTAAGGTAGGGACCTTAGAACATGGATGTGTGGCTAGAGAAGTCCAACATCAATTACCCCACCTTTTAGTAGAAAAGGTAACTAGGAAAAGAAAGGTGGGGAGAGTTCTTGATGAAGAACTCCTCAACTATAAAAAGGTTGTGAACGATGGGGTGGTTGGGCCCTAGATCTTCTACGTGTTTGTCTCATAGATCTTCATGATCATGTGGGTATTACCACATGTTCCCAGAGGTTTCGACACCTAAAAGAGGGGCTTTACATATGTTAAACACATTGGCATTGGTCCAAACTCCTTAATGGTGAATTTGGCAAAGGACCACTTACATCTGTTCCAATGGGGGATGCCACATGTCTTGAAACTATAGCTCCGACCTAATCCATGACCATGAAGTGCACCATTTTTATTATGTTTTTGGTGACAAAAATCTTTATCATTCATTCTCTAAGAATGTCTTTTATTCTATTACCATTGCTCCATCTCACCCCGGTGCAAACTGCTCATAGTTTGCATCAATCTCACTTCATCTCTATCCCATACATGGATTCAATCTAGGAGAAGGCATGAATCATCATAATCCAATCTTACGCTAGTGTTGATATGTTCTTGCCTCATCTGATCTCTTCGCTTTTGATGTTGTTTCAAAGATGTCCCCAAATGAGTGAAGCTCTTAAACCAAAGTCTCTTAGCTCTTTGTAAGTTGTCGTTCTCAATAAGTTCTCCATCTTGTTTTGAAGATGTTCCGAGATGAGAGAAGCTCTTAGACCAAAGTCTCTTAGCTCTTTGGAAGTTGTAGGTCTCAATAAGTTCTCCATCTTTCGTGTAGAGTTCTGATGTGTTTCAAAGATGTTCCCGAATGAGGGAAGGAAGCTCTTAGGCGAAAGTCTCTTAGCTCTTTATAATTTGTCGTTCTCAATAAGTTTCCATCTTTCGTGTAGAAGAAGATAGTTTGATTTGGGTTCGTCTTAACTAAAATGAAAGCCCCTTAATGATCATAAGAACCAGAAGGTGGAACGGGAATCTGTGCTATGGGAATCCATGACGAGCTCGGTAGTCTGGCCATGGCAGCGTCTTTGGAGTTCTCAAACACCAAAGAAGGAGGTCGACCTTTGAAGGCGAGCGTGAAGCGCTGCCATCAGTTATTGAATCGTAGCATGAAGGTGGGAGTATCTGATGGGCGATTTTTCATTGGAAAGTTTCATTGCCTTGACAAGCAGGGAAACATAATTCTGTATGACACTCTGGAGTGCAGGCCAATTCACCCTTCTTCCACGTAAGTATCTGTATTCCATTCTTTTTGTTGCATTTCGTGTATTCCATTTTTTTTGTTGAATTGAGTAGAGCATCATCGCTTTGTGACATGAACACTTATATGTACTTATGCATATTTATTTATCTGCATGGGAGAGCTCAATCGTCCTTGGGGCTTTTGTTGACTTGACGAACTTCTCTATGGTATAGCTTGTGTTTATGGGATCGGGCGATCACTTATCACGATGTAGAAGTTGCATGTTTTCAGACATCAGGCGTCTCATCTAAATCCATGTGGCATGCTATGGCGTTTTAGTCAAATGCTACATTTTCAAACCAATTACTTTTACAATAATGTTGCATCTTATTCCCTCATTAGTGTCTTACATAAACTGCTCAGATAATCAAGTTATATTTGACACCATATATTTACTTTATTCATGACTTCTTTATTCAAGACTTGTGCTTTATCAATGTAGAGTGACGAGAGGTTCTCGATGAAAACATTTCTATTACTTTTATTCACTCTAACACTTGTCCTTGGCTCTTTTCAAGTGGAAAATTATGAATTGATTTCATCAAGGTTGGTTTTCGATAGTTAAAAGTGTAAGGGTTGATCAGCATTTCTTGATGTTTAGTCAATAACTATCGAAATAAGTGAAGCTCAGTTTCTATGCCGTTAAAATACTTTATTTCCTTGTGTGTGTCTAATGATGTGTTGAATATGAAAAATGATGTAGAGATCCTTTGTCATCAGACATTGTCACATGTTTCACATCATTTACAAATATTCACATTCTTTATAAAACACAATTTTGTTTAGGAACATAATTTTATTAATACATTTAAAAGTTAGGAAAACACAAGTACGCAGGAAGTATGGCTCAGAGCCCCCCGGAAATTCGTGTTGGAAACAATGCCAAAATAGCACAAAAACCTAAATTCCAGCAACCCTAATTGGTACGTAGCCAAATTTTGGTCACAAATATTATGGACACACTTAGTTCAGGTTGTGAAGCTACTCACACACAAGCTCTTGGGTTTTGATCTAGGAGGGCTCTTGGAGGAGTTTACGCAGATCTGGAGTTTTTCGGCAGCCTACCCTTCATCTTGTTCATTCTAACATAGTGTGCATATTGATTTTGAGAGTATAAGCTACTTATTTTAGGGTTTCTTCATGTGTTGATGTTGTATATGGTCTCTACCTACCCCTCAACACTTGAAGGTTCCATAATTGCTGCTCAACATCAGAGAAAACCTAATTTCAGATCAGGGTTTGTTGTTTTAGTTGTTTTTGACAAAATTTTCACTTCCAATCGTACATACTCTCTCTCACTTACCTCTTGAGCACATTCTCTCTACATTGTATACCTAGAATCCTATTCATTCAGCATTTATTCAGTTTTGTATCATTACACAGATTGTATATTGACATTTAGCACTTTATTAGTGTGTAGTAAAGATTCGGCCACTACACTTTGTAAAAGTGTTTTCTCTCTATTCGATGGTCATTTGTCTTGTTTAGTTTGGCCAAGGTGTGTTATGTGCTAAGGTTCTAAGTGTTGGAAAGACAATTAACATGTGATTATTATTTGGGCCTACCAAACTTCAAACACAATTGTTTTGTCTTTATATAGTTTTGTGATGCCTCCAAAAACTCTAGCGAAAATTTGCTGAAAAACACTAAAAAGAAGCTTTTACGATTTTTTTTAGCGTAAGTACAATAATAGTTTTTCAATTTTTTCAATAGTGCTTTTGATGAGCTTCCATTAGCTTTTGGATATGACATGCAGCATACCATTAACCATTGGCTCTGACATATGAGATTTTGCCACATGTTACTTTTACTTTACAACTTTAAAGTTGCTTTTCACATAAACCTACAAATTAGGGTTTGACTTTTGACCCTAAAATATTGGTCCAAATACTATGTATCATATACCAACAAATTGCTTATAGATTGCTTTTGAAGAGTACTATCCAAATATGTAATAGAATGCGCTTGAAAAAACTGACCATTTTTGTTCATATCTTCGACCAAAGTCGACATTGCAAATATGAAATTTTTTGGATATCTATGCACCTCATTTGTGGAAGGTTGCATTTCTAACATGCAAACTCTATGGATGTTAATATGTCTTTAAAAGTTGCGAACTAATAGTCAAAATAAAATTCGAAAAGTTCTCTAACAAATTGATTTGCTGAAAGCAAATTTTATACATGTTTTGTACGATTTTATTGGGTACAATTTACTTCATGAATCATACCCTTGGTATTCACTTTGTTACCGAGTTTGTTTTTTTGAGCTTTATGATGATGATCGCTTGAAGCTTACTAATCATTAATGTCAAATATATAAGAAAATAAAATTCTCTCTAGAGTCTAGATGGATAAAAAAAATTCTCGAATTTTATTTTGGGTTTGAACGAACTAAGCAAATTAAATGAATAATTCCCGAATTAATTCTCTTATTTGTACTATGCTTCAAGTGAAGCAGAGTATAGGGTTGCTTTTACAGCTACACTTCAAGCTATTTGGTTGCGGAAAATTCTAAGTTATCTTGATGTTTTTGTTCATCTTCCAATGCAAATATATTAAGATAGTCAAAAGTGTTATTGCTATTGCTAAGAATCTTGTTCATCATGCAAGGACAAAGCATATTGGAGTTCATTGTCATTATATTCGTGAGTAGGTATTTAAGAAGCACATCGATCTTATTTATAGTCCTATAATTGAGAATGTGACAAATATTTTTATGGGAGCATTATCCAGAGACAAACATCAAAAGTTATGCAAATGATTAAATCTAACCCCAATAGAAGACATTAGAGGGGGGATCGTTGGAAAATAGTGTCCTGTTGAGGGGTTTAAACCTTAATTTCCAGCAAACTCTAGTTTCAAAAACGGTCAAAATGGTACTTTTCTTGCATATTCTTATAGTAGTCTTCAATAATCAAGATTGGATATAGCTGATTTTTGGTGAAATCTATTGAACTAGAGCATAGAATGTTCATGGCTTCAGGTATAGCAGTCAATGGCTAGGGTAGCCCAAAGCTTGACCGCCCCTAAGGAAACTCCGAAGGGGCAGAGCCATTAAGGTGAAGGGAAGACCATTATGGTCTTCTCTTGTTTTATGTGTTAGTTTCTCTTTTTAGAGCCATGAATTATGCTATGGTTTTTTCGAAGTCGCCACATTTTATACTTCAAGGCTCAGTAGATTCTGATTGGGCTAAGTGATATAGACTCAAGAAGGTCTAAGTGACACAGAATCAAGGTGGTCTAAGTGACAGATTCAAGATGGTCTACTAGTGTCTATTGTTTCTTTGTTAGAGATGCCTTATTTCTTGGTATTCTAAGAAACAACTTAAGAGTGGCGACATCTTCAAGTGACGTAGAGTATTGGATGGCTTTTACAGCTACACGTCAAGCTATTTGGTTGCAAAAAATTCTAAGTTATCTTTATGTTTATGTTAATCTTTCTATGCAAATATATTTAGATAGTCAAAGTGTTATTGCTATTGTTAAGAATCTTGTTCATCATGCAAGGAAGAAGCATATTGAAGTTCATTGTCATTATATTCGTGTTCATTGTCATTATATTCGTGAGTAGGTATGTAGACAGATATCAAAAGTTATGCAGATTATTGAATCTAACCCCAATACCAGAGGGGATCGTTGGAAAACAATGTCCTATTAAGGGGTTTAACCTTAATTTCCAACAAACCCTTATTTTAGAAATGGTCAAGATGTTCTTTTATTTTGCATATTCGTACATTACTCCTCAGGAGCTATCTAATGTACATAACATGTGACCAACCATTGGAAAATAAAGGCCTAATTTTTTGATATCGTACTTTTCAAGATCTAAACACATCGTCTTGTAGAGCTCTTTATGCTCTTTCCAAGTATATAATTTTCATAAAAAAAGAAGATCTAAAATCCCTTTCAAATTAAAGTTGTAATTATAATTCATTTTTACGATTTTAGCCTTTGAGGGTGCTTTTACATGAGATTTTTTGTTTTGGGGTGCTATCCTATATGAGGACTCATTCAGTTGCATTCATACATCACATAACACTTACTCTTAGTGTTCATAGGTGGAGGTGCTTGCAGCTTCCCCTAGGTGGTCATCTTGCTGACTTTAGGTGATTTGTTGCATCCATTGTCTTCTTTACACACATAAGAGTTTGTGTACCTGATGAATGTTATAAGTGGCTGCTATTTTTAGTTATTCTTCAAGTCTTGCTTTTGTACCAAGCCTTTTCCCTACTATCTCAAGAGGAGAAGCTATTGTGGCTGCCCATTTGAGAGAAGAAATCCTAAATTCTGTTAGGTTTGCAGAATTTTGTCCTAATTACATAATGTAAGCTATTTTTCATAATAGCCCTATCTTTTCTTCATATTCTAGCACACCTTCACATATTGTATAACTCTTAGGTACAATTCTCTCTAATTTTTGTACTTAGATCTATCATACATTCAGCCTTTTATCCAAATTTCTTATATTACACTCATTGCATAGTTATTATTTCATCAAGCAATTATTAGTCAGAGTAGCCTTTAGCTACTCATTTCACATTCTCTTGTCTCTTGTCTATTTTTGTAATCACTAATCTATCTTATGTGGTTCAAGGTGTGTATGTGCTCAAGGTTTTAAGTGTTGGAAAGATCTCTTGGAAGAATTATTGGGCATAGCTCACTTCCTACATTACGCACGGATGAGAAAGTGAGTTCACAAGTGTTGAATTTAATAGATTTTGTGAAAATCTTTGCATTAAGAGGGAGAGAATTGTTGGAAGTGTGGTAGGCCCAAACAATAATCACATGTTAAATCCAAAATCTTTCCCACACTTGACATTAGCACATAACACACCTTGACTTGTTCAAGAGAGAGAAATGACGATATAGAGAGATAAAAAGACAATTATAAAAGTGGGAGTGTGAAGAAGAACAAAGGTGAACCGCCAAAATCTCCTCCAAATCTGCATATACACCTCCAGGAGTCCTCTGAGCGCTTAACCTTAGAGCTTAAGCTTGTATAGCTTCAAGAATTGATGTCTTATGAGGTTCCAATGCCCCTCTTTATATAGATTTTGGACTACACACGAAAATCAGCATGAAAAACATGAAAAGCTACAAAGAATCTAATGGAAAGCAAGTTTTTGCGTGAAAAGCAACTTGAAGAGCAGAATTAGAGTTTTAATTTTGGAGTTCATAATGATGTGAGTGGGTGAAGTGTTATATATCATTAGAAATCTCTCAGTGAGTACTTTCCACTGGTGGAAATTTTTTTTTTGACCATCTTTGACTAAATTTATGACTAAGTACCAAAATTAGGGGGGTTGGAATTTTTGTCAATTTTGAGCATTCTGACATTGTTTTCCAACAAAAATAGTCCCATGTAACCCCTCTTCTAACGGTGTACACTGTGGCCGAAAGGCATAATAGAACGTTATGTGAGAGGATAAGATGCACGTTGTCCACAACGAATCTCCCTCATGAATTTTGGGGAGAGGCTATCAAAACTGCAGTTCATGTTAGCAACTGATCCCTTCACACATCCCTAAAAGGTGGCAATTTTGAAGGGTTTTGGTTTGGCAAACCAGCTTCATATGATCATTTACACATGTTTGGTTGTGATCCTTTTGTGCACGAAAGGCTTGAGTTGAGGAGCAAGTTAGATGCAAGTCCATGAAAGACATCTTCCTGGTTTATGGTGACGAAGGTGAAATGCGCTATAGAATTTGGTTACTCAAGAAGGTAATACACAACTGAGATGTGTTTAATGAGGCAATGCTTTTCACAAAGCTTTACGTTTGCTCCCTTTTGTGGATTGATCTTAGTTCATATTGGTTGGAACTTTCTTATACACAAGTATCAGTTGCTTCGTTTACGGCATCACTCCTAAAGGGGATTCCTTAGTATATTTCAGTGGTGATGTGTGAACACTCTTAAGACTGTTGGGTACTTTTTCCCTTTTTAGGAGTCTTTTTCTGCTGGCTTCTCCGTCTTCCTATGCTCCCAAGCTTCGTCTTCTTCTTTCAGCTCTTTGTGTGCAATTATGCTTCCCAAATTCCAACACATGCAAACTGATGGTGTTATTGTAGGTTCCCTTTACCTTGACCTTCATGTAGATAGGTAGGGCAGTTGCTGGATACCTCCTGAATCCTTAGTTGCTGATTGTCCACATGCTTGCCTAATCAAGAAACTCCTCAGAGAAGGTTCCTAGGAGTATGTTTTGTTTCGGCACTTTTAGATTTTTCAAATAGCTTCCCCTCTTATGGTGTTCCATATGGGAGCCAACTATCCAACAATCTCGCATTGAAGAGCTTGTTGCCATGAGATCGTGTTGGGTGGAGTTTTTTTTTTTTAAAATCTCCCAGATCCCCAGGCTGAGATCAAGAGTAAAAAAGGTGCCAAAATGTTTTGGTTTGCTTTTGCACTGGTTGGACTGCGGGTTCCTGATGTTGATTTTGGCAGCCTGAGCTAACTAATTTCAAGATAATGAAATTTGAAGTTTAAAACTTGCTTCTCATATTTGTTTCTTGTGTTTTGTGGTTACAAGAGAACGTGCCTGGTGATAAATACCTGGTGTATAGTTGATCTAAATGGAAGAGATTTTGTCATTTATTTATATTCTATGTGAAAATGCATGTAAATGGTAAATTGTATTAATCATAAACAATAGTCTAGTCGTATATTCTTCCATGTGCAATTCCTTGAGAAGGATCATGTGCTTCCATAGAAGGCATTGCAAGAACTTGGTCTTAGTTGCAGAAAACTCCATACAAAGGTTTAAGGACATGAAACTCTGTTTCTCATTTTTGGCACAGAAGACATGTCTCTTATGCTCTCAAGCTCTACTAAAACACCCTCTAACTAGTGACCATTGTAGGCTGCTACATGGTATGCAGGTACTCGAACCTAAGCTACTCCTGAGTCCTATCAATTCTTGGCCGCAGAGACTCCCAGAAAAAAGCTGCCTCATGAGCCATGATTGTGTTTATATATATATATATATATATATATATATATATATATTATATGTATATAAATTTCTCCTAGCAATTTAAATGGATATTTATACACTTGAGCTGAGGCATCATGCCTTCTAACATCTACCATTTATGAATGTTTTCTTCTAACAAATCAAAGTGCAACAGACTACTGCATCATTCTGATTTTGTTTTCTCCACCATCACATTTTTGTGTTCTTTGCTATGGCTTCACATTTTCCCTCTGGAAAGCTTCATGCGACCTAGCCAAATTTATACATAGACTAGTGATATCATCATGGAGAAGTATTTATCAGAAATATTAACTTACAAGGTTGTTAGTTTGAAGAACCAGTCTGGATGGTTCATGTACATGCTTGCTGAGCCCTTGTTGAACAATGATTGCTTACTACTGAAGGTATTGCAGGGACGTAGATGTACATTTGTCAACACGTTTTCCTCAATCAAAGGGAACAGTGGAACAACGTAATCTTGGTCTTGTTCTGATCCCTGCTAAGTGCCGAACATCATGTCTTGTAGAGGGGTCCATTGAAGAAAAGCTTACTTTGCTCTCTCTCCAGGAGAATTGATAGGTGGTTTCTCTTCTTGCATGTGTAAAGATCAGTCATCAGAGTATGCTTTACAAGAGTTTGGACTTTCATTTTGTTAGTTCAGATGTTATCTCATTGACTGAATCAGAGATGTGAAGAGTTCACTTTTCTCCAGCAGATAGAATTCACAGTAATCAATGTAACATATCTTTCTCTGTTGAAATTCCTGTATGTTTTTCCGATATGCTTTGTTAGTTTGAGAGAGTTTCTCTCACAAGCAGTGCCATCATGGGCATAAGAACACTTCTACTTGAAAGTTATTTTGGGTCATTAATGACCTTGCAATTCTATCATTATACGTGTGCAACAAGGTTTCCATGATGTTCTTTAAACATATTTGTGGATTTATTGTTATGGATGATTTACGTTGGATATACATAGAATATTATAATTGCTTCATGCTGTTAAAATGTACAATTTTTGTTTACTCTTGAGTCAGTCATTTAACCCTGTGGAGTCACATTTGCATTCTTTTTTCCATGCACCTTGTCATGATAGATTATGATGTACCCTACATTTATGTAAATATTTTGTCAGAAAATCAGTTATTTACTTAAACTATTACAAGTGTTTTATGGACCATCAATGCTTCCTATTGTCTTGGATTAATTGTTTGCAAAAGCTTTTGGCAAGTTTCTTGTTTGTTAGTGGTTTCTAATCGATTACATGATTGATGCCAAAAACAGTGCTTAAATATCATGAGATATGTACAAAGCATTGTAGTTTGTTGAACACATGCTGTCGCAAGTATGATTATATATTCACTGGTGGTGGCCAACAAACTTTTATGTTGTAGTACCAGTATAGATTATCGTGAAGCCATTTGTCCAAAAACTTTTAAATATGGAAGTACATTTTTCTGATTTTATATAAGCCACCATTATGGGATGTAACCTAGAGTTTTATGAACATGTTTACATTGATATACTCCAAGGCTTTTTGAACATGTTTTTGGTTTGGGAGTTGGTACAGGTGTTCAAAAGATTTAATTGGATTATCCCAGGCCAATTCAATGTTATTATCTTCCTTCAAATAGCTGTAATGGGCTAGACATTGCATGATTCCTATCCTCACTGCCCCTATGGTTGTCCCTATTTTTTGTATTATTGTAGATGTGACATTCCTTGACTTGTTTCTAGGCTTGATAGAATCTTAGTGCAAAAGGGGTAGAATCTTAGTGAAATTTTTTGAATATCACTAGAGGTTGAGAGAACTTCACTTTTGAACACAATTGTACTAGGAGACTCTCACTAATCTTCATCTCATTATGGGAGCAGCTTTATCATGGAATGCTATTTCAATTCTGGAGTACCTCATCTCTGAAATTAATGTACCAAATATGGTTTGAAACATCCATAGAGATTCAACATACATAGATATAAGCAAATAAAATGAGAAATCAAGGAATCAAAATAAAATCATTCAAGGTCAGCTTGTGAAACAATCATACTGATTGTGTGCATTGTTTGTGAGCATCATATTGAGTACCTAGCATGCCATATCAACTAAATGAAACATGGATGTTGCATGTGTTCATGCATATTATATTGCAATAAAAATATTAGGCTGAAACATGTCATGTATTTAATGAAAGAATTGCTAGCTTGTAAAAGTAAATACTCAGCAAGAATGATCTATGGTGGAATAGCACTTTGGGACTAGTATGCATTATATGCATGAATGCTTGGTAATGAACTCATGCGAATAACTAATTTGATATTTTGGTCAGGGAAGAGAACAGTTTTTGGATATGTTTGGTGTTCCCCCCCCCTTATTTCTATAACAAGAGAACTTTGATTTCATGTTGAAGTAACAAAAAAGATGTGCAGGTCTAGTAGTGAAGAGGCTAATTGGCTTTTATTTGGGTAGAGTACTAGTTTTGAAATAGGGAAACATGAGTCCTGAGCCATGGCTAGGCTTCATAAGCTCTATGAAAGAAGTATGCTCATGTACCAAGAAGATTGATGCAATTACATTAACATCTTCAAATAATCCTTTACAACAATATCAATCCTCTGTATGTATGTATGCTATATCTCTTGACGGATGGTCTTGTTCCTCTCCTAGTGGGAGAGCGAATATGTGGGGGCCAGGGAGTCATATTGTATTGGTGATAGTATGTCCATGTCAAATCCTTGGTGGGTCGACCAATCCTGTGTCTTTGCGTACCATGACGAGGTGTCTCCTACTAGTGTCATGTCGCGTGATGCATGGAAAGCTTTGTAGGTGATGTGCTCTTTGTCCATGCTCTGGATCCTGTGCAATAAGCATATTGTTCAAAAGAGTGCCTCTACTAGCAGTAGTGGTGCAACAAGCTATGCCTTGACGATATCGTGGGGTACTGAAGGCTTGCTATGGATGAGTCTGGCAATCATGAGGATCTGTGGCCTCTCCACCGCTATCCATGTTGAAGCGACTAATCTTGGTCCCCATATGGCTGCTCCATACATGAGTGTTGGGGTAACCAAAGTGTTGAAGAGCCACCCCTTTGTGTGGGGCTCTTGAAAATATGCTTGGTGGCACTGTCTCTCCGTCAAAGCGAGTGCTCCATATCCTCTTGTGATGCGATCGTGGGCTACCTGAGACACAGAGAAATCCCCAAAGGCTACTATGAAGGTCATTCCCAAGTAGACATATGATTGGACTACCTCGATGGGTCTACTTGTCGTTGTGAAAGAATTGTCTCCTCACGTGGACTGATGTATGGAAGATTAGAACCTTGGTTTTACCAAGGTTAACTAATAGCCCTCTATGTGTGCAGAAGTCATCTAGGTTGTGTAAGTGATGTTGTAGACCCTATGCAGACTCTGAAACCAAGACAATATCATCAACACATAAAAGAATGTGGATAGTGGTCCCTCGTACCTCAATGCCATCTCCTCCTCTTGTTATATGAAATCCACTATCTCATCAATGTATAGACCAAAGAGGATGGGTGAGAGAGTGCATTCTTGTTTCACCTCGATGGTGCTAGCAAGTGAATCGGATAGGCAGCTTGTGCATCGAAATCTACTTGATACTCTCTCATATAGGGCATAAATCCCCTATATATGTGTGTGTGTGTGTGTGTGTGTGTGTGTGAGAGAGAGAGAGAGAGAGAGAGAGAGAGAGAGAGAGAGAGAGAGAGAGAGAGAGAGAGAGAGAGAGAGAGAGAGAGAGAGAGAGAGAGAGAGAGAGAGAGAGAGAGAGAGAGAGAGAGAGAGAGAGAGAGAGAGAGAGGAGAGAGAGGGGGGAGGCATGGCACATGATGCACTATCATGTGATCAAGATTAGAAGAAAAAGTTCCATTGTCTATTATGGAGGTTGAATGTATGTGAACAAAGATGGATCTTGAAGAAAGATAACTAGTGAATACTCGCAACTCAACAAGTATGTCCATATGCCTTTCCTTGTAAAATACTCCGCTTTTGTGCAAGCGGCCGAGTTCTCGAGCATGTGGGGTCATCCCTTAACCATGTAGAAGTAGGTAGATATTTACCATCACCAATGGTGAACTATCATGTGTTGATTGCTAAATGTAGTTCCATTATGTACTACAAAGTCTGTGTATATGTCAACCATAATGGCTTTCAAAGAATTCAAATGATTAAGCAAAGTTGGCACATAGATGGACCTTAAGAACAAATGACCATTGATCCTCTGTGATCTCTTTTTTGTCATTCATGTAGCAAAGAATGCTATGTTCCATGCATGCACAAAACATACTGATATATGATGTCACATAATTAGACCTGCCATTGGAGATAGATAAATTACATTGGTTGAAGTTCATGTAAGATATAATCCCTTGGATGGGTTGACAAAGATCCTTGCAAAATCTCAAAGTAAGTTCAGAGCTTGAGTGGGAGTTACATGAACTTACTTTAGGTCAACTACAAAAGCCTTTAGGTGGGATATTGTTGGGGTAAATACCTTTGTATGCTGTTTTAATTTACTTTAGCCAAAAGCATAAACTTTATAGGAATACCTTGGATTTTTCAATAAGGATAAAAAGTTATTGTGTTTCTACATTGATTTTTTTTACATAAGGAATAGTTTAAATGTTCTTTTTTTTTGGTTTTGAAGAACATGCTTTATAGAGGTATTTCAAATATTTCCATCCCTTTTTTTGTAGAATATATTTTGGGACCTTGAAGATTGTTAAGTTTTAATAAAAATCAAGGATCCTCTTCTCATTTATGTGAAAATACCCTTTAATTGCAAAGTGAATAATAAATGATAAGAACCTTTATAGATTTTTTGTGCATCTACCTCTCTTTTTCGAAGGCTCTTTCTCTCTCCGCAACTTACATCTTCTCTAGCCTTGCTATCTATTCCCACATGTATTCTTGCTATCTCTCATGTATTAAGATTTGTTCTCTTAATCAAAATGGCTAATGTCCCTTATCACCAGCTCTCCCATCACACTCATGGTGATATCTCTCTTAGTGTTCCCTACTAATCATAGACACCCCCCCCTTGGAATTTGTAGCACATGTTAGATGTCACAACATAAAAAAGTTGAACCTAGTATTGGAAACATGGTCAACCTTGAAAATCAATGGATGAAAGAGTGTAATATTCAAGACAATGTTGTAGCTTATCACATCCAAATTTTGGAGCAATAGTCAAATGCTAGAAGGATCACCATGATTAGAAAAGAAATGTGCAACAATTGCTAGATATGGAAAGAGCCAGCTAAATCTATAATACCACATATGGAAGCAAGGTAGAAGAAGAACAGAGGCAAAAAATGTTGGAAATGGTAGTATCCATGCACGATAGAGAGAAAGCACTATATGGGGGAGAGAGAGAGAGAGAGAGAGAGAGAGAGAGAGAGAGAGAGAGAGAGAGAGAGAGAGAGAGAGAGAGAGAGAGAGAGAGAGAGAGATGAACAAAGACTCAACTCTTATAGAGCCTTACTCCAAAGTACAAAGAGGATGATCAATACCATTAATATACTAAACGCCATAGAGGGATAATTAAAGGGGCCATTGATGCAAAAAATGTATAAAGCATTGTTGTCAATCACAAACTTTGGATTGGAACGTAATCCTAACATTGAATCTCTACATAACATCATATTAACATCATATTCATTCTTGTTAGAGTGTAAATTTCCCAAGCTTTGCACCATTACGATTAAAGTTATAGCTCGTGCCCACTTGTAATCACTAAGTGCACTATCCATTCGCTTTCAATCTCAGATGCATAGTTGTTTCTTAGTTCAATCTTGCATATGTGACCTTGAGTTTACGAATAAAATGCATCCTTGTATGGTGTTATAGAAAATGATTTCTAATCTAGACTCTATATATGTACTACTTCACCTTTTGTATAAAGGAGTGCTTCAATGGGACCTTGTATGGTTATACGTGGATCATGATCGATGTTGGTTACTCAAGAATCTCCAAAAATATTGATAGTTTTGTGATGTCAATTCGGAGGTGATTCTAGCTTTCTCTACCTCCTTTAAAAGATCTGCCTTGTTTTTCTTCTTTTCCTTCATTTTGCTTTGCATTTCCCTTCTCCGTTTTCACTGCTTTGTGAATCATCAATAACCTTTATTTTTTTGCATTTTTCCTTCTAACTTATAGCATGTGAATTCAATCTTCTTACTTATTGTTTTTCTCTAGATCCTCATCTTGATTTTGTCACATTACTTTCGCTTTTCCTTGGACACACCTATAGCTACATGAGCACCTCCGCAATTATTTTTTTCTTTCCTTTGGATTTCTTTATTTAAGCTAGAACTTCTCACTCCATTATAGCTTAAAACAGGAGAATTACAAAGGAATATTCATATGGATAAAGATTCCCTTTAGCTTGTCATCAAACAAAGGAAAACTTGCCTTGAAGTTGATGAAGAATATTTTGTGAAAGTATTAAGGTGCTATGAGGTTGATTTCTAAGTTAGAGTGTTGCAATATGATAAAATACCTTCTTGATTACTCTTGATTCATGAACATTTCATTCTCATAGATTGTCTTCAAATGTACTCATATACTATTATTTGTTTATAGTCCCTTAATATTTATGATTAAGATTGAGGCCTGTTTTTATACATGCTATGGCCTTTTTGAGCACCCTTGCATTTGGACCCTTGCATTTTGACCCTTGGATTCTTTTTTTCAAAAAGGAAGTTCGACAATAGCCCACTCTCCCAAACTTTAATTAATAAAAAGAACAATTGTACGAGTGAATGGGCCTAGCACCCATGGGATCCCTCAAGTCCCACAAAGTAGGGGTTGCTTCAAACTTGCTAGAAAACATTACAAAGAAGGTTGATAAACCATTTCATCCTCTCATGGAGGCCCACTTGCTCTTAATCTTGTTGCTCTTGAGGAAAAACACTTTGTGATGTCTAAAAGGGGGGAAGGGGGTTTCTTACAATTGGAAATTCTTTTTCCTAAAACGACAATGTATTTTTTGATCGGCAATTCTTGAGGAGGGCTACCAAAGTTGGTGGCACACCTCTCTTTCCAGATCTTCAAAAGGGTCTCTCCTCTTATAACATTCCACGATGCTGAGGAACAACCCATCGCTTCACCTAGTAGTGCTTGCTTCTAGTTGATTTTTCCCTGCAACATGATTTTCCCAAGGGTGCACCAGACCAACATTGACTTGGGGCAATAAAAGAAGAGGTGTCCCAAGTCCTCATTGCCATGAAGGCATCTTTTACACCAAGGAGGGGTTCCACAAATTTTGTTAGCTTTTACATTGGTCTGAATTCTTGTGTGGAGGATTTGCCACATCAAGACTGGTTTTTCAACCTCGATGAGGGGATGCCAAAGGGATTGGAACCCAAGATCCCATCTAAAACTTGACCAATCCTGACACCATATCCTATTTAGCATGACATAAAGCTTCACATTCTTCTTGAATCTTGGAATTTTATCAAGACTATTGCCATTGATTCATCTAAGACCCTTATGGTGAGCAGAGTCATGCCCAATAAGGAGGTGAGTCCTCGAGCACTTCCAATCATTGAATTTGCTCTACAACAAATACCATTCTTCATAGTCCACCCTCTTAGCCGAGTTAATGTCCTCAAATCTAATCCATTGGCATGTTTCTTGTTTCTAGAGGTGTTTCCACGAGCAAAAACCTTTTTTCCAAAGCTTCCTAAATTTTTGGAGGTTCCAAGGCTCAACACCTCTAATGCCCTTGATAGGAAACTAGATCAAGTTATTTTGTCTAATGCTGGCATCCCATTTCCAATCTTCATTGATCTTGACAAACTGTTTCACCTTGTTCCAACTCTTCCATAGGGAGCAAACTAAGTTAGAGCGTATGGGAGTCGCTTGATAGGGGGACAATAAAAGAGTGAGAAGATCAAACCCTTCCACTTAGGAAGGCCCACAAACCTAAGAGCACTCTTGTTTCTAAAAATCAATTTGGCCCAAGAGGCATCTTTGTTGCTCCAGGCTTTAATTCACCATTTGGCCGCCATCTTATTGGCCATTGCTTCAATGTCTAGAATTCCCAAACTACCTTGATATTTTTGGCTTATGCAAGTAGACCATTTAATTTTGGGGAAACCCCTTCTGATAGGATCTCTCGTCCAGAGAAAGTTTCTAAAAATTCTTTCCAATTTGATAATCTCTTGGTCCTTTGATCTCAAACAAGAGAGAAAGTAAATAATTGAAGAAATAAGGAACATGTTAACCACCATAGCTTGCCTTGTCAGTTTGATCTGCATACCTTTCTAGTATGTCAACTTGTTATTGAGCTTAGAAAGAGCCTAATTCTATCATTAACTCATCAAAATGCTGAATCCCATCGGAATACCTAAGAGGCGAAAGATCTGTCACCTTGGGATCATTTGAGAACCATGATCAACCAAACTTTGAGGTGGATGCCCATTGATGTCGATGAAAGCCATTTTATAGTGGCTTATTTTTGAACCCCATGCCTCACAAAATGTATTTAGGCAACACCAAAAGGTATCAATGTTGGTAGATCATTATGCACAAAAGCATTCGTGTCATCAACAACGAGTCTCATGATCATCTGGTCTTGATTGAGGGGAAGAAAGAGGCCTTGAATAAGACCTAAGCAAGCGTTATGATTCACAAGGCAATTGATCACATCGAGAGCAATCACAAAGAGAAGAGGGACGAAGGGGCAACCTTGCATGATATAACATTTTAATCAAATAGCTTGAGAAATTTGACCATTGATGTTTATCTGAACTGACTCATTTCCCAAAAATGTTGAGACCATCTTAACGAATTTCTGGCCGTAGCCCAAGTCTTTCAGAGATTGGAGAATGAAGCCCCACTCGAGTCTTTCATAAGTTTTATCGAAGTCAATCTTAAGGAAAAGAACATCTTGAGCAGACTCTTCAACAAAAGCTAGACCTTCCCAAACATCAATGATAGTCTCACAGTGGACCTCCCCTTGATGAACCCTTTTTGAGCCTCATTGATCCAATTTTGTAAGTGACAAGCATTTTGATTAGCAATAACTTTATCAAGGATCTTGTAACCTATTTGTAACATCATAATTGGATGCCAGTTTTTAATTTTATTTTTGCTTCCTTTTTTGTGAATAAGATTGATAACGCCATTATTGAGACATTCGAGAAGTGCACTGAAAGAAACAACCTCTTGCCACACCAAACGTAATGGAGTGGTCACCACATGCTTGAAGATCTTGAAAAACTCATTGGTGAGGCTATCTAGCCTGGGCTTTTGCCATTAGGAAGATAATCAATAACTTTAAGAATCTCATTTTTTGAAATGGGATCTTCAAGAAGAGGTTTCATATTTTGCGGGATTCTTTTGGTTCTTACTTTAGAGATGGAAGCCATGCAATCACACCTATGTGGAGAAAGAGGTCTGGGAACCAAAAAAGCTAGGAAAAGTGATTGACAATTAATGTACTATTTTCTTCATCTGTCTTGCACTCAATCACATTGACGTCCATCATGAAAGGGATCGTTTCCTTGGACTGCTTCTTCTTGAGGAGGCCACACATCTCTCTTGTGGGTTTGTCTTCATTTCTTGCCCACCAAACTTTAAAGTATACATGTAGATTCTTTCTTTTGAATTTTTTCTTCGTATCTTAGCATGCCTCTAATTTTTCGGAAACCTATTTGGTATTGAGAGTGGCCTAAGTTTACTTCTTCCTCAAGATGCCCAAGTCATCGATAAATATTTTCCCTTCTAGCACGATGAATGATTTGAATATTTTTATGAGACCTCACCAACATGTGTCATGTCTTTATGGCCACCATCCTCAAGCACTTGTCCAATGATGAGTGGGTGACAAAGGCCCAATCCTAGGCAACAATAATCTCCTACTGGAATAAGGGGAAAGAGAAGATTGTTGAATTTGCATGAAATAATGGGGATTTCTTGAGATAAATGACTGGCTTGAATGTAAGCACAATTCGGTAATGAACAAAGAAAACTAGCTCCACACATTTGGAGAGGGATGGGGACCCAAGTTATCGATTATGTTTTGTGCAATATAGCTCATGTCAAGTCTAGGTTTCCTCAAGTTGACTCCAGACTAGAGGCTCGACCAAGAGAAACCAATCTCATATTTCATCTCTACCAGATCCATGTGGAGCTTGACTTGGTTCCATCATCTTTCTCAATACCATCAATTACATGCACTCTATTTTCCCATCTATCTAAAATAGCCTCCACCATGTTAAAATCCCCACAAAGAACGATGTTGGGGGCAAAGAGTCCAAAGATTGCTTGGTTGCAATCCTTTTTGAATCAAAATTAGGAGCATACATGGGGATAATGGTGAACCGCAGAGGATCCCCGAACGAAGTACCAATCCATCGATGGTTTAGATCCTCATGGGTATTCACAAGTTAAGGGAACCAACTGCTATTAATGTCGATAACTGAGCTTCCAGTTGCTCTGGGTGGTGTGGTGGAGAGCTAGATATGGGACAAAAAAATACATTTCAGTCTTCTTTTGAAGCCCCTTCCCCTCATCAATTTTGATCTCTTGAAGACAGATGAAGTCCGGTTTTAGGCTTTTCTCATGAATCCATTGGCCAATAACAACAACTCTTGAGGGGTTAGACAACCCTCTAACATTGAAAGAAATGATTTTCATTATCAGAGGTTAAGTTATTTAGGGGGAGGGGCCTTGTCCCTCTTCTTCTTGTTTTTCTCATCATCTTTTTTTCTTCAAGGTGGAGGGGTCTTGACATAGGAGTTTACCCTTAACAAGGATTTTCCATGCATCTCCATCGGTTGTTTCCCTTTGTGAGTAGTCTTCTTCTCAAATGAGTTTGGTATCCTTTTCGGAATTGTGGATCCAATGATCAAGCTTTTGGTGTCCTGGTTATCTTCATTGTTGGTGGTGAATCCATCCTCTTTGCTAGTGGTGTATCTTTCTTGGTTGTCTTCCTCCATAGTTTTACAATCATTGCAATCGTCATAGTGATTCATTCCTTTTGGGTAATCCAAGTCATTGACCTCCTTCTCCAAGTTGCAAAATATGTTTGTTTTTAGAGTCATGTGAGATGGGCTCCTCTCAATAATTCCTTTTGGACTTCTTCTCCTTCTTCATCTCACTTCGTGAAGCCTTCCGCGGTTATCTCCATGAATTATGTTTCCTTCCATTTCTTAGCATCCAAAGGATGATCTTCAAACATGCTCTGGGCCACTCATGCTTCTTTGTTCTTTGTTACATTAGTTTTTTCCTGATTCTACTTGTTATTAAAGGATTTTTGTCTCAAGGGATAATCTTTCATTCTACATCCTTGCAATCCACAGTGAAAACAAGCAATTGGAAAGTTTTTATAAATAATCTCCTGCTCCAAGGTTTGTTCTTCTCCAATGTCTATGAAAATGTTTGAGGGGAGATCTGCTTCGACACAAATGTGTGGGTGCCATCTTGCATTGAACAAGTGTTTCGCACCTTCATAGATGAAACCCTCGATGTCTTCTCTTGATGCCAAAGGCTGCGTCGACACAAATGTGTGGGTGCCATCTTGCGTTGAACGAGTGTTTCGCACATTTATAGATGAAACCCTCGATGTCTTCTCTTGAGGCCAAAGGTTGTTAAGATTTGCTTCGACACAAATGTGTGGGTGCCATCTTGCGTTGAAGGAGTGTTTCACGCCCTCATAGATGAAACCCTCGATGTCTTATCTTGAGGCCAAAGGCTGGTTGATGGGAGATACAATTTCCCTTACGAATCCATATAGGAAAAAGGGAAGGTTTGGGAGCTCAATCCAGAGGGGATAGCTCAGGGGCTTGGATCTATTAGGCACGAATTCAGGAAACCACTTAAACAAGCACAAGGTAGTCCTCCATACCTGCTAGGTACTAATTTTCAAAGCTTGGGAAGCCATATCGTCATTTTCAAAAACCAAGAATACATGATTAGCTGGAAAGAATTGACACTTGCAGACTATCAAGCCGCGAGGGAACCACTCCTTATAGAACTATTTTTGCAAGGAAACAAGAGAGGGATTAGGACCAAACAACTAACTGATGAGACATGTTCTCTTCAGCTCTTCCTCCTTTGCCAAGATATCCTCCCTACAAAGTGAGACAACAGGGGGCTTAACATTGAAAAGCTCCACAGAAGCACGAGAGGTTTTATCCCCCCAGTGGTGGACTTACATTACTCACCACCAAGGAGTGAGAGATCTCAGCCATGACAAGAGGTCCCAAGCCAGACAAGTAGACACGAAAGCTCTTTTCCTTCATTTTCTTAGTTTTTAATTAGTTTAACTCATAATACTAAAGCAGAGGCCCCACCCTTAACCGAAATATTCTCTTGTACATGACTAATGAAGGCATCACAACAACAACAAGATACTCTACTCCTTCCTTGCAATAAAATATTACTCGTCCTCCCTTTTTTAAGTATTATCTTTTCTTTCTTTTGAACGAAGCACAAGGGGGCTGAAGAAGTCACTACGAGGAAGAGACATTGATTTCTGCTAATGCTCTATTATGGAGCTTTTATTAAGTAAAACTGAAATCATCTATCACATAGGCGAGGGAGAGAAAGAGTCTTTGCCAACAAAATTTGTGGTGTGCTTCCATGGTGCAAGCGGTGCCATTGATGCATCGAACATCTTGTTCAGTTTTCCTTCGATTGCCCCAAGTCCTGTGTTATTTGGCATCACGTGACACGGGTTTCGAGACTCACGAACCAAATCAATTGGCAACAGGCGCTGTTGGGTGAGGCGGTTGGCTGCTCATCAAGGCTGTGGAATGCCATCAAGGGTGAGACTCTTTGGAAGATTTGGAGGGAGCGTTGTGCTGTCAACTTTGGCCAAACCCCTAAGGAATGGTCGATTGAGAAATCCTTGTTTCTTCTAGGTAAAATGAGTGTACCCAACTATCGCACTCAAAGCATCTATATCACGATTGAGTGCAAAGTGTCTATCATGATCAAAGAACACAACAGACAGGCACAACAAGATGGCAGACACTGAAATCCATTATGCCATGGCCGTGACTCGTGCGGCTTTGAACACTACTTGGAAATTACTCCGTTGGTAATGCCTTCAATTCCAAAGTGTAGAACCAATCATGCAGATCTTTTTTTTTTTTTTAAAATGGAGGTTCGGCCGAGGCCTACTCCCCCGGACTTTAACTTTGAAATTGCAACTGTACAAAGAAGGGCATAGTACCCATGGGACCCCCCTTATCCCACAAGAACAGGGGTTTACAAGACTGGGTTAAACGGCGATCAACACTACCGCAGGGATAGACAAACGGTAGCACTCAACCACAATGCAACAACTTTCCAGATTACATGTCCCTTACATATTGCTGCCAGGGATTGAACCCTCGCCCCCACCTCAAGAGGCGAGAGGCCCAACCACTAGGCCAACGAACTGGGACAATCATGCAGATCTTGAAGTGGACTCCATGGCTATCATAATATCTGAAGCGACATACACCACTGCGATAGACAACATGCGATAGACACCACTCTTTCTGAGGTGATAGACCATCGACTAACCACGCAACAAACAGCTTCGTCACCTCCTTTGTCGCTCAGGTGGAGTCTCCCCTAGATTGTCTCCGTTTAACTTTAGGATGTTGGACCCTTGGATTTGATTGATATGCACGGTTGGGATTCGCTTCCAAAAAGTGCCTTTGCATGTGAGCCATTGATTCCATCTATCAATCGGATGGTTTAGATTGAGTTCTATTAGAAATGCTACATATATTCATGTCCATTTGATCCAACACTGATCTAAACATTGAGATTTGATGTCGGCTTTGGATCCAAGATGTCCTTGTGCCTTTTATCTGGTGCCATTGGATGAGACATCTATCCAATGGTTTTGGTGGCATTCGTTGGGAGAGGACAAATTATGCAAATGAAACAAGGAGGGAAGTACGGTGTTAGAACAACTAATACATGGTTTGGTGTCGTGCAAGGTATGTGGATGTTTGTGACTTGTCAAGTGTTAGTGACGCTTGGTATTCATTCATATAGGAGAAAATGAGAACCTCAAGAGACGGTGAAACGGGTGCATTGAGGGAAAATATTACTACAAGACATGAAAGTGTGCTAGAGGAGCGTTATAAATTCATGCAGCTACAAGGCAAGTAAGTGAATTGTTGTGCATATAAATTTGATGAGTGATTGAACGCATGGAAATGATAAGTAATGAAAGGAGCAAAGTTGATTGTATAGATATTGGGATCGCTATTTGAAACTCTTGTTCTTGTGTGATCCTTCTAAGGCCTCTAGTTCCGATTATGATTTAGAGACTACTTAGTAAGCCGCCTTGGGTCTCCTAGAGGTTCTAAATTGATCTAATTATGTGCAACATTGCCTTCTTTGCAACCAAGTAGGTAGATGCAAGAAGTTTGATTGATTGTCTGTGTACCCTCTTTCCTCCCATAGATTTGATTATGCTTATCTTAAGGAATTATGGAGAAAGGGATCACAGGTGTTTTGTGTGGAAAATGATCTATCCTTAGGTTTAGTGATAAGACTAGCCTAGCTATTGGTTTCATAAGTAGAGCTAAAGTTTGTGGGCTAGAATCTGACACACACTGGTAAATAGAAAATAAATGTGTATAGAGCACACATTGACTCTTTCATTTATCCATTCGATCTTGTAAACACACATATATGTTTTTTAATTTTCATGGATGATGCTACTAAGAAAGTGAGGGTACTACATGTTAAGCCAAACAATGTTGTCATAGAGAGTGAGAAGGGCTTGAATCTCAAGGCGTTCTGTTTTGATAATGGTGGAGAGTATACGTCTCATGAATTCCATCAATTTTTTGAATCATCTAGAGATCCATGGAGATCTTGAAATTCCACATAATCTAATTTAGAGAGGTGTATTTGAAAGGATGAATAAAACTATTCAACATCAAGAAATTTCTATGTTGCATCATGCAAAAATTCAATTATGAGTTACTACTACCAAAGGATTGAAACAAGAGTTACGGATAGAGAATCCATCACACTATGATCATCTTGGTGTGTCTTTATGTGAAGCATATGTTCATGTCCCTAAGAAGCTTGAAAAAAAAAATGATCCTAATTCTAGAAAAATAGAACATTTCTAGGAATAGAACTATAAATAGTTTGAATCATGCTTATGGCATCCTAAACTAGGTTTCATTATTCGTTATTCAACAATTCATTTATTTGTGAAGTTTACCTTAAACTTTTATTATTTGACCAAATTATTTGATGACATGTGAGCTTATTTGGATAGGAGCAAATACTTTTTGCATGGTGATTTGGTGCATTTTGATCAAAAGCGCTTTCGATTGAAAACTTTTTTATAAAAAAATATTTCGATTGAAAACTATTTGGATCAAAAACTGTTTCAATTGAAAAAGATTCGATCGAATATTGTTTCATAAAAGTATACGCTCATTTCTCATATGAGTTGCTTTGTTTTCTGCGAACTTATAGTGTCATACAAAGAAAAAGGTATGAGCTCTTACTAAAAATATTTAGTATTTTAGTATTAAAACAATAAAGAAAAATATTTTTGTTTGTGAGTTAAAAACTATTGTGATTGTTTGACTCAACATTGATTCTTACTTCACAATGGTATATGTATGTGTATGTATGATTGTGAGTAAAAATGTATTGTGGTTGTTTGAATCAATATTAATTCTTGCTTCACAATAGTATGTGTGTGTATGTCATATGATTGTGAGTGAAAATCTAATGTGATTGGGTATGCACATGTCTATGTGTGTATGATTATGAATTAAAAACTATTGTATATATCGGAAAAGGTTTTATCTTCTTTTTGATAATTCAAGGGTTGGGAAGTGTTAATAAGTGAGCTAGAACTTTTTAGATATGTAGATGGCTTTGTTTTGTAGACTTATTAACACCTTCTCAGATCTTCAAATTGTAAAGGGATCCAACAAAGTTTCGTGTCCGATAGTATGTGTATGTGCATATTCCATTGTGATTGTCTGACTCAACATTGATTCTTGTTGGAGTTAGACGTCTGCGGAAGCATGCGAACAACACAAGGAAGAAGAAGAAGCTTGGAGCACAACACACAATACTGAATGTATTACTAGAGAATGTAGAAAGATAAGTGGCCCATTAGGGCAATAGGCGTATATACAAGCTGGGGGAAAAAAACCTTCTAAAGAGGGAAAAAAGTGCCCTGGCGGTCCTAGAGTGTTCACACACATCACTACCTAAATATATCAACAAATCCCCCCTGGGAGTGATGCGGTGGACAAGTAGCTGGCACTCATGTATAAGGAAGTGCCAAGCTATGTGGAAATCACTCCACAAAAGGAAGTAAGCCCAAAGCTTTGCGGAAAGCTTCAAACTTCTCCCTAGGCAGAGCCTTTGTGAAAAGGTCTGCAATGTTCTCCTGCGTGGCCACATATGCCAAGCTGATCTCCCCAGTAGAGAACCTCTCCCTGATATAATGATAATGCAACTCAATGTGCTTAGTGCGAGCATGGAACACAGGGTTCCTTGCAACTGCCAATGCGCTCTGACTGTCAGTGAAGATGGTGGTGGCAGAAGACTGACCAACACCCAAATCAGCTATATGGCGTCTCAGCCACACACACTCAACAGTAGCTGTGAAAGCTGCCCTATACTCAGCCTCACAACTGGAAGTGGCCACAGTAGGCTGCTTCTTGCTCAACCAAGATATACATGAGCTACCAAGCATGAAGCAAAAGCCACTAGTGGACACACGAGTGTCATAGCAACCAACCCAATCAGAGTCAGAAAAAGCATGCAAATCTAGCGGTAGTGATCCCTCCTTGGGATAAAACAACCCAAGTAGTCGAGTACCACTCAAGTAGCGAAAGATGCGCTTAACCGCCTGCCAATGCTTGACTCTTAGGAAATGCATAAACTTGCTCATATGTGAGACAACAAACTGAATATCTAGCCGAGTAATGCATAAGTAAATCAAGCATCCAACAACATGCTGATAGAGAACAACACCAAATGCATCTCCAGCATCATGAAGACTCAATCGTAAACTTGTCTCCATAGGAGTGGCAAATAGGCTTATAGTCTTTAAGGCGAAAACGCTGCAATAATGTGTCAATATATTTCGTTTGACACAAAGCCATTCCACCATCAACTTGCATAAACTGAATGACCAAATAGTGATGCAAATGCCCCAAATCAGACATCTCAAATGAGGCATGCAAATCAGCCTTAAAATCAGCAATATGCTTCTCAATAGGACCAGTGAGCAGCATGTCGTCAACATAGACAACAATGATCAGAAGCACATCATTAGCATGCTTAACATATAAGGTGCTTTTAGTTGGACTGTTCTCAAAACCATGTGCAATCAGATAGGCATGTATCTTCTCATACCAAGCATGTGGTGCTTGCTTTAAACCATATAATGCCTTCTTTAACCTGCACACCTGGTTTTCATGCACTTTCTGCACAAAGCCACGGGGCTAAAAAACATACACTTCTTCATGCAAGTCACCATTCAGAAATGCTATTTTAATGTCCAACTAATGTACCCATAATGGTTAATTGGTACCATCCAACTTATCCTCAATAGCCAACATATGGAATACATCACTGCTTTCAGCCATGGCCACTGACTAAAATACCCTGATGCAGAAAAATGATTATATCTCAAAAAGTTGAACAGAACTACCTTGTTGAGTTCTGCTAAACATATAACAGACTTTGAGACGCTTGTATTGGTGAACCAAAACCTATATATATCTTTGGCACAAAAAGATGAAATTGCTTGAACAAGCACTGTGATAGTGTGTTCGGAGGGTGAAACGAGCTCATATCGCGATTTTGGCACCACAAAGCAAATTTCTTTTGATCTCCTAATCAATCTGAGTATGCTCACCAAATTTCGTGCAATTTTGAGATTGTGACTAGAGGGGTGTCGATGATGCCCCATAAGAAGAGGCAACCTGCTCTGATACCAATTGTTGGAGTTGAGGTCTGCAGAAGCACACAAACAACACAACAAAGAAGAAGAAGCTTAGAGCACAACACACAATATCGAATGTATTACCACTAGAATGTGCAAAGATAAGTGACCCATTAGGGTTATAGGCATACATACAAGCCAGGGAAAACAAACTCCTAAAGAGGGAAAAAAGTGCCCCGACAGTCCTAGTGTGTTCACACATATCACTACCTAAATATAACAGCAAATGGTACCGAAACTTTGATGCTTTTATGAAGTCTCAAAGCTATTCTCGAAGTAATGAGGATCATTGTCTCTACACAAAGAGATACTTAGATGGCAGCCTAATATGCTTGATACTTTATGTCGATGATATGTTCATTGTTGGGAAGTTCTCTTATGACTTGTCAATTCTCAAAAATAAGTTGAGTGACACATTTGATATGAAGGATTTGGGGGATGCCAAACATATTCTTGGCATGCACATTACTCGTGCTAGGAATAAAAGATGCATATAGTTGTCTCAAAGTGAGTACTTATCCAAAGTACTTCACATGTTCAATATGCAGGGTGGAAAAGCATTGAATACACCTTTACCCACATATGTGAAATTGAGCAAGGATGATTGACTCGAATCAGATGAGGAAAAGGAATTCATGACCGAAATTCCTGATCAATTTGCTATTGGTAGTCTCATGTATGCAATGGTAGCTATGAGACTAGATATTGCATTTGTAGTGTGAGTTGTGAGCAGATACATATCTAATCTTGGCAAGCAGCATTGGGAAGCAGTCAAGATGATTTTGAGATATCTCAATGGCACTAAGGACAAGTGTCTATGCTTAGGTAGAGGGAAAGCATTGATTATTGGTTTCAAAGATTCTGACTATGTTGTTTGTGTAGACAATCGTAAGTCTACATCAGGGTACATTTTTCATTTTGTTGGAGGTGCTATCTCTTGGAGATCTCATCTTCAAGCATGCACAACTATTTCCACCACAAGTAGAGTATGTTGCAGCAAGTGAGTCATGTAAGGAAGCATTGTGGCTTTCTCATCTTGCTTGTGATATGGGTTTACCTTAGCATGTACCTCGTTTGCCATAGAAATACTTCAAACATGTATGTCAAAGTTTA
>CM035427.1:169201457-169208957 GCA_020310875.1 Ceratopteris richardii
CTTACTTTAGTTCAACATACTACTAAAGCACATGAGGCTTGGGGCATATTGGCTCGACAATATGAGACCAAGAACCACACTAGGATACAGAATTTAGAAAATCAGTTGGCAAATGAAAAGCATTCTGATTCTGAAAAGGCTGAAGATTTTATCAAACGGATAAAGCATCTTCAAGATCAATTGGCTGCAGTTGGTGTTGTTATAACACCAGAAGAGCTGGCTCGAAGATCTGTACGTGTTCTTCCAGCAAAGTATGATGGATTAGTAACAGCCCTTAACACTCAGGTAAGGCCAACTCCTCTTACATATGAAGAGTTTTGTGCCATGCTTTTAGAAGAAGAGATGCGGCTGAAGAATCGGCAAAGTACAACTGATGCTGCATTCTCAGCAAATGCAAAAGGTAAAGGCTCTTCAGAGGGATCAAAGAAGAAGCCAAAGAAGAAAAAGTTCACAGGAAGTTGCTTCTATTGTGAAAAGAAAGGCCATGCCATCAAGGATTGCAGAAAGAAGCAAGCTGATGAACGGAATGGGACTGTAAAATCATCATGGAAGAACAAAGAGTCTGCAAACAACACAGAGCTGGAACTTTGGGTAGCTATTGAAGAGGTATGTTCATCTGCTCAAGCTCGTGTTGATGAGCCATGGATTTTAGATAGTGGAGCTTCTCGCCATATGACTAGTAAAAAGGATTGGTATAGTTCCCTAGTGCCTCTGCGGGAATCCATCAATGTAGTGGTGGGAAATGACTCCAAGTGTCCAGCTGAAGGAACTGGAACCATCTCTTTTATCACTTCTCCAGGTGTTGAGAAAAAGTTATCCGATGTTCTCTATGTACCTACACTCAAAAGAAATTTGTTGTCAGTTTCTGCAATAACAGATCGTGGACTCGAAGTTCACTTCAATAAGAGTGGTGCGGAAATCATGGATTCATCAGGTAATGTTGTAGGTAAAGGCATACGACGGGATAACTTGTATGAGTTAAGTGCTTTAACTGCTACAGAAGATAAAGATGTAAGCAGGTTATGGCACCGACGATTTGGGCATCTCGGATTTGCAGTTTTGAAGGAGATGCAACGAACAGGGATGGTTGCTCATATGCCTGCATTTTCAGAGTTGCAGGAACCTTGTGAAGCTTGTATGATGGGCAAGCAACAACGAAAGGCATTTCCAAGAGAGACCAGCAATCGATCACAAGCTCCTCTAGAGTTGGTACATGCTGATCTCTGCGGTAAAATGTCTACACCTGCTTTAGGAGGATCTTTCTACTTCTTGCTGTTAGTCGACGATTATAGTAGAAAGATGTGGGTTTATTTCATTCGAGAGAAGGCTGATGCTTTTGAAAAATTTAAAACGTGGCATAAGTATGTAGAAAATGAATCAGGAAGGAAACTGAAGAAATTTAGAACAGATAGAGGAGGTGAATTCTTGTCAACAGAATTCAACAATTACTGTAAGGAGCATGGTGTGAAAAGGCAACTTACCACAGCTCATACACCCCAACAAAATGGCGTTGTTGAGCGCAGGAACAGGACAGTAGTTGAAATGGCTCGTTGTATGTTGAAGGCTCAAGACATGCCTGATTCATTCTGGGCAGAAGCAGTCAATACAGCAGTCTACATCCTCAATCGAAGCTACACAAAAGCTTTAAAGGGGATGACTCCTCAAGAAGCATATTCTGGTAAAAAGCCTTCAGTTTTGCATTTCAGAATTTTTGGTTGTTTCTGTTATGCACATATTCCTGATTCAACAAGATCAAAGTTGGATTCAAAAAGCAAAAAGTGTGTCTTCCTAGGATATAGTGAAGAGTCTAAAGCATACAGGTTATGGGATCCTGAGGCAAGGAAGATTTTTGTCAGCCGAGATGTGGTGTTTGATGAACGACCACACTTAGTAGAAGATAAAGGTAAATCTACTATCTCATCAAGCGGAGAAATATCTCACCTTGTGCCTATCAAAAGACAGGTTAAAGTTGAGGAGGAGGAAACATCTAATGGAGAAATTTCCTCAATAAAAAGCCAACCAGTTGTAGCTGCACAGCGTAAGCCACTACCGAAGTGGGCACAACAGCTCTTTGATGATCACAATCCACATGTAGATGTACCAGAATCATCATCGGATGGATTACGAAGATCAAAGAGAATAGAGGAGCAAAGGAGAGCCTCAGAACACATTGTTAACATGGCTCTAATGGCAGATATCATGGGTTCGATAAAGGAACCTACCACCATTGAAGAAGCCCTTGATGATCCAGATTGGAGAGCGGCAATGCAGTCTGAGTATGATAGTATACTCAAAAATGATACATGGGATCTAGTCGACTTGCCGCCAAAGAAGAAGGCAATAGGTACTAAATGGATTTGGAAAGCTAAGTATAAAGCTGATGGAACATTAGAAAAGTATAAGGCACGATTAGTTGCACAGGGTTTTTCACAGATTGAAGGATTTGATGTTCAAGAAACTTTTGCACCAACAGCACGCATGACAACTATTCAGACGGTACTTGCAGTAGCTGCACAAAAGTCTTGGCCTATTTTCCAGATGGATGTCAAATCTGCATTTTTGAATGGTCACCTCAAGGAGGAGGTATATGTATCTCAACCACCAGGTTTTGAGGTGCCCAATTCAGAAAATAAAGTTTGCAGGTTGAAGAAAGCTTTGTATGGACTTAAGCAAGCTCCACGGGCTTGGTACCAACGAATAGATCATTTTTTCAAAAATATGGGTTTTGAAAGAAGTACTTCTGATGCTAACCTGTATGTAACGAAAAGGGATAGCAAGCTAGTTGTTGTCATTGTATATGTAGATGATTTGATCATTACAGGAGATCATCAGGAACTCATCAATCAAACTCGGATCAGCTTGGGAACTGAGTTTGAAATGACAGACTTAGGTCTACTCCATTTTTGTCTGGGAATTGAAGTATGGCAAAGGAAGGATGGCATTTTCATCTCACAACAAAAATATTCCAAAGAAATTCTCAAGGCATTTGGAATGATGGACTGCAAACCAACTAGCACACCTATGGAGGTAAATCATAAGCTATCTATGGATGATAACATGCCTGATGTAGATGCTAAGAAGTATAGGAAGCTCGTTGGAAGTCTTATTTTTCTGTGCAACACTAGACCAGACATTTGCTATGCTGTTGGAGTGTTAAGCAGGTTTTCCAACAAACCTAAGGAGAGTCACTGGAATGCTGGAATGCGAATTCTAAGGTACATTGCAGGAACCTTGGATTTTGGTATTTTGTATACCATAGGTGATACACTCCAAGGATATTGTGATTCAGATTGGGCTGGAGATTGTGATTCTAGAAAATCAGTTTCTGGATATTGTTTCTCACTTGGTTCAGGAATATTTTCTTGGGTAAGTAGGAAGCAACCAACTCTCGCACTCTCCTCCACTGAAGCAGAGTACAAAGCAGCTTGTTTTGCTTCTTGTGAGGCAGTCTGGTTAAGGAGAATTCTTGCAGATATAGGCTTTCCATCAAATATGCCAATTGTACTCAAGTGTGATAATCAAAGTTGTATGGCTATTGCAAAGAACCCAGTATTTCATGCTCGCACCAAGCACATAGAAGTACAGTACCATTACATTCGTGAGCTAATTGAAGATGAAATTGTGGAGCTAGAATATTGCCCAACAGAGGCAAATTGTGCTGACATATTCACTAAAGCACTTGGAAGAGAGCAGCTCAACAAGCATCTTCAACAGATGGGCATAGGACCGAGACCTACTTGATTTATCATCGGTAAACATTGAGGGGGGGTGTTAGTATATGATCAATGTCTACCCCTCATGATTGTATGCACATTTTGTAAGGCCCCCTTTATGAGGAGAAGCCAAGCGTGCATTACCCAATTGATGGGAATCCCAACTTGAATGTTGGATGAAGGTCATATTGGACCATGTAAGATATTATAAGGAAAGGGAGTTACCAGGGTCCCCAATTGTGGGGTCCGGGGCAGCGGTGAGCAGCCCCGGCTGGGGGGTCCAGGGGCAGCGCCCCCGGCGCGACGGTAAAGGGAATATTCCATGGAATATTCCCTATCAGAGTCAGAAATCATTTATATTTGTTAGGTCGGTTCAACCAGTCTAAGCCGTGTATGGCAATTACGCGGGCGGTGGCCGCCCACGCTCTACCGCCCATGTATAGCCGTCCATGGCAGGCCACCCATGATCCTATATATACATGACTTCTGCACTTCCTAAGATACTGAGTTGAGCCAGCATACCTCTACCTTGTATCTCCCTATCTAGAGTTGTCTAGATCACCATTTAAGCTCTACCTTGAGAGCGCACGGGTGGACAACGCCATCATATTTGTACTTGCTGCTAGTAGAAAATTGTTGAGATTCTCCTATATCTGTTATCTTCTCTGCTATTGCTCCTGTGTTATATTGCGTAACTATTGTCTTTCAATTGACATTTCTTTTGTTCAAACTAAAAAGGAGTTAGCAATTATCATGACTAAAGCACTTGATGGAATCAAAATTTGCCGGTTTAAATCAAAAGCAAGTATTCAACTTATCAGAGAATGAAGACTCAAGCATGCTTTAGCTTGAGGGGATCTATTAGATCATCAAGCTTGCATCATCTTGAGGAGGAATCACCCTAGTCCTAAATCCTTAATTGGAATGAGTCATAGTGTTAGGATACTTCTTGAGAATCTTCATCCATGTAAAAGCTCATTTATACTATCTCATAAGGATCTCTTATTCATGTAAAAGCTTAGAGTTTTATTCTTGTAAAAGGATAAAAGAAGGAACTAGGATTCCATGAGTTTCAACGTTGATGATGATGATTAATTAATCACTTAGATCAAGTTTGCTTAGACTTGATTTTTTTTACTTTTCCTAGATTGTAGGAAAGTGATTTCTTCATAAAAACAAACAAGTTGTTCATGATTTTTTCAAATTCGAATCAGTATTGATGCATTGTGGATTACACAAAAAGTCTATGTAAAGGCTCACAATATTTTTTACATTAAGTTAGATCAATACTCATATACATTTGATCTTAAAATTTACTCTTCTTCAATCTCTGCATCATCATCTCCAAGTTAAATCAACATGCAGATTCTGGTTCTCTCTCTAGAGTGATCCAAACTTTATGAGTGAGCATTCATTGGAAAGCTAATAGTGTATTTTCTACTTTATTTATATAAAATTTTATAGCATTTGTTCCAATATATTGTGAGAAATAAGTGATTTAAGGTCTTGGGGTCTATCTCTACATATCCTTGAAAATTTGATACTACCACCAATTAGAGTTAAGCTATCACATTGGTTGATGATAATTCCATCTCTTGTGCATCTTAACTACTCAACCCTATGTGTGACCTTTCTCTAAGACAAATTCGATCAATTGCAATCAGGCTCGCTATAGTGAACATTTGAAGTTGTATGACTCAACCCAAAATAGCAAGTCTTCTTAACTAGTCATTATGCAAACTTATCTATTTCTCATTGATGATCCAAAGTACATAGTGCATTTTATTGCACTAATAACAAGCTTATAAGGTATACTTGACTCTCCAAGAGTACAAGCGTTGGTCTTGTATTGGTTAGCTAGACCAAACTTCAAGACTTGGAACCTCATATTTCTACTACTTTCAAGCTTTTCCAAGTTCTCTCCACCAAGAACATGATGCTTGCTTCAAACCATATAATGCCTTTTTCTACTTGCACACTTTTGCACAAAACCACAAGATAGAAATACATACATTTCTTCATGTAAGTCACCATTTAGAAATGGATTTTTATATTCCAATTGATATACATTCCAACCACGATGAGCTACAAGTGCACAAACGCTACGAATTGTGACCATTTGGCATGTAGGAGAAAAGATTTCATCAAAATCAATACGTATATTTTGTGCCAATGGCCTTTTTGCTAGATGCAAATCACATTAAGAACAAGTAACATTCTTCATAATAGCATCATATTCTAATTGCATAGCATCAATAAAATTTTTGGAATTTTGTGCTTCATGGAAATAAAGAGGATCATTCTCATCACAAAGACTAGAGGTATCTATTGCATAGCAATCTAATGCAAAGAAAGCACTATGCGAGCTTGAACGGGTATGATATCATAAAGGTGCATATAATTTGCTATCTCTCAAAGTGTCCACCAGCCATTTAGGCATATTTTTAGCCTCGTCTAGGTGAGTCCTCTCATTGACAAGTGCATCATGTAAATCTGCATCAGAAATGGAATGATCTACATCATCATGTGGAACCTATAAAGGCTAAGAAATTGTCTCACTTGGATCAACACTTGATTTTCCACCTATAAAAATAGGCAACAAAGTGTCACACACCTCTTTGGAGCTAACTTATGTCTCCTTAGTACATGAAAGTAATGGGTAAATTGCATCTTGTACATAAACACATCATGGCCAACCAAAATTTGTTTAGTCTATGGATGATAAAATACATTTCACTACTTTATCATCGAAACTTTTGTGTTGTTGTTTAGTCACCAATGCATATGCCACACAACCAAAGACACACAGGTGAGCAACAGATAGCATGAGACCATGCCAAGCCCGATATGGAGTGATCAATTGTAGTGCTTTGGTGAGACACCTATTAAATATATATTTTGTAAACATAATACCCTCAAGCAGGAAGCTATTTGGTAAAGCCTGAATTTTGACCATACACCTCGCCATCTCCATGAGAGACCTATTTTTTCTTTTAGCAACTCCATTTTTTCGAGATGTATATGATAGTGTACACTGATGTTTTATCCCATGGTCAACAAGAAATGTATTAAAATAAAAAAACGTGTATCCCCCCTCGATGAGAATGAAGGGTGCCCAATTTATATGCTAGTTGATTTTCCACCATAACCAAAAATGGCTTGATGCATATAAACACTTTGGATTTTTCTTTCAATGGATACATTGATGCATGCCTAAAGAAATCAATGAAAGTCATGAAGCAAAGATAGTTCCTAAAAGGTGTCTAGAAATGAATCTAACAAGTTAGGGGGTCATCCTAACTTTTCAAGATCTAGAAGGTGTGTAGACATAGTCACCTTCTATGCATTATATCTGAAGATCCACTAAACCATACTTGTTCACAATTGATATGCAAGTAGTAGACAATTCAAGCTAACTATCCCAAGTTAAAGTATAGTAATTGATTAAGTACACAAAGAGAAATGGATTCCACAAAATCATTATAGTGGTGAAGAAGATGTTGTAGGCAATAGACAAAGATATACTCAATGATATGTATCAAAATGTAAATGCTATTGAAAATATGATAGAAGAGAAGTGTAGTGGACTACACATACATGAACTGAGCTCAATGTATGCTCACTAATGTAGGTCATGGTTTCTCAAAATAGCTTGGTAGATTCAACAACAACAATGGTTACAACAACAACACATACAACAACAATAATTATCAAGGAGGATACATTAGGATGATGAGTCCTAGATAAAGAATAATCTAAATACTTTAGTATTTCATCTAGATTTTCT
>CM035427.1:169213957-169336457 GCA_020310875.1 Ceratopteris richardii
GTTAAAAACCATTTTACTACTTGGGACTTAATGAAGGATGCCTTTCTTGAGTTACATACACTTTATGTTGAGTGTATGAGATCTCCATGCCGAAGAAATATGACAAGTCTCCCAAGTCACTATTCTTTAACTCTTTCTCCATTTGCTTCTTTAGGCTTTGAATGCCTTTCTCATGTCTACCTATAAGAATTATATCGTCAACATATATGCACATGTAAATGAACCCTTCATCACTTGCTTTAACAAGCAAGCTACTATCTGCTTTAGATACTTGGAAACCAAGTTCTTTCAAGAACTTCACAAGTCTATAATTCCATGCCCTTGGGGCCTGCTTCAAACCATACAAAGCTCTCTTGAGCTTACATACATGATCTGGATACCTTTCATTTCTGAATCCTTGTGGTTGCTCCATGAAAACATCATCTGAAATGTAACCATTTAAAAAAGCATTCTTCACATCTAATTGACATAATTTCCAACCTTTACATGCAGCAATGGCTGAGTGTCCTGATAGTTGTCATCTTTGCCACAGGAATATAAGTCTCATCATAATCTATACCATATGTCTGAGAAAACCCATTCACAACAAGTCTAGCTTTATACCTAGACACACTTCCATCTGCAAATCTCTTTGTCTTGTAGACCCATTTGCATCCAATGATCTTTTGACTATTTGGTTTAGGAACCAAATCCATGTCTGATTCTCCATCAATGCATCATACTCTTCCTGCATAGCTTTCTCCCACTTTTCCTTACCTTTTGCCTCTTCATATGTAGAAGGGTCTTCATCTGCCTTTAGCATATAAGCATAATCTTTGGTAGCCAAAAAAGAAGTGTCATAGCTATACCTTGTAGGTTGCCATTTGTGTCTTGATTACCTTCTGAGTTCTCCACTTCTTGAGGTTTCTGGTTCATCACACTCTGGATCAAATCTTGGCACTTCTTCAACTTCAACCTGTACTTCATTGTTATCCTCTTCATCAAATATCTGAACTTTTGATTTATCTTTCTTCTGATTCACAACTTCTTCATCACCTGCATAAATATTGATTGTTCCTGCATACCAAGTACCTTGCTCATCAAATGTAGATCTTCCACAAAAACTCCTTCATTAGTGAACCTAACTTCACATTGTGCTTTGTATTGTCACCTGTTTGAACTACATGATTAGTTACCTTATTCTCCAAATCAGTCATCAAAGCTATGTTGCCACTTAGGTGATTGCTACACCCTGAGTCAATGTAGAAGACTCTTTGGTCTTCACTTTGCCTTTCACAAGTTGCATTCATCATCAATGTTGAATCCTCCTTCTGATCTAAAGCATAATTATAGTAGGTATTTCTGTATTGTTGACTTTGGAATCCTCTACCTACATTTCTTCCAAAGTAACCTCTACTACCTCTACCTCTGAAATTACCTCTTTGATTTCTGCCACCTCTTCCTCTTGAATTAAAGTTCTGATTATATCCACCATTATTATGAGTATTATGCCAACAATCATGAGCTAAGTGATTTGTCTTACCACAAATCCAGCAAGCTTTGACTCCATCTTTATTACTTCTACCTCTTCCTCTACCTTTGCCACCTCATCTTCCTCTTAGGAAGTTAGCTTGGCTAGTTGTTCCTTCATCTTCACTTGCTTGTTGCTTCCCTTTGCTATTCTTCTTCTTATCATTTGAATACATTGCTTGACCTGCACTTTTATCACTTTCACCTTTGACATCCTACTCAAAAGTTAGCATGTGTCCTAGCAACTGATTTGAATCAGGAGTAAAATGATCTAATGATAATTCAATAGACAAAATGAATGGCTTCCATTTGTCATCACCTCTCAAACCTGTGAGGATTTGCCTTACCAATTTATCCTCCTCAATATCTTCATCAACTGCTCCTAATGCATATGCAATGTCCTTCATCCTTGTTACATAATCTGAGATGGATTGAGAGGCCTTCTTCTTGAATGTGGTAAAATCTGCCCACAAGGATGCCTTCCTTGACTTTGTGGTGTTTTGGAAATGCTCCTCCAAAGCATTCCATATATCACTTGCACTTTCAAGACCTCTAATGTGAGTTAGCAAGTACTCATTAACTCCCATATAGATAATGGTCCTGGCTTGAGCATCTCTCTTCATCCAAGTCTTCAAATCTGACAATTCATCCCTAGTTCACTAGGATCTCTGAATTGAGGCTTTTCTTCTTCACCTGTAATATAACCTATCAAGTCTTTGCTCATAAGATGAGCTTCCATCCTCATTGACCATGCTAGATAGTTCTCTCTATCCAATTTCTCTATCTGAAGAGAATCTCCCATCCTTTCTTCACCTGTGTATTAAATCCTTCAAGCTTTATGAGGAATAAGGTTACTTTTGCTTAAAATGAAGCTCCTTTTGTCTTCCTTGATATCTTCTGGACTCCTTTTCAAGCTTTGCTTTCAAGCTTTCACCCTTTGTATCTTCAAATGTTGAATTCTTTATAACTACATCAGTCGGGGTCCACCTTTCTTCAATTTTGATGCTTCGTGCTCTAATACCACGGATGGAGAGTGTTAAGCTCCAAAACAACAAGCTACTCTTGAAGTTAGAGCACCTCTATATCAAGAATAACTCAAAACCTTCACCAATTTAGAGGATCAATGATCAATTATCAAAATTTTGAACAAACTGTGAAGAAGGTGACTACACAAAAAGTCTACTGCACATAACTCACTCATTGACTTATCAAATGTGTAAAGTTTTTTATAAAACTTTGCAAAAGGTGTTGGCTATAGTTTGTGCACCTTCTCCAAGTTAAATCATTCCAAAGACTCAGTAGATCTTGAGAAATGATCTTAACAAGTCACCTATGTCTAAAACTGTAGTTATTTATAGTCGACTTTGACACCTACAACTTCTAAAGCTTGGTTCTCCCAAAGTAGAACCCGTTTAATCAAATGCTTTTAGCCATAGGTAGCTTACCTTCCAACTTAAAGAATGAGTGCTTTCTTGCTCAAAACGTTACATTGTGGAAGGAGAACCGACCAAAACATTAGCATCGAATTTTGCACCTCCTGCAACTTCTCTTCTTTACATTTACACATGTAAATGTTCCTAGACTCAATTCTCTCAGCATGATCACAATTAGAAGCTGAAAATTTGTACAGAGGTCAATCAACTATAGACTTAGACTTGTACAAAAGCATTTCACAAAAGATACAACACAAAAGGAGAAGTCCTAGAAATATCGGGCACAACTTTTCTTCATTTCTGGAAAACTTTTCATCTGAGTGATGAGAGAGATCTTACTCACTTCTAAAGTGTCTAATGACTCATACAACTTCTAATTTCTCTATTCACATGCTCTCTCATATTTGCCCCAACTATTTCCTTGTATATATAGGTAAATATGTACAAGCTCATAAATATACAAAAGTATAAGTGAGCTAGCTCTAAGTTTATGTACATATGTATACATATCTTCATTCTCTGAACATATACTTTCTTCATGCTTCATGACTTGATCTTTTCTTCAATCCTTGACTTCAAAACTTCATCAAAACTTCAATTGTTGATTGCCTTGCACCAACAGATATTGTATTTCTTATTGTTAATCAAGACATAGAGGCTTCAAGTGCATTTGTATCTCTTCTTCTTCTCCATTCTTCTCCTAAAAACACTCAATTCCCTTTCAACTAAAGAATCCCCCAACAAAAATTGGCATGTCTGATGGGACAAGGTGGCTTGAGCATAGGACAAATAGTATTTGCAAGTGAAGAAGAAGTGCAAAGATATCAATAGGATTGAAGAGGTAATCTTCCTTTTCCTTGGAATTATCTTAGCCCAATGAATAGGATGCGGAGCTCATGACTACAACTCGGTCACAAACTTTAAGAGTACCTCACAAAACAAAGAGAAGGAAAGTCATTTGTAGGTTAGCCAAACCTCTTTCATCAACATCATCAGTAAGGAGTATGGCGGCTCAAGTAGACCTATAAACTCTACTTTCACGATTGAATATCGAATTTCCCTCTTAGCACAAGAAGACCGTGATGAGCATGTAAGAAGATTTTTAGCCCTATGCAAAACAAGGGGGTTGATGGGAAGAGAAATGCATTTTTAATCCTTTTCCCAATGACATTGGATGGTTTAGCAGACAAATGGTTTAGTCAATTTGTTGAAAACCATTTTACTACTTGGGACTTAATGAAGGATGCCTTCGAAGCATAGTTCGAACAAGGAAACACAACAGAAAACATCATTGAAGAATTAGAAAACCTACAACTAGATACTAGGGAGACATTTGTAGAATTTGTCACTAGAGCCAAAGCACTTATGGTTAAACTACTAGATCCTCCCCAAGATTTTTTTGTCAAAAAGTGGCTTGTTAAACCACTTGCAATGTCAACACAGTGCAAGATTAATTGAAGAGTTCATTCTACATCAACAAGGTTAGAGCAAATTAGACACCAATATGGAATAGCTGTTCTAGTCTATCACATATTGTGGAACCTGAAGACCCAATAACACATTTAAGGAAAAAGTTTGAGAGCTTAAAAAGAAACAAGCCCCACAAAGAACAAGAAAGTATCGTAACTCAACTAAGGTGTGAGATTGAAGCATTAAAGCTACAAAAGGAAGAAGAGGCCCAAGTAGAGGAGTTCGCACAACTTCGATAGGATCTACAAGAACTTCATGGAGGTAGCATAAAAAATGGACTATGGTGCACCATGTGTAGCAAACAAGGCCACGTGGTAAGTGAATGCCCTCTTTTAAGTGTGACTTTCCAGTTTTGCAAGAAAGCTAGCCATGAAGCTCATGAGTGCCACTCAAGAGGAATGCCTGCATAAGCATATTGGGGACAAGGAGGAATCCAACCACCAACAATTGTAATGGTTGTTGCACCAACTCAAGGTAACACCTACACCCGAGGTCCTTGGGGTAATTTTGGAAATGGGTCAAGAAGGCCAACCATTTGCTTTAGGTGTGGGGAATATGGACATTATCAAAGCAAATGTCTTCTTCAAGAGAATTTTCCTCCTTATAGAAATTGGCCAAAATCTAGAGATCACTATACAATTTGTTGCCCAAAGAACAAAGCATCCACATCAAGGCCTCATATTCATATGCTTTCTTTGAGTAAGGCATGAAATGTAGAAGGAAAGATTATGCCATCACCATCTCCTAGAGTAGTATATTTAGAAGAAATCGGCTCTTTTGTTATGTAGACAAGAAGTAAAGGGAAATCCCCTCAAGAAGACATGTGTAAACAGTTAAGGATGAATGGACTAAAAAAGGGAAAGGGGATACTTGAGGATAGACCTACTTCAAGTGAAGAGACACAACAAAAAGAAGAGCTAACAAGCACAAGTGAAGCCATTGGACATGAATTCAACAGGGCCAAAAAAGAGTTCGAACAGTCATAGATAGTCCATTCTCCTATGGAATGTGAGGCTTCAAGTCTACTTAAATCAATTAAAAAGGAGATTAATATTTTTTATCCATTAAAGATGGATGCAAAATTCAGAGCAAAAATTTTATAGATCATTGATGAAGCCTCAACGTCTACTCTGGTTGCAAAGGCTAATGCTACTAGTAAGGATAAAATTATAGGAGAAGCCCCCCTTATAGATTATACAAGCCCACAACTCACTTTCATTGTTAAATGACAACTTCTACAAGGATTTACAGTGGATGGCAGCTCAAGCATTAACTTGATGCTTGAACATACTATGAAAAATCTTGGACTCTAACCTTCAAGACCAACCAACTTCATTGTGACATTGGTCAACCAAAGCATAGTAAGACCTATGGGAGTGGTCCCTGGAGTTCCAATTGAGGTACAAAGTAACATCTTCACTTTGGACTTTGTTGTCTTAAGGCTACCATAGGTAGATCAAAGTTTTCCTTTGTTGATTGGGAGACCCTAGTTAAGGCATGTCAATGTGTTGCATGATTGGGGCATGGATACTATATGGGTAAAACAAGAGGGAAGAGAGTTGAAACATATATGTTTAGAAGAAGGAACAAATAACCAAGGATGTACCAACACAATGTAGAAAATTGGCATTTCTATGGAAAAAGATATGATGGACAAACCGTATTTGGATATATATAAATAAGAGGATCTTTTGGCCTCTATGCATGCAATAAACTCATCTTCTTGCTATGGAATCTTTCCAAACAACTCAAGCACAAAGGAAGCTCATGAAGACAATGAGAAGACCATACTAGTGACCACCTGGTTAGAGATAATGATATGGATAATATCTTCTATGAAAATTTTGATGACAATAAGTGCAAGGCATTACAAGGATTTGGAAGGAATACCTACCAGTTTTGAGGGACTAAGGATTTTAGTGATTGAACAAGCTAGATTGATAAGAGGAATACCTGCCAGTTTTGAGGGACTAAGGATTCCAATGATTAAAGGTGCCGGACCAATAAGAGAAAAATGTTAAAAATTAAATCAAAAGTATGCTAAAATTGCCTACACATAGATAAAAAAGATGGAGGATGCTAGAAATACTATTCCAATGGACCATTCGGAGTGGACTTATCCCATGGTCATTATGCCCAAAAGGAAGATAACCAAAATGGAGTGCAATACAGTTAGAGGTTATGGAGGGCAAAGAGCTACCATTAGTCATCATATCTAGAATCAAGGCTAGTCATCAACCAAATGAAGCTTTTTGGATAACTTGGAACTTGCAAAATTTGTCCAAGTTGTACATAGCCTTCTCATACCATTTTTTTGCTTGGTTTTATTAATTTTTATCAATTTTGCAAATCTTTCTTTAAGTTTTTCATGCAATTTAGAAGCCATTTCATAGCCCAATTTATCAAGACCTTGTTGGAATTTTTTAGGGATTTTTCTAGAATTTTTAGGTTTTTTTGGATTTTTTTGTCTTTCTCAACGCATTTTTTTTAATAGAAGAAAAAAAGAAGGTCTCTGACTTTTTGAATGTGGCAAGCTGTCAAGAAGTTTTGAATTTCTTTTTTGGAGAACTTTTCTTTATTTTCTTGGATCTTGTTTGGAAGTTTTTAGAATTTATTTATATTTTTTCTATGTTTTGGCATTTTTCCCCTTTTAAAAAAAGTGGTCCCCTTGTTTTTTCAATTCATATTAAAAAAACTCTACTCTCTCTCTATCTCTCTCCACCTTCTCTCTCTACCTCTCTCCACATTCTCTCTCTACCTCCCTCACCCCCTCTCCACCTCTCTCTATCTTCTCCCTCTACTTCTCTCACCCTCTCTCTATCTCTCTCAACCTCTCTATATCTTCACCCTCTACTTCTCTCATCCTCCCTCTACTCTCTCTTCCCCTCTCTCTCTCCTCCCCCCACCCACCCTAGGATAAAATTTTATCTCCTGGTGTGGTCCATTTATTTTTTTATTTTTATGGCTATAACTATTTTGGCTTTAGATTGTGCTTTGGGTGGCCATTTTTTTCAAACTTGGGGTCAATTTCATGTTTTTTGACACTTTGGACTTAGTTTTTGTATTAGATTCACTAAAATCCATTATTTCTTTAGTCTTTTGGGCAATACCCATCAGTTTTGTGCACATTTAACATGTGATTTTCAGCCTACACATGGTTCACATGGTCTATTCCCTCCTCCTTTTCCCACATGTTTCATATCTTGCATCGCTATCACATGTATCTTCCATGTTTTGGAATTTTTTTCACTCTCAACAGCCCCTACCCCCCCCTTTTTTACCTAAACCCATCCCTCACCCTTCCCCCTCCGATCCTTATCCTTGTAAGCCCCCAAACCCTCGCTAACCTTTCCTTCCTACCCTCCAAAATCCTACTTCTTCTCCACTGATGTGGTGCCCAATTTTGGTCATTCCCTTGTGGTTGTTCTTTCATTCTCATGGTGGACTTGGTGGCTGTTTATATGTCATTTTGAGAGTTTTACATAAAAGGTGTCAAGTGACACAACTCTACTCATGGCTTGGTTCTTTGCTCTCGGGGACAAAGAGCCCATTAGGTGGTGGGCAACTTTTGAGTTGGTCAAAGGTCAAAGTAGTCAATTGTAGAGCTAGTCAAAGGTCAAAGTGGTGACTTTGCAAGTGATGCATAGGTGATGCAAAAGTGCAAAGTGGTGCACAGGTGCTGCACAAGTGGCCGAGAACAACGGTGCACAGGTAGTGCACAAACAATTTGTTCATAATTGTTTTACAGGAAAAGTTGAATGCAGGTTGGAGAATGGTCCTTTGAAAGGTTTTCAAGGTTTTTAAGTGTTTTGGAAGGTTCAAGTGAACTCTCCCTTATGAAGGTATTTTGAAGAAATCAAGTCAAAAGTGGAAAAGATATGAAGAGAAAGCGGCACACACAAGTTTATATGTGGACCCCCATTTAAAATCTTTGTTCTCCTAAAGTCACTACAAGTCAAAATAGGGAGTCATTGGCTTCACAAAAAAATTGGTTATTGGGACATAAAAGGGAGCATCAAGATACACTAGCAATGGAAGCAACGTATCAACACACAAGGAAGGTAATAACAATTCTTGGAAGAGAGCTACACTAAGGAGTAAGAGTGAGCAAGAGACTTGAATAGTGAGTACGCAGAGAGCAAGTAAGAGAGCACATAAGGTGGAACAAGTACTGTCAAGGAAGTGTTGCATGTCAACAGAAAAGAGTGATCCTTCCTTCACCCTTATTGGAAGCTTGAGTGCAAGGTGTGCATAAGGGTAAGCTAGTGGACAAGGTGGAGGACTGACATATAGAAGGTTGAGCGCACAAGAAATTGTGGTATTTTTGTATATTTGTGTGTGCTCTTTGGCTTATACGCTATGCACAGGGAAGAATTCTATTTGATTTTAGACAAGGATATTGTATTTCTTATTCTTAATCATGACATAGAGGCTTCTGGTGCATTTGTATCTCTTCTTCTACTCCATTATTGTCTTACAAACACTCAAGTTCCTTTCAACTAAAGAATCCCCCAACAAAAAGGAAGTAAGCCCAAAGCTTTGCAAAAAGCTTCAAAGTTCTCCCTAGGCAAAGCCTTTGTGAAAAGGTTTGCAGCATTATCTTATGTAGGTACATATGCCAAATTGATCTTTCCGATAGAGAACCCTTCCCTGACATAATGATAATGCACCTCAATTTGCTTTGTCTGAGCATGATGCACATGCTTCCTTCCAATTGCCAATGTGCTCTGACTATCAATGAAGATGGTGGGGGCAGAAGACTAACAAATATCCAAATCAACCAAAAGGCATCTTAGCCACACACATTCAACAATTGCTATGAAAACAACCCCATACTCATCCTCACAACTAGAAGTGGCCACAATAGGCCGCTTCTTGCACAAACAAACTATGCATGAACTACCAAGCATGAAGCAAAGATCATTGGTGGAAACATAGATGTCATATCAACGAGCCTAGTCTAAGTCAAAAAAAGCATGTAAATCTAGTGTTAATAATCCCCCCTTGGGATAAAACAATGTAAGTAGGTAGGCACCAGCTCAAGTAGCAAAAAATGTGTGTAACCACCCCCCATGTTTGAAAGATGGGCAATACATAAACCTACTGATCTAAGAGACCACACTAAATATCAGGTCAGGTTATGCATAAGTAAATCAAGCATCCAATAGCCTCCTGCTAGCGAATAACCTCAAATGCATCTCCACCATCATGAAGACTCAACTATAAACTTGTTTCTATCATAATGGAAACAGGTTTGTAATCTTCAAGACCAAAATGCTGCAATAATGTGTCAATATATTTTGTTTGACACAAAGTTATTCCTCCATCAACTTGCATAAGTTGAGTACCCAAACCATGATGCAAATGCCCCAAATCTAACATCTCAAAAGAGGCATGCAAATCAACCTTAAATTCAGCAATATGCTTCTCATTAGGACTAGTGAGTAGAATGTCATCAACATATACAACAATGATAAGAAGTACATAATCTACATGCTTAACATATAAGGTGCTCTCAATTGGATTGTTCTCAAAACCATGTGCAATCAAGTAGGCATGTATCTTTTCATACCGAGGACGTGGTGCTTGCTTCAAACCATATAATGCCTTTTTCAGCCTAAACACTTTGTTTTCATGCCTTTTTTGCACAAAACCATGGGGGCGAAATACATACACTTCTTCATGTGAGTCACCATTCAGAAATACAGTTTTAATGTCCAATTGATGTACATTCCAACTGTGATGAGTTGCAAGTGCACGAATGCTATGAACAATTGTCATTTGGCATGTAGGAGCAAAGGTCTCATCGAAGTCAATGCCTCTATCTTGAGCATAACCTTTGGCAACAAGCCTTGCCTTATTAGGCTTACATTTATGCTTGTATACTCATTTAGTGCCAATGATCTTTTTTCTTGGGATCAAATCACATAAATACCAGGTACCATTCTTCATAATAGAATCATATTGTGATTGCATAGGAGCCATCCAATTTTCCAAATTTTGTGCTTCATCAAAAGCAAAAGGCTCATTCTCAGCACAAAGACTAGAGATAGCCATTGCATAGAAATCTGATGCAAAGGAATCACTATGAGAGCCTAAGTGAGTATGATATGTCAACAGTGCATCTAATTTGCTATCTCTCAAGGTCTCAACAAAGCATTCAAGCATAATTTTTGCCTCCTCTATGTCAACCTTCTCATCAACAAGCGCATCATGTAAATGTCCATCACAGATACAATGATCTATATCATTATTTGAAACCTATAAAGGATGAGAAATCACCTCATTTAGACCAAAACACTACTATCCATGTAAAAAGAGGCAACAAAGTGTCATACACATTTTTAGAGCTAAATAAAGTCTCTTTGGTACATGAAAGTAATGGTTGAATTGCATCTTCTAGAAAAACAACATCATGGCTAACCAAAATGTGTTTAGTCTTGTTGATATATTTTGATAGTGATGTGTGTGAACACAATTAAGACCGTTGGGGTACTTTTTTCCATCTTTAGAAGGTTTTTTTACCCCTAGATTGTACATTTCACTTGGTAATTCATTCAATTTTCTATGTGTTCCAAGATTCTTCTTCTTCCTTATGTTGTTCACGTGCTTTCACACACCTCAAACTCCACCAATTGGCATTAGCACAGGATGTTGCTTCATCTAGGGCATCATCAACACCCCTCCACTCACAGTCTCAAAATCACACGAAAATTGGTGAGCATACTTAGGGCAATTAGGAGTTCAAAATTGCTTCACTTTGTAGCATCAAAATTTTGACCTGAGCTTGTTTCAACCTCCGAATTACATTGTAGTGCATGTGCAGGCAATTTCATCCGTTAGTGCCAAACATATATACAGGTTTTGGCTCGCCAATATAGTGCCTCAAAGTTTGCTACATGTTTAGTAGAGCTCAACAAGGTGGTTCTATTCAAATTCTTGACATACAATCCTTTTTTTGCATCATGAAATTTAGTGAGTGGCCATGGTGAAAAGCGAGTATCATGTATGTTGGTTGTTGGGGATAGATTAGATGATACTAATTACCCATTATGGGAATATATGATGCATCATGTATTGGTAACAAAAGGACTATGGAATATTGTGTAGGGTATTGAAAAACATTGTACTACACCTGCAAGTATAGTGATTGAAGGTGATGCAAATGGCATTGAAAATGGTGATCTTCAAATTCATGTTTGTGTTATTGTTACCTGGAAAATTTGTTAATAATTATGCCCTAACATGTTCCATTCTGGAGATTTGTCATTTGAATGCAGGAGTTTTGCAAGGAGAATTGATGGAATGTAGTTGTATTTGGTAGAAATTAGGTCCCAAAGCCGATAAGTGATGAATCCATCTTGCACACATGGAGGGCCAGCATTCAAGCTACCATGCTGTGGTTCCAAGAGCTTGGATGAATGATGATGGAAAACCGGATCCAGAACTTAAAAATATCATGTCGTCAAATTTCCCCTTTTAATCTGCATAACTACAGGGAAAGCTGTTTGCCCTCTTGTGTGTTTTCTTACACTATTGTTAATACGGGAGAGCGGAATTTAATTACAGTCTCATCTTTCTCTGCTATGAGAGGGCAACCTAGCGGAAAGCTCTAGAATACAGAAACCTATGGATTTGGATGCGAAAAAAAATGATTACGGACAGGATGTGTCTTGAAATTGTTGTTGTGAAATTCCCTTAATGCCTCACACAATGCCGTTTTGTTTCCTCCTCATTCTACAAAATCGACTTTTGTTTCACATTGATTTGCAGAACTACGGAAGTTTACAGCAGGTCAACAACCTCTTTGTAAATCTATGTTCCCATTGCAACAGCTATCACTAAGGTTTTCATTTTCACTGTCGCATAGCTCCAGAGTTTGAAGTAACCTTTTGGTGGTCTTCAGAGTTGTCATAGTCAGATCAAATAGAAGGCGAGTCTCTGTCAGATGGTGCCAGAGGGGGGCCAAGTAAAAATCACTCCATCGAAAGCTGAACATATCAAGGAATACCGATGCCCAACTTGTCTGATCCATAAAAGGCCACGGCCATGATTTGCATGAATTTCTGCTAGTCAATGAGTAGTTTAATTTAATCCCGTTTTTGGCTCTGACAAGCGAAACAGAAAAGGGGGCAATTTCTCTTTTTTTTGTTTGGATCTGTACAGGCACAGATGGGGGGGGGGGGGGGGGCGCTTTCTGTTACACATGACCAGGGGCGGCAGCAAAAGAATGGAGGTCTCTCGCTCTCTCTCTCTCTCTCGTTTTTCCACGGGCAGATAAGGAGGAGGTCGGCTGCCAGGAAGGACGGGGGGGGGGGGGGAGTTCTTAAGGGCTGACATCTCTCAGAGGAGGGGCTCCCCATTTTCGTTTTTCTTTTTGGTCTTGCTTTCGTGGTGCTCACAGATATCAGAAGACAGGAAGAGCAGACTAAGGGTGCACGTAAAAGGGCCACAACGACTGCTGCATATCCTGAACTGGCAAGCAAAGAGAGAGAGAGACCTTGCACAATGATCCACATCATTATCAATATCATCACACAGAACAGAGCTCCCTCTTGCGGAATTGTGCTATGCTCATCTTTGTGAGTGGTTTGTCCAGCCGAAGAAGTCTGTTGGTGGAGTGCTTCTGCCCGAGTCCGCATCTGCTTCCAAGGTGAATTCTGGGAAAGTCATTGCAACTGGTCCAGTGCTTTACAGCAGCGTTATGGCAAAGAAAATCCTACCTGTGTCTCTCGAACGACGGCGTCACGAAGATGAGAAATGTTCCGCATGGCCTATCGGGTAAGACTTTGCCTTAATGTGGCTTGCAAACCCTCTAAGAAGTGCTGAGTGACGCTTTGTTCTTTACGAAATGCCTGGTTCGTATCTATTTGGACTATTTCTGTTTTGATTATCAGCAGTTGCACTGTTGCGCCTGACGGTGTATATGTCACTAGCCACAAGTAGTGGCTGAACACTTTCAATTTCAAATTGATTGCATTGAATTTCTCTGTTCCATTATATTTGTCCACAATCGCGAGCTCCTCCATTGCACTCTAGTAAGAATTGTGTTTTCCTCTTCTCAATCAACTTTGTATATAGTGGATTTGGGAGTCAACAATGTGTTTACATTGTAACTCCATGAATTCAGCTTTCCTATTTGCCATTGAAAAAATTACGTGAATGCTTATCTGACCCGTTTTTTGATTAGTAGTGAGTCCTAGCTTACTGGAAGAACAACAAAAAAAAAAAAAAAAAAAAAAAAGTCTTTTTGTGAGGATTTTATTTTACGTCTCATCCTTCCACCTCTGTGGTCCTTGTTGTGCAATTGGTGTGAATGGAGAGGTATGTCCTCTATTTGCAGCAATAGGGGCTGCCCTTGGTATATGTGGTTTTAGTATTGGTCGTAATCTCGCTTCATATCCTGATGTGAGGATCAACAAAGTAGACAGACAGGCTGGTTATCTTGAAAATTTCACGGAAGGAGATCAATACTATCAGAATGCCTTACGTAAGTTTGTGGACGGTCGCAAGCCACACATTTTTCCTGGTTTAAATGAAAGTCTTGGTTTTTCCAAGTGAATGTTGTCTCACATACGCTATTTTTACACACATTTATGGGCATTCTGCTGTGGATTATTAATTGAGTATTGGACTCCTTAAGTGATAGTTTTTAGAAGCATTGTAATCTTTCTAGCAGCTGTCTGGATGACCTCTTGAAAACTTCATAGATGGGTGAATTGGTAGAAAGTCTAGGACTGGTAATTCCAAGGACTTTATGTAAGGATTCAATACTGCCAAATAATCGTGGTTCTGTTTCAAAAATTGTGAGAGGGTGTGGGCGAGAGTGCATGAGTGAACATATAAGTGAACGTGTGTGTGCGTTTGAGGTATGTGTGTTAAAGAAGGGGAGAGAAAGATGAGAATGTGGGAAGGGGGTGGGAGTGTATGTGGGAAGCAAATGCAATAGGAGAAGAGAAGAAAGGAAAGTAGGAGGAAGAGGGTAAGTGAGCAAGGAAGAGGAACAAGAGTGTGTATAAAAGTGAATGAGGAAAAGGAGTAGAGATAGAGGAGCCAGAGTTCGCAAGAAGTGACCATTGAAGTGGAATATCTGGTTGCACACTATTTGGGTTTCCATCCCCCCCCTCTACAATTATATTTGTGTATTATTGTGGACTTAGAGCAAAAGAATTTGTCATAGTACAAGTAAGTTGAGAGAAATACAAGCGCGCATAAGGTATTTTCACTTGGGTTTAGGAGCCTTTCATTTTGGTGCGTTTGCCGGGAATCATATGAGCTAGTGCATAGCCATAAGAAGAATCCATTGCGAGATAATTGTGGGCTCTAGGTAATCCGAGTAGACCAATTCCGAGGGGTTTGAACAAAATAAAGTCTTGTATAAGCATCTTTTCCGTGGGCTAAAGACCCTATCATTTTGGTGCGTTTGCCGGGAATCATATGAGCTAGTGCATAGCCATAAGAAGAATCCATTGCGAGATAATTGTGGGCTCTAGGTAATCCGAGTAGACCAATTCCGAGGGGTTTGAACAAAATAAAGTCTTGTATAAGCATCTTTTCCGTGGGCTAAAGACCCTATCATTTTGGTGCGTTTGCCGGGAAAAGCTTGGTACGTCTCCATAAGAGAGTGCCATAGGTTCGCCTAGCGCCACAGGTTGGCCGAGCTTGCGGACCCCACGATCTAGTACATGAGCGAGGGGAGCTCATCGTCAGGAGCAACACAAACTCAAAGAGAGGAACGCGCTCAGAGAAGAGCCCTTGAAAGAGAAAGTGAGAAGGTGGGAACCGCCAGGTGAGTGGACCTCGATTGGCTTGAAGAAATCAGTCAAAAACGTGTACTCCCGTAGGAGAGTCGCGAGTCAAGTACGGAAGTTTGAAGGAGGGATCCTGAGGCCACGTGCATTAAATTTCTGGGATCAAAGTGATATCGACATCACACCTCTGTTCGAAATGGCTCAGCGGATTTCGGTTCACTTGGGGGACTTCACCAAGTTTTCAGGTACTTGGGACGAAGATCCGGATAGTTTTATCCAGTTGTTTGAGGTTACTTGTGAGGCCAATGACGTAGTTGACCAGGATCAAAGGTTGAGAATTTTTCCGGCTATTCTCCATGATGAGGCAGCCAATTGGTATGGGAATTTGACACCACAAGAGCGTGGAACTTATCAAATGCTCAAGGAAGCCTTCTTGGCAAAGTTTCGGCGACAAGGCTTCCAAGATAGATTGGCCCAACAAATGGATTATTTGCGACAAGGAGTCAATGAGAGCATCGATAACTACATTCAGAGAATGGAAACGTTGGTAAGAAAGATGGGCGCGAATGCCCCGAACGATGAGACATTGAAACGAAGATTCATTTCGGGATTGAGAGATCCTACGGCACAGCAGCATATCAGCCTGACAAGACCTGCAACTTTAATGGATGCTAAGGAACAAGCGAGGCTTTGGGAGGAAGTACAATTATGCCAACAGAGGAAGATGGAGCTCTTATACGAGCCTATGGGAAGCCCAGGAAACATACCGATGAAAGATCTTGGCCAAGGAAGTCCCGCATTGACGACCCCAGCTTTTGTAGCTGCCACTAGCACGCCAGGCGAGGCAAAGCCTAGGCTAACTGAAGAACGAATATTGGAATTGGTCACGCAAGCTATAAAAGCTGCCACGATAACCCAGGAAACATACACAGTAAAACCAGAGGTAACTACAAACCCGAATCAAGTGTTTCGATCGAATACATGGTGTGGAAAGTGTCATGGTTACGGCCATTTGGCTTCAGAATGCCCTACAGTCTCGAGAGTATTCACAGATAGGTTGCCACCTAGGATGCGTTGTACTTTTTGTGGAAGAACAAATCACACGGAGGACTGATGTTACAACAAGAGAGCCTATGAAGAGAGGACCATGAAATCAGGAGATACAAGAGAAAGATCTTACACGAGACTGCCCGCTCAAAGTGTACCACCTACATCTCGTTGGGAAAACAGACCAACTTATGGATATGGTGCTCAGGGTCAAGGAGGAGATTATCCAAGAGGAGCCGCGCGTGATCAAAGAAGAGATGGTCCAATCCAGTGCTGGAGATGTCATGGCTTTGGCCATACTCAATCTAGATGTCCAAACGAAAAGAAACCAATTGATTATACCCCACTATGTAGGTACTGTAGTGGAGAGGGCCACTTTGATGAAGATTGTCCAAAACAAAGAGCTGCTGCCGGCAAGGAAAAAGGACCAGTAGGGTCCTCGAACTATGTTGATACTCAGATGCATTCCACATTGAGAGCTCAAGAGCACGTTCCTACGATCGGAGTAGTGTTCAAGACACCGAACCCTCAAGAAGGCTCTAGCTCGTCAATGCACTTTGTGGATGCTTACGAGGCCAAGAAACCACACAAAGATCCAACTGTGGCAGTAGTCACAAGGACTCAAGAATATTCGAAGAAGAATCCAGGAGGCGAAGGTGAAGAAGGGAGTCAAGAGAAGATAGCTGAGCACGAAGAGGTAGAAAACCAAGTTGGAGGACTTGTTGAGCAGCAAGAGCTTGAGGATGGGGAAGAGGTTGAGATTCTTCCACCAGTAACCAAGGAGTTTGTGCCGGGCATAGCACCATTCCCTGAAAGATTGAAAGCTCCTAAGATTAGAAAGGAAAGACAAAGTTCGGAGGAAGTAGATATCGTAAAGTTGCTTGCGGACACGGAAGTCACGCTGGATATTGGCACATTGCTGAAATGCTCACCTGTTTATAGGAAACAATTCTATAACGAATATATTAAGAAGCCGAGGAAAGCTCGAGATAAAAATAGACAAGATAAGGATGTCCAAGGGATCATTCAAAGTATTACGACGCAAATTGATTCGAATGCTCCAGCTGTGACGGTCGAAATTAAAGGATATGCAGTCCCTGGTGCTCAGTTAGATAGTGGAGCCGCAGTCAATCTGATGACTGAGTTCATGATGAAAGCTTTGGGCCTCAACCACATGGAAGAGACGCCGATGTCCTTGAGAATGGCGGATCAAACACAAGTGAAGCCTGCGGGTCTTTTGAAGAATGTAAGTACAGTTGTGGGCGGCTTAGAGTTTAAAGTTGATTATCTGATAGTAAGACCAAGGACCTCAGAGGCTACCTTCTCGATCCTACTTGGACGGCCATGGCTGGTGCAAGCCGAGTGTGTACATGACTGGCGCACAGGTTTTATTTCAATAGGGCCAAAGTCTGATCGGATTCAGTTGCAAGTATCCCCACCCTCGAGCAACAAGAAGAAGACAATAATAGTCGATGAGATGGAAAAGAAAGAGAAGGAGAAAGCAAGGCACGAGATTGCACGAGCTAGGTTTTCCTTGAACACGGACACCTACAAGAATCTGCTTCAAGACGGGTTCAACTTGCAGCTCTTTAAGAATCAAGACACGAAGATGGGAGAGTATCAAAATCCACTGCTCTATAACGACGATTCCGATCAGGAGTTGCTGGGATGGTTGACGCACACAAGAGAATTTGAGTGCTACATGTTGAGTATAGACGCAAAGGAAAATAAATTTACTCAATCCCTGGAGAAGGGAACTTCAAGGGAAGAGCTAAAACTAGAGTTAGCTCCGGCGATGGAAGTGCAACAGTTGCGAGAAAGAGTTAGAATGCTAGAAGCAGAGATTCTAAAGAGAGATCGAGAATTGGAAAAGGAAGCGAAGAGTAAGACTAAAGTGTCGGAAGCCATTGCAAAAGCTGAACTAAAGAAATTAGGTTCAATCGAAACAGAACAAAACAATGATTTACTGGCCAACCATGCACGCGTGATCGGAGAGCACATTCCAATCACAGTGTCATCAAGGAACAAGGAATATTCGCGAGAAGCTCAGTTGGAAAAATGGGAAGTTTTTCCAGAAAAGTTATTGAGTGTAGGGTCAGAGCTACTAGATGGAGTACGAGATTGTATTAAAACGACACTCAAAAATTTCAGCAAGGCCTTTGCATGGTCATATAGTGATCTGAGAGGAATTGATCCCCGAATCTGCCAACATTATATAGACTTGGAAGAAGGCACACGACCAATATGTCAACGACTCAGGCGAACGAATCCAGTCTACTCGGAATTGATCAAGCTGGAATTGACCAAATTATTGGAAGCAGGATTTATATATCCCATCGCATCCAGCGAGTGGGTATCACCAATTGTAGTTGTTCCGAAGAAAAATAAGAAAATCCATATTTGCATAGATTATCGAAAGTTGAACGAGCGCACAAAGAAGGATCACTTCCCCTTGCCATTTACTGATCAAATCTTGGACAGAGTGGCTGGCCATAAGTTGTACTCATTTTTGGATGGTTTCAGTGAGTACAACCAGATCCAAATCCATGAAGAGGATCAATCAAAAACTACTTTCACGACAGAATGGGGTACTTATGCATATCGTGTGATGCCATTTGGATTATGCAATGCACCGGCCACATTTCAGAGAGCAATGATAGCTGCATATCAAGACTACTTGCAGGATTGGAGATATTTCTCGATGACTTTGCGATCAGAGGCGACGATGAAAACATGATGGAGAGGATCGAAGCGATTTTAAGAAGAAGCATTGAAAAAGGCATCGCATTGAATCCTGAAAAGTGTACATTTGGAGTACGAAGAGGATTGCTTTTGGGACATGTTATTTCTGAAAAAGGGATTGCGGTTGACGAGGACAAAGTGGAAAAAATTGGACAACTTCCACCTCCGCAAAATTTGCGACAACTCAGAGGATTCTTGGGCCATGCGAATTATTATCGACGTTTTATATTAAATTTTGCATCCATAGCGGCACCACTGACGAATCTCTTGAGGAAGGACCAACAATACCAATGGACTGAAGAGTGTCAAGTTGCATTCGACTCGATCAAAGAGAGATTGATAAATGCACCGATTTTGGTAGCACCCGACTGGACGAGAGAATTTCATGTGCATACCGACGCTTCTCATACTGCGGTTGGAGCAGTACTATGCCAAGCCGATGAAAAGAAGTTGGACCACCCTATTTATTACGCAAGTCGCAATTTGAATAGCACTGAGAGGAACTACACGACTACAGAAAAGGAATGTCTCTCGATGATCTTTGCGGTGAACAAGTATGGGCATTACTTGATGGGAAAGCATTTCACTTTTTATGTGGATCATGAAGCCCTTAAGTATATCATTAATAAACCAGAACTATCAGGGCGACTGATGAGGTGGATGCTACTTCTCCAAGAATTTCAGTTCACAGTGGTAACCAGACCAGGCAAAGCGCATATATTGGCTGACCATTTATCTCGAATTGTTAATGAGGAGCCAATCTCTGGTGTGCCCGATGATGCTCCTGATGGGCATCTATTCCAGGTTGAAGCTAAAGTACCTTGGTATGCCGACTTGGTGAACTTCTTATGCACTACTAAATATCCGCCAGGAGCAAGCAAGAGAGAGAAGCAAAAGCTGTTAGCATTGGCAAAGCACCATAGCATCATTGGGGGGCAACTCTATCGATATTTTGTTCATGAGAGCATTTATCGGAGGTGTCTCGAGGAAGAAGAAGCAAACCTAGTGTTGCGGGCTTTGCATGACGAACCTTGTGGTGGGCATTTTGCTGGTGAACTGACGGCAAGAAAGATTTTATTAGCTGGGTATTGGTGGCCAACGCTGTTCAAAGACTCGCACACATACTGTAAGAAATGTGACAGATGCCAACGAATGGGCAAACCCACATTAGCACATGCTTCTCCTCTTACGCCGGTGTTGGCTCTTAAGCCGTTTGAGAAATGGGGAATTGATTTTGTGGGGCCTATTGATCCTCCCTCACGACGAAGATCCAATAGGTATATCTTGGTCTGTACTGACTATGTTACCAAGTGGGTAGAAGCCAAAGCTCTGAAGACTGATCGAGCTGTTGATGTAGCTAAATTTCTGTATGAGCAAATTATCACTCGATTCGGATGCCCGTTGGAAATAGTAAGTGATAGAGGAACCCATTTTGTCAATGAATTGATCGAAGAATTAATGGAATTATATAAGATCAAACATAGAAAGAGCACTCCATATTACCCGAGAGCAAATGGACAAGTGGAGGTCACCAACAAAATCCTTGAATAGATTCTGACAAAGACAGCAGCTGTGCATAGGAGAGACTGGGATGAGAGACTTTTGGAAGCTTTGTGGGCATATCGAACATCCTACCGAGTGACGACAAAGAGCACTCCGTTCTCCCTAGTATACGGCGAGGAAGCCATCTTTCCCATCGAAAAAGAAGTTCCGACATTAAGAGTGGCCATCAAAGCCAGGTTGGGCGAGGAAGAGTCATTAAAGGAGAGGTACATACAACTGGTCAAGCTGGAAGAAAAGAGACTCATCGCACAACAAAGTTTGGAAGCTATTCAGAAGAGACGTAAGGAAAGGCATGACAAGAATCTCAAAACCTATGTGATTCAAGAAGGGGATTTGGTGCTAGTTTACGATAGTAAATATTATAAATTCCTGGGGAAGTTACAGACAAGATGGGCAGGACCGTTTAAAGTGGTGGAACTCAACTCCAATGGTTCCATGCAAATTCAAGATTTAGGATAAGAATATGCTCCCGTGAAGGTTAACGCGCTTCGAGTTAAACCATATTTCAAGTGATATTAGGACGGGAGAAGCTAGACAATATCCAAGCAGAAGGACGAAGTAGATTCCTTGTACATACATGTATAGTTATATATATATATATGCGCATATCTAAGCTATGATTTGTGTGTCATCAATATTCTTCCTTGCTAGCTCAAGAAACTTTGGACTTCTAATTATTTTTTTGTGTTATGCAGAGACTGTTAAAGCCTAAGTAACAAAATGGCAGACCAAATTACGCAACTCTACTTGTACGAGCTAAGGATATATTTCTCGGACCAAACGTTCGCTCGCATGGACATAGATGTCGACGACTTTGAGACGGAATACGATGTTGAGGAAGCGCATTGGCTGGTATGTTTTATAAACCAGGATTTGGGTGTTGTATTTTACATTGAGTGTTTTGAGGAATACCTAGCTCGACATGTAGGATGGGCGGGAGATCGATATTACTATTTTGATCCTTCGAGGGAAATGCCTAGCGAGGAAAACGATATCACATGGGCTTGGGCAGATGTGCTAACGCTAGGAAGTGATGACGGAGCTCCTGAAGTTGAGCCTGACTCGCCTTAGGGAAGTTGTCGGGATGCGAGTACGATGTGAGACTACATGAGACATTCCGGGGACTCACATTCTAGGACACCTAGGGATAGGTATACGATGGACTAAGGCATAGCTGGCTGTAGTTACCAAGTGAAAAGTCAACTCGATGAATACATATGTAGTGTCTGTAATTGAGAGAATGGAGTGAAGAGGTGGTTGATCTGTCAAAGGCTAGAGTGTATATGTTTGCATGTATGTGTGGGAACAGTGGGAAAAGTCCCTTTCTTCCTCTCCCTAGTTCTCAAGACTTGGGTGAACTAATTAACTATGAAAAGACAGAAAAAGTAAAGAAAAGAAAAAATATTATGTTGTTGTGATCGTACCAATGCGCTATGGTGGGCTAGTAGGTGGGTGGATTTATCCTCGCCGGGTGGTTAGGACCACGAGCCGCAGCTAGTTTTGCCATAGGCTTGGGAGGTATATGTTTGTGTCTTAGCTACACGCCATAACGGGTTGGTAGGTAGGTGGAACCATCGTGGCTGGGTAGTCACGACCATGAGCCGCATCCAGCTTCTTTATGGGCTAGCTGATATATGTTATGTGTTATCATTTTGTGTTTGTGTGTTGTGCGCTGCATTGCATTAGTAGATGGGTGGAATCAACTTGATCAGGTGGTCAGGTCCACGAATCGCATCCAGTGTCAATGTAGGCCAACGTGTGATTAAAATAAAATTTTCATATGAAGTTATTCCCCACTCCTGAGGGGGAGAGAGAGAGAGGAGAGGGCGATGATCGCCTGGAAGGGAACGTTATTTTCTTGTGTGATTGGTATGTGATGGCTTGCGACAGATCAGCCCACTTTGAATCAACATTCTTGAAGGCACGGAGACTCTATATGTACTATGGATGAGGCTTTAGCGAGGTAATGCAACGGTCTTGCTTTATAACTTGTGTGCTCCATCTCAGGGTTTTTCTAGTGTGTGGGACACTCCAGGGTTTTGATGTATGTCTTCACTTGCACTCGAGTTTCGATGGCTTTTGTAGGACGACGATGGGGATTCTTCAGAAGTGTCTAGTCGTGGAATAATTGTACATAGCGAATAGTAGATGCAATAATGGGGTATGCATTTTGGGTATTTTTGCATCTCCAATTGGATTCATTTCAGTTGTCGTTGTTCATTTCGGTATTTCTGCTTCTGTTTTTCGCAATGACGGTGCATGTGTAAAATATGGAAAGGTATGCATGTGTTATCTTGGTTGAGACCATTTTCCATAATGGAATGTATGAGCAAATTGATGCATGGCTGAAATGGGATTGCGTATATGTGCATGTTCCTGGATCATTTTGGAAGTGATTGATTTGTATGTATTCATGAGTGATTTTTTTTAGCACTAATAGCTTCGATGAGTGCAGGTTCAGTGGAAGTGGCGGCTTGATGAAAAGGTATGTGAACCAATTGGAAATTGACATGTTCATGGTTGTTTGGATTTTATTGCAGCAATAGTGACTCGTCGAGGACGACTTCGCGAGCAGAAGGGGGGAGTATGTTACCTGGAAAATTTGTTAATAATTATGCCCTAACATGTTCCATTCTGGAGATTTGTCATTTGAATGCACGAGTTTTGCAAGGAGAATTGATGGAATGTAGTTGTATTTGGTAGAAATTAGGTCCCAAAGCCGATAAGTGATGAATCCATCTTGCACACATGGAGGGCCAGCATTCAAGCTACCATGCTGTGGTTCCAAGAGCTTGGATGAATGATGATGGAAAACCGGATCCAGAACTTAAAAATATCATGTCGTCAAATTTCCCCTTTTAATCCGCATAACTACAGGGAAAGTTGTTTGCCCTCTTGTGTGTTTTCTTACACTATTGTTAATACGGGAGAGCGGAATTTAATTACAGTCTCATCTTTCTCTGCTATGAGAGGGCAACCTAGCGGAAAGCTCTAGAATACAGAAACCTATGGATTTGGATGCGAAAAAAAATGATTACGGACAGGATGTGTCTTGAAATTGTTGTTGTGAAATTCCCTTAATGCCTCACACAGTGCCGTTTTGTTTCCTCCTCATTCTACAAAATCGACTTTTGTTTCACATTGAGTTGCAGAACTACGGAAGTTTACAGCAGGTCAACAACCTCTTTGTAAATCTATGTTCCCATTGCAACAGCTATCACTAAGGTTTTGATTTTCACTGTCGCATAGCTCCAGAGTTTGAAGTAACCTTTTGGTGGTCTTCAGAGTTGTCATAGTCAGATCAAATAGAAGGCGAGTCTCTATCAGATGGTGCCAGAGGGGGGGCAAGTAAAAATCACTCCATCGAAAGCTGAACATATCAAGGAATACCGATGCCCAGCTTGTCTGATCCATAAAAGGCCACGGCCATGATTTGCATGAATTTCTGCTAGTCAATGAGTAGTTTAATTTAATCCCGTTTTTGGCTCTGACAAGCGAAATAGAAAAGGGGGCAGTTTCTCTTTTTTTTGTTTGGATCTGTACAGGCACACATGGGGGGGGGGGGCGCTTTCTGTTACACACGACCAGGGGCGGCAGCAAAAGAATGGAGGTCTCTCGCTCTCTCTCTCTCTCTCTCATTTTTCCACGGGCAGATAAGGAGGAGGTCGGCTGCCAGGAAGGACGGGGGGGGGGGGAGTTCTTAAGGGCTGACATCTCTCAGAGGAGGGGCTCCCCATTTTCGTTTTTCTTTTTGGTCTTGCTTTCGTGGTGCTCACAGATATCAGAAGACAGGAAGAGCAGACTAAGGGTGCACGTAAAAGGGCCACAACGATTGCTGCATATCCTGAACTGGCAAGCAAAGAGAGAGAGAGAGACCTTGGACAATGATCCACATCATTATCAATATCATCACACAGAATAGAGCTCCCTCTTGCGGAATTGTGCTATGCTCATCTTTGTGAGTGGTTTGTCCAGCCGAAGAAGTCTGTTGGTGGAGTGCTTCTGCCCGAGTCCGCATCTGCTTCCAAGGTGAATTCTGGGAAAGTCATTGCAACTGGTCCAGTGCTTTACAGCAGCGTTATGGCAAAGAAAATCCTACCTATGTCTCTCGAACGACGGCGTCACGAAGATGAGAAATGTTCCGCATGGCCTATCGGGTAAGACTTTGCCTGAATGTGGCTTGCAAACCCTCTAAGAAGTGCTGAGTGACGCTTTGTTCTTTACGAAATGCCTGGTTCGTATCTATTTGGACTATTTCTGTTTTGATTATCAGCAGTTGCATTGTTGCGCCTTACAGTGTATATGTCACTAGCCACAAGTAGTGGCTGAACACTTTCGATTTCAAATTGATTGCATTGAATTTCTCTGTTCCATTATATTTGTCCACAATCGTGAGCTCCTCCATTGCACTCTAGTAAGAATTGTGTTTTCCTCTTCTCAATCAACTTTGTATATAGTGGATTTGGGAGTCAACAATGTGTTTACATTGTAACTCCATGAATTCAGCTTTCCTATTTGCCATTGAAAAAATTACGTGAATGCTTATCTGACCCGTTTTTTGATTAGTAGTGAGTCCTAGCTTACTGGAAGAACAAAAAAAAAAAAAAAAAAAAAGTCTTTTTGTGAGGATTTTATTTTACATCTCATCCTTCCACCTCTGTGGTCCTTGTTGTGCAATTGGTGTGAATGGAGAGGTATGTCCTCTATTTGCAGCAATAGGGGCTGCCCTTGGTATATGTGGTTTTAGTATTGGTCATAATCTCGCTTCATATCCTGATGTGAGGATCAACAAAGTAGACAGACAGGCTGGTTATCTTGAAAATTTCATGGAAGGAGATCAATACTATCAGAATGCCTTACGTAAGTTTGTGGACGGTCGCACGCCACATATTTTTCCTGGTTTAAATGAAAGTCTTGGTTTTTCCAAGTGAATGTTGTCTCACATACGCTATTTTTACACACATTTATGGGCATTCTGCTGTGGATTATTAATTGAGTATTGGACTCCTTAAGTGATATTTTTTAGAAGCATTGTAATCTTTCTAGCAGCTGTCTGGATGACCTCTTGAAAACTTCATAGATGGGTGAACTGGTAGAAAGTCTAGGACTGGTAATTCCAAGGACTTTATGTAAGGATTCAATACTGTGGCAAGACTTCATCAATAGAAACCAAATGCTCCTTCAAATCTTTGATCTTTGTCAAAAAAATATCCATGGAATCTCCTTCATTCATATGGTCACTCTCCAATGGTTTTTGGAGATAAGCAACAACAGCCTCATTTCTTGCCTTGTATAAAGTTCTAAGTGTATCCCAAGCATCATTTGTTGCTTTATAGGAGTAAATGGGAGGGATAATGGCACATTTGATAGACAAAGATATCAATACACCTGCATGAGCATCTTTTCCATCCCAATAAAGTTGTTGTGCAATAGGTGCAGTAAGAAGCATAACTGATAGGGTCTTTAGCCCACGGAAAAGATGCTTATACAAGACTTTATTTTGTTCAAACCCCTCGGAATTGGTCTACTCGGATTACCTAGAGCCCACAATTATCTCGCAATGGATTCTTCTTATGGCTATGCACTAGCTTATATGATTCCCGGCAAACGCACCAAAATGAAAGGCTCCTAAACCCAAGTGAAAATACCTTATGCGCGCTTGTATTTCTCTCAACTTACTTGTACTATGACAATTTCTTTTGCTCTAAGTCCACAATAATACACAAATATAATTGTAGAGGGGGGGGGATGGAAACCCAAATAGTGTGCAACCAGATATTCCACTTCAATGGTCACTTCTTGCGAACTCTGGCTCCTCTATCTCTACTCCTTTTCCTCATTCACTTTTATACACACTCTTGTTCCTCTTCCTTGCTCACTTACCCTCTTCCTCCTACTTTCCTTTCTTCTCTTCTCCTATTGCATTTGCTTCCCACATACACTCCCACCCCCTTCCCACATTCTCATCTTTTTCTCCCCTTCTTTAACACACATACCTCAAACGCACACACACGTTCACTTATATGTTCACTCATGCACTCTCGCCCACACCCTCTCACAATTTTTGAAACAGAACCACGATTATTTGGATAGTTCACTTTTGCAGATTCTTCTTAACGATCTTCTAGATTCATATCAGAGTTATGGTTCTATTCGATTGATGATGAAAGACAATCCAAATGCCTTTACATTTGAGGAGTTTTTCATTGTTTTGTTGCAAGAAGATCAGTCCAGGTGGAATAGGTCCAATATGTGTGTTGTAGATCAAGCTTTCCTAGCTAGTCAAAAGGGCAAAGGTAAATGGAGCTCATCTCGGCATAGTGATCAATTTCTATTACAATGTTTTGCATGTTGCAGTTTGAGGTATACGAAAGCACATAAACAACACAAGGAAGCAGAAATTTATTTATTATCAAGTGAATGTCCAAAGATAAGTGATCCATTATGGTTATTGGTGTATATACAAGCTAGAGAAAAAAACCTCCTAAAGAGGGAAAAAGTTTCCCCAATGGTCCTATGTGTGTTGAAACACATCACTACCAGAATATATCAACAAATCCCCCCGTAAGAGTGATGCGGTGAACAGGGAGTTGGCACTCATGTATAAGGAAGTTGCAAGCTATGTAGAAAGAGATCAATTCACAAAAGGAAGTAAGCCTTAAGCTTTGTGAAAATATTCAAACTTCTCCCTAGGCAAAGCCTTTGTGAAAAGGTATGCAACGTTATCATGTGTGGGCACATAAGACAAATTGATCTCTCCAGCAACAAACCTCTCCCTAATCTACTCATTGTGCATGTCATTGTGCTTTGTGCAATCATGGAACACATGGTTCCTTGCAATTGTCAATGCACTCTGAATTTTAGTAAATATGGTAGCGGTAGAAGTCTAATTGACACCCAAATCAGCCAAAAGGCATCCAAGCCATACACACTTAACAATCATTGTGAAAGTTTCCCTATACTCAACCTTACAAATAGAAGTGGCTATAGTAGGATACTTCTTGCTCAACCAACATATGCATGAGCTACCAAGCATGAAGCAAAAACCATTGTTGGACACACAAGTATCATAGCAAAATCTCGTGAAGACCAAGTATCATTCTTCATAATAGAATCATATTATAATTGCATAACAACCATCCATTTTTCTAAATTTTGTACTTCATCAAACAAACAAGCTTATTCTCATCACAAAGATTAGAGGTAGTCACTACATAGCACTCTAATGCAAAGGAAGCACTATGAGAGCCTAAACGGGTGCAATATAAAAAAGGTGCATTTAATTTGCTATCTTGCAAGGGCTACAATAACCATTTAGGCATAGGTTTAGCCTCTTCTATGTTAGGCCTCTCGTCAACAAGTGTATCATGTAAATATGTATAAAAAATGGAATGATCTACATCGTCATGTGGAACCTCTAAAGGCTGAGAAATTGCCCCATTTGGACTAACACTTGATTGTCCACCTTAAAAAAGAGGTAGCAAAGTGCCATACACATTCTTCAAGCTAATCGATGTATCCTTGGTACATGAAAGTAATGGATGAACTACATATTCCACAAAAACAACATCACAACTAACCAAAATGCATTTAGTATGTGAATGATACAAACGATGACCTTTGCTTTCAGAACTATACACAAAAAAAATACATTTCATTGCTATATCATTCAATTTACTATGTTGTTGTTCGGACACTAATGCATATGTAGACTATTTCATTTCTCCATTATTTGAACATATGTCTCATTGTAGCAATAGCGATATGATTGATCTATCTTAATCAAAACATATTCTTCAAATTATGAATCTAAGGATGCATTAACCCAATTGTTGCTTAGAGACTAACACAATGAACCACCAATCAATCATTCATATAAGAATCAAGTAAAAATTTACATGAGATAATCATTTATAAAAGAAAATGCAAAATTAGGACATGTTGATATATTTAGGTAGTGATGTGTGTGAACACATTAGGACCGCCGGGGCACTTTTTTCCCTCTTTAGGAGGTTTTTTCCCACCGCTTGTATATATGCCTATTTCCCCAATGGGCTACTTATCTTTGTACATTCTCTAGTAATACATTCAGTATTGTGTGTTGTGCTCGAAGCTTCTTCTTCTTCCTTCTACTGTTCGCGTGCTTCCGCAGACATCTTACTCCAACAGTTGGTATCAGAGCAGGTGGCATCGCTTCATCTAGGACGTCATCGACACCTCTCCGGTTGCAGTCTCAGAATCGCACAAATTTTGGTGAGCATACTCAGTGTGTTTTTGAGATCAAAACATGCTATTTTGTCTTCTTGTGCCAAAGGTATATACTAGTTTTTGTTCCCCAATTTAAGCGTTTCGAAGTCTGCTATAGGTCTAGCGAAATTCGTCTGGGCAGCTCTAATCAACTTTTTGAGATACAGTCAATTTTTTGCATCAAGGTATTTTAGTCACTGACCATGGCTGAAAGCAGTGATGTATTCCGTATGTTGGCTGTTGAGGATAAGTTGGATGGTACCAACTACCCATTATGGGATTATATGATGCGACATGTATTGGTTGCAAAAGGGTTGTGGAACATTGCACAGGGTGTTGAAAAACATCCTATCACACCTGCAACTCTTACAACTGCAGGTATTGAAGCTGATGCAGAAGGTGTCGAAGATGATGATATTCTGCATATTCCTATTCGTGTTGCAGTTTTTGTTGCACCTAGTGCAGAGCAGATTCATTGGGATGGCAGAGATGCTCAGGCACATGCATTGATAGCTTTGTCTCTCAAGCGTGACATTATTCCTCACATTCACTCTTCTAGAATAGTTAACGATGCTTGGGATACACTTACCACATTGTACCAAGCTAGGAATGAGGCTTGTGTTGCTTACCTCTGTAAACAATTGGAGAGTGAGCACATGAATGAAGGTGATTCTATGGATAGTTTCCTAAAAAAGATCAAAGACTTGAAGGAACACTTGATTTTTGTTGATGAGAAGTTATACCAGATAGCTCACTTGTGCAGACCGTTCTGAATGGTCTTCCTGATTCATATCATAGTTTTGCTTCTACTCTTCGGTTGATGATGAAAGGCAATCCAAATACCTTGTCATTTGAGGAGTTAGTCTCTGTCCAGTTGCACGAAGATCAATTCAGGTAGAACAGGTCCATTATGCGACTTGCAGATCAAGCATTCTTGGCTAGTCAGAAGGGCAAAGGAAAATGGAGCTCTTCAACTAGTAAGCAAAAATCTACTAATTTTGCACAATCGAAGAGGGAAGACAAAGATGAAAAGAAGTCAGAAAAGCAAAAATTATTTTGCAAGTACTGTAAAGGAAATGATCATATCATAAAGAACTGTCCAAAACTGGCTGCTAAAGAGGCAAAGAAGAAAGAGGCTGGAATGGTTGTTGCAGAGGCCTCTACACCAAAATCAAAGTCTGCTAATCTTGTGCAGGAAGAAGAATGGGCATTTACTACTATTTGCAATTTTGACCCATCTTCTCATGAGTAGTGCATGTCTGTAGTAGACTCAGATGTTTGGTACTTTGACAATGGGGTGGCCAAACATATTACCTTGCAGCACAGTTTCTTCTCTTCACTCGAGCCTGCCCCTACAAGGAATATTGTTACATGTGCCAATAACTCCTCTTATCCTATTATGGGAGTTGGTAAGATCATTTTGACTACTATTGATGGTAGTTCTTTCACTTTGTTAGATGCTTTATTTGTGCAAGGGATCAAAAAGAACTTGTTATTAGTTTCTGCATTAGCCAAGATTGGCTTGGTTATGAAATTTGTTGATGACAAGTGTACAGTTCATGATCTGTCAAATAGCGATGTGATTATTGCTTCTGGCATTTTATGTCGTGGGCTCTATAAGCTCATAGACTATAAAAGATTTGTGAATGATTCGGCATGTGTAGTACATGATTCTCAGGCTATGTCAGATGCAAAGCTTTGGCATGCACGCTTTGGTCATCTGAATTTTGCTAGTTTGCTACGCCTGCCGAAATCTGAAATGGTATCCTCTTTGCCCAAACTTGAGGCACCTGGAAAACATGTTTGTGAAGGCAGTATTTTGGGCAAAGTGCAGTGCTCCTTATTTCCAAAAGATGGTTCAGTTCGGGCTACTTAGAAATTGTAGCTTGTACATAGTGATGTCTATGGTCCTATGGAGACACCTTCTTTTGGAAATTATATTTACTTTGTGACTTTCATCAATGATTTTTCTAGGCATGCATGGGTATATCAATTGAAGGCAAAGTCCGAAGTGTTCATGTGCTTCAAACAGTTTTTGGTTTTGGATGAAAATATGTCAACATGTAAAATGGGCATCCTCCATTCTGATCGAGGGGGGGAATATATGTCTTCTGACTTTAATTCAATTCTGGCTAAACATGGGATAAAACACCAGTGTACAATGCCGTATACACCTCAACAAAATGGAGTTGTTGAACGAAAGAACATGTCACTCATGGAGATGGCGAAGTGTATGGACAAGAGCCAGGCTTTACCACATAGTTTCTGGCTTGAGGCTGTTATGTGTGCAACATATGTACTTAACAGGTGTCCCACTAAAGTGCTGCAGTTTATCACTCCATATGAGGCTTGGCATGATCGCAAGCCATCTGTTGCTCATCTGTGTGTTTTTGGTTATCTAGCATATGCATTATTGCCTGAACAACATCATAGAAAATTGGATGATTAAGTAGTAAAATGTATTTCTGTTGGGTACAGTTCTGAAACTAAAGGCTATTGTCTGTATCATCCACAGACTAAACACATTCTGGTCAGTCGTGATGTTTTTTTTTTGTGTAAGATGCTATTCAGCCATTGCTTTCATGTACTAAGGAGACATTTATTAGCTCCAAAGACATGTATGATACTTTGCTACCTCTTTTTATAGGTGGACAGTCTAGTGCTAGTCCTAATGAGGCAACTTCTCAGCCTTTGCAGGTTTCATGTGATGATGCAGATCATTCCATTTCTGATGGAGATTTACATGATGCACTTGATGATGAGAGAGCTGATATTGAGCAGGCAAAAACCATGCCAAAATGGTTGGTGCAAACTTTGCATGATAGCAAATTAGATGCACCTTTGTCATATCTTACTTGTTCACACTCTCATAGTGCCTCTTTCATTGATGATTTTTCCAGGCATGCATGGGTATATCCATTGAAGACAAATTCCGACGTTTTCATGTGCTTCAAACAATTTTTGGTTCTGGCTGAAAATCTGTTAGCATGTAAAATGGGCACCCTCCGTTCTGATCGAGGGGGGGAATATATGTCTTCTGATTTTAATGCATATATGGATGAACGTGGGATAAAACACCAGTGTATAGTTCCATATACACCTCAACAAAATGGAGTTGTTGAACGAAAGAACAGGTCACTCATGGAGATGGCGAGGTGTATGGTCAAGAGTTAGGCTTTACCACATAGTTTCTGGCTTGAGGTTGTAATGTGTGCAGCATATGTACTTAACATGTGTCCCACTAAAGTGCTACTGTGTATCACTCCATATGAGGCTTGGCATGATCGCAAGCCATCTGTTTCTCATCTGCGTGTTTTTGGTTGTTTGGCATATGCATTAGTGCCCAAACAACATTGCAGAAAATTGGATGATAAAGCAATAAAATGTATTTGTTGGCTACAGTTCTGAAAGTAAAGGCTATCGTCTGTATCATCCACAGACTAAATGCATTCTGGTTTGCCGTGATGTTGTTTTTGTGGAAGATGCTATTTAGCCATTGCTTTTATGTACTAAGGAGACATCGGTTAGCTCCAAAGACATGTATGATACTTTGCTGCCTCTTTTTATAGGTGGACAGTCTAGTGCTGGTCATAATGAGGCAAATTCTCAGCCTTTGTAGGTTTAATGTGATGATGCAGATTTACATTTTGCACTTGTTGATGAGAGAGTTGATATTGAGGAGGCAAAAACTATGCCAAAATGGCTAGTGTAGACTTTGTGTGATAGCAAATTAGATGCACCTCTGTCATATCGCACCCGATCAAGCTCTCATAGTACCTCTTTTGCATCAAATTTCTATGCTATGGCTGCATCTAGTCTCTGTGATGAGACTAAGCCTGTTTTGTTTGATGAAGCACAAAACTCAGAAAATTGGATGGGTGCTATGCAATCTGAATATGATGCTATAATGAAGAATGGTATTCTTTATGTGACTTGCCTCCTGGCAAGTAGGCCATTGGCACTAAGTGGGTATACAAGCTGAAGCATAAACTTGATGGTACAATTGACAGGTATAAGGCTAGGCTTGTTGCAAAGGGTTATGCACGGAAAAGAGGCATTGATTTTGATGAAACCTTTGCACCTACATGCCATATGACTAATGTTCGGAGCATCTGTGCACTTGCAGCTCATCATGATTGGAGTGTACATCAGTTGGACATTAAAACTACATTTCTGAATGGTGACTTGTGTTGGATGTGATGGCTGGATACAGTTAGGAGATCAAGTTGGTGCTGCAAATCCTGCTTCACACCTGCCCTCTTTTCCTTTCAGATATGGTTAGGAGACTCCTTGAGCTTCCAAATGACACCAAGAAACTATATATGTGCTTTACAAAATGATTGAGTAATGATCAAATGATTGAGTAATGATCAAATCAAAACAGATGAGTTTGAACATTCACAACTTCAAAAACTTTCTATTCTTGTATTGATACCTGCTCAGTCCTAAGCTCAGTGTGTCCAGCACACTTGCAATTGATTTAATTCCTTCTGGGAGTATTAAATTAACTTAACAAGCTACCATTAGCAAGTTAAATCACTCCAAATGACAAACTATACACTGAGCATGATCTTTAGCAAAATCAGAGACACCCCCGACTTTTTAGGAACTACTCAGAAAAATACCAGTGTCTGCTTCGACTGAGATTTCTCCCAATTGGCTGAATAGAATCACTTGAAATTTTGTAGTGTTGTAGAATGCTTTGAGCTGATTCCAATGAGCCCTGGATCATCAAATTTGGTTCAGTAGATCTTGAGATATGCCCTGTTGAAGTTGACAGACTTGGAGGTAGTCACTCAGAGAAAAACACAGAGATAATGACTATGAGTATATGTATTGAATCTATCAAATGTACATTCCCATTGGCATGTAAAGTGATGCCCAATGGTACTCAGAGGTGTAGGCTAAGTAGTAGCTCTCACACACTCTATGATCTGCTTGGATTAGCCTCGGAAAGAGTGTAACAAACCCGCGACTTTTACATTGTCTTTTATAGGTGTTTTGAAGGAATTTGAATTTCACAATTCAAATGTAGGCTCCCTCAAATCTCTCAACTAATCACATGGAGATATTCTCTCCATTCATACCTTTCAAATTCCATGACTTTTGAAGGTGGGTGAGATTACAAGAGGTAAGCTAAGTCAAATTGACTTTTACATTGGATAAAAGATAATAAAGCATAGGCATGTGTTCCTATGATCTTCCTTCAAGTGAATTAATCCAAGAACTTTTGTAACACCTTCAAGGTTGGTATCCAATGCTCTTTAAGGTACAAGACAAAGCCAAGTGTTAAGGCTTGTTTGCACCAACAGCTCCCCCTCAAGCCAAACACTTGCTTGAGTCTTCATCTTTAATCTTCAATGATATCCTGCAATCCTATCATGGATTTAAACCTGCATAGCTTGCTTCCATCCAAAGCTTTTGTGAGCAAATCTGCACATTGAATATTAGTAGACACATATGATAATTGGATTTCCTTGCTAAGTAATTTCTCCCTCACATAGTGGTAATGCACCTCTATGTGTTTTGTCCTAGCATGATACACAGGATTAGCTGCTAGGTGAAGTGAACTTGTGTTATCTCCAAATATGATAGGTGGCCTTGTATATAGACCCAATTCTGAGTATAGTAGCTTCAACCATATGGCTTCTTGAGTGGCATTGGCTAGCCCTCTGTACTCTGCCTCAATAGATGATAGAGCCGCTGTGGGTTGTTTCTTGGATGACCAAGAAATTGGTTTATCACCTGCAAAGCATATGTAACCAGATGTACTCCTTCTGTCATCCTTGCAACCTGCCCAATCTGCATCTGAGTATACCTTGATGTCAATGTCTGATGAATATGGATAATACAACCCATGATTTTGTATTCCCTTTAGGTACTTTACTATCTTCTTGGCTGCCTCCAAATGTGGTACTCTTGGCTTATGCATAAATTGGCTAAGTATACTAACACCATATGAGATATCAATCCTAGTTAAGGTAGCATAATTAAGACTACCTACCAAACTTTGGTAACCTGTAATATCCTTGAGTTCTTCTCCTTCATGTGCACTGAGTTTGTGGTTGACCTCCATAGGAATGTTTGAGACTTTAGCTTCCTGCAAATTAAACTTCTTGACCATGTCCTGAATGTACTTCTTCTGAGTAATGAATATACCTGAATTTGTGTAGACCAATTCAAGCCCTAGGAAGTACTTCAATAATCCAAGATCATTGATCTTGAATTCCTTCATCATTTGACCTTTGATGTGTCTAATTCCTTGAACATCATTTCCTGTAATAATGATGTCATCAACATAGACACACAAGTATATTACCTCTGAATTGTTCTTCTTTATAAACAATGAAGTATCTGCTTTACTCATCACAAATCCTTGATCCAAGAGATAGGTTGTCAACCTGTAATTCCATGCTCTAGGTGCCTGCTTCAATCCATACAGAGCCTTCTTCAATTTACACACATGATTTACCTTATTGGGATCCTCATAGCCAGGTGGTTGTGACATGTAGACCTCTTCAGATATCCATCCATTCAAGAATGCATTCTTTACATCCAATTGGTACATGTTCCAATTCTTGGATGCAGCTACACTCACCATAATTCTGATAGTTGGCATCTTGGCCACAGGAGAAAATGTCTCCTCATAATCAATGCCTTGGGTTTGTGCAAAACCCTTGGCTACCAACCTAGCTTTGTACCTGTTTATTGTACCATCTGAGTTCCTCTTGAGTTTGTAGATCCATCTGGATCCTATCACTTTCATGGAGTCCTTCTTGGGTACCAAGTCCCAAGTATCACTCTCCTTGAGAGCCTCCATTTCTTCATCCATTGCTTCCTTCCATTCTGGTTTAGTAATAGCTTCCTCAAATGTATCTGGTTCTTCACTTAAGATATCCTTTGCAAGATATACAGAGTGCTTGGTTACAAGTGAAGTATCATACCCATACCTAATAGGTTTCTTCTTTTCTCTTGAAGATCTCCTCATAGCTTGAGTTGAGGATTCTGGATTGTCTTCAAGTTGCTTCATCTTCATCTTCCCTTTGGATTTCCAAGCTTTGAACTCTTCAATGTTGATGGTGTCTTCATCATCTGAGCTTGTGTCCTCATTCTGAATTGGTTCTTGTCTGACAAGCTTTGGAAAGTCTTCTTCCATATCATAAGGTAGGCTAACTTTCCTGCACTCATTATCATACCATGAATCATTTTCATCAAAGATTACATCTCTGCTTACCTTGAAGCCTTTGTTTGAGGGGTTATAGAACCTGTATCCTTTCTGATTCAAATCATAACCAATAAAGATACACTTTTCAGCCTTAGGGTCTAGCTTTCCCCTTACCTGTGAGGGAATATGCACATATGCAACACACCCAAAAATCTTGCAATGATCCAGAGATGGTCTCTTACCATGCCAAGCCTCATAGGGTGTCATTCCATCAAGTGTCTTTGATGGCAACCTGTTGATTAAGTATGTGGCAGTAGATACACTCTCTGCCCAAAGATAATTTGGTAGTTTTTTCTCATTAAGCATAGACCTAGCTGTCTCCACAATGAGTCTATTCCTCCTTTCAGCTACCCCATTTTGTTCAGGTGAGTACCTTGTGGTAATCTCCCTCTTGATGCCTCTTTCCTGCAAGAATTCTTCAAAATCATTGGAGAAGTATTCTCCACCACCATCTGACCTTAGCCTCTTCAAATGTCTACCTGTTTGATTCTCAACTAATGCAAGATACCTTTTGAAACAATTAAATACTTCATCTTTATGTTTCATGAAGTACAAAACAGTCCATCTGCTATAGTCATCAATAAAAGATACATAGTACCTTGATCCTGATATGGATGGCTCTTTGCTTGGTCCCCAAACATCTGTATGCACCAATTCCAAGTAGTCTTCATGCATAAAACCTTTTTTGGTATATGGCAATCTGTGTGACTTACCAAATTGACAAGCCCCACACTTGTATATCATGTGTTGCTTGGATACATTAGGTATCCCAAGCACACATTGATCTCTACTCATTTGCTTTATGGTCTTTTCTCCAATGTGACCCAATCTCTTGTGCCACATCTCCAATTCTGATAGGGTTTGGTCCTTATAGTTGTACAAGGCAATGTTCTTAGTATCTTCAAGTTCAAAGGTAAATAGTCTACCTGATTTCTCTCCCTTGGCTATCCTTCTGAATCCATGTCTTGGATCCTCCACATAAGCACCATGTTGAGTGAACCTGACCTGTAGACCTTTTTCAACAATCTGACCTACACTCATCAGATTCTTGGTGATTGTTGGAACATACAATACTCTGCTTAGCAAATTCTGATTACCATCACTTGTTTTGACATTACCTACTTTAACCACTGAATGTTTAGTGTCATCACCTGTCTGCACTTGGTGCTTGCCTTTAGGTTCTTCCAAATCAGAGAGTAAGGCAACATTCCTAGCTACATGGTTAGAGCAACCTGAATCAATATAGAACAAATGATCATCATTGATACCTGATTTAGATGTCATGTTCATAATCAACAAGGAATCATCTTGATCCTCTGCATAATTGTTCTAATCCTTTCTGTTCCTGTATCCTCCTTGATAATTGCCATTGTGATTGTAGCTATTGTTGTAGTTATTGTTGTAATTATTGTTGTAGCCATGGTAGCCTTGAGATTGATTGAATCTGCCTCTACCTTGAGAGTATCCTCCTCTTTGGTGACCTCTTCCTCTTTGATTCTTGTAGTTCTTGTAGCATTCATCTGTAGTATGGTTAGACAAGCCACAAATATTGCATGGAGATTGGTTATAGGGTCTCCCCCTACCTGACTTACCTCCTCTGCCCCTACCTCTAGATGATCTACCTCTCCCTGCATAGTTTGCTTGGGAGGTGGATCCTTCTTCATCAACCTTCTTGCTTTTACCCTTGTCTTTAGACTTCTTATCAGTATATAGGGCAGAGGGATTATTACCTTTTGATTGCTCTCCATTCTTTGTGATCTTTGCTTCATGTGTGAATAGTTGTCCAATCAGAGTTGTTAGATCAGGTGCTTGGATGTCCATGTACAAGTCCATTGCAGTGGTGAAGCTCTCCCACTTGTCATCTGCCTTTAATCCATTGATCACTTGTCTGACTATTTGTTCTTCCTCAATTTCTTCTCCAACACTTGCAAGTTGATCTGCAATGTCTTTGACTTTAGTGACAAAATCTGAGACACATTGTTTTGATTGCTTCCTGAGAGTTGTAAACTCAATCCATAGCTGATTCTTTCTGGCCCTTGTGCTTGATGAGAAGTATGTTGACAAGGTTTCCCAAGTCTCTTGGGAAGTCTTACAGTTCCTAACATGAGGTAGAAGGAAATCAGAGATAGAGTTTGAAAGATATGACCTTGCCAAAGCATCTTTAGCACACCATTGGTTGAGTCTCTCATGCTCATCCTTTGTAGGTAGGCCTCTGGTTTTGAATGAGGGCAACTCCTCATCTCCTGATATGTATCCATACAAGCTTCTCCCTTGTAGATAAGTCTTCATTCTTAATGACCATGCCTGGTAGTTATTTCTATCCAATTTGTCAATGAAGGAAGGGAAACCATCACCCATAATTACCTTATTTGCTCTGATACCACTGTTGGATGTGATGGCTGGATACAGTTAGGAGATCAAGTTGGTGCTGCAAATCCTGCTTCACACCTGCCCTCTTTTCCTTTCAGATATGGTTAGGAGACTCCTTGAGCTTCCAAATGACACCAAGAAACTATATATGTGCTTTACAAAATGATTGAGTAATGATCAAATGATTGAGTAATGATCAAATCAAAACAGATGAGTTTGAACATTCACAACTTCAAAAACTTTCTATTCTTGTATTGATACCTGCTCAGTCCTAAGCTCAGTGTGTCCAGCACACTTGCAATTGATTTAATTCCTTCTGGGAGTATTAAATTAACTTAACAAGCTACCATTAGCAAGTTAAATCACTCCAAATGACAAACTATACACTGAGCATGATCTTTAGCAAAATCAGAGACACCCCCGACTTTTTAGGAACTACTCAGAAAAATACCAGTGTCTGCTTCGACTGAGATTTCTCCCAATTGGCTGAATAGAATCACTTGAAATTTTGTAGTGTTGTAGAATGCTTTGAGCTGATTCCAATGAGCCCTGGATCATCAAATTTGGTTCAGTAGATCTTGAGATATGCCCTGTTGAAGTTGACAGACTTGGAGGTAGTCACTCAGAGAAAAACACAGAGATAATGACTATGAGTATATGTATTGAATCTATCAAATGTACATTCCCATTGGCATGTAAAGTGATGCCCAATGGTACTCAGAGGTGTAGGCTAAGTAGTAGCTCTCACACACTCTATGATCTGCTTGGATTAGCCTCGGAAAGAGTGTAACAAACCCGCGACTTTTACATTGTCTTTTATAGGTGTTTTGAAGGAATTTGAATTTCACAATTCAAATGTAGGCTCCCTCAAATCTCTCAACTAATCACATGGAGATATTCTCTCCATTCATACCTTTCAAATTCCACGACTTTTGAAGGTGGGTGAGATTACAAGAGGTAAGCTAAGTCAAATTGACTTTTACATTGGATAAAAGATAATAAAGCATAGGCATGTGTTCCTATGATCTTCCTTCAAGTGAATTAATCCAAGAACTTTTGTAACACCTTCAAGGTTGGTATCCAATGCTCTTTAAGGTACAAGACAAAGCCAAGTGTTAAGGCTTGTTTGCACCAACAGCTCCCCCTCAAGCCAAACACTTGCTTGAGTCTTCATCTTTAATCTTCAATGATATCCTGCAATCCTATCATGGATTTAAACCTGCATAGCTTGCTTCCATCCAAAGCTTTTGTGAGCAAATCTGCACATTGAATATTAGTAGACACATATGATAATTGGATTTCCTTGCTAAGTAATTTCTCCCTCACATAGTGGTAATGCACCTCTATGTGTTTTGTCCTAGCATGATACACAGGATTAGCTGCTAGGTGAAGTGAACTTGTGTTATCTCCAAATATGATAGGTGGCCTTGTATATAGACCCAATTCTGAGTATAGTAGCTTCAACCATATGGCTTCTTGAGTGGCATTGGCTAGCCCTCTGTACTCTGCCTCAGTAGATGATAGAGCCGCTGTGGGTTGTTTCTTGGATGACCAAGAAATTGGTTTATCACCTGCAAAGCATATGTAACCAGATGTACTCCTTCTGTCATCCTTGCAACCTGCCCAATCTGCATCTGAGTATACCTTGATGTCAATGTCTGATGAATATGGATAATACAACCCATGATTTTGTATTCCCTTTAGGTACTTTACTATCTTCTTGGCTGCCTCCAAATGTGGTACTCTTGGCTTATGCATAAATTGGCTAAGTATACTAACACCATATGAGATATCAATCCTAGTTAAGGTAGCATAATTAAGACTACCTACCAAACTTTGGTAACCTGTAATATCCTTGAGTTCTTCTCCTTCATGTGCACTGAGTTTGTGGTTGACCTCCATAGGAATGTTTGAGACTTTAGCTTCCTGCAAATTAAACTTCTTGACCATGTCCTGAATGTACTTCTTCTGAGTAATGAATATACCTGAATTTGTGTAGACCAATTCAAGCCCTAGGAAGTACTTCAATAATCCAAGATCATTGATCTTGAATTCCTTCATCATTTGACCTTTGATGTGTCTAATTCCTTGAACATCATTTCCTGTAATAATGATGTCATCAACATAGACACACAAGTATATTACCTCTGAATTGTTCTTCTTTATAAACAATGAAGTATCTGCTTTACTCATCACAAATCCTTGATCCAAGAGATAGGTTGTCAACCTGTAATTCCATGCTCTAGGTGCCTGCTTCAATCCATACAGAGCCTTCTTCAATTTACACACATGATTTACCTTATTGGGATCCTCATAGCCAGGTGGTTGTGACATGTAGACCTCTTCAGATATCCATCCATTCAAGAATGCATTCTTTACATCCAATTGGTACATGTTCCAATTCTTGGATGCAGCTACACTCACCATAATTCTGATAGTTGGCATCTTGGCCACAGGAGAAAGTGGGTGAGATTACAAGAGGTAAGCTAAGTCATATTGACTTTTACATTGGATAAAAGATAATAAAGCATAGACATGTGTTCCTATGATCTTCCTTCAAGTGAATTAATCCAAGAACTTTTGTAACACCTTCAAGGTTGGTATCCAATGCTCTTTAAGGTACAAGACAAAGCCAAGTGTTAAGGCTTGTTTGCACCAACAACTTGCATGAAGAAGTGTATGTTTTTCAGCCCCGTGGCTTTGTGCGGAAAGGGCATGAAAACCAAGTGTGCAGGTTAAATAAGGCATTATATGGTTTAAAGCAAGCACCACGTGCTTGGTATGAGAAGATACATGCCTATCTGATTGCACATGGTTTTGAGAACATTCCAATTGAAAGCACCTTATATGTTAAGCGTGCTAATGATGTACTTCTTATCATTGTGGTTTATGTTGATGACATGCTGCTCATTGGTCCTCATGAGAGGCATATTGCTGATTTTAAGGCTGATTTGCATGCCTCATTTGAGATGTCTGATTTGGGGCATTTGCATCACTATTTGGGCATTCATTTTATGCACGTTGATGGTGGAATAGCTTTGTGTCAAACAAAATATATTGACACATTATTACAGCATTTTGGTCTTGAAGACTGTAAACCTATTGCCACTCCTATGGAAACAGGTTTACGACTGAGTCTTCATGATGTTGAAGATACCTTTGATGCTATTCTCTATTAGCAGACTGTTGGATGCTTGATTTATTTATGCATTACTCGGCCAGATATTCAGTTTGCTGTCTCACTGATGAGCAAGTTTATGCATTGCCCAGGAGTCAAGCATTGGTAGACGGTTAAGAGCATCTTTCTCTACTTGAGTGGTACCTGGATACTTGGTTTGTTTTATCCCAAGGGGGGATCACTACTACCAGATTTGCATGCTTTTTCTGACTCTGGTTGGGCTGGTTGCTATGACACTCGTGTGTCCACTAGTGGCTTTTACTTCATGCTTGGTAGCTCATGTATATCTTGGTTGAGCAAGAAGCAGCCTGCTGTGGTCACTTCCAGTTGTGAGGCTGAGTATAGGGAAGCTTTCACAGCTATTGTTGAGTTTGTGTGGCTCAGACACCTTACGGCTGATTTGGGTGTTGGTCAGTCTTCTGCTACCACCATCTTCACTGACAGTCAGAGCGCATTGGTAGTTGCGAGGAACCCTGTGTTCGATGCTTGCACTAAGCACATTGAGGTGCATTATCATTATGTCAGGGAGAGGTTCTCTGCTGGGGAGATCAGCTTAGCATATGTGCCCACGCAGGAGAACATTGCAGACCTTTTCACGAAGGCTCTACCTAGGGAGAAATTTGAAGCTTTCCACAAAGCTTTGGGCTTACTTCCTTTTGTGGAGTGATTTCCGCATAGCTTGGCACTTCCTTATACATGAGTGCCAGCTACTTGTTCACCGCATTACTCCAAGGGGGGATTTGTTGATATATTTAGGTAGTGATGTGTGTGAACACACTAGGACCGCCGAGGCACTTTTTTCCCTCTTTAGGAGGTTTTTTTTCCCCGGCATGTATATACGCCTATTGCCCTAATGGGCTACTTATCTTTCTATATTCTCTAGTAATACATTCAGTATTGTGTGTTGTGCTCCAAGCTTCTTCTTCTTCCTTGTGTTGTTCCCGTGCTTCCGCAGACGTCTAACTCCAACAGGAAAAACATGGCATTTTGAAATGTTATAGTTGAAAACTTAAAATGATCATAAATCCATGAATGAAAATTGTTAAAGTGTTTAATCCATGATATCAAAAGTTAATTATCTTGAGTAGAAGTAAATAATCCATCCTTTTCAAAACAGTCAACTTTCTTCAATTCAACAAAAAATAATTAAACATGCTCACAAACTCATCAATGATCTCATATACAAGTCCAAACTCATTCTACTTATGAAGATTCAACCACACGACACACATCAATCCACATAATGGATTACACAAAGGATTCACAATGAAGAAGAAGAAGATGAAAGCCAAAGGAGGAGTTCTCTATTCTCAAGAATGAATGCATGAATACAAATGACATCAAGTGTCTCAATTCTTCTCTTTACTAACATATACAGTTCCAAAATGAACTAATTTCTTCTCAAGTTCTCAATTTCTAGGCTTCTAAACTATTTTCTATATTCATCTAATGACTCTCAAACTTTTTACATAGATCTAGCTTAGCTTAAAGAAGAATATTCTCAAGCTTTACAAAATTTAGAGCTTTCTATCTCTACTTTTTTAGGCTATTTACAAAGAAAAGTATAAAAATAAAAAGTCTTGTGTTGCTTCTTGTTCTCTTTGATCTTATTCATCTAAACCTTTTTATGTCCTCATCAAAATTTACAAATGCTATTTTTGAATTCTTTATTATCTATTTCTTCTATTGTACACCTATTGAATTTTAGCATATCTTTGTCTTTCTTTTGAATTAATGTCAGGTTTTAGAGATTTCTTCACTTCTTCTTCTTTCTCAAAATTTTGGCCAACACCTTCTTTTTTCACATGGACAATATGTATGATTCAACCTTAAGCTTATTGGTGCCTCTTTATTTGTAGCAAAAAAAAATCCTTCTCTAGGCACGGTTGACTTTATGAAAAAATTCCTTTGTCAAAACAAAATGATTGTCCAAGTACTCCAAAAATTGTTATGTTCCTTTCCTAAGATACTAATTTGATGTTCTTTGGTATATTTGCAAAGATAGGATAAGGATAAATCTAAGATATCAAAGTTGCTAAATGACCTAATGGTTTTGGTTTACTTTTTTGATAAAAAATTTGATGACCTTGGCCTCATATTTATTATATAGATCCCGTAGGTATGCTAGTCTAGCATTCCTATTTTGCGAATTTTCCTCCTCATCACAATCTACTTCATCATATCTGACATACTTACCGGATTATTTTTCTATATCATCTTCATACTCTTCTCTTTCCATAAATGGAATATTTTGTTGCAGATCCTTATGAATCTCTTCCTTATCTATGTTTATATTTTCTTTAACTTCCTCCAAGTTCCTCATTTGTTCTTCTATTTTTCTCTACTTTGTTTCTAGTGCTTTAGTCATTTCTTCCATACTTTGTTTGAATTCTCATTTGAATGCATCAACTTCTTTTCTTATTTATAACTAATATTGATGATATTCCTTTCACAAGTTTTGGATTTGCATCATTATATTGTTCTTTTCTTTCTTATATCTACTCTTTTAACTTTTGGTTTTTGTTAGGAGGCATATATCCATTGCACTTTATGAGTTGTTTGGGTTGATTAATGAATAAAATCCCTATTCTAAGGGTAATTTGAAGGGTGAAAGATGAGATCCCAAGAGGTGGAGCTGTTATACTTTATGGAATATTTGGAATGAAGGTTTAATGCCTTGAGGATTTTAATGTGTTGTGTTTTGATTTAGCAGGTGGAGATCCATGAGGGTATGAACAAGTTCAAGTGTGAACGAGTGTGAATGCGAGAGGATTTATTCACATACTTTTTGGAGATATTTTTAGAGAATAAGTTATTAGTTATTTTTAGCTATTTTTAGCTATTTTTGTAAATAAAGCAAAAGCACACTATTTTTAGTGTGGCCCTCATGTATCTTCCATCCAGGACCTAATATGAATTACCTATAAATACGCATGCTCTCATAGAGTGTCCATGAGAGCATGTGGAGGGAGATTGGACCCTATCTTGTGTCGTCTCTTTTCTCTCTCTTGTCTCTTGTTTATTTTTTGCGTGCATGTGTCTGCGGGATACGATTGTCAATAGTGGTATCAGAGCTTGGGTGTCCGCAGGCGTAGATTTTGAAGTCCTCATCGTCCTCCTTGCATGAAGAGCTCTTCCTCATCGTACGTCGTCATGGTTTTGCGTTTTCAGCCTCTACAGATGATCGTGGTTCGAAACCGCAGCGTTGCAGAGATAGCTGAATATCTGACATCTCCTACGTAGAGAACTCGATTTCTTTTTCTTCCCTGTCTATGCGCACGCGCGGCGGTTTCCATCTGTCTTGCAGGATTCTTTGCCCCTGTTGTGAGGCGCTGCCGCGCACAATAGCTGCAATACAGGGCGAGCTTCTTCATGCTTTGTTTGATATTAATTAAAATCCCTTTTAACGCGACCCTTCTCAGAATAATCGAGCAGCCGTCTTTAACGTCTTTATATGAACGCACCTTAGTTAGGATTGCGTTTTCACTGATCAGAAGCTCAGCACTTCAGCCATCTTCTTCCATCCATTCTCTCCGTCACCGTCGGATCAAACTGAAGCGATTGTCGCTCTTCTGATCGTTGTCAATTGATGAATGGAGTCGCACAAACGTCAGAATTACTATGGCGTTGATGTCTAATCATTGCTTCTCATATATAAAAGAGTATCGTCCAAGGATATGCGCTGACTCTATCAATCTCTGTGAACTTCTGACTGCACCTGATGCTACATTACGATTGTGATGAATTATGATTCCATTACGATTGTGCATCCCCAAAACGCAGGACTTGATTACGCGAACAGATTAAAGCGTGAATTGGGCTTCGCTATTATCTCAGCCGTCGTTCTCAGGTCGCTGTCGTCCTCAGGGTTTCTACGCACATGAGTTTGACGAGGATGAGATCCCTACGTTCAAGTACTCTGGAGTCTGAAGCATCGTGAGGGTAATGTTTTCGAAGGCGCTCTCGTTATGCAGTGGAGAGAGCAAGCTTCCGTGCGCCTGTTCATGGGCTAGAGACACCATCTGGATTTTCCGATCGTGCATGGAAAGCGTCGCCACGTGACGGAGCGTGCTCATCCACGAAGCTTTTTAGCCCAGAAGAGGCGGCAGGAATAGCGGTCAACAGATTTTCTACCCTGGAACGGACTTCGAAACGTTGCATATATATTAGATCTTTGTCTAACGCAATATATGAGATAATTTACCTCTTCTGCTGTGGACAGAGAGCAGCGAGTTCAGCTGTGGAGAACGCCACACAGAGCATCGCTCATCGCCCAGCGGCCATCACATGGTCTGTGGTGCTAACGATTTATTTTCTTTTTCAAGATTATTGGCTTAGTGTTCACCCGCAAGGCTCGTCAGCCGTCGAGGACACATGGTTTTTCCGCATGGAATTCCAACTACACGCGCATCGCCCGGATTTTCCGGTGACCCGTCAGTCGCAAGCGATGTCTTTTGTTATTAATTTTTTTTGCTAATTTTGTGACTATGTTTTTCTGAAGTCGAGCCACGTAGTCTGCTCAATTTTTCGGAAGAAGCTGCGTTTCCAGCTACTTTCGCCATCAAAGAGAGCAATACATCTACAAACTGAACGGAGCTTTTGCGGCCGCATATATAGGATATCTCGTCAAATCGCGTATATGGGATATATATGTTGTTCGTTAAGGCCCTTTGATTCTTTTCACAGAGCTGACGATGACTCACATAGTTGATTGAAATATGTTATATGGATTAAACTCCTTGCGTGCGTTTTCTGCTGTGGAGGAGTATATACACAAAGGATTTTCGAATTATCTTTGAAAGGTATAGCCACAGTTTGCTACTTGCGCCAAATTCACCCATTTCTCTCCACTCTTTTGATCCTAATATGAGCAAATCTCCTCCAAATCTTGAGTTTTTTGTTGCTGTGGAAAGCCCACTCAGAGATCTTTCCAAAGAATGGTTGCAAGACCCTCTTTCTTTTCAATCATGTTTAGCCTCAGAATTGGGAGTTTACTTGTTTCTCTACTTCAAGCTCTTTCAGAGCTCTTTTCATCGAGTGGCTGCAAGTCATACCTTGGCTTCACTTTCCATCATATTCCGAGTTTGGAGTTTACCCATTCATCCTCAACGATCTTCTTTCTTCCGATTATTGTTTTTAAGTATTGACTCTTGGAGAAGTATTGACACGCTATTCCAACAAAGGATGGACCATCTTCAGCATTACACACATCGGCAAATTATTTTTGAATCTACAGATAAGTTTCTTGTCAATTTATATGCATCGTTATGCTCTTTTCGCATCAAATTATATTTCGGACATGCAAGTTTTGCATCGTACCTAGAATAAATGCATCATCTATACATGGTTTGTCTTGTATGGTGCATGGATTTTTTTTATTGCAAGGACAGGTATGTATTTTTCTTGTAGGTTGGCAAGGAGAAAATACATTTGTCAGGGTGTGTAATCCCTTTCTTGGTCTTTTTGTAGATACATTATGCCTATCGGCACTAATATCATGGAAATTGTTTGTTGGAAATTTTCCGGTTTTCAAAATCACGCCGTTATGCTGTCAAAATTTTTACAAAATTGGTATGCACATGCATTCAAGTATAAATTCATGATTAATACATCGACTATTATTTTATCACATCGCGATATTCATTTTTTTATCGTCACTTTTGGATTGCATTTTGACTTAAATCCTGCTAATCATTCACATTCACATTAAATTCCAGTTTTCCAGTTCCATGCATGTTTTTTTTTACATGGCACATGCCTATGATTGTTCAGTGATGCGACATGTGATTTGGCCATCCATGTCTATTTTATTCTTATTAACTGAGGTCAGTTGCTCGATAACTGGGGGGCATGTTATACTTTATGAAATATTTGGAATGAAGGTTTAATGCCTTGAAGATTTTAATGTGTTGTGTTTTGATTTAGCAGGTGGAGATCCATGAGGGTATAAACAAGTTCAAGTGTGAATGAGTGTGAACGGGAGAGGATTTATTCACATACTTTTTGGAGATATTTTTAGAGAATAAGTTATTAGTTATTTTTAGCTATTTTTAGCTATTTTTGTAAATAAAGCAAAAGCACACTATTTTTAGTGTGGCCCTCATGTATCTTCCATCCAGGACCTAATATGAATTACCTATTAATACGCATGCTCTCATAGAGTGTCCATGAGAGCATGTGGGAGGAGATTTGTCCTTATCTTGTGTCGTCTCTTTTCTCTCTCTTGTCTCTTGTTTATTTTCTGCGTACATGTGTCTGTGGAATACGATCGTCAATAGGAGCATCTCCTAAAAAAGGGCTATATGTAATTTCAATGATTAATGAAAAATAATGCACATTCGTGGCTCTTCTCTCTCTAACTCCCTATCTCGGGATGTGTGCATTGTTTGATGAAGCTATCTTTGCGCTACTTGTCAACAATGGCGATCACAAGAGTTTGGGCCCACACCCTCTTTGCGAGCTTTTCGTGACACATCCCTGATTAGGCAAGATCACCACGCTATTTCTGGCAGACATGAGGCACTGTTGGGTGCGTGATTTGAAGTCCACATGCGTTTTTTTTTTTTTTTTGAGCAAACAGGAAATTTAAAATTGATGCAAGAAGAAAAAAGGTACAAAGGGCCTTCCCAAAGGAAGGAAAACTTTACATCTTAAGGCCTTCAATATGCCATCTGATGAAGACTATCATACTATCTCTAGTGCTAGCTTTAGATTGAAGCAACTTGGATCTCCACTTATTACAAGGGTAGTTTTTAAAAATGAGCTGGGGGTTATCATCACCAGAAGAGCTAATACAGGCTTCTCTGAGACACCAATCAGTGAGTCTAACTAAGCCTATCATACAGGGGATAAAATAATCTTTACAATGTTTATCAAAGATTTTGCTATTCCTGTCTTTCCAAATAGCCCACAGGATGTGAGCTGTCATCAATTGCCAATAATATGGATATTCTCCTCCACATGCGTTTTTGCTCGTGGGGCTGTTTGGAGGCTTGTACCAGGCCACTATGCACAACTCTTGACGATCGTAGGGTTCAATCATCATCACAGTGGGACCTTATGCTCCCAGATAGCATTGATTGATGAATCGTAGCAAATTGCGCCACCTTGAAATTTGAGGCCTTGATTGGCACTGCAGTGCGTGATTATCAACTAGCCGCTTGTAGGGGATTCATGGTGTGTCAGAGCCAGGACGAAGCCATCATTAGTAACCGCCCTGCACTTCCCCGTTCCGGCAATGGTGGAGAGGATGACCATGGCAATCCTCGTATTCACTACAGCGGCATGCGCGGATGGGGCGTCGGTCGCTATCTCTGCTAAATACGGCCGTAGAATGCTAGTCTTCTTTTGCCCTTCATCCGCATAGGTAGCGCTAATTGCGACCGCAATTGGCACCCATTGTGGAGAATGCACGGGTATTCGTCTAGCGACATCAACTGGCCAATGATTTCGTTGTCGGTCTCGATTCTCAGAGGGCAGCTGGCGGCATGGGCCTTGACAATTGCACTGATTTCTCTCGGTGCGCCGCACACTAATGATGGAGCCAATGCTACTCCACAGAATGTTAATGATTAAGCATCAATGCCTTTTGGGCTCCAACACGTCTGGGGTCGGCATGTCCAGGTAATCACTGGCCGTTTCTAGGCCCATTTGATTCTGACCATTGGTTATCTATTCTGGCCCTTGCCATTACACAACGACTGCTTGCATTATCTATCACTTTCTAATTCGTTCTTCTCTATAATTGTGACCTCATCCAGAGCACACGTGAAAAAAAATGATGACAAAGCCAATAAGACAGCTCTAGCGTCGAGAGTTAGGGGCTGGATCCCAGAGCTAAGAAAGCATCACTACGACACAATGCCATACGACATGCCAATTATCCTTCAGAGCCTGCATTTTCCAGGAAGTTTCAACAAAATACATAAATAACCAAACAAACAAGTCAATTTTAGGCCCTGGCTGGATCACTTTTAGATGTATGAAAACACCAATTACCAACAAATTTTTCTTCACTCATTCTGTGTCAAGCATCTCTCATTATGCATGTTATCTTCCATACATTTTATAAATTATTCTCCTTTTCTTGCTTAATAAAGGGGGGGGGGGGTTCATGAGTATCTAGTGTAGTTTTGTGGAGACCCTTCATATCTCTTTAGTAAAGGATTAAGAAACCCCAAAACCTACTTACCATATTACACTATGGGAGTATTACATGGATACATTAGGCATGCATTGACAATTTTTCTACTTTCTTAAATGAAATGAACTTTCTCAAGGGATTGTGGGAATTCGTGTCCTCCAAGCATGCCATAATTCCATAAAGAAGATTGATACATGGACAATACACCTATTTGAATGATGCATGACCTTATCTTGGTGCACGGTTGCCTTCTATGCCATAATGAAGATCATTTCCTTGATGCATGCTTTTGGGGTCTTAATAATTCTTGTTTGGGAGGATGTAGTTCATTATGTGCTAAAGATGCATTTGAAGATTTTGTTGCATGGGCCACACTTTGGGAAAAAGTTATTGCTAGTTGTAAAAATGGAACAAAACTTTGGTATGGGATTTGCCTGTATAAAAGGAATTTGGAAAGGAAAAGGGGTGAATATGACTCTAATCCATCACTATGGGATTTACATGCATGATACCTAGACTATTGGATAAATTTATTGGTAGTTATGGGGAATTGCAAGAAAGAATTAAGCAATTACATACATTCTAGATGATGAATTACCATTTGAATTTAGAGTTTGTTTTAAAAAGAATGGCAAAATTGATTCATGTATGCATGAGCCCAAAAAATCCCAAAAGAATGGAAAATATGCACATAAGGATACATGAGTACTTTCACATGCACTAAAGGAAGAAAAGAATGATGACAAATTGTGTGTGAATCCCACATTTTCCTCTAATATTGATTCATTGCATGAGAAAATTGATCTTAAAAACAATTTTATTGATGAGCATACTCATAGTATGGTATCGATTGGTGATGATATGCATGGAAATATGTTGTATTTGGATGAGCATGGTATTGCACATAAGGAAGTATGTACACATGATATGCATACAAATGAATTCTCTACAACAAACACTTTGATGCATGATGATGAAATCCATATTATTCATGCGCCTCCATATTTTGATGCTCCTTGTAAAGAAAAAGATGAATCACATGCATATATAAATTCACATGTTGATGATGGAAAAGAAGATAGATATGCTCACATTTTTAGTAAAAATGAAAGCACATATGATGTTACATTATGTGACCTTGATGCTCCACCAAATTTTGATATCTATGATGATGATGATATGATCATATTGCATGATTCAAAGTATGATTCCTTACCTATATTTGATGTATATTATGATGATGATTTGGAATGAATTGATAATGTACATTCACATACTTGCATGGAGGCCACCTATAAGCATGATTCGATATTGTATGATTCTATTACACCCATGTTTGATGCATATAAGGGGTGTAATGAGGAAGAAGAAAAAGTTAGTGATATTTTTTCCATCTTTTTGATGCATAGTAATAAAGGGAATGATGGAAAAAGCATTATTTATATTAGCACACATGTTGCAAAATTGATTGAGAATTGCTGGAAACATTATTTGTCATTTATGGATCATCCTAGCCACCCAATTCACTTTATGTTTCAGTTCTATTTCTCTTATGAAGGAAAATTTACCTAATAAGGAAAGCATGAGTAGGTTTCCAAAGCATATCACACACAAAGGTAGCTTTGAAGTGTGCCACTCTTTGTTTGATTATTGATTGGGTAGATGCATATGGGATGGATATGATGAATAATAATCCATGTTCTCATTCTATATGTGAATATTATCTCACTGTTATGATTTGGAGATTTGTGATTGGTTCATTCCCTCATGTACTAATGATATTCATGTTTGGTGGAAGTTTTTGCTTGTTTATGCATATTCTAGGTTGCCAAAAAGATACAGTGATATGGAGCATTTTGATTGATAATGTTGAGCAATTTCATGTGCAATTTCAAAATTTGAAGCAAAGCATGGAGCATGATGATATGAAGTTTGATGACATGAAGCATGAAGATATGAAGAATTTTGAGCATGTTAAAGTGAAGATTGAAGACTCTCAACAAAGCTTATGCATTATCATTACATCGTATGACTCACTCTTATGGAGTCAAACTCATATTTTGTATCCTATGAGATGGATCTTGTTGTGTCTCAAAATGTATTCACAAATGATGTATTTCACCCTTTATAAAATTGTATATGATGACGAGAAATCACCCAACCACTTTTTGCATTCTCATATAGAATCATAATCTAGGAAGGGTGGCTTGTTATGTATATGAGGAGTATATTGTATATGTTAGCATACTCCCAGGAACTGTACTTTGCCCCTCATATATGTAATTTGTCCAGAATTGTATGGGCATTATTTTACCTTCCATACCATGGATTTGGGCCATGCACTTTGCTTCGTAGATAATGTTTCATAGGGTAGAAGCATTTAGAAAGCCTAGGATTAGTATGTCATGTGTGGGTTTGTATCCACCATGCATGCCGGTGTTAGGAGGCATATATGCATTGCACTTTATGAGTGGTTTGGGTTGATTAATGAATAAAATCCCTATTCTAAGGGTAATTTGAAGGCTGAGAGGTGGGAGCATCTCCTAAAAAAGGGTTATATTTAATTCCAATGCTTAATGAAAAATAATGCGCATTCGTGTCTCTTCTCTCTCTAACTCCCTGTCTCGGGATGTGTGCATTGTCTGATGAAGCTATCTCTGCACTACCTGTCAACATTTTCCCTTGTCAAATCCTCCATTTCTTCCATCTTTCTTTTTTCATCATCTTCTTGAATGGTTGTGTTGTTGTTAGATCTAACGTTGAGAACATCCCTTCATTGTGCATCTGTCTTATTTGTTCTTGATTTTGAAGCTTTTATTTTACATTCCCTCTATTCTCTTCTTCCATGTTGATTCCTGATATTATTCCTAGCTTCAACCCTTCAAAAGAATTATTTAGATAATCTTTAACCATAATTTTTAGTCATGTAAATTGATCATCTTGTTCTCCCTAATGCATTTGTAGATCCTCTAGGATTTTGATTACTATCTGATCAGTGGCTAGTTCCTTTTGTTCTATCTCTTCTTCTATTGGTTTGATTTCTTCTTGAACTAGAATTATGATTTCTTCTTTAATTTGAGTATTACTTTCCCTTATCTCCATAGCCTTTTTCCTATTCTTTATTGTTTTCTTCTAATCCTTTATTTCCCTTCTTTATAATCTCTTGCATCTTTAAGAGCATCTCTCATCATCTCTAAAAACTCTAGTAGGACCACTTTTGATTGTTTTTTTTGTTGTTCTTCCTTTGATTCTTCTTTTTCTTTGACATCAGTTATAGCAATGTCTTTAATTGGTTGTTCTTCCTAGTTTTTTTCTTTTGTAGTGGCAACAACCACGATTTCCTCTTGTTCTTTTTTAATCTCTTTTGTGGTTTCTAGCTCAAAGCCCATTGATGCCTCAAAAAGATTATCTAAATCAACATCTTTTTCAAATTCCTTGAGCTTATAAAAAAATATTCAGGTACATCCATGTTCTTTTGTTTATCTTTTATGCACAATGTTTGTTCTTATGATGGGATTCTTGAATTTCTTGATGATGTTTCTCATGCTTTTTCTTCTTTTGAGTATGTGGTTCTTGTAGTTTTTTTTCCTTTTTCCTCAGGACAATGCACAATGGCTCTAGCCATATTAAAAAGTATGATGTCATAACCTTCTAAATCACACATATGTATTGATTTTTGCTCACAAGCTGCTATATCTAGCGTTGCTAGTATTTGATCATATCCATAAGGTTCAAGATCTTTATTATCGAAATCCATCGGTATATAGCTAGGAGCATCCACTCCCTTTTCCAATATAAACTCTTCTTTGGTTAATTTGCACATTCCTCCATTTTTTGGTTTACATAACCATATGTGAGAATCATCATCAAATTCCAAGTCTCCTGTTGTACTTGATGCAATGGAAATTTCCCTTGTTTGATGAATTCTTTTCCAATCCCTTGGTGATATATCATGATATGATTTATTTTTCAAGTTCACCTTGGTAATGTTATCTTCATGTTCAAGGTACGTCAAGTAATTGTTTCCCAAATATTGAACAACTTTAAGCTGCCTTAGAAATGGTCTTCCAAGTATTATATCATAATTATTTAACTCTAGAAACTCCACCATAGACAACATATGCTTATAGATTATTCCACATGACTTCAAGTCAATTTGTTCTAACAACCCTATAGAATGTTCCATATGTCCATCTAGTAGTTGAAGTTTTAATTTGGTAGGTTTCAGCTTAGGTTTTCCCCATTTTTCGCATACCTCCTTTGTTATTATTGCTACTCTAGCTCCACTATCCAAAATATTTTGCACTTGATGTCCCTGGAAATGCATACATAGGTTTGTAAGTAAGAGTTGAATAATATCCCTAAGTACAAAGTACCACCACATATGAGTGAATCATGTATGTGGTAACATGGGGGAAAACCTCTAGCCAACACTAGAGTAAAAAATGCCCATGTATAGGGAAAAGGTTCACATCAAAGCTACTCAAGGAACACATAAGTGTAACAAACCCCCTTGGAGCGAATGATGTGAACACATACAGGGAGTGATAGATCAGCCCCCACAAGGTAATAAGCCTAAAGCTTTGTGAAAAACTTCAAACTTTTCTCGTGGAAGAGCTTTGGTGAATATGTGTGCCACATTATCTTGTGTAGGCACATATACCAAATCAATATCTCCTGCATGAAGATGCTCTCTCGCATAATGATAATCCACCTCAATATTGTTTGGTCCATGCATGAAATACTGGGTTTCATGCAATAGCCAATGCACTTTGATTATCAGTGAGAATATGCATAGCAACATCAATCTCCATGCAAAGAGCCATCAATAGTCATCTCAACCATATACACTCCACTATAGCTATGAAAACTACCGTGTACTCAGCTTCACAACTCGATGTTGCCACTATAGGTTGCTTCTTACTCAACCAAGATATGCATGAGTCTCCAAGGAAAAAGCAATTACCACTAGTGGACACGCGAGTATCATAACAACCAACCCAATCACTATCTGTAAAACCATGCAAGCATGGCTAAATATCTCTTCCATAAAAGAGACCTAAGCTCAAAGTGCCTTTGAGATATTTAAACACACGTTTCAATGCTTGTGAATGCTTAGTGCTAGGACTATGCATGAACCAACTCAACTCGGAAACTGCATACTGTATATCCAGCTTTATGTTGCATGCATATATAAGACATCCCACAACTTGTTGATAAAGAGGAGTGTCAAATGCATCACTCGAATCCTCAACTGAGAACCTAAATCCTGTCTCAACTGGTGTGGAAATTGTCTTGCAATCCTCAAAGTCAAAATGTTAAAGTATTTTGTCAACATACTTTGCTTGATGCATAACAATTTCCCCCTCAACGGATACAAATTGGATGCCAACATAGTAGCTCAAAAGACCAAGATAAGTGACATCAAAAGTATATTGCAAATCCGCCATAAGAATGTCAAGTTTTGTATCACATGACCCAGTCAAGAGTATATCATTGACATAAAGAACAAGCACTGTAAGGTTAGCCCATCTTCGCGTACATAGAGTGTGCTTTCAATTGAACTATATGTGAACCCAAGAGCAACCAAGTGCTTATGTATTTTGTCATACCATGCATGTGGAGCTTGCTTGAGACCATACAAGGCTTTATGCAAGTGACAAACTATATGCTCTTTCCCTTTCATGGCAAATCCAGGAGGTTGCTTCACGTAAACCTCTTCTTGCAAATCACCATTCAAGAAAGTTGTCTTTATGTCTAACTGATGTACTTTCCAACCTTGATGGGCAACCAATGCAACCATGGTACAAATGGTAGTCATGCGCGAATTAGGTGCAAAAGTCTCCTCATAGTCAATGCCATATTGTTGCGCATATCCTTTGGCAACAATCTAGCTTTGTAACGATCAATGCTACCATCAAACTTTCTCTTAATCTTGTAATCCCACTTTGTACCAATGGTAATTTTCCATTTTGGCAATTCACATAACTCCCAAGTACCATTCCTATGTATGGAATCCATTTTTGATTGCATAGCACTCATCCATTGTGGATCGTCACATGCATCTTCAAAAGTAAGTGGCTCTTCATTACATTTTGTTGCAATAATAGAATAATCCAGAAAATTACTTGATGCATGGTGAGAGCTTGATCTTGTTCTACCAAGTAAAGGTGCACTCAATTTGTTGTCCTGCAAAGTTTGTTTCAGCCAAGTTGGCATACTTTGTGCACTCTTGATAGACATGTGTTCATTGTGTAATACATCATCAACTTGTATATCATGCGCGGGCTGAATTTCATGCTCATTTTTAGCCATATTTTTACACAAATGTTCATTGGTATGTGGCTGGAAATTTCCAACAGTTTTGACAATTTTTGGCTGAAAAACTTAAACCATATTTGGTTGGAAATTCTCTACATTTTCAGCTCTATTTTGTTGGAATGTTTTAGCCCTTTGAGCTCAGTTGGTTGGTCTACATGGCCATAGTCAATCACACCATTTTGGAACAAAGGCATGAGTGTATCGAACACATCTTGTGAGGTAACTATTGGCTGTTTTTTGCATTCAAGTAGAGGGAAAACTGAATTTTCAGCAAATACCACATCTTGACTCACAATAATTGTGTTCTTCAATGGATGGTACAAACAATATCCCTTACTTTCAACACTATAATCAACAAATATACATTTCTTTGCCTTGTCATCAAGTTTGTGACATTGTTATGATGGCACAAGAGCATATGCCAAACAACCAAACATCCTCATATGACTAACCATATGTTTATGTCCACTCCAAGCCTCATAAGGAGTGATGAATCTCAATGCTTTTTTAGGGTAGGGATTCAACACATAGTTTGCACACAGGACTGCTTCCATCCAAAACATATCAGGAAGGTGCTTTCATTTAACCATGCATTGTGCCATTTCAAGGAGAGTTCTATTTTTATGCTCGGCAACACCATTTTGCTAAGGTGTATATGGCACCGTACATTGGTGTGAAATACCTCTTTCACAAAGAAAAACATTAAAATCATGTGACATGTATTCGCCACCACGATCTATGGGTAGAATCAAAAGCTTTTGTGAAGAACAATTTTCAACCATAGCTAACAATGCTTTGAAGCAAGAAAATACATCGTTCTTTGCTTTCATAGGATACACCCATGTATGGTGAGTAGTGTAATCAATGAAGGTAACAAAATATACATGCTTCCCAAAAGATGGAGTCTTGATGGGACCACATACATCACTATGAACAAGCTGCAATTTTCTTGCAGTGTGTATGACTATCTTTTGGAAAAGAAGTACCATGCATTTTTCCAAGAATGCAACCTTCACATGCATGCTTTTCAATGGACTCAAGTGTTGGCAAACCAATAAACATGTCCTTTTTTTGCAAGTAAATCAAACCATTGAAGTTCAAGTGACCAAAACGAGCATGCCAGCTCCATTTTAGCCACGGAAGAAGTATGAGCAACCAACACATTTGAGGTAGCCCTCTTGTATGTATCCATGCGATAAAAACCATTACATAATGTACGAGACATCATGATAATATCACCATTGCTGAAATCATGAACCATACACTTAACATCAACAAAGTGTACATGAAGTGCAGCTTTGGCAATCAATGGAACTAAAATCAAGTTCTTCTTGATACGGAGCACATATAATGCTTTTTTCAAGAGAATCACACCTCCATTTGCAGTTGTATGCTCAATTTCTCCTACTCCAATGATAGGATAAGAGGAATTGTTTGGAGACACCACATCTCCTCCTTTGGGTGCATCTTTCAAAGATGCAAAAAACCTTTTGCATGAAGTTATGTGCTTTGGAGCACCACTATCGAAGAACCAATCCAAATCAGCCTCACTCACAACCATAAAATTAGAATGCAAAGATGCATCATAATGACATGTAACAACTGTAAGACAATAGTTACGCAATATAACACAGGAGCAATAGCAGAGAAGATAACAGATATAGGAGAATCTCAACAATTTTCTACTAGCAGCAAGTACAAAGATGATGGCGTTGTCCACCCGTGCGCTCTCAAGGTAGAGCTTAAATGGTGATCTAGACAACTCTAGATAGGGAGATACAAGGTAGAGGTATGCTGGCTCAACTCAATGTCTTATGTAGTGCAGAAGTCATGTATATATAGGATCATGGGTGGCCTGCCATGGACGGCTATACATGGGCGGTAGAGCGTGGGCGGCCACCGCCCGCGTAATTGCCATACACGGCTTAGACTGGTTGAACCGACCTAACAAATATAAATGATTTCTGACTCCGACAGGGAATATTCCATGGAATATTCCCTTTACCGTCGCGCCGGGGGCGCTGCCCCCTGACCCCCACCAGGGGGCCCGCTGGCCCCTTGGGACCCCCCAGCCAGGGGGCCCGTTGGCCCCCTTGGACCCCCCAGCCGGGGCTGCTCACCGCTGCCCCGGACCCCACAATTGGGGACCCTGGTAACTCCCTTTCCTTATAATATCTTACATGGTCCAATATGACCTTCATCCAACATTCAAGTTGGGATTCCCATCAATTGGGTAATGCACGCTTGGCTTCTCCTCATAAAGGGGGCCTTACAAAATGTGCATACAATCATGAGGGGTAGACGTTGATCATACTCTAACACCCCCCCCTCAATGTTTACCGATGATAAATCAAGTAGGTCTCGGTACTATGCCCATCTGTTGAAGATGCTTGTTGAGCTGCTCTCTTCCAAGTGCTTTAGTGAATATGTCAGCACAATTTGCCTCTGTTGGGCAATATTCTAGCTCCACAATTTCATCTTCAATTAGCTCACGAATGTAATGGTACTGTACTTCTATGTGCTTGGTGCGAGCATGAAATACTGGGTTCTTTGCAATAGCCATACAACTTTGATTATCACACTTGAGTACAATTGGCATATTTGATGGAAAGCCTATATCTGCAAGAATTCTCCTTAACCAGACTGCCTCACAAGAAGCAAAACAAGCTGCTTTGTACTCTGCTTCAGTGGAGGAGAGTGCGAGAGTTGGTTGCTTCCTACTTACCCAAGAAAATATTCCTGAACCAAGTGAGAAACAATATCCAAAAACTGATTTTCTAGAATCACAATCTCCAGCCCAATCTGAATCACAATATCCTTGGAGTGTATCACCTGTGGTATACAAAATACCAAAATCCAAGGTTCCTGCAATGTACCTTAGAATTCGCATTCCAGCATTCCAGTGACTCTCCTTAGGTTTGTTGGAAAACCTGCTTAACACTCCAACAACATAGCAAATGTCTGGTCTAGTGTTGCACAGAAAAATAAGACTTCCAACGAGCTTCCTATACTTCTTAGCATCTACATCAGGCATGTTATCATCCATAGATAGCTTATGATTTACCTCCATAGGTGTGCTAGTTGGTTTGCAGTCCATCATTCCAAATGCCTTGAGAATTTCTTTGGAATATTTTTGTTGTGAGATGAAAATGCCATCCTTCCTTTGCCATACTTCAATTCCCAAACAAAAATGGAGTAGACCTAAGTCTGTCATTTCAAACTCAGTTCCCAAGCTGATCCGAGTTTGATTGATGAGTTCCTGATGATCTCCTGTAATGATCAAATCATCTACATATACAATGACAACAACTAGCTTGCTATCCCTTTTCGTTACATACAAGTTAGCATCAGAAGTACTTCTTTCAAAACCCATATTTTTGAAAAAATGATCAATTCGTTGGTACCAAGCCCGTGGAGCTTGCTTAAGTCCATACAAAGCTTTCTTCAACCTGCAAACTTTATTTTCTGAATTGGGCACCTCCAATCCTGGTGGTTGAGATACATATACCTCCTCCTTGAGGTGACCATTCAAAAATGCAGATTTGACATCCATCTGGAAAATAGGCCAAGACTTTTGTGCAGCTACTGCAAGTACCGTCCGAATAGTTGTCATGCGTGCTGTTGGTGCAAAAGTTTCTTGAACATCAAATCCTTCAATCTGTGAAAAACCCTGTGCAACTAATCGTGCCTTATACTTTTCTAATGTTCCATCAGCTTTATACTTAGCTTTCCAAATCCATTTAGTACCTACTACCTTCTTCTTTGGCGGCAAGTCGACTAGATCCCATGTATCATTTTTGAGTATACTATCATACTCAGACTGCATTGCCGCTCTCCAATCTGGATCATCAATGGCTTCTTCTATGGTGGTAGGTTCCTTTATTGAACCCATGATATCTGCCATTAGAGCCATGTTAACAATGTGTTCTGAGGCTCTTCTTTGCTCCTCTATTCTCTTTGATCTTCGTAATCCATCCGATGATGATTCTGGTGCATCTACATGGGGATTGTGATCATCAAAGAGCTGTTGTGCCCACTTCGGTAGTGGCTTACGCTGTGCAGCTACAATTGGTTGGCTTTTTATTGAGGAAATTTCTCCATCAGATGTTTCCTCCTCCTCAACTTTAACCTGTCTTTTGATAGGCACAAGGTGAGATATTTCTCCGTTTGATGAGATATTAGATTTACCTTTATCTTCTACTAAGTGTGGTCGTTCATCAAACACCACATCTCGGCTGACAAAAATCTTCCTTGCCTCAGGATCCCATAACCTGTATGCTTTAGACTCTTCACTATATCCTAGGAAGACACACTTTTTGCTTTTTGAATCCAACTTTGATCTTGTTGAATCAGGAATATGTGCATAACAGAAACAACCAAAAATTCTGAAATGCAAAACTGAAGGCTTTTTACCAGAATATGCTTCTTGAGGAGTCATCCCCTTCAGAGCTTTTGTGTAGCTTCGATTGAGGATGTAGACTGCTGTATTGACTGCTTCTGCCCAGAATGAATCAGGCATGTCTTGAGCCTTTAACATACAACGAGCCATTTCAACTACTGTCCTGTTCCTGCGCTCAACAACGCCATTTTGTTGAGGTGTATGAGCTGTGGTAAGTTGCCTTTTCACACCATGCTCCTTACAGTAATTGTTGACTTCTGTTGACAAGAATTCACCTCCTCTATCTGTTCTAAATTTCTTCAGTTTCCTTCCTGATTCACTTTCTACATACTTATGCCACGCTTTAAATTTTTCAAAAGCATCAGCCTTCTCTCGAATGAAATAAACCCACATCTTTCTACTATAATCGTCGACTAACAGCAAGAAGTAGAAAGATCCTCCTAAAGCAGGTGTAGACATTTTACCGCAGAGATCAGCATGTACCAACTCTAGAGGAGCTTGAGATCGATTGCTGGTCTCTCTTGGAAATGCCTTTCGTTGTTGCTTGCCCATCATACAAGCTTCACAAGGTTCCTGCAACTCTGAAAATGCAGGCAAATGAGCAACCATCCCTGTTCGTTGCATCTCCTTCAAAACTGCAAATCCGAGATGCCCAAATCGTTGGTGCCATAACCTGCTTACATCTTTATCTTTTGTAGCAGTTAAAGCACTTAACTCATACAAGTTATCCCGTCGTGTGCCTTTACCTACAACATTACCTGATGAATCCATGATTTCCGCACCACTCTTATTGAAGTGAACTTCGAGTCCACGATCTGTTATTGCAGAAACTGACAACAAATTTCTTTTGAGTGTAGGTACATAGAGAACATCGGATAACTTTTTCTCAACACCTGGAGAAGTGATAAAAGAGATGGTTCCAATTCCTTTAGCTGGACACTTGGAGTCGTTTCCCACCACTACATTGATGGATTCCCGCAGAGGCACTAGGGAACTATACCAATCCTTTTTACTAGTCATATGGCGAGAAGCTCCACTATCTAAAATCCATGGCTCATCAACACGAGCTTGAGCAGATGAACATACCTCTTCAATAGCTACCCAAAGTTCCAGCTCTGTGTTGTTTGCAGACTCTTTGTTCTTCCATGATGATTTTACAGTCCCATTCCGTTCATCAGCTTGCTTCTTTCTGCAATCCTTGATGGCATGGCCTTTCTTTTCACAATAGAAGCAACTTCCTGTGAACTTTTTCTTCTTTGGCTTCTTCTTTGATCCCTCTGAAGAGCCTTTAACTTTTGCATTTGCTGAGAATGCAGCATCAGTTGTACTTTGCCGATTCTTCAGCCGCATCTCTTCTTCTAAAAGCATGGCACAAAACTCTTCAAATGTAACAGGAGTTGGCCTTACCTGAGTGTTAAGGGCTGTTACTAATCCATCATACTTTGCTGGAAGAACACGTACAGATCTTCGAGCTAGCTCTTCTGGTGTTATAACAACACCAACTGCAGCCAATTGATCTTGAAGATGCTTTATCCGTTTGATAAAATCTTCAGCCTTTTCAGAATCAGAATGCTTTTCATTTGCCAACTGATTTTCTAAATTCTGTATCCTAGTGTGGTTCTTGGTCTCATATTGTCGAGCCAATATGCCCCAAGCCTCATGTGCTTTAGTAGTATGTTGAACTAAAGTAAGCACAGAATCACTTACACTAGTGACAATCGCACATAATGCATCAGCATTCCGCCTCTTCCAAGCTCGTAGAAGATCTGGATCTGGCTGAATCATCAATCTTGAATTTGCTGGATCTTCAACTGGTATAGGCTCTGGATCCAATCCCATCGGTCCCATGACAGTGTCAAGTAATTCATAGGAGTCCAAAATTGTAGAAATTTTGAACTTCCAGAGTGTATAGTTGGTTCCATCCAGCTTCCCTTCAGTGAATGCAGGTGGACGAATTCGAATAGGTGCAGCATTAACATTAGGTGAAGCACCAAGACTAGTGTTCGACGATGAAGCCATCATGTAATCACTTGAATAATCTACTGATATTCTAGTCTGCTAGTAGGCTAAAATAATGATACTTTTCTCAAGCTATTCGAACCTTACAGCTCTGATACCATGTAAGACAATAGTTACGCAATATAACACAGGAGCAATAGCAGAGAAGATAACAGATATAGGAGAATCTCAACAATTTTCTACTAGCAGCAAGTACAAAGATGATGGCGTTGTCCACCCGTGCGCTCTCAAGGTAGAGCTTAAATGGTGATCTAGACAACTCTAGATAGGGAGATACAAGGTAGAGGTATGTTGGCTCAACTCAATGTCTTAGGTAGTGCAGAAGTCATGTATATATAGGATCATGGGTGGCCTGCCATGAACGGCTATACATGGGCGGTAGAGCGTGGGCGGCCACCGCCCGCGTAATTGCCATACACGGCTTAGACTGGTTGAACCGACCTAACAAATATAAATGATTTCTGACTCCGATAGGGAATATTCCATGGAATATTCCCTTTACCGTCGCGCCGAGGGTGCTGCCCCCGGACCCCCACCAGGGGGCCCGCTGGCCCCCTGGGACCTCCCAGCCAGGGGGCCCGTTGGCCCCCTTGGACCCCCCAGCCGGGGCTGCTCACCGCTGCCCCGGACCCCACAATTGGGGACCCTGGTAACTCCCTTTCCTTATAATATCTTACATGGTCCAATATGACCTTCATCCAACATTCAAGTTGGGATTCCCATCAATTGGGTAATGCACGCTTGGCTTCTCCTCATAAAGGGGGCCTTACAAAATGTGCATACAATCATGAGGGGTAGACATTGATCATACTCTAACAACAACACATGCCCAAAAATCTTGAGCCATCTATAGCTTCATCATTCTTTGCATTTGATGAATTTTCAGCAATAGACATTCGAGATTCCTTCTTCTTTTCATTATGCTTAGCAAGCTTTCTACACTCATCAATAGTATGACCAGCCTTTTGGCAATATTTGCATCTCTTCTTCTTTTACAAATCAGCATCATTAGAGGAATGAGTGGAAGAGGAAGCTTGAGGCTTTGGTTTTGATGAACCCAAAGTTGAACCATACTTGTTTTTCCCCTTTTGTGATACAACAAATGCTTGTGTTCCCTCAATCAAACCACTCCTATTCACTCTAGATTGCTCTTCTTGCACAAGAAGAGACACAACTCATCAAATGCATACATAATGGGATTCCCTTTTGCAACCAAATGGAGTGTAGTAGCAAAGATTTGAAAAGATTCTAGCAATCCTTTCAACAATGTAGAGATGAGTGATGCATCCAGAATAATCTCATCTATGTTTGCCAGTTGCTCTTTCAAATATTTGATGCATGTCACATACACATCCATAGACTCATTTTCAGCCATACATACATCCTTTAGTTTCTTCCTCAAGTATGCAACACATGCTTCATTATGCACGAAATACAAAGAAGCGAGTGTCCCATGCCTGTCTTGATGTAGGACATGACGGAATGTGTGGAACTATATGATGCTTCACAAAAAGCGTAATCAATGCATGAGCTTGAGCATCTTTTCCATCCCATATAAGTTGGTCCTGTGTAGGTGGAGAAGGAGAAACCAATGTACTTGAAGAAGAAGAAGCTCCATCTATGATAGTAGACTGTGAGAACATGCGGGCCTTCGATCTACATCTGCCACTATGTTGCAAAGTTGTTTTGCAACAAGAGCATGCTTCATCATGTAAAACCACATTGGATAGTTAGCCCCATCAAGATTATGTTCAGCTTGAAGCATGCCAAACAAGTCATTGTTGCCCACCATTTCACTAAAGAACAAGAATAAGAATGTGAAAAAATCTTCACTTTGCCAAAAGTTGAAATGAATGCTGAAATTTCAACTCACAAACCCTCACTCTAATGGCAATTTTGATCACACAAATAACTTCAAAATGGGAGTAAAATTATAGTGCAACTTTTGGAAATGTTTCTTGGCTGCTCAAATTCATTGTTCTATGCTCCGAAGTCAATTTGCATTGTTAAAAGTGCACGCATGTCGCGACGCGAAAAATCGAAACTTGAGAAGGAGTTGAGCTTGCTTTGATACCACTGTTGGGTGTGTGTCTCTCGCACTTCTACACACATCCAACATTCTTGAAGTGTGTTCTTCCTTCATTGTTACTTGATTTATGCACCATCTTCTCAATTCAGGGTTTTATTTCATTAATTCTTGCCAAGAAATTTTATATGTAATTTCCATGTAATGCAATTGTTCCAAAATGTTAGCCTTGTGCAACTAATCATGTATTTTCATTTTTCTATAGCTAACACTCCTTTCATCCATTATTTCTTCCACTAATTTTCCTTCACCTTCTTCCATAATATGTGCTTTTTGAAGATCATTGTCTTGAACACCATCTTCATCACCTTCAATAATTGTATTTGCAAGTGTATCAGGATGTTTTTCAACACCTTGCACAATATTCCACAAACCTTTTGCTACCAATTTATGATGCATCATATATGCCCATTATGGGTAATTAGTTCCATCCAACTTATCCTCAACAACTAACATATGGAATACATCACTTCTTTTGGCCATGGCTAGTGACTAAATACCTTGATGGAGAAAATTAGTTGTATCTCAAAAAGTTGAGAGAGACACCATGTTGAGCTATGCTAAACCTATAATAGACTTCGAGACACTTGTACTGGCAAACCATAACCTATATATATGTTTGGCACAAAGGGACAAAAGTTCCTACACAATCATTGCAACAGTGCATTCAGAGGCTGAAATGAGCTCATATCAAAACTTTGATGCCACAAAGCGAATCCATTTTGAACTCCTAATCGCCCTGATTATGGTCACCATTTTTTTTATAATTCTAAGAGTGTGATTGGAGGGGTGTTGTCAATGTCTTAGATGAAGTGGCATCCTACTCTGATACCAATCATTGGAGTTTGAGATCTACAAAACCACATAAACAACACAAGGAGGAAGAAGAACTTGGAGCACAACACAATAAAGAACGTATTACAAAGTGAATGTACAAAGATAAGTGACTCCTTAGGGTTATAGGCATATATACAAGATGGGGGGAAAACACTCCTAAAGAGGGAAAAAAGTGCCCCTGTGCTCCTAAGTTGTTCACACACATCACTACTGAAATATATCAACATTGTATTGAAGAGATATTGAGTTTGAGTGAAAGTCACTACACGATGGCATGGATGCACACTAGCTTCTTCAATTCTTATGATGAGTTACAAAACAAGATCAACCAGTTACACAGTCAACAACCATCTACCAACACACAAGTGCTAGAGGCCATCCCAATTAGTGTCACTCCATAAGAGATTGAGGCTTTGCAAAAGTAGGTAGAAGAGTTGCAAACCAAGCTATTATAGTATCAACAAACACTATCTCCTAGAACATTAAGTTTTGCATCAACATCACAATGCATATGGTGGTATGGGATGCCGTACTTTTAGTGATGGAGGCCCAAGATCAAGTTCAAAGACCACATTCAAGACTTGAAATGTCCTAAGTTGGCCAATTATGAAATTGATTTATAATTTTTTTCGGTCAAATTGGAGTTTAATTAACAAAAATGAGGGAACACTTCTTTCATACATTCTACCAGGATCTTAAATATTGAATTGGGCAAATTAGTCCTCTAGTTGAGAAAGATTTCAATGGATGTTGATTAGACATGGACCATCAAGTGATTTTCAAGAAAGTTTTCAAAGTCTTGAAAAAGTTAGAGTACCCACTTATTTTGCTACATCCATGCACAAGAGGTGTATAGAAATCGACAAGTTAGTAGTTTGGATGAAGATATATTCCATCTAATTCACATGTTTGTGCTATGAATTCCTAGTCTACACATAAAGAAACAATGAACTTGGTAGGGATGTTTTGTCCACACTTATCATTCTTTCTATTTTTTGCACTAGATTCAACTTATCAAGTGCAAAGCTAGATGGCCTTTTGAATGATTTAGCTAGGGAACAAGCCATGATCCAATTCCCCTCTTTTTGAATCCACTGTGGGATAGGATCTCGGTCTCGCTAAAGAGGTTGATGAGATAGATGATAACCATACTCCACAGTTTGGACCATGGGGTTAGGGGGAAAACTACTATATAGTTACAACTTGCATATTTTTGAGGTTGAAAACACTCTTCAAGGTGGAGCAAGATGTCAGAAAGTGGCTTGAGAAGGCTCAAGTTAATGAAAACATTAAGTACTTTAGGAATATTAGACAACCATGAGCCTAGCCTAGTGGTTAAGCCTCAAGGGTGATAAGGAAGGGGTCTTGGTTCAATCCCCATGAGTTCCATGAGGAGATTATTTTGCATATAGACTCTCTAGAGCCTTGTATAAGCATCCATACAAGTTAACATGAGATTACTTGAGTAATGTGGAGAGTTACTCAAGTGGTGAGTGCACCTACCATTAGTGGACTCCCAGTGGAAAGTGCTAAACTAGTGGTGGAGATTGCACATGCATGTGTGGAATTCAACTACTCCAAAGTTCATAATTAGTCCCGAATCTATATAATGGTAGGTGAGGTGGAGATTCATAGGTCATTCTCTCAAGTGTGGAAGTTAGGTTTTGAACAAAGAACTTTTTTTTTTTCTTTTTTACTATAGCCAAGATGCCAAACTCTCATTGTAAAAGAAAACAATGGTGGAAATATTTATCAACTTGATGTTAAGAATGCCTTAATCAATGGACACTTGGAAGAGGTGGTTTACATGGAATAACCACAAGGTTTTGTCAACGATGGGTATGAAAAATATGTATATATGTTGAAGAAGGCTTTCTATGGCCTAAATCGAGCACCTAGGGTCTGGAACGGAAGGTTGATGGAGTATTTAATGAAGTATGGATATAAAAAGAAATGTAGAACCATCTCTATTATGAAGAAGGAATGTAAAAACCGAGTCTAAATTTTTATCAACGTGGACGATCTAATCCATGGAGAAATGGTAAAAGATGTATCAAATATATAAAGAGCAATCTTGAAAGAGACTTTATGATTTCTAATTTAGAAAATCTTAGATATTTCTAAGGTATAGAATTTGGATACAAATTAAAAGGAATCTGGCTGGTTCAAAGGGAGTATATTTTGGTTATGTTTTAGAAGCTTGGAGTAACAGAATGAAAGCCATTATCCAATATGATGGAATTGAAGATAAAAGTTAGCTCTATGAAGGTCAACATAGTGGAAAGTGTATCCTTATATGGGTCTATAGTAGGATCTTCAGTAGGGGTTCTTTCACAATACATGCATGAACCTAGTGTCCTTCATCTTCAAGGGACAAAAAGATGTTATTATACCTAAAGGGAACAAGAAATCTACTATCCCATTGACTATGATTTGTAAGTGAAAGCATTCTCAAATGTACATTGTTTTGGGTCAAAGAAAGATACGAGTAGGAGTGGCTACGAAGTGATGCTAGGTTTCAAATTGATCTCCTAGAGCTCAAAGAATAAACTTAGAACTTCATCAACTTCTATTGAGTGAGAATAAAGAAGTCTAGCCCAAGTCATATGTGAAGTTGTGTAGCTAATAAATCTCTATTTAATATGAGTAGTTTATATTATGCAAGGATAAGCATTTACAAGGTCACTATCATTTTGTGAGGGAGAAATTTATATCTAAAGATGTGAAAGTTCATTACGAGAGCATCAAAGATGGAAGCTATTTTCATCAAGGAATTAGAGCTCACCAAACTTTCAAATTTCAAACAAGGTGAAGCCATATGTCCACAACTAGTTTTGCAAAGTTCATCAAAGTCAGATGCATTTTAGATGCTATCATGGACATACGGGAAGTTCTTGAGTATACTAAGGAATCTAACCAAAGTTTGGTATTTTTCAAAATCGACTTTAAGTACAGAAATATCAAAGGCTTTCTGATTCCTTGGAGATATGACCAAATGGTACTAAGAATGTTTGTTAATGACAGTAATGCCTTTATTCAAAATGAGGAATGATGTATCTCCAATTTTTGGTCATGGTTGGATGTCTTCTTCTTTACCTTGAGCTCCCAAATTAACCAAGTCTTCCTTCAGAATGACTTCTCAACCACCTCCCCGGTTTCCATGCAACCAAGGGTGCATGTAGCTTATTTTGGCCAGGTGTTTTCAAGCTGATGGATATTCCTTTGGGTTTTGAGGTCTCTATGAGCTAGAAGTGGGACTGGGTTCTTAATAAGATGGAATCTCAGGCTTAAATGCTAGAAAGGTATGCAATTGACATTGTAGGTAGAGAGATGGTGATCAACTCATTCTTACTTTCTTTCATCATCTATTTTCTCACCTGTTGGAGATTGACCAACTTAAAGTTAATGAAAACAAAAAGAATATGTAGGAATTTTCTATGGATGGGTGACCCCAACTAGAGAGGAACATTGAAAATCAAATAGGAGATTTGCACTTGCCTAAAGGAGCAGGTGACGTTGGTATTTTGGATGTTGAAGCTATGGTGGCTAACAAGCAAGCATCCAAATGGGTATTTCAAGCTTGGATAAACAACAAGGAATCATGGTTGGAACAGGTCTTCAGAAATAGTTATAACCTTACTCTATTGGGTGCCTCTAGGTGGCAAGGTCTTAATCTCCTTGCTCTTCTATTTTCCTTGATCCCGATTTCCTCCATTGGCCTCCCTTTGGTCGATCTAGAATAAGATGAAGCAACATTTCACGACTAGCAACAATTGGAAAGTGAGTGGCTGGAATTAGACAAAAAAATGACTCCATTTGGTTTTCTGATCTTTGATATTCAGGGAATCGGAAAGGAGAGGCTCTAAAGATAAGAACCTCCTTTGGAAGATTTGGAAAAGTGTCCTCCTTGAACCTTTTGGCTACAAAGATAAGAAATAGCAGGAGTTGTCCCCCCCCCCCCCCCCCCGCCCCAGGCCTTTGAACAACATAGAGTCTTTGTAATAGAGATCAACAAGACTCAAAACAAATGGTTCCCATATAAAGGAGATCAAACCATCATAAAGCTCCTAAGCTCTTCCCAATAATATTACCCTTTTTCAAAGTGATAAAGTTCCATGCCTTTTTTGTTTCTCTTTCTTTTCTCTTGTGTTCTCTCCTTTTGTTCGTTCATTTCATCTACGTTTCACACAATTCAATAGTCTATGAGCCAAACAACTGATCACTTCACCAAATAGCCGCATAACAATTGATCACTTCACCAAGCAAACTTTGCTTCCAATTAACTTATCGAGCCAACAAAAAGAGCTTGTTGAAACTCCCAAATCACAATGCTCTTAGGATATAGAAAAAGAAAAGGTGAGCTAAGTCTTCCCATCCACTAAAGCATCTCTTATACTACGCGGAAACACCACAAAATTTATTGGCTTTGATATTGATCTGGATCCCAAGTAGAGAATCTTCCACATGAGGACTACTTTCTTGTTCTCAATAAGAGGGTGACGTAGGCCCTTGAACTTGAGATCCCATCTTATCCATGTCTACTTCAAACAGCACTTCTTGTTTAAAGAGTGATGGAAGCCTAAATTTCTTCTGATTCTTGGAATATCCTCCATCTTATTGCCATTGTGCTAGTTTCAACCCTTTAGGTGGGGGGATCCTAGCTGAGCAAGAGGTGGATCCTCGAGTCATCAAGCATTGATTTTGTGCCTTAACAGACACTAGTCTTCATAGTCAACTTTGGAAGTCATCCCCAGCATTGATTATGTGCCTTAAGAGACACTAGACTTTCATACTCTAGACTCTTTCATGACTTATTCGAACATGACCATAAAAGTTTTAACATTGGTCGAGAACCATAACTTGGGGGATTGTGTTTTTTTGCCTCTTAGGGGGGGGGGTCAAGGGCTTAATTTCCATGAGGTGCACTAACTGAACGACCCTTTACCTTTGAGATGGGATGAAGGGATGTGTTTTGTGACATCTCTTGTTGGTCTTTGAACATTTTGGATGGAATCTATCCATGACATTAAGGTTCGTGCATGATGTGGGCAACATTTCAATAGTTCAAACCAATCTTTTCATTTGACCTTAGGATTGACCATTTCAATTTCGTATTCTTAGTGGGCCTTCACGTTTTGTTCATCCTTAAGAGGTTCTAGGTTATTCTACGTTTTGTGGCATTTGGGAATTCCAATGGGTACTATGCCCTTCATTGTTAACTTACACGTTCAATTAATTCGAGCCCAAAGAGATGTAGATCATATGATAATATTCCCCGTTAATAAGATAATATCATTTTTTTTTTCAAAAGGAAGTTGAATCTTTGAGATCTACTCCTCTTGATGGCTTGAATTAATTAAGCAGAATGAAAGGGGCATGGAACCCTCTGAATCCCACAAAAGTAAGGGTTGAACACCTAACATCTTCTAGAATACAGAGTCCAAAGGTCCCCTTAAGAGTAGAGAGTAGGAAGGAACAACCCTAAGGATAGACAGGACAACCGATTCACAAAAGTAAGGGTTGAACACCTAACATCTACTAGAATACAGAGTCCAAAGATCCCCTTAAGAGTAGAGAGTAGGAAGGAACAACCCTAATGATAGAGAGGAGAACCGATTTCAATGAGTTTTTGCCCAAGGTCCATGGATCCCCCAAGGGGTTGACTTCTTTTTTTGATCACATTAAGTGGTGAGGGATATTTTGAAAGCATAGCGCGAGGGTTGAACCCACACCCCAACCAAGAGAGGCAAGAACTTCAACCGAATGAAGTAGCGTTTCTAAAGAAAATATCAATTGTTGGGGGAAAACAAATATCAATTGTTGGGAGTGGATGGTGTAACACCTTGGAGTGTGGATTGGAATTCCATGATCCAAGACCTTTAGACCTACTGTGGATTGAAATTCCATGATGCAAGACCGACTTGCTGTTAACCTTTGAAAGGTAGAAATTAAGAAGATCCAAGAGTGCCTGAGTTGTTCTTTCTAAATTTCAAACCTCAAAAAAAGAGAACGTGGACTGAACAAAACCAAAGTCTTTAAAGAAAAAAAAAATCAATATTTAAAACCAAAAGCCCCCTTTTGATTGACGCTATTGTCATTCAACAGAAAAAATGGGAGACTGGACAATGCCATTGTGCCAAGCAAGCGATCTTTCATCGTGTTTGACTTTCCAAAACACAACGGGAGACAGTCGAAGCGCAACTGAAGGTGATGGTACCTAAGACGACGAATTGACCGAGGGATCGCTGAACGTGTTAACTTTTGGTTACTCTGGAGTGATTGAAGGGATGCGATATCAGATGGTCGAAGGCGTGAATCATGATTGTCATGCGCTTCAATGCGATGAACTAAGCCTGATCATTCACTCATATTTGCGTTCCGTTGACCGCCATACCATGGCTTCATGCGCAAGAGTGTGTTTCTTGACCGTACGTATCACCATTGCTGTCTTCATATCGATATTCGCGTCTGTGCTTCCATTGTCCATTACAGCATCGACAGGCGGCGGTTCTCTCGCCTCGCGGGATAGTACAGTGCTTAATGTACTTCTTCCTGTTAGCGGCAATAATAAGTTTCTACGCTGCCATAACCAGAGCACGCCCCCTAGAATCGAAGGATTCTGCAAGGATGTCTTCATTCATGCCCTCTCATTTCTCTTTTCGACAATCAGCTGGACGCCTATCAAGTATACATGCGCCGAAACGGGTTATACGCAATTGGTTCGCTTCTTGAACGAGAGTCAGGTTTGTATACTGACTTCCTTGACAGAAAAGGACACTAACACTTTCGCATGCTGTGGATTTGTATTTATGGAACAGTCAAATGTTGTTTTCACAGTTTAACATCCTTTCGGTGTTTCAACATGAATATGTAGCTAACAACATTCCTGTTTGTTCAGGAATTCGATGCCGTCATCGGGGATATAGCTATAACTTCAGAACGCTTAAATCTTGCAAGCTTCACGCAGGCATATGTCGAATCGGGAATCGTCATGGTCACACTCGATGATGATTTTGCTCGAAATTGGCCTCACTTATTTTTTGAACCTTTTGATCCTGTAACTTGGTCCATACTGGTTGGATCGATACTTGTAGTAGGTTTTACATTATGGCTCCTCGAGGACAACATCACTCTGCAGCAGCATTCCTCTCAACCCGCAAAGTCGGGATTCGCGGAGTTTAGCAGAACATTATGGTAGATTCATACTGCTTGCATTAGTTATGGTTTTACATTTGATAGATACGATTTATGGATCAGGAAGAAATCCAGATCAGTAAAGACCTCACATTTTCAGAAAAGAAAGAAAAATTGAAGATCGTCGAAGGAATCTAAATTGTTTAGATAGATTTGAAGCTTTTCTGTATCTGTTTTGCTGGATCAAAAGGATCAAAAGCATGTTGATAACAACGAGACTCGCTATAGACAGAGCAATGAGAGAATGTTAAGCTGATTGCAGACTAATTCAACATGAAAATAGTTCTAGAGACGAAGGAAAATAGTACTAGAGGTTTCTTTCAAACATAAGAGTAACCATTCATGCCAGCTATGCTGTTTTGCATGGCTTTTTAAGTAGACAGTAGTCTTCATAGTCCACCCACGGTTACTATGCATAACCTCTTGTCTGATCCACTGTTCTATTCATAGTCCCTTAGCTACTTCCAATAGAGAACTCCAATAACAATTGATTTTGAATCTACAACATCAACTACCACTATATTGGACTAGAGGCTTCAACTAATCAACAACAAAGTGCAACCACCTTATCTCTTGCAAATGTACTAGGCCCAAATAATAATCGAAGGTTAATCCAAGATCTTTCCAACTTTTGACCTTAGCACATAACACACCTTGACTTGATCAAGAGAGATAGATGACAATATAGAGAGATGGGAATACAATTATAAAAGTGCAGTAGCTTATAGCTACTACATAGAGTTAATAATTGTAAAATGCCAATATACAATGTCTATAATGATCCAAAATCTGAGTTTATGCTGAATCTAAAGTTTCTAGGTACAAAAATAGTGTGAGAGTGTTTGAGAGGTATTATGTGAGTGAATATGTGCAAAAGTAAGGAAATGAACCGTTCAAAACAGTTATTAGAGCAAACCCTACTTTTGAAGGTCTTCTTTGATGAAGAGCATGAACAATGGTAACTTCTCACGATGAAGTGGTACGTAAACACCTAGTATAACAAAAAAAACATGAAGAAACTCTAAATTAGGTGCTACAACTCTCTGAAATCAGCATGCAAAGCAATCAGATATAGTATGATATGACATCATAGCTCACGTATAATGGCGCAACAAACGGATGACATAACAGTAAATATCTTCTTTCCTTGAGGCGGGAGATCTCCATGGAGTGCATCTGGCACCTCTCTCACTCTTTTGATTTCTCTTCATCTGAGAAAGAGGGGCTCAAGCTATAATGGTGATGGAGTGAAAACCATTTCACTTGAGTTTACATACTCACCCAAAGCAACCTGGTGCACTATTTTGCTACAACCTTCTCGTTAAGCATTCTAGAACACAAATGATAAAACATAGTGAGACCATCATCAATGCTTTCTCTTATCACCATATGGCCATAGATCACCCCATCTAGATTGAGAGGTGTGAAAAATGAACAGAACACACCCGATAGACTTATTTGATAAAGTAAACCTTTTGTACCATTTTTGTGGGCTGCATAGCACACATCAAGTACTATTGTTTTCTTGTTGGTTGGTCACTGTACACCCTAGGCCACTCATGCTCTGCATAATACTAGTCCTTTGCTCTACATCATAGTAGTCCTCTGCATGGCATTGCTTCGAAAAATCATCTTCTTGTAGTATTTTGCTTATCATATTCATTGCGAGCACAAAAACCTTTGTTGAGGAGAATGGGAGGCAATCATACTCCGATATATGGTTTTACAATGAGCCATAGTACCTTTGGTTGTCCTCTCCCAAATTCTGACTTTGTGTTTGTCAACAAAAGCTATATCTTTCTTCTCACGACAACATGTAGACTTCTTGCCTTCATGTCATAGTATTGTCAAAAGTCTTCACACATTCTGATCCATTTGACTTAACATTGACATTCTTTATCTATAGATGGTGTTAGTCTGCAGTAGTGAACCGGGTTGAAGCTCATCTCTCCTTAGATAGGTCTTTGTATCACCACAAAATTGCATTCTACAATACCATCACTTCTCTTCTCTTTGGTTTGAGATAAGCTCTTGTATCATGGTAAACACGTCCTTGTAGTTTGGTCCGATTGTTGTTCCTTGTATGTTAAGGAGTAGATGCAGCCACTTTATAGTCTTGGCATTCATTTTTGATATACCTTGAGATGCTTGAACAGATAGAAACGGTAGATGTCAACCTTTGTGCTTCCTTCTAGAGGATGAAAAACTCACTCTATTTGAGTCCTCGCTCTTCATACCTAGGTATGGCTAAAGAAAATCAGAACAATAGCTCCTTTTGGGCGACACTCTCTACTTCTTTCTTGCTCTGATCTAGGAAACCAGAGACGAATGCACTTCCTCAAGTAGATCAATTCTCTCTTTCATGCACAGTTTAAAATAATGCTCTAAATTCTCATGTGTATTCATGAGCATCAAATGGTAGCGAGATAAAAAAACGCCAAAACAAAAGAGGGAGTAAATTAAATATCATAACCTCTCGAATGATTGTCCGAATGCACCTAGACTGATTTATTAAAGAACAAAAAAGATTATCAGTGAAAAAAATGGAATAGTGCTTAGAAGCACTCCTAGAGAAGAAATATGGGAGGGATTAACTAAGAAATATATGCTAGTGAAAAAAAAAACTCAAAAGGAAAACAACTAACCTATGCTTTGATACCAATGATAAAGGATGACTCCTACTCTACTCACATGTACATGTCTAACCAGCTATGGAAGAAGGAACAAAAGATAGCAAAACATGATGAATGAATTGAAATGGTAATGGCTTACATACAATGCTCTATGAGCATGAAGACTCCATGAGGAGAATGAGGGCACTCTTGCCAAGAGCTTGAGTGAATGGCTTATGGAAAGTGAAGTGAGGCCTTGCTTATATGGATTTTGGGAGAATGTCCTTACATGTGGCATAAATGAGCTTGCATGAGAATGAAAGTGAGTTTCGACAAAAGGGTGGAGCATGGAACTGTCAACAAATCTTTGATGTGCGTGAGAGCTATGTAATTGATATAGCCAAATCTATCATGCCATAACTTCATATTCTCTTTAGGTGTAGAAGACATAGTAACAATAGCATGAATAATTTTAGACAAAAAAAACATTCCACTTCTGTTTTCACCTTGCAAAAGAAACGATCTTCATTAAATGAGAGGATCTGGCATGAATCTTTCTTAAAATTGACTCATTAGGGGGAAATGATCGTATATGGGCCTTGTAAGGATCCTTAATTTTAGGAATCAAGCCTAATTCTATTCTTGTTTAAGGGGATAAAGTTCTTAATCGATCTTTTCTTAGTAAACAGGAGTATGCTTTTTTTTTAAGGCTATATTAGCTCTTCTCTCTCTTCTCCTAGAGATACAGAGAGAAAGAGAGTTTACTTTTCACATCATTGAGCTCGTGCTATATGTCAATATAAACATGATTTTTTTTTAAAAGTCTCTTTTTTAGTGTATACTTACTTAAAAGGGCCCATATATACATTAGAAACGATTTTATTGAACTCATATTTTTAATTTTATTTTTAAAAAGATAGAATTTTGAAAATCCTTCCAAAATAAGTACCACATCATCAAATTCATAACCATGCTTCTAAAAACACTAATGTTTTTCAAATTTTATCATTTCCAATCATATATAGTAAAAACACACACTTTGATCCATTGATATACAAGCAAAAACATTTTCTTTGCCCTTCCAATCAATTTTCCACTTTGTGTTTGATATTCTTATAGCCATTGACAAAGATGGTACTGATGTTTATTACAAACCTCACACTGAAATGTCATCATGCTTCTGCATCAATAAGTATCCATGTTTGTGAAGACTTCGAAAATGAAGGTCGTATAGCTAGAGAAAAGAGTAGTGATATTTGGACTCATCGTTCACTATATCCTCACGATCCAATGGCTTCTTACCATGCAACATTCTATAATCTCTGAACTTTACTTAAGTTTATTGGTGGGGTGAAACTGGACTATTAGGTTATTGCAAGCAATTATCTACACATTCATATGCTACTACTAAGTAATGGTCCCAACAATATCAACTCCATCATATGAGCAAAGCACAATCATGGATTTACAAGACCAACTTATAGAGTTTGAAAAGGATATGGAAGAAAAGGAAAGCATAATTGGAAAGTTAAATGCCAACCTCCAAAAGTTGAAAGAGACTCCACTTGGTATGAGATGTAGGAAAAGAGCATTACCATCCTTTGAAGATCTTTCAATTGGTGGTGCAGAAAGATGAGTTTTTTTTTCAATTTCTTTCGATGAAGGTTTGAAATTGAATCTTTCATTGTGTAGGTCATTTATTCAAGACATAAGTGCTTCATCAATAAAAGAGGAAGGATTCAATTTGATGGATAGTTGTTGTTGGAAGTGAGGTAGGCCATTAGGCTCATGTCACAGGTCCATGGTTCCATAGTTCCAGTCATGTACAACATTAATTCCTGACAAAACATGAACATACCACAACTTAATCATACAGATGATGAGACAAAGATAGAGAAAGAATAGACGTCATGTGTAAGGTGTTACGTAAGCCATCGCTTACTCATAGTATCATATATACCAATGTTCAATGTACAATGTGGGAGCAAAATTCTCAACCATTCTATGTGATGAGAAATAGATGAATGAGTGAATGTACAATGTAACAAACATATTCAGATGTGTGGGCAGTAATCTGAATATACATGAGATGTGTGACCTAATAGGTTATAGAAGAGTGAATATGAGTGACTGAATGAGGAAGGATCAGTGTGAAACTGATGGTCAACAAACCTACATCTAAACTTAGGCTATGGAAGACCCTAAGTCAGATACGTGTGTGAAAAGATCACATACTTATAAAGTAGCATAGAATGCTAACAAGATTGTTGCCGAAAATCCTCAAACTCATGTGAACACACCTTCTCAAACACCTCATAAAATATGCATAAAGCATATACGTACTGTTTCTCTTGTACCTATGCCGAATAGGACTCCTCCTGATATGAACGCCACAGCCTCCATAAACTTCAAGTAGTACCTGTGTGCATAAAGAGAATATGTACCTGAATACTTAACATAAGATGTGAATCTTATGTTAATCTCCATCTAATGTCTTTGAAGTAGCCCGATATCTTCTTTGTAGAAGACAATCTTCAACCTAACATCTTCTTGTAGAAGATGATCTTCAAATACGCCATGTAGATGGTCGATCCTCACCATCAAGCTGCTAATGACCAAGTCTTCTTGCCATGAACAAGAGATAACCTCCTCTCCATGAGGTAGAGTGTGAGCACACCCTTCATCTTCTCCAAGAAGAATCACCAAGAAGAACTCCATAGCTGCTCCTCAACATGCTTCAAGTTAGCACCATGGCTGCCCCATGTGCTAGAAGAAACACCACCTCTACTGAGGTCCAAGCTCCAAAGCTTGCGTTGATCCTAGGTGAAGGATAATTGAAGTGACCCCAAGTACTTCTTATATAGTGTTTGTGTTCCCCTCCAAGAGCTCTCCAAAAGCTAATAACGCTACGATCTTCATATCGCTAGAAGAAAACAACTACGATCGCTCGTCAATAACGAACAAGATGCATTTGTGTCCGTCGATTTGTTCGTTGCCCATAGTTTTGATTTTAATAAAGAAAAAGCAAAGGATTGTTCCGCGCTGCGCCGCTCAAGATTCGAACCTTGGTGGGATCTTTGGGAATAGATTGAAGTATCCATGCTGCCAACGTTGCTTCCTTGTAAGAGCTACCAGTTACTACATATTCTAAGCATGTGTCTCTTCTGCTCTAATATACCTCATGAAGAGTATATATTCCGCGATACCCGTCGATTGCTATAGGAGGGAGTGAGATTGTTTTCCAACCAATGAGACATTGTTTTTCTAACAATCCCCCCTGCAATGTCATATTGGTATAACCTGGACTGAATCTGCAATCTGTCACAAACTGCAAACTATCACAAGCTTCAAGCTTGTTCTCCCGCACTTTAGAACTTGTTCTTCAAAAGTCTTCTTCAAAACTGAATTTGAATTTCCTTCAAAAATCTGAACTTTGTTGAATATGAACCATAATACCTGAGAAAATATGCAAACTAGATATCCAATAGTGTATACATCAAGCAATTATTGCTTGACAATAAATATAGCATGAACTGATTCTGATCGTGCTATCTCCTGTCTTCAAAAACCTGAAAACATACACTAGGATCCATATATTTGCATTTACCTTCCAAAAAGGTTTCTCAACGTACTTCTGCTGTGTCATGTAAATACACTAAACAAAATCAAGAACTGAATCTTGGAACCTGTGACTGTCAACTCACAACTTAGTGTATTATGAACACTGCTGGTTCATCTCTGACTGTACTCAAGTCATGTCAACTCATCTCAATTGAAATCAACTGAAATATGAGTCAAAAAATCTATGATGTCATCATTTCTTCATCCTTTAAATCCTTCATACCTTCTTTCCTTCAGAACTTGGTATAAACATATATGTGCGCACTTCTGAAATATACCTTTCTGAAATATCAAGTTTCTCTTTAATAGAACTCTAGAACCTTCTCCTGAACAGGAACATCCTAACAGGAACTTTCTCCAAACATTCTTTTTCTTCCTTCTTCTTTCAAAGCTGGAATATAAAGAGAACTTGACAAAGGAAATGTAGGAATACCTGAAATAGGAATACCTATAGGTATGACTCTGCATTCTTTTACATATGGCTGAAAATAAGTCTTCATGTTTCATCACCCCCTGGATGATTTAACACTAGTATCCAGTATTCTTCAAATATAGCAGACTTTATGAAAGGTGGAACGTCTTCCTTCATAAATCTGATGTTCAGTGATCAATACCTGTATCTGAAACAAAATCTCTGAACCCTTTTTATTAGCATTGTGCACATGCCAATAGCTTTCCCTATCATTCCTCAGCTTTCCAAATTGTAGAATAAGGTTAGCTGAACCTAACATAACAAAACCTTGCTGAAAGCTTTATAGGATTCATAACCTTCTGTAACATAACAAGTATCTTCTATCTCTTTGCAACACAAATCTGATAGAACCTGAATCTTTGACTTACTTCTTCCAATGTTAAGAATCTTTACAAACAAAGGATAGACAACTGAATCATAAATACTCAAGATCATATAAGATCTATTTAAGATCAATGATCTCTCCTGTGTAGAATCTGTTGTCATCAAACCTTCATGACTGAATGTTTGATTTACTTCCTGAATGTCTCCAAGTGTCCATGCTTCTCAAAAAGTTGTAAAACTTTTCTTCAAACAAATCCTTCAAGGAATCTGCAACTCCTACTTGAAATATAAGTGGAAAAACTTCTCACCTTGAGAACTCCAAAAGCTGCAAGTTGATACTTCATAACTTTCATATTTTACACGGGTGAAATGTGATAGTACCTGCTTGATTTTCTTTTGGCTAACTCCACTTTTCAATCAAGTTATAGGATATGATGGAACACCTTTTTGAATACAAACATGTATCCAAAAGTCTAGACAATCATAAAAAGTAGATTCTTCAACTGACTGGTACATCAACAAGTCTGAATTTTCTGAAGTTTTCTGAAAGTACTGAATATGAGGTAACCTTTTCCAAACATAAAACCTCAACCCAAGTCTTCAACATCTGCTACAAAAAACTCTTTTACCTCAAGAGTTAGATAAAGAAGAAATATACTTCTCTACAACTTGTCATATACCAAGTAGCTCTGTATTGACACTCCAAGAATTCTTTGAGGGAACATATAAGCTGCCTGCTTAAAAGCTTCATAACTCATATACATATGAGTCAAAACATATATCTGCTGCTTTTCTTTCTCTCAATGCAATTCTTTATCAAATCTACTAAATCATGACCAAGTGTAATGCAAAACAAGAAACTGCTTCTTCTTTAAACAAGATGTTCTCGTAGACTTGTCTTTGGATGTAGAGGATAAAATAGGAAAAGTATATGGAAAATATATGAGAAAAGGAAGTCTTAATTTTCTTTTGGAAATGATGGACTTTCTTCTTCTGCATCTTTCTTCCACCTGATGATGTCAACATCTTCAAACTTCTCTTCCATACCTTTTGTTCTCTTCATCTTGAAGTAGCAAGCACTCTTGGCTTCTTCGAATGAACTTTTCTCTTCCTCTAATGCTATGAGTAAGAGAAAAAACAAATATGGTATACAAATGGAAGTGAATATAGAATCATGTTTTACCATCTCCTCATATCTCTGAATCAAAATTCTGCTTCAAATGTCTGAAATGACTAAATTCACCAATCGTTGTCTGAATGATTAATTACCCTTCTAGAGATACCTCTCTAGATACATTTGTACCTTGATATCCAACCAACTTACAACAGAAAATTGGCTGAAAAAAAACTCATCCCATCTTCACATTTGTCTTCTTAGATAAGCTTTCTTGCCATGAAAGAGATCTCTCAAAACTCTCTAGAAAAACTTCTAGATACCTGTTTTGATGTAGCCTGTAACTTTCAAATAATGAAAGCGTATAAAAGAATTCCTTGAATTTCTTCAAATCTCTTCATAACTGCTCTTCTAAGATATGACTTGCAAATGATAATCTAATAGTAGAAAGTGATACATGTGATTTGATGTTGATCTGATTCCTTCAGCTTCTCTAAACCATTGTTCTTCCTTGAATTTGAAGTAGTCTTCTCTTCATCAAGTCTGGGTCTTCAAACAATACTTTTGTAAAGTATTTGCATACTCTTCCAAAAATATTCGGCTGCTAACAGATCATCAACTTCATACTCCACACTGTTGAATACACATGTAACTGAATTGTCTAATTCTCAAATCTCTACTCATCTAGATTAAGTGTGTATGTCAAATGTCAAATGTTAGAAGATGCTTTCAAATCATATGTTGTAAATCTGGAATTCTAGGAACCTGAGATATGAATGAGCCTTAATGAATTGATGCCAAAGATCTAAAGTTCTGAAACCAAAACCTTAGTGCTCTGATACCAAATGTTGGAAGTGAGGTAGGCCCTTAGGCTCATGTCACAGGTCCATGGTTCCATAGTTCCAGTCATGTACAACATTAATTCCAGCAATCTTCCATATTGACAAAACATGAACATACCACAACTTAATCATACAGATGATGAGACAAAGATAGAGAAAGAATAGACGTCATGTGTAAGGTGTTATGTAAGCCATCGCTTACTCATAGTATCATATATACCAATGTTCAATGTACAATGTGGGAGCAAAATTCTCAACCATTCTATGTGATGAGAAATAGATGAATGAGTGAATGTACAATGTAACAAACATATTCAGATGTGTGGGCAGTATTCTGAATATACATGAGATGTGTGACCTAATAGGTTATAGAAGAGTGAATATGAGTGACTGAATGAGGAAGGATCAGTGTGAAACTGATGGTCACATACTTAGATTATGGAAGACCCTAAGTCAGATACGTGTGTGAAAAGATCACATACTTATAAAGTAGCATAGAATGCTAACAAGATTGTTGCCGAAAATCCTCAAACTCATGTGAACACACCTTCTCAAACACCTCATAAAATATGCATAAAGCATATACGTACTGTTTCTCTTGTACCTATGCCGAATAGGACTCCTCCTGATATGAACGCCACAGCCTCCATAAACTTCAAGTAGTACCTGTGTGCATAAAGAGAATATGTACCTGAATACTTAACATAAGATGTGAATCTTATGTTAATCTCCATCTAATGTCTTTGAAGTAGCCCGATATCTTCTTTGTAGAAGACAATCTTCAACCTAACATCTTCTTGTAGAAGATGATCTTCAAATACGCCATGTAGATGGTCGATCCTCACCATCAAGCTGCTAATGACCAAGTCTTCTTGCCATGAACAAGAGATAACCTCCTCTCCATGAGGTAGAGTGTGAGCACACCCTTCATCTTCTCCAAGAAGAATCACCAAGAAGAACTCCATAGCTGCTCCTCAACATGCTTCAAGTTAGCACCATGGCTGCCCCATGTGCTAGAAGAAACACCACCTCTACTGAGGTCCAAGCTCCAAAGCTTGTGTTGATCCTAGGTGTAGGATAATTAGAAGTGACCCCAAGTACTTCTTATATAGTGTTTGTGTTCCCCTCCAAGAGCTCTCCAAAAGCTAATAAAGCTACGATCTTCATATCGCTAGAAGAAAAAAACTACGATCGTTCGTCAATAACGAACAAGATGCGTTTGCGTCCGTCGATTTGTTCGTTGCCCATAGTTTTGATTTTAATAAAGCAAAAGCAAAGGATTGTTCCGCGCTGCGCCGCTCAAGATTCGAACCTTGGTGAGATCTTTAGGAATAGATTGAAGTATCCAGGCTGCCAACGTTGCTTCCTTGTAAGGGCTACCAGTTACTACATATTCTAACCGTGTGTCTCTTCTTCTCTAATATACCTCATGAAGAGTATATATTCCGCGATACCCGTCGATTGCTATAGGAGGGAGTGAGATTGTTTTCCAACCAATGAGACATTGTTTTTATAACATTTGTATAAGTAGTAAAGAAATCACTTTTGTTATAGACACACCCATAGAAAAGTGCATTGGATCTTCTTTTCAAGTTGAGTTCTCGGAGAAGTTAAAAGATATTATCAAACTACAATATGTGCAATTAATATATGACAAAGCGGGCATCACTAGAAATGGGTACATTGCAGTGTACAACCTTATAAACCAAGCCTTACAAAAACAAGATATTTCTCAAAATATTTTTCCACGCCCATATAAAGTGTCCTTCAAGAGAAATACTTCTAATGGGTATGTGGTTCATGTTGTTGGACAATATTTATTCATAGAAGACACTATGCCTATTATGTTTATTATCCAAGCATTTCTATGAAGCAATTAAAGAGATTATCCACACAAGGCATTACTTACACTAAATTCAACAATATAGCTGTGGATTTTCAAAAGCTTTAATAAGCAATGGTCCACTTTTATAAGTCAAGAGTTAAAGGTATCCCTACTGTATTTTCTCTGATGTTGAAGTTTTATTACATTCAAGTGTTAAATTAAGGTAATCTTTTTTCCTTTTGTGGAGTTTGTAATGTTAAATTAGGATTCATATTAAAGCTTGATGAGTGTCAAATTATAAAGGATCCACAATTGGAAACGTTGAGTATGACACTAATGAATGACGTTATGGACCATGCAATGTGTGATAAAATATTTGGAATCCACTTCCCGTTTGGCTTACAATGTCTAATCATAGAGAGAGATATCTGGTGGTTAGGTACTATAGAAGTTCCCAAAGAAACAAACAATATTATTTTATGAATCTTTAGTAGGACTCCATGGATTATAGAAGTAATTTCTTCTCAAATACATGGGCAAAATATTTCTATAGTTGGTATAGGTGATTTTGATATAGAATGGCATTTGGTTGGAGACCTTAAGAGCATAAAATGCACGCTGGATTATAAACAAGGTGCATCTACTCTCTATCCTTTCCTATATTGTACAAGAGGTTAAAATCATCTAAGAGACAATCTAAACCTACAAGGGCATTGATCAGAGTTGCTGACCTTAAAGAGATTGATGATACACACTCATGGAATAGAAGGGAATGGAAGATATCTCTTTTGAGGTGTCCAATTTTAGAAGAACCAAATAGTGAAACAATCATCAATGATTGGAACCCCATTATTCCATTTTCATTGATCAATGTTTAGTTTTGTACTTTGCATGCCTTCATGAGGATCTTCAATAGGCGTTTGAGGCTCCATGTTGAATATGAGTTCGCAATGAAACCACTAGAGGTCTACAATAGCAATTCAAAAAATAGAAGATCCAATTAATTCTATTTTTTCTCGTGATGGCTATGCATCTTTAGTTGTTAAGAAGTATGATGCGTCTCAAGATATTTTACAACAAGTTTCAATGAGTGGTAAGAATGCAATAAATTTCTTTAAAAGAGATGTGAATAGTTAAGATGATGGAAAGTGGGAGCTTCGGATAGATCCATGTTTGACGACAACAGACAATGATAGTCAGGTTGATCTCATTAACAAACGAAAGAAGGTTTGCTCATTACATTCAATGGGTCTAACTTGTAGTAGCACTTCGCAACAAAAATTATTCCAAGTGACTTTCAGGGAGTTTACACAATCATTTATCCTATCATGGGAAGAGAGAAACATTACATGTTACATAGTAAGTTTTGCTTATATTTTTTAATATGATCTTTAATATTATGTGTACATCTTATTGAACAAACCATAGCATATTCTTTTTACACATGGAGCATTTTTTATGGATCATTGGATATTTTTGGTACACAAGGAATGGAGAAGTCACATTACAGAGCTAGAGGTGTTTACTTTAATTCACCTATCATGGGGGTGGTTTATTATAATCAAACTATTTTTAAGAAATGTTAAGCTATTTTTTCGTACAAAATTCTCTAGAAAATATGCAATGGAACAAGCATATGAGTCACAAATAGGAAAAATTGCAAGAAAGATACAACATAATATTTCAAGTGGGAAGCGGATGTCATCATCAAGATTGCTATGTCATAGTGAATGGCATGCACAAAGAGTTTGTGAGGGTTCTGCTTGGAAATAGTTTATTGTCTCCCACCATAGTTTATTGTTGGAGTTCAAGGTCTACGGAAGCATGTGAACAACACAAAGAAGAAGAAGAAGCTTGGAGCACAACACACAATACTGAATGTATTACCACTAGAATGTACAAAGATAAGCGACCCGCTAGGGTTATATGCGTATATACAAGCAGAGGGAAAGAAACCTCCTAACGAGGAAAAAAGTGCTCTGGTTGTCGTAGAGTGTTCGCACAAATCACTACCTAAATATATCAGCAAATTCCACTTGGAAGTGATGTGGTGAACGAGGAGCTGGCACTCATGTATAAGGAAGGGGCAAGATATGTGGAATCGATCCACAAAAGGAAGGAAGCCCAAAGATTTGTGGAAAGCATCAAACTTCTCCCTAGGCAAAGCCTTTGTGAAAAGGTCTGCAATGTTCTCCTATGTGGGCACATATGCCAAACTGACTTTTTAGCAGAGAAACTCTCCCTGACATAATGATAGTGCACCTTAACATGCTTAGTGCGAGCATGGAACACATGCCTCAACATGCTTAGTGCGAGCATGGAACACAGGGTTCCTCACAACTACCAATGCGTTCTCACTATTAGTGAAGATGGTGGTGGAAGAAGACTGAACAACACCCAAATCAGCCATAAGGCATTCGAGTCACACATACTCAACAATTCTTGTGAAAGCTGCCTTATACTCAACCTCACAGCTCGAAGTGGCCATAGTAGGCTTCTTCTTGCTCAACTAAGATATGCATGAGCTACCAAGCATGAAGCAAAAAACCACCGGTGGACACACAAGTGTCATAGCAACCAGCCTAATCAAGGTAAAAAAAAGCATGTAAATCTGGTGGTAGTGATCCCTCCTTGGGTTAAAACAATCCAACTAGTTGGGTACCACTGAAGTAGCGAAAGGTGCGCTTAAGTGCCTACCAATTGCTTAACACCTAGGCAATGCATCAACCTGCTTATCTGTGAGATAGCAAACTGAATATCTAGTCGAGTAATGCATAAGTAAATCAAGCATCCAATAGCTTGCTGATAGAGCACAACATCAAATGCATCTCAAGCATCATGAAGACTCAATCGTAAACATGTCTCCATAGGAGTGGCAATAGGCTTGCAGTCTTCAAGGCCAAAATGCTACAATAATGTGTCAATATATTTGGTTTGGCACAAAGTTATTCTGCCATCAACTTGCATAAACTGAATGGCCAAATAATGATGCAAATGCCCCAAAGTCCGTATCTCAAATGAGGCATGCAGATCAACCTTAAAATCAGGAATATGCTTCTCATGAGGACCAGTGAGCAACATGCCATCAACATATGCAACGATGATTAGAAGAACATCATTGGCACACTTAACATATAAGATGCTCTCAGTTGGACTGTTCTCAAAACCATGTGCAATCAGATAACCATGTATCTTTTTATACCAAGCACGTGGTGCTTACTTCAAACCATATAATGCCTTTTTCAACCTACACACTTGGCTTTCATGCCCTTTCTGCACAAAGCCACGTGGTTGAAAAACATACACTTCTTCATGGAAGTCACCATTTAGATATGCAACCATGATGAGCTACAAGTGCACAGATGCTACGAACAATAGTCATTCAGCAACCATCCTGATTGCATAGGAACCATCCAATTTTCAGAATTTTGTTCTTTATCAAACAAAATAGGCTCATTATCATCAGAGAGACTAGAGGCAGCCATAACATATAAATTTGATGCAAAAGAGGCATATGAGAACCTGAATAAGTTCGATATGACAGAGGTGCATCTAATTTCCTATCATGCAAAGTCTACATGAGCCACATAGTTTTTAGCTCCTCAATATCAGCTCTCTCATCAACAAGTGTATCATGTAAATTTGCATCAGAAATGGAATGATCTGAATCATCATATGAAACCAATAAAGGCTGAGAAGTTATCTCATTAGGACCAGTACTAGACTATCCACCTATAAAAAGAGGTAGCAAAGTGTCATACATGTCTTTGGATCTAACTTACGTCTCCTTAGTACATGAAAGTAATGCTTGAATAGCACCTTCAACAAAAACAACATCACGACTAATGAAAATGCATTTAGTATGTGGATGATACAGATGATATCCTTTTCTTTCAGAAGTGTACCTAACAAAAATACATTTCATTACTTTATTATCCAGTTTTGTGCATTGTTGTTCAGGCACTAATGCATATGCCAGACAGCCAAAAACATGTAGGTGAGCAACAGATGGCTTGCGACCATGTCAAGCCTCATATGGAGTGATAGACTGCAATACTTTAATGGGATACCTATTAAGTATATATGCTGCACAAACTTGTGGTAAAGCCTGACTCTTGGCCATACACCTCGCCATCTCCATGAGTGACCTTTTCTTCTGTTCAACAACTCCATTTTGGTGAGGTGTATATCACACTATACACTGATGTTTTATCCCACGTTCAATGAGAAATGCATCAAAGTCACAAGACATATATTCCCCCCTCGATCAGCATGGAGGGTGCCCATTTTACATGCTAACAGATTTACTCAGCCAAAACCAAAAACTGTTTGAAGCACACAAACATTTTGGACTTTGCTTTCAATGGATATACCCATGCATGCCTAGAAAAATCCTCAATGAAAGTCACGAAGTAGAGATAGTCTCCAAAAAAGGGTGTTTGCATAGGACCATAGACATCATTGTGAACAAGCTACAGTTTCTAAGTAGCTCGAACTTAACCATCTTTTGGGAATGACAAATGGTGCATTTTTCCTAAAATATAGCCTTCACAAAGATGCTTAACATGTGCCTCAAGTTTGGGCAGAGAGGATACCATTTCAAATTTTTTGATGTGTAGCAAACTAGCAAAATTCAAACGACCAAAGCGTACATGCCAAAACTTTGCATCTTATAAAGCGTGAGAATCATGTACTGCACATGTTGAATCATTCATAGATTTTTCATAGTCTATGAGCTTATATATCCCATGACATAAAATCCCGAAAGAAATAATGACATTGCCATTTGATAGATCATGAATTGTACATTTGTCATCAATAGATTTCACTACCAAGCCAATCTTGGCTAAAAAGTTGAAACTGATAGCAAGTTCTTCTTGATTCTTGGCACAAATAATGCATCCAAAAATGTAAAAGGACTACCATCAGTAGTAGTCAGAATGATCTTACCAAACCTCATAAGAGGAGTTGTTGGCGCATGTGACAGTATTTCGTGTAGGGGTAGGCTCGAGTGAAGTGAAGAAACTGCACTGCGAGGTAATATGTTTGGTCACTCACTATCAAAGTACCAAACATCTGAGTCTACTGCAGACATACACTATTCATGAGAAGATGGTTCATAATTGCAAACAATGGTATATGCCCATTCTTCATTTTGCACAAGATTAACAGACTCTGTTTTGGGTGTAGAGGCCTCTACAAGTGTTGATATATTTAGGTAGTGATGTGTGTGAACACACTAGGACCGTCGGGGCACTTTTCTCCCTCTTTAGGAGGTTTTTTTTTCCCAGCTTGTATATACGCCTATTGCCCTAATGGGCTACTTATCTTTGTACATTCTCTAGTAATGCATTCAGTATTGTGTGTTGTGCTCCAAGCTTCTTCTTCTTCCTTGTGCTGTTCGTGTGCTTTCACAGACATCTAACTCCAATAATTGGTATCAGAGCAGGTCGTCGCTTCATCTAGGGTGCCGTCGACACTCCTCCATTTGCAGTCTCAGAATCACACGAATTTTGGTGAACATACTCAGTGTGTTTTCGGGATCAAAACTGCTTCGCTCTGTGGTGCTGAAATCGCGATCTGAGCTCGTTTCAGCCTCCAAATGCACTATCGCAGCGCTTGTGCATGCTATTTTGTCTTTTTGTGCCAAAGGTATATACCAGTTTTTGTTCACCAGTATAAGCATCTCAAAGTCTACTACAAGTCTAAGGGAATTCATCTGGGCAGTTCTGTTTAACTTTTTGAGATACAGTCAATTTTCTGCATCAAGGTATTTTAGTCACCGGCCATGGCTGAAAGTAGTGATGTATTCCTTATGTTGGCTGTTGAGGATAATTTGGATGGTACCAACTACCCGTTATGGGCTTATATGATGCGACATGTGTTGGTTGCAAAAGGACTGTGGAACATTGTGTAGGGTGTTGAAAAATGTCCTATCACACCTGCAACTATTACAACTGCAGGTACTCAAGCTGATGCAGAAGGTGTCGAAGATGATGATATTCTGCATATTCTTGTTCGTGCTGCCATTTCTGCTGCACCTACTGCAGAGCAGATTTGTTGGGATGGCAGAGATGCCCAGACACATGCATTGATAGCTTTGTCTGTCAAACGTGCCATTATTCCTCATATTCGCTCTTGCAGAACAGCTAAGGATGCTTGGGATACACTTACCACATTGTACCAAGCTAGGAATGAGGCTCGTGTTGCTTACCTCCGAAAACAGTTGGAGAGTGAGCACATGAATGAAGGTGATTCTATGGACAATTTCCCAACAAAGATCAAAGACTTAAAGGAACAATTGATTTCTACTGATGAGGTTATACCAAATAGCTCACTTGTGCAGACCGTTCTGAATGGTCTTCCTGATTCATATCAGAGTTTTGCTTCTACTCTTTGGTTGATAATGAAAGGCAATTCAAATGCCTTGTCATTTGAGGAGTTAGTCTCTGTTCTGTTGCAGGAAGATCAGTCCAGGCAGAACAGGTCCATTATGCGTGTTGTAGATCAAGCTTTCCTGGCTAGTCAGAAGGGCAAAGGAAAATGGAGCTCTTCTACTAGTATGCAGAAATTTGCAAATGCTGCACATTCGAAGAACCAAGACAAAGATGAGAAAAAATCAGAAAAGCAGAAATTGTTTTGTAAGTACTGTAAAGGGAATGATCATATCATAAAGAACTATCCAAAATTGGTTGCGAAAGAGGCAAAGAAGAAAGACGCTAGAATTGTTGTTGCAGAAGCCTCTACACCAAAAATGGAGTCTGCTAATCTTGTGCAGGAAGAAGAATGGGTGTTTACTACTGTTTGCAGTTTTGACCCATCTTCTCATGAGCAGTGCATATCTGCAGTAGACTCAGATGTTTGGTACTTTGACAGTGGGGCGACCAAACATATTACCTCGCAGCGCAGTTTCTTCTCTTCACTCGAGCCTGCCCCTACAAGGAATACCGTTACATGTGCCAACAACTCCTCTTATCCTGTTATGGAAGTTGGTAAGATCATTTTGACTACTGCTGATGGTAGTTCTTTCACTTTTTCAGATGCTTTATTTGTGCCAGGGATCAAAAAGAACCTGTTATCAATTTCGGCATTAGCCAAGATTGGCTTGGTTGTGAAATTTGTTGATGATAGGTGTACAGTTCATGATCTCTCAAATGGCAATGTGATTATTGCTTCTAGCATTTTATGTCGTGGGCTATATAAGCTCATAGACTATGAAAGATCTGTAAATGATTTGGCATGTGCAGTAAATGATTCTCAGGCTATGTCAGATGCAAAGCTTTGGCATGCGTGCTTTGGTCATCTGAATTTTGCTAGTTTGCTATGCCTACAAAAATCTGAAATGGTGTCCTCTTTGCCCAAACTTGAGGCACCTGGAAAACATGTTTGTGAAGGCTGTATTTTGGGCAAGATGCAGCGTCCGTCCTTTCCAAAAGATGGTTCAATTCGGGCTACCCAGACATTGAAGCTTGTACATAGTGATGTCTGTGGTCCTATGCAGACACCTTCTTTTGGGAATTATCTTTACTTCATGACTTTCATTGATGATTTTTCCAGGCATGCATGGGTATATCCATTGAACGCAAAGTCCGAAGTGTTCATGTGCTTCAAACATTTTTTGGTTTTGGCTGAAAATCTGTCAGCATGTAAAATGGGCACCCTCCATTCTTATTGAGGGGGGGAATATATATCTTTTGATTTTAATGCATTTCTAGCTGAATGTGGGATAAAACACCAGTGTACAGTGCCGTATACACCTCAACAGAATGGAGTTGCTGAACGAAAGAACAGGTCACTCATGGAGATGGCGAGGTGTATGGTCAAGAGCTAGGCTTTACCACATAGTTTTTGGCTTGAGGTTGTCATGTGTGCAGCATATGTACTGAACAGGTGTCCCACTAAAGCACTACAATCTATCAGTCCATATGAGGCTTGGCATGATCGCAAGCCATCTCTTGCTCATCTGCGTGTTTTTGGTTCTTTGGCATATGCATTAGTGCCTAAACAACATCGTAGAAAATTGGAAGATAAAGCAATAAAATGTATTTTTGTTGCGTACAGTTCTGAAAGTAAAGGCTATCGTCTGTATCATCCACATACTAAACGCATTCTGGTTAGCCGTGATGTTGTTTTTGTAGAGGATGCTATTCATCCATTGCTTTCATGTACTAAGGAGACATCTGTTAGCTCCAAAGACATGTATGATACTTTGCTGCCTCTTTTTACAGGTGGACAGTCTAGTGTTGGTCCTAATGAGGCAACTTCTGAGCCTTTGCAGGTTTCATGTGATGATGCAGATCATTCCATTTCTGATGCATATTTACATGATGCACTTATTGATGAGAGAGCTAATATTGAGCAGGCAAGAACTATGCCAAAATGGCTGGTGCAGACTTTGCGTGACAGAAAATTAGATGCACCTCTATCATATCGTACTCGATCAGGCTCTCATAGTGCCTCTTTTGCATGAGATTGCTATGTTATGGCTGCATCTAGTCTCTCTGATGAGAATGAGCCTATTTCGTTTGATGAAGCACAAAATTCAGAAAATTGGATGGCTGCTATGCAATCTGAATATGATGCAATAATGAAGAATGGTACTTGGTCTTTATGTGACTTGCCTCCTAGCAAGAAGGCCATTGGCACTAAGTGGGTATACGAGCTGAAGCATAAACCTGATGGTACAGTTGACAGGTATAAGGCCAGGCTTGTTGCAAAGGGTTATGCACAGGAAAGAGGCATTGATTTTGATGAGACCTTTGCACCTACATGCCGTATGACTATTGTTCGGAGCATTTGTGCACTTGCAGCCCATCATGGTTGGAATGTACATCAGTTGGACATTAAAACTGCATTTCTGAATGGTGACTTGCATGAAGAAGTGTATGTTTTTCAGCCCTGTGGCTTTGTGCAGAAAGGGCATGAAAACCAGGTGTGCAGGTTAAAAAAGGCATTATATGGTTTAAAGCAAGCACCTCATGCTTGGTATGAGAAGATACATGCCTATATGATTGCACATGGTTTTGAGAACATTCCAACTGAAAGCACCTTATATGTTAAACGTGCTAATGATGTGCTTCTGATCATTGTTGTGTATGTTGACGACATGCTGCTCACTGGTCCTATTGAGAAGCATATTGCTGATTTTAAGGCTGATTAGCATGCCTCATTTGAGATGTCTGATTTGGGGAATTTGCATCACTATTTGGGCATTCAATTTATGCAAGTTGATGGTGGAATGGCTTTGTGTCAAACGAAATATATTGACACATTATTGCAACATTTTGGCCTTGAAGATTGTAAGCCTATTGCCATTCCTATGGAGACATGTTTACGATTGAGTCTTCATGATGCTGGAGATGCATGTGATGTTGTTCTCTATCAGTAGGCTGTTGGATGCTTGATTTACTTATGCATTACTCGACCAGATATTCAGTTTGCTGTCTCACAGATGAGGAGGTTTATGCATTGCCCAGGAGTCAAGCATTGGCAGGCGGTAAAGCGCATCTTTCGCTACTTGAGTGGTACTCCGCTACTTGGGTTGTTTTATCCCAAGGGGGAATCACTACTGCCAGATTTGCATGCTTTTTCTGACTCTGATTGGGCCAGATTTGCATGCTTTTTTTGACTTTGATTGGGCTGGTTGCTATGACACTCTTGTGTCCACTAGTGGCTTTTGCTTCATGCTTGGTAGCTCATGTATATCTTGTTTGAGCAAGAAGCAGCCTACTCTGGCCACTTCTAGTTGTGAGGCTGAGTATAGGGTAGCTTTCACAACTACTATTGAGTGGGTGTGGCTGAGATTCCTTATGGCTGATTTGGGTGTTGGTCAGACTTCTTCCACCACCATCTTCACTGACAGTCAGAGCGCATTGGCAGTTGCGAGGAACCCTGTGCTCCATGCTCGCACTAAGCACATTGAGGTGCATTATCACTATGTCAGGGAGAGGTTCTCTGCTGGGGAGATCAGCTTGGCATATGTGCCCACGCAGGAGAACATTGCAGACCTTTTCACGAAGGCTCTACCTAGGGAGAAGTTTGAAGCTTTCCGCAAAGCTTTGGGCTTGCTTCCTTTTGTGGAGTGATTTCCACATAGCTTGGCACTTCCTTATGCATGAGTGCCAACTCCTTGTTCACTGCATCACTCCCAGGGGGGATTTGTTGATATATTAAGGTAGTGATGTGTGTGAACACACTAGGAACGTGGGGGCACTTTTTTCCCTCTTTAGGAGGTTTTTTCCCCTGGCTTGTATATACGCCTATTGTCCTAATGGGCTACTTATTTCTTTTGTGTTGACATTGGCTTAGGTGTAGTTGTCTGTTGCTCATCTTTTTCAGTCGCACCTGTTTTGTACCCAAAATAGGCTGTTTTTTTATAGTAGTTGATGGGCAGGGTGGTAGGTGATCATTGCTTCACATGCTCATCCTGAGGTTGCTTCTTATGATGTTACAATTGAGTCATCTTTGATAAACTCGTCTTTGGAAAAGAAGGGGTCTCCATCACTTGCATGACATGTCCATTAGGGGTTGGGGCATTTTTCTTAATAGACTTAGGGGTACATGCACCATAAGTGGAATCATGATCAAAGAACCTGAGAGTCTCTAGCTTTACGGAAGTTCGAGAACTAGAAGACCCAAATGCTTTCAACTCTATTGTAGATTTAAGTAAGGAAAATTAGAGAGACCCCTACTTTATGGTGGATAGAGAGCTAGAAGACCCAAGAGCCTTCAGCCCTGTTATTGATTTAGAGCTATAGCTCTCAAGAGTTTCCAACTCTACCATTCTACGTTGTTTATCAACCCAAGCTTGAAGAAGATATCTTGAAACTTTCAAGTCAATTTTGTGATGATAGATCCAATCTTGGCCCAATACCAAAGGTTCGGTGAGTTTTTCATCATGGAAAACCAATAGCTTTACTATCAAGGGGACATCCTGAATGAGGATAGGAACTTCCATCTCAAACTTGCAAGGGGTTTCCATGCCTCCTAATCCAATGAGGTATGCCTTGATCAAATTCACTTGTATTTCCATGTCTTGATAGCATGAATGCACAATGGCACTAGTGGAAGCTCCTCAATCAATCAAGGCTCTAATCAACTTGATTGTAGTGCCCTATCCTACCTCTATTCAAATGAATGGCCTTTTATCCACTACACTAGAATAGGTATTTTTCTTGGTTTGGCACATTGCCATGTGGTATCTAGGGGCATCTAATTGGGAGTTGATATTTACGAGATTGAGCTCTTCAATGTTGGACTTTCTATGATGACCTAAGCCATGATGACCTAAGCCATGTCATTCGTTTAATGTGGTCGAGAGCTTTGGCATGAGCTTCTTCTCTAATTCTTTTTTGTCCTCTTTATGTCTCTTAGCCATGTTGAGTTTTTTAAGCATCTCTTTTGTTGTGGCTCTTGATAAATCTTGACTCTACATCTAGTAATGTCATTTCGCATGGCATATCCTTCTTGAGTATCTAATTATACTATACCACTAGTCTAAATTCTATTGATAATCATAGGTCCATAACTGCATCTTTCTCACTTATGAGCATGTTGTTTCAAGGTGTACACCATGTTGGAGGAAGACAATCAATAATTGATGATTATATGAAGCTTAGGAGTGAAGCCTTGAAGAAAAGATTGAAGTCTAAGGGCATGGAGTGAAGTAGAGGTTCAGAAAGAGATGGTCTATATACACATGTATATTAGCTTTGTAAATACTTCAAAATACTTGAAGTAATGATGAATCCATACTCATATGTATATATACAGTCGTGATATATTCAAGAGATGAATTATAGATGAGATTGAGAGGAGTAGAGTATGAGTTATGTGTGTATCATCCATTAGATGTAAGATGAGTTGAATAAAAGAAGTTTTTTGAGAATTGCACGTGGATCTTTTCTCCATTTCTCCTGTGTTTGATCATTTTAGGAATCCTTTTGTAGATGTCTAAGTCCATAGTTAATGCATCTATGGTTAAGATTTGAGAGCCTAATTGTAAACAGGCTGAGAGAATTATGTGTAGGAACATTTATATGTGAAGAAGTGATGAGTGTCTTCTGAAACAGGCGCAATCTCGATGATCAAAGAATTGATCAGATCTCAATGTATAGTGTAAATTTTTCCACAAATGAGGAGTCAAAATCTAATTTGGAAGGTAATACATCTATGTCTAAAAGCATTTGAATAAAGGTTCTCTAGTTTGGGAGGTCCATGCATTAGAAGTTGCAGGTGTCAAAATTGACTATATAGAAGTATATTTTCACACATAGGTACATTGTTTGAATCATATCTCAAGATTTACTGAATCTTTTGAGAACTTTTAACTTGGAGAAGGTGCACAACCTTTAGCTAACACCTTATACAAAGTCTCATCAGAACATTTACACACTTGATCAGTAAATGAATGAATTAAGTGCAACAAACTTTTTTGTGTAATGACTTTCTTCACACTTAGCTAAAGTCTTGATAATTTGGCATTGGTCTTCCGAAATTGGTTGAGGTTTTGAGTTATTCTTGATATAAAGGTGGTGTAACATCAAGGATAACATTTCTTTTGGAGATTAGTCATCTCCATCAGTGGTATCAGAGCAAGAATCATCAGAATTGAAGAAAAGGAAGACCCTGACCATTGCAGATATACAAAATTCAACATTTGAAGATTCAAAAGGACAAAGTGTGAAGGAAAAGCTAAAGGGAGGCACACAAGAGCATTCAAAAGGATCAAAAGGAGTAAATTTAGAAGCTAAGGTACACTCATTCCTTATAAGGTTGAAGATTTGATAGTACAGGTGAAGAAAGGATGGGAGATAGTCTCCAAATTGAGAAGTTGGATAGAGAGAACTATCCAGCTTGGTTTATGAAGATGGAAGCTCATCTTATGAGAAAAAATCTGATGGGATACATCACACGAGAAGAAGAAAATCCAGAGTTTAAAGATCCTAGTGTTCCAACTAGGGAGGAGCTTGTAGATTTAAAGATTTGGATGAAGAAGGATGCTCAAGCAAGGAGCATAATCTACATGGCAGTGAATGATTACTTGCTTCCTCATATTAGAGGAATTGAAAGTGCAAGTGATATATGGAATGCTTTGCATGAGCATTTCTAGAATACAACCAAGTCAAGGAAAGCATCACTATGGGCAGAGTTTACTACATTCAAGAAGAAGGCTTCACAATCAATATCTGATTATGTGACAAAGATGAAAGACATTGCTGATTCCTTAGGTGCAATTGATGAAGATATTTAAGGAGATAAGTTGGTAAGACAAATTCTCATAGTTATAAGAGGAGATGAGAAGTGGAAACCTTTCATATTGTCAACATAACTTTCATTAGATCATTTCACTCCCGATTTGAATCAATTGTTAGGACATATGGTAACTTTTGAGAATGATATCAAAGGAGATGTTGATAAGGGTGCAGGTCATGCAATGTATTCTAAAGAAAAGAAGAAAGCTATCAAAGGAAAGCAACACTCAATTGAAGTTGAAGGTACTCCAAGTCAAGCAAACTTTCTAAGAGGAAGAGGAAGTGGCAGAAGTAGAGGAAGAGGCAGAAATAACAAAGATAATGTCAGAGCTTGCTGGATATATGGTAAGAACAATCATCTATCTCATGAATGTTGGCATAATAACCAAAGAAATGGTAACTTGAATCAAAATTTTAACCCAAGAGGAAGAGGTGGAAGACATCAGAGAGGAAATTTCAGAGGTAGAGGTGGTAGGAGTTTCTTTGGAAGAAATGGAGGAAGAAACTTCCAAAACCAATCCTACAATACCACCTACTACAATTATGCATCTGATCAGAAAGAAGATTCAATTCTTATTATGAATGCAACATGTGAAGCTTCAAATGAAGACATAAGAGTATTCTATATTGACTTAGGGTGTAACAATCTCCTAAGTGGAAACATTACTTTGATGAATGGTTTGGATCATAAGGAAATCAATCATATAGTTCAAACAGGTGACAATACAAAGCACAAGGTGAAGTCAATTGGATCAATTAAAGCCAAAGATGGAAGTACTCTCTTGAGTAAGGTTTTGTATGTTCCTACAATTCCAAAGAATTTGATTAGTGTAGGAAAAATTGTGGAAAAAGGATATGAGGTAAGGTTCACTAATGATGGATTTTATGTTGAAGACCCTAGCCAAGGGTATAAGAAAATTGTTACAGGAAAGAAAGAAGGAAAGCTCTTCACATTGAGGGTACTAGGTAATGTTGAACATGCCATGTTTACATATGGAGAGCAAAAGGTGTCTGAGTTGGATCTTTGGCATAAGAGGGTTGGACACTTCAATGAAAGAGGTATCAAAAAGATGATTAATAATGGTTCAATACTTGGATTACCTAATGTTCTAGGTCAACACATGACATACAGATGTGAAGCATGTCAATTAGGTAAGGCTCATAAGCACGCAAGTTTGTTAGCCATGCACCCAATGTCCAAAATGCCAAGGCGTCCACTATCTCTTTGGCTAGTGCAGATGGACCACTTGATTTTAGGCACCCCTCCTATTGTGGTCACCCGTCCAAAGAAAGTTTTTGCAAATGCTTTCCAGTATGGACAGCTCTCGCTCTTTCAGTCTCCAACAAGAGAGGAAGTAAATGGTTGACAAAATGAGGAACGTGTTGATAACCATTGCACGACCAGTGAGATTGATTTGCATACCTCTCCAATAGTTTAACTTGCTTTCGAGTCTCGCCAGGACCCAATTCCACCACTGCTCCAATGAGATACCAAAGCCCAAGGGAATCCCAAGAAGCCAAAAAATTTGGCCCTTTAGGAATGTTTTGATAGCCATGATCAAAGAGAAGGTCGGGTTGGATCCTGACAATAGCTCTGAAAGCGATCTTCGAGTGGTTGATTTTGGATCTAGAGGCTTCACAGAAAGTATTCAGGCACTTCCAAAACATCTCCAGGCTAGTACTATCGTTGTGGACAATGCATTCATATCATCAGCAAAAAGTCTCATAGTGATCAGGCCGTGGTCACGGGGCAATTGGAGGCCTTTGATATTACCTACTTCCACCTGTTGTTCCACTAGCCGACTAAGCCTTTTCGTGGCAATGGCAAAGAGAAGGGGAGCCAATGGGCACCCTTGTTTAATTGATCTTTTTAGTTTGATCACCTTCAAAAGTTGGCCATTAAAATTAACTTCAGTAGACATGTTTCCCAGAAGGGTCGAGATCATCTTAGTGAATTTTTTATTGCATCTGGGATCTTTAAGTGACTGTAGAATATAGTCCCATTCTAGCCTCTCGTAAGATTTGTTAAAGTCGATCTTGAGGAAAACCACATCTTGTCTTGACTCATTCACGAAGTCGAGACCTTCCCAAATATCTATAATGGCTTCCAATATTGACTTGCCTTTGATGAAAGTTTTTTGGTCCTTGCTTAACCGCGCTCTCAGATGGCTGGAAATTCTATTGACTATGACTTTGGCAATGATCTTATATCCTGTTTGAAGCATCATAATCAGACGCCAGTTCTCAATTCTGCTCCTTTCCCCTTTTTTGGGTCAACTTGATGATGCCATTGTTGAGACAAGTCGGAAGCATGCCAAACTCGAGCGCCTCTTGTGAGAACAAATAAAGAGGGGTGTCAATCACCAGCTTGAAGGACGTAAAGAACTAATTAGTGAGTGCGTCCGGCTCCAAGCTTTTACCACTAGGGAGGGCATCAATGACTTCACTGATTTCTTCTTCTGAGATAGGAGAATCAAACAGGGAATGAACATTGTGTGGGATCCTCTGAGAGGATACCCGAGATATGGCTGCCATTCAGTCCCGTCTTTGGTGGGAGAGGGGGGTCGAGATCCCCAGGAGTCTCATAAAGTGCTCTTCAATAATTCGAAAATTTTCTTCTTCCGTATTGCAAACATCACTATTTGAGTCTAGCAACAAGGGGATTGATTCTCTGTTTTGTTTCCTTTTAAGCATGTTGCCCACCACTCCTTAAAGAATATTTGCAATTTTTTCCTTTGTATTTCTTCCTCATATCTCAATAGTGCTATGATTTTTCATAGAGCCTTCTAGGATTGAGATTTTCCTTTGTTCACTTCCTCATCAACTCTCCAGAGTGTATGATAAAGAGCTTCTCTACGTGCCCATCGAATAGTCTGGAGCATCTTCTTGGTTCTTATCATGATCTGCCGTGACTTTTCGATTGCACATCTCTAGCTCTTGGTTAGTGAGAAGTAGGAGGTGAGCATTTCCTTCCACACTTTAGCAATTTCTTGATGGATAGAGGTGCCTTACGGATTTTGGTGAGAGGTTGGAAAGCGATAATGATCGAGTAGTGATTAGAGATGGCAAGGTTAGTGTGTTGTGAGAGGGAAGGGCAGCCCCATTGATGAATAATTTTTTGAGCATTGTAGCTTCTATCCAGTCTAACCTTCCTCAAGTCCTCGCCTGCTTGGAGATTCGACCATGGAAAGCCTTTGGAGTTTTTGAATTCAACCAGATCCCGGTGCAGTTTGATTTTGTCCCAAGTTTCTTTCTCATGACTGTCAATGACCTGGCCCTTGTTGTTCCATCTGTCCGTAGGGTCCTCCATCATGTTGAAGTCATTGCAAATTAGTATGTTGTAAGGGAGCGAGTCCAAGGAGGCCCAGGTGTCCAATATCTCCGACTCCCTGTTTGGGGCGTACATAGAAACTAACATGAATCAAAAGGGGGCACCAAAGGAAGCGGCAATCCATGGATGGCACTGTTCGTCAATGGAGTTCTCAAGCTTTTCAAACCAAAATTGGTTTATACCAATTACCATCCCACCAGACCCCTGGGGGTGCGATGTCGAGATCCAAAGATGGGTCGGGGAGACCTTTCTAAGATGTTTCTGGAGGTCTGTTTTATCAATTTTAGTCTCTTGAATACAGATAAATTCAAGGTTTAGGCTAATGTCATGAAGCCATTGACCATTGATGGTCGCTCTTGAGGGGTCAGTCAGCCCCCTAGCATTTAACAAGATGATGATCATTATCATGGTTTACCCTCTTTGTGAGAAGGGGTCTCATCCTTTCTCCTCTTGAATTCATCTTTCTTTTTCGTTGGGAGGGGGTCTGGACTTAGTGATTGGTTTTTCCAGGGTAGCTCAATAGGTTGTTTTCCCTTGTGGGAGGTCTCTTGTTGAAATGAACAAGAGACCGTATCTAGAATAGTCGATCCAATGATGGAACTTTCACTATCCATGTTGTCTTCGTTAATAGTGGTAGAGCCATCTTCTTTGCTTGTAGTGTAGCCCTTCGGATTGGATTATTTGTTGTAAGGGAACTCTAGGGCTTTGTCACTGGTGTCCATCTCAAAATCGTTCCTATCTACAATACAAGTTGTTTGGGGGGGCATCTAGAGTACGGTTTCTCTCAGAAGTCTCCCTAGGACTTCTTTTCTTTTCTTCTGACTTCCGCAAACCCATTTGAGTTGGTTTCTGGGTTTTGGGAGCCCTTAACTTCATCTTCATTCACCGGGGGATTCAGGGTCTCATTGTTGTCTTGAGCTTTCTTGGGTGCTTCTTGTATTTGTTTGCTTTTTTGTCTCAACGGGCACTCTTTGATGCTGTGGCCTTGTTGGCCACAAAAAAAACACGTGTTAGGTAGATTTTTGTAATTAACATCTTGTTCCCAGACCTCCCCTTTACCCAAATCCACTTTGATCTTTGAAGTAAGCGACGTGCTGAGGTCAGCCTCGACGTAGATTTGAGGGTGCCACCGAGCATTGAAAGAGTGCCTTGCACCTTCATAAATGAAACCACCAACATCCTGTCTCCAAAGCTGAGGGGTCAGTCAGCCCCCTAGCATTTAACAAGATGATGATCATTATCATGGTTTACCCTCTTTGTGAGAAGGGGTCTCATCCTTTCTCCTCTTGAATTCATCTTTCTTTTTCGTTGGGAGGGGGTCTGGACTTAGTGATTGGTTTTTCCAGGGTAGCTCAATAGGTTGTTTTCCCTTGTGGGAGGTCTCTTGTTGAAATGAACAAGAGACCGTATCTAGAATAGTCGATCCAATGATGGAACTTTCACTATCCATGTTGTCTTCGTTAATAGTGGTAAAGCCATCTTCTTTGCTTGTAGTGTAGCCCTTCGGATTGGATTATTTGTTGTAAGGGAACTCTAGGGCTTTGTCACTGGTGTCCATCTCAAAATCGTTCCTATCTACAATACAAGTTGTTTGGGGGGGCATCTAGAGTACGGTTTCTCTCAGAAGTCTCCCTAGGACTTCTTTTCTTTTCTTCTGACTTCCGCAAACCCATTTGAGTTGGTTTCTGGGTTTTGGGAGCCCTTAACTTCATCTTCATTCACCGGGGGATTCAGGGTCTCATTGTTGTCTTGAGCTTTCTTGGGTGCTTCTTGTATTTGTTTGCTTTTTTGTCTCAACGGGCACTCTTTGATGCTGTGGCCTTGTTGGCCACAAAAAAAACACGTGTTAGGTAGATTTTTGTAATTAACATCTTGTTCCCAGACCTCCCCTTTACCCAAATCCACTTTGATCTTTGAAGTAAGCGACGTGCTGAGGTCAGCCTCGACGTAGATTTGAGGGTGCCACCGAGCATTGAAAGAGTGCCTTGCACCTTCATAAATGAAACCACCAACATCCTGTCTCCAAAGCTGAGGGTTGTTCACCCTTGCGTCGGTTGGAGAAATGATGTCCCACATGAAGTTGTACAAGAAGTACGACAGGTTAGTGAGATCGACCCAGAGAGGGAAGCGGAGAGATTTTGATTTGTCGAGAATGAAATCGGGGGACCATCTGAACAGACATAGGGTCACCTGCTCGAGTTTCCAGGTTCGGACACTGAGGGCTTGGAATGCCATATCTTCATTCTCAAAGACTAGCAACATATGACTAGCCTGTAGGAACTTCCACTTGCTAACAATCAATCCATGAGGGAACCACTCTTTTTGAAGCCACTGGTGCACAATTTCATGCGGAGGCCTATGGCCAAACACTTGTCCAATGAGAAAAACTTTCTTTAGCTCTTCTTGCTTTGACAAGATTGCAGCTCTATAAGAGAGACCAAGGGAGGCTCAGCACCCTCAAAGGACCTAGGAACGACACAAGATCCCCCCTCCAAAATAGGATATAGGTTACCAATCACCCCCTAGATCGGGGCCAGGTTGCTTATCACTAGGGAGGGGGCCGCCGAAGGCATGCTAGGGACCCTAAATCATGCACCGAAAATAAACTTCCACTATCCTAGAGATTGATCTCTTCTTCGACTTGTCCCCACTAGCCCAAAACACTTCAATGAAGAACGATTGATTCTTAAAAGCTTAGAATAGGTATCAAAGGCAAAATTGAGGAAAGTAGACTTTTCTAACACCAATTGCACCCGCTAGCAAACAATCTTCAGCAAGCACAAAAAATAAAAAGGCCAAAAATCAAAAGGCCATAAGATCCTCGAGAGGCACATAGAATAGCACTCCTCCTTTAAACCTTCTTTTGAAATAACTGAAGGTGAACGTTAGGACTTTTTGTCCTTTATCGACATTTTTTTTATGATTATAATAATGGAGGTTCAGTCGAAGCCTACTCCCCCGGACTTTAACTTTGAAATTGCAACTGTACAAGTGAATGGGCATAGCACCCGCGGGACCCCCCGTATCCCACAAAGCAGGGGTTAGACAAGGTTACAACTGAATGAGACATGATTACAACTCGGTTTAACTGGCTTAAGCCATAACATGTCCAGCCCGGGACTTGAACCCTGGACCGCCGCCTCAAGAGGCCAAAGCTTGTAAGTGAGCATTGATATCATCATGTAGATGTGTTGTTGAAATTGCATTTTATGACTTTCCATTATTTGCTATATTGCGCACCCTCGAAAGGAGCCAAACGCCCACAATGGCCCATCGCGATGACGATTATAGTAGGGCACGATTGTACCTCAACATGATGGTAAAATCTCCCTGTCGTGATGGTCGCTCTACCTGCGATGGTGACACTTCCGTAGGCCCCTCGCGAAGGCCACCTCATACGAGGACTGCACTGCCCATCATGATGGTGATGCTTCCAGGGGCTTTGCATGATGGCCCGCCCCCCTTGTCCAAATCGTCGCGATGAAAACCCACCTGCTATAGCATCGTGATGGTGACCCACCAGCTGTAACGTCACGACGACCCACATGCAACCTCCAACCACCGTGAGCTGTAACGTCACGACGACCCACATGCAGTCGCCGCTCAATGAATGAAACCTACACTCCAGCAGGACCTGCACTCCGCTAGGCCTCTAAAACTGAGATCAGTGGAGTCACTACATAGTTCATCCGTCATCAGTGATGGAAATTAGCCTTCTCTTTTTAGCATGTCACTTGATCTCATCTGTCCCTTTCAATTAACTGTCAGAGATTAGAAGTCCAACGCTTGTCCGATAGCACTCTAGAGTCATCACAAGCTATCTAAAGCCTTTCGCAATGTTGTTGGCGACTACAGCGCACAACTTCCATCAGCTTCGCATCCTCCGTTAGCACAAACTTCCATCATCTTTGCATCCTTCGTCCCTTCTGTCCCAGCAGGCTTTTGTCTTTCCAAGATCTTCCGTCAACTTCTCATCCTCCGTCAGCACAAACTTTTGTACCAAGACATTACCTACCATTTTAATGTGAGAAGATTCCATTGTTGCTGCTCAACATCAGAGAAGACCGAATTCGAGATTAAGGTTTTTTGTAATAATTGTTTTTTATAGTTTAAACACCTCACATTGCACATATTATCTCACATAAAACCTCTTGGGCACTATCTCTCTCTACATTTTATATATATTACATAGAACCCTTTTAATTCAACCTAAATTCAGTTTTGTATCATCACACAAATTGATATTGATATTAGCATTGAATTAATGTGTAGTTATATGCATATAACCCTAATATGACACTTATCTTTATACATTGACTTGGTAATACATTTTGTATTGTCTTCTACTCCAAGCTTCTTCTTCTTCCTTGAGTTTTTTGTGTGCTTTTGTAGACTTCAAACTCCAATATGAAGATGGTTCAAAACCTAAGTCTTCAAATGAAGAATCTTGTGTATGTTTCAATATTGAAGAAATAGCTTTTGATCAAGCAATATCAAATATAGTCTCTAAAGATCCTTGGATTTTTATTCTAGAGCTACTAAGCACATGATAGGCTGTAAGAAAGTTTCTTCTTCGCTTACTAACTCTTCAAGTAGAAGGTCATGATGTGGATATTATAGGTGTTGAAGAAGTTAATTTAAAGTAAAGAGAAGGTGGAAATTTCATAATTTTTAATGTTCTTTATGTTCTAGAAATGAAGAAGAATTTGATTTCCATCTCTAATTTCTTATCAGATGGTTATAAATTATTTTAAAGAAAGACATGCTAGATTACACACCTAATGAGGAGCATTGTCTATTATAGAATGAAAACAGAAGTGGAATTTTTATGTTGTCCAAAATTAGTCATGCTAACATTGCAACATCTTCTACACCAAAAGAGAATATAAATTTATGGTGTGCTATATTTGATTACATTATTTACACAACTCTCAAGCACATCAAAGATTAAGGAATGGTTGAGAGTTTACCTACTTCTGATTTATGAGGTGATGTAGAACCATATGAAGGATATCTTGAAGGAAAGCTTCACAAGCTACCTTTCAAAAAGCATGGATACATCACTATTACTAGAACGTTACGTATCATACCTTCATATGTTAATGGACCTATGAGAACATATTATATACAAGGTTATACGTATTTTGTCACATTTATTGATGACTTTTTGAGATATTTTCTGGTTTATGGATTAAACACAAAGTTAGAAGTCTCTCCTACCTTCAAGGAGTGTTTAAGTATGGTTGAGAATGAAAGTCAAACTAAAATTCAGATCTTCAATAAGTGATAGAGGAGCATAATACATGTGAAAAGATTTTAGTTCATTTCTTGAAGACACAGATATCTCTCATCAACTACCTATAGCTTCCTGACAACTAGAATAGATGATACACGATACGCAGGCTGATAGACGATACACAATACTCAGGGGACCCACGATACTTATGTATCGCGATACACGACCAACACGATACACGATACTAGAGTAAAGATGATACACGATACTTGATACACGAGGTCACAATACACAATACATGACACCTCAGTATCGCGATACACGACCGACACGATACACGATACCTCAGTATCGCAATACATGACCGACACGATACACGATTCCTCAGTATCGTGATACATGACCGACATGATACACAATACCTCAATATCGCGATATGAGATAGTCATGATACACGATACTCAAAGTCTTGTGATACACGATACCTCGTGATCAGCGATACACAATACCAAAGTATCGGTGATACATGATACACGAAGCCTCACGATACATGATACCTCGTGATTGATGACACATGATACCAAAGTATCGACGATACATGATACACAAAGCCTCGCGATACACGATACCTCAGTGTCATGATACTCAAACCGGCAATACATGATACCAAGGTATCACGATACATGGGGAGTAAAAGGTATCGACGATACATGATACCTGCCAGGTATCATGATACATGGGAATTCAAGTATCGCGATACTTGAACTCGACCAGTCGCGATACTTGGGCTTAACTCACTCAAATTAAAGACTTTTTTGAAGTTTTTTTATACCTATGTGATCATTGTGCTCACCTCTTTGACCCTATGTGCCTCAGGAAAATAAAAACTCCCTCAATCCCACGATATCTGCCCCGCCATACCGATCGCATCTGTGGTCATGTTTTTAGAGGTTTTAACTTGATTTTTTCAGTGGATTTTAGATAGTCTCACCTCACCGATGTTCTCTCTTGCTTCCCTCCTTGCTTAGCTTCCCTCTAAAGCAAAAGGTGTGCACGACCGCTCGGCCACGATATTAGTCATGTGCTCTCCATGATACTTGCCTAAAAAGTGATTTTTGCAAATGAATCTCTTGGCTTTTATACCCTAGGCTCACCCAAGGCTGAGAGGTATAGAAAGAAAAGAATTTTTTTGTAAGTTTGAAAAATCTACCTACCTACACTATCTCTCCTCTCTACTTTCTACTCTCTATTCCTAATCACTCTCTCCCCTAAGTCTACTAACTTACTACACTCACTTTCCAAGTGCGAAGTAATAAGTGCAAAAGGATTTGACTTACCAAAGCAGAGCATTCACCTCTTCACAACTTTTATCTTTTCCTAAGATCTCTTACCATCATGCGAGCACCTTGATTGGACTCGTACTTCCCTGAAAATGGTGCCCAAAAACGTGTGTACCTAACCACGAACTTAGGGACTTGTGACAAAAGAGACTATTCCTCTATCACCAACAGGTACATATAGTGGGGATCACTCATTTAATTTTCAATATGAGAAGAATCTTGGATCAAACTGAGTGTATGAAGACAAGCACTTACACAATGAACAATGAAGTGTAATAGATTTTATGGAATGCAAATGAGTGTTATCATGCACATTCATCATTCTCATAGGTGGAAACGGTGTCATGATACATGAACCAACAGTAAGCACAAAAATGGACTTTTCTCTTAGCTCCAAACTCGGAATATGGTCAATAGTGGATTCATTTCAAAGCTCTCGATAGGATACATCCAATGGTCATACTTTTGCCTAATTTTGACAATTATACTTCAAGATATGGGCAAAAAATAGAGCTATGCAACTCACCTAGTTTCATCACACACCTCCTCATGCCTCACACACATTACACACTTTAAAGAAGCAATGAATTCAGTAAAAAACACTTCCAGACAATCATTCCAAGCCACATACACACATGCAAGCTCACAATCATGGAGATGCAAGAAGAAGAAGAAGGAGCAAATTCGAAAATCTAGATCTCTCTTACTCACAATGGCCAAAAGTCTTTACAATGTGTCCTCAAATGACTTATACACATGTGCCTTAAAAATGGTCCTTTCACACAAGTGATCGACACTTTATTAAAGAAAGTCTAAATTCATACTATTTACAATGATTATGATATAATGTTTGGGATTTATGCATTTAGAGGATTCCTCTAGTGCATTTACAAGGCTTCAAGGGATTTTGAATGGAATTTGAAGAAGAAAAATTATGCCCAAAATTTGAAAGTTTTTGGGGCTCCTCTTTTATGCTTCTTTACTCTGCAACATTATGCTAATTCATAAAAGCAATAATAGAAAAATAAGACTCTTAAAATGCTAGATACTTAAATAAATATTTAAGTAGAAATATAGAAACTTGGGTGAATAAGTGTATGGATAGATATATTAATATATAGATCAATAAATGAGTAGAACGACAGAGGAATAATCGAATGGATAGATGATTAAATAGATAGATAGATGGATTACATAGCTAGATGAATAAGCGCATGTATAGATAGCTGAATATATAGATAAATATAGATAGATAGATCAATATATAGATAAATAAATGAGTAGATGAATAATTGAATTGATAGATAAATGAATAGATAGAGAGATGGATATATAGATAGATGATTATGTGAATGCACAGATAGATCAATTTACATATAGATCAATAACTAGATAGATGAATAATAAATGGATAAATAGATAACTATATATATATATATATATATATAGTTAATTAGAGAGATGAATAAATATATGGATAGAAAGATAGATAGATAGATAAATAGATGGATAGAGAAATGAATAGATGAATGGATAAATAGAATTATATAAAAAAATAGATAAATAGTATGAAAGTTAGGTAAGTAGATTTATATATAAATAGAAAGTATTATTATAATCTTGAAGTTAACCTATGTAGCTATTAAGAATGTAAGAGTCAAAGAATTAGACATTCATAATAGTTCATATACACTTCATATACTATGTATGATTCTTGTCACATGAATATATATAATTATTGTGAAAGTAAGAGTAAAGGAATCATACAATCACAATAGTTTTTATACACTCCTGACCTTATACTATGTATAATTATGTTCACATGAACCTATGTGACTATTGTGAGAGTAAGACTGAAAGAATCAGACAATCACAATGGTCCCTATACACTCCCTATACTATTGAGAGAGTAGGAATCGAGGCAACAATTCAAAAAATCTCAATAGATCTATTGCTCATAGTCCTATACTATTGTGAGAGTAAGAATTGATGTAGCAAGTCAGACAATCATAGTAGGGAATGCCATATGTGAATAATAACCTTGAAAGGATTTTGTCTGATAGAATGTTCGATTTACACAATCGGTATTAACATTTTCATTTCACCAAGATTTAGAACCAGATGGTTTAGAAAGAGAACCATTATCAATAAATAAGTCAGAAAGCTATATCCAAATCATTTTGTTCGTGATGTTATCTTTTGAGTTCCAGGGAGAACAAAAGAGACAGTACCATTAAAGCTTTCCAAATTACAACATAAAGGATTATCAAAAGCTTTACTTTAGTGCTTTGTTCCAGTTGATAGATTGTTACCAAACAATGATCAAATCGCACTATATTTCATTCGAAAAGTTCTTATACAAGATATCCATTGGGAATTGAACTTAGAACCTCCTATTTAGGAGTGTGATGGGCTAACCACTTGTTGCAAAAGCCATGTTTGAGGACTGCTTCCTAATCCTCTCTCTTAAGGCATGGTCCAACCATCTCCTACTAGGATTATGTGACATTTCTTCTTCCTTAGATTGAGCATTGTCCCCAATGCTCACTTATGGACCCTTCTATCTAAGTTGGGCCGTTTTCCATGTTTGAGCACCTCTATTAGCCTCAAATTACAATGCATGGACCTAATTTGGACCTATCCAACCCTCTATTGGTGCCCAAATACCCATGCACATTCCTCCTTGATAGGTTTTAAACTCACTCACAGTCAAGCGCTTCCCAAGTTCCCACGATTGAGGCTTCTTATCTCCATTTTTACCAAGTTCCTCATCTATGATCTGATACCAATGATTGGAATTGAACTCATAACCTCCTGGTTAGGAGTGTGATGGGCTAACCACTTGCCCCAAAATCCATGATTCAGGATTACTTCCTAATCCTCTCTCTTAATGCATGGTTCAACCATCTCCTATAAGCATTATGTGGAAATAGCCTTCATTGACATGTAGGTTGGGATGATCGCTCAAAGTATATAGGTATAGGTTTGGGCCATCCTCAAAATCGTGCAAATTTTGTAATCAAGGACAGAAAGTCCCTCTTCCTTGAAAGAAGCCATATATTCTACTACCCGAAGAACATAAACTTATTAATGTTTTATCATCACAAGGAGTGGAGTTATACAATGAAGGATTAATAATCCCAAGTTTATGCAAAACAATAGATTATCAATAAAAGAGAACCTAGAAAGCTCTAGTTGACTTATCAGCACCTTCTTAGCCCTTGAATTATAAAAAATTGGATAAAAACCTTTTCCAATAAGTCACAATTAATTTCAATTCACAATCACACACAGATGTACACATATACATACTATTGTGAAGTAAGAATTACTGTTGAGTCATACAATCACAATAGATTTTGACTCACAATTGTATACTCACATATACATACACATACTATTGTGAAGTAAGAATCAATGTCGAGACAAACAATCACAATAGAGTTTAACTCACAATCATGCATGCACATACTCATACTATTGTGAACTAAGAATCAATTTTGAGTGAGGCAATCAGAATCAATTTTAATTCACAATCATACATGCACACACACATACACATACTATGCTGAAGAGGATCTCACTAAAATGCTTCATTCGATTGCATGAAAACTTTCTTGCATCCCTTTATGACCCAAGGGATGTGAGAATTTGTTGATAAGTCTACAAGAGAAAGTCACCTAGTGACCTAGAAAGTTTTGCTTGACTCATCAACACCTTCTCAGTTCCCTTGAATTATCAAAAAGAAGTTAGAAATTTTCCAACACATGACAATAGATTTCTAATTCACAATCCTACATGCACATATACATACTATTGTGAAGTAAGAATCAATGTTGGGTAAACCAATCACAATAGATTTCAACTCACAATTATCATAAACACATACACATACATATATTATTGTGAAATAAGAATCAATGTTCATTCAAACAAGCACAATAGATTTTCACTCACAATCATACACACACATACACAAACCCACACTATTGTGAAGTAAGGATCAATATTGAGTCAAAGAATCACAATAGTTTTTAACTCACAATTTTAAGCAAATAAATCTATATCTTTCTTTACTTCTATAATCCAAAAATACTAAATATTTTTAAAAGAGTGTATACCTTATTTTTCATATGAATTTTTATGTTTGCAAAAAAATAAAGTAACTCTGATGAAGTACACCATGGGGGGGTGGGCATTGTTTTATTAAAACAAAAATTTTAAAACAAACATTTTTCGATCGAAAGATTTTGGATTGAAAACACTTTCGATCGAAAAACCTCAAAGTTATTGGACAGAAACAATTCACTCTTATCTTAATAATCTGACATGGCACCAAATAATTTGGTTGAATAAAAAGGGTCTATTGGAATATTCCATAATTATTCATGATTAATCCAATTATCAAATGAAAAATAATACAACCTATTTATCTTGACATTTAATTCAAATTTAGGGATGATTGTATCTAGATGAAACAACATAAGTACATTTAGAAACTTTTAGAAAGATTTGAAATGTCAGATTATAACAGATTCAAACACCTATGGATGTTAATGTATTATTACAAGCCTAAGTAGAAGGGTTTTCATCTTTTGATGCTATTTTATATAGTCAAGTATCTCCACGCACAAACAATTCAAAATTCATTAGAAAGAAGTTAAGAGAATTCTCACATATTTGAAAGGGACTATGAAATTATATAATGGTATTACCAAAGTCTCCGCATTTTATACTTCAAGGGTTTTCAAATTTTGATTGGAAAGGTGAGAAAGACACAAGAAAATGTATAAGTGGCTATTGTTTTTATTTTGGAGAATGTCTTATCTCATGGTTTTCTAAAAAACAACCAATATTGGCTACATCTTCAAGTGAAGTAGATTATAAGGTTGCCTTTAGAGCTACACTTGAAGCTAAATGGTTGATGAAAATTCTTAGTTAACTTGATGTTCATGTTCATCTTCCTATGTCAATATTTTTAGATAGTCAAAGTGCTATTGCTATTGCAAAGAATCTTGTTCATCATTCAAGGACAAAACATACTGAAGTACATTATCATTATATTTCAGAATAGGTATCTAAAAATCACATTGAGCTATTCTCTGTACTTACTAGTGAGAATCTGGCAAATATATTTGCCAAAGCATTATCTAGAGATAGGCATAAGAAGTTGACCACTCTTTGGGGGCGTCACCAAAGTTGAAAGCACATCTTTCATGCCAGATCTTCCATAGGACCTCCCCTCTGATGGCGTTCCAGAGAGTTGTGGAGCAGCCAATCGCTTCTCCCAATAGGGCTTGCTTCCAACTGATATGTTTCTGAAGTCTAATTTTCTTTCCGACAATCTGCCAGATCTTGTTGGAGTTGGGACAAGTAAAGAAGACGTGAGAAACATCTTCGATGGACCAGTAGCAGCATTTGCACGAGGGAGGTTTCCCACAAATTTTGATAGCCTTAAGGTTGGTCTAGATTCCACGATGAAGAATTTTCCATAAGAGGATAGACTTTTTGATTTCTATGAGGAGGTGCCAGATAGCCATGAACTTCATGTCCCACTGAAGCTAGGTCTACGACAAGGACCACTTCTTGTTGAGGTTATCTTGATAATCAATGGTTTCTTTGATGTTCGAGATTTTTGATAGGCAATTACCATTGTGCCATTTGAGACCAAGCGAGCTCGTCGTGTTGTGCCCCATGAGAAGGTGAACTTTAGAGCGGTCCCAGGCGAGACATCTGCTTTGCAAAGTGTTCCATTCTTCATAGGAAATGTTGATGCTAGGGTCGATATCCTCAAAGTTGATCCATTGGCTGGTGTCTTGCTTCTAGAGATGTTTCCATTTATTGAAGCCTTTGTTCCATAGCCTCTTGGTGTTTCGAATGTTCCAAGAGTCCACGATCCGGGTGCCATGGATTGGGAAATAGGTAGAGGCATTTTTTTTGACACCAGCTTCCCACTTCCAATCTTCACTTATTCTTGTGAAGCTTTTGAATTCATTCCAACTCTTCCATAGGGAGCACACAAGATTCGAGCCTTTCGGGAAGACTAGGATCGGGGAAAACAAAAGGGTCAGAATGTCAAGATTCTTCCAATTCGGGAATCCCATGAGAGCCAACTTGTTCTTGTTTCTGAACATCAACTTGGCCCACGAGGCCTCCCCATTGCACCACACCTTAATCATCCATTTTGCCACAAGTTTGTTAGCCATGCACCCAATGTCTAGAATGCTAATGCCCCCACTATCTCTTTGGCTGGTGCAGATGGACCACTTGATTTTAGGCACCCTCTCCTATTGTGGTCACCCATCCAAAGGAAGTTTCTACAAATACTTTCCAATTTGGATAGATCTTGCTCTTTTGGTCTCCAACAAGAAAGTAAGTAAATGATCGATGATATGAGGAACATGTTGATAACCATTGCATGACCAGTGAGATTGATTTGCATACCTCTCCTATAGTTTAGCTTGTTTTTTAGTCTGGACAGCACGCAGTTCCACCACTGATCCATCGAGATACCAAACCCCAAGGGAATCCAAAGAATCGAGAAAATTTGGCCTTGCAAAATGATTTGACAGCCATGATCAATGAGAAGGTCAGGTTGGATCCCAATAATAGCTCTGAAAGCGGTTTTAGAGTGGTTGATTTTGGATCCAGAGGCTTCATAGAAAGTATCCACGCACCTCCAGAACGTCTCCAGTCCAGCTAAGCACTTCCGTGGAAATGGCAAAGAGAAGGGGAGCCAATGGGCACCCTTGTCTAATTGATCTTCTAAGTTTGATCACCTTCAAAAGTTTTCCAAAAATTTGAGTCGATGCGTTTCCTAGAAGGGTCGAGATCATCTTGGTGAATTTTTTACTACATCGAAGATCTTTAAGCTTGAATCTTGCAAGTCGAAACCTTCCCATATATCTATAATGGTTGACGATCTTATATCCCTTAATTTTGAAATTACTACTTGCCCTTGAATTTAATGTGAATTATCTTATGCCAAAAACATCCAAATCATAACCATTTCCAATAGTCACTCTTCTACATGAAGAATCAGTAGAAGAGAATACTTTCTAGCAGCCTATTATATTTTTAGTATCACTAGAATCAAACATCCACAAATTCTTAGATATCTTAACCAATTCAAGGATAAGTGGAAAATAGTAATCAAAAGACAAATAAATGATATAAATGATTTTGTGCTTAATGGATTAATTATTCAGCTTTAGAACGCATTTTAGTGCAACTATGAATGGCCAATTTATGAGCCCTTTAAATGTGTATTCTGATGTGCACATCAAACATTCATGATGCAATAGAAATGTTCTTTAGTGTGTGCATGTTTTTTGCATGTCAAAGTTTCTTGTCTTTAGGAGTTTTTTTTTCCCCGGCTTGTATATATGCCTATAGACCTAATGAGTCACTTATCTTTGTACATTCTAGTGGTAATACATTCAGTATTGTGTGTTATGCTTGAAGCTTCTTCTTCGTCCTTGTGTTGTTCGCCTGCTTCCATAAACCTTGAACTCCAATACTTGGTATTAGAGCAAGTTGCCGCTTCATCTAGGGTGTCGTCGACACCCCTCCGATCAGAGTCTCAAAGTCGCATGAAATTTGGTGAGCATACTCAAGATGATTAGGAGATCAAAATAGCTTCACCTTGTGGTGCCAAAATCACGATCTGAGCTCGTTTTGGCCTCCGAATGCACTATCATAGTGCTTGTGCAAGCAATTTTGTCTTTTTGTGCCAAAGATATATACAAGTTTTGGTTTGCCACTATAAGATCCTCAAAGTCTCCTACATGTTTAGGGGAACTCGTCAAGGTAGTTTTGTTCAACTTTTTTAGATATAGTGGCCATGGCTGAAAGTAGTGATGTATTCCGTATGTTGGCTATTGAGGATAAGTTGGATGATATCACTTACCCATTGTGGGCTTATATGATGTTTCATGTATTGGTTGCAAAAGGATTGTGGAATATTGTGTAGGGTGTTGAAAAACGTCCTATTTCACTTGCAAACATAGTTGCTCAAGGTGATGAAAATGGCATTGAAGATGATGATACTCTTCATGTTCCTATTTGTGTTGCAATTCCTATTGCACCTACCGCAGAGCAAATTCGTTGGCATGGTAGAGATGCTCAGACACATGCATTGATAGCCATGTCTGTCAAACATGCTATTATTTTTGGTGCAATTAAACCAAGCCAACATACTTGGATAATAGGCACATCTCTTATAGAGCCTTATGTGATTCATCCCTTGTATAAGCCATTCACATTTACCTTTGTAAAAGTGCTCTACAACCACGTGGAGTTAGGAAGCTTTAAATCACAACTCATTTGGTAGTTGATTGATGAGAGAATATATCCTATACTTTATGATTCACTTTTAGGTAGAACTCTTTGAATTTGAATTCAAATATTGCCTCCAATCTCAACTATAAAAAGAGGATGACATGACCTGCATGACATCTTGACTCCATGAGATCATTGTGAAGGGCATTTTTTGTGAATTGAAAGCTCATCTCATAGCTCATTCACCTCTCACACATTGTGCAATATATGATTGCCAATGACATCGTATTTGTATAGAATTTAATATAGATATCATCATTACATTCTCATCTCACTTCCTGTTATGACTACTCAGAACATTGACTTTCTAAGAGCTTGTTCTCAGTGTGTGATTGATCATTTGTCATGATTTAAAGCATGCTAGATTCAACATCTCTCTAGTATATGACTACAAAGTCTCATTGTGATTGCCTCTCTGGATCGTGAGATATTAACACATCTCTACTCTCTGGTTTGTTGATTGTTGCATCCCATAATTGTCGGGAAGGTTCTGTGATTTGCTAATCATCTTTCTCAGTGTGTAGTCCATATTTTTTTATGAAATCACTCATTGTTTGTAGCTGTCTAAGCTAATTATATATTCCCAAAAGGAATTAAACTAATTGCTGCTATGCTCAGAGAACTATTCAAAACATTGGACAGGTGTATAGACAAGAATAGCAAGTTTCTTAGTCTTGGATTAATTCCTACCTATCTATTTTGATCCATTGATTAGTGGATCATGTTACAAGTAACATATGTGATTATTTATGATCATTAGCTAGCTAAAGGATCCTACTACACTCTCTAGCAATAATTCTTGTAGGATCAAGCAACACCACTTCATCTCTGAAGAGTCTCCATCATCTCCTCCAAGAGTGGTATCAGAGCAACAATATGCAAGATGGGAGATGTATTTCCATCCTTCATTGACAAATTGGATAGAAACAACTACTCAACATGGTCACAAGGATGCACGCCTATCTTCAAGGGAGAAGTCTATATGGATACATCTCAGGAGATGAAGAGATGCCAACATTCAGGAGCAAGCATCAACCCACAAGGGAAGAACAAGAAAGGTTGACCACATGGTAGGAAAGGGATGCTCTTGCCAGGTCTTATCTAGTAAACTCAATATGTGATTTCTTATTGCCTCACATTAGGAATTGCAAGACCTCCTAAGAGACTTGGAAAGTACTCTCTTCATATTTCTCATCAAATACAAGAGCTAGGAAGAATCAATTATGGATGGAGTTTACAACTCTAAAGAAGCAACCAAAGCAAGCAGTGGTTGATTATGTAACCAAGATGAAAGATGTAGCTGACCAACTTGCAAGCATTGGGAAGGAGATAAAGAAGAATACATATTAAGGCAGATCATTAATGGCATCAAAGCTGATGATAAGTGGGAGTCATTGACCATAGCAATGGACCTCTGTTGAGACATCAAGCTCAACATGTGATGATCCAGGATGACACGTACCAGTTTTTCGTTTCTCTGACATGTATAGTGGTCATGCTAGTATATGTGAGGGATACTTCATTGAGCTTTATTAGATTTATCTACCGAGAGTGATGGCACATTTGTTCCTTGCTAGCTCACTCATTCATGGACATTAGGTTTTTCCTTATGTACTGATCTTTAAATGTTGCACTTGTTGTATTCTTTTTTTTTTAGGTCATTCTTGTACATTCCTTTTTATGTAATAGAAGAAGAAGAAGATCATTCTTCCTTGCCTCAATCTGTGTGTGCACTTCTCCTTGAGAGTGAGAGTGTGTGTGTGAGCTCTCTTCCTTATCTCCTTCCTCATGACATGGTATCAGAGCCAGCGTGGCTATAGAGAGCTCGTGGAGAAGGCGACGGTGAAGAGTACGCAGCAAGGTGTGGAGAAAATGCCATTCACAAAAGACCTCCATTTGCTACAAAAATGGGCATGAAGGTAGAAGACATATCAAAGTTTTAGAGCCATCTCCACCTTTGTTTCGAGCCCGCAAGGTGGGGCCTATAGAAAAACCAAGTCAATTTTAGAAACTGTAACTTGCATTGTGTTTGGCAACACTCATATATTCCAAATCCAGAATTTCAAGCAATTTTGTGTACTATTGATACACGAAAACTGTGTTTTTATGAGATCGAAGTGTCACGTCATAGTGCGACAGTGCTCAAGCAGAAGTGCTGGTTGTAGTGTTGTGAATTGCTGTAGAAATGGCAAACGCAGATGGAATGAGTTAGCTTATGAGTGATAAGCTGGACAAGAATAACTTCCATGCTTGAATATTCAGAATGACAAATTTCCTGATGGGAAAAGGCTACTAGAAGTACATCGAAGGAGAGAATGAAAATGCTCCACAGTTACCAGAAAGGAATCAGATTGCACATCAGGTAATAGCATATGAGGAATGGAATCAAGGAGCACGAAAGGTAATGTACTAGCTATCTGTTAGCATATAGGATAGCATGATTGGACACATACAGGATGCCAAGACTCCAAAAGAGGCTTGGAACAGTTTGGTCACATTGTATGAGACCAATACAAAGGCACGAAAATTGCAACTCAAGAACGAGCTGCATACATTGGAGAAGAAGAGCATGTGGTAAGTGACTACACCTTGAAAATCAAAAGCATATGTGAGTCACTTGCATCTATTGGTATGAATGTAGATGATGATGATAAGGTGGAAGTGTGTCTTCGTGGTTTAGGAGCTGCATATAAGCAGTTCAGAACATCTATACAGACCAAGGAAAATATTCCAAATTTTGATGATCTAGTATATGTTGATTATTGAAGAAAAGAATCTTGGTGAGGATTCAAACTCCCAAGGAAAATCTATTTCTAAGAAGGTATTCTACTCTGGTAGAGGACGAGGCAGAGGTAGAGGTTTTGGAAGTGGAAGAGGAAATAGTAACCAAGACCAAAGTCAACAACAGAATCATGTAGGAGGAAGAGGACAATTTCGAGGTAGGGAGAGCCAAAGAGGCTACAGAAATTTCCAAAGAAATGATTCAGGTAATGACAGTAAAGGATGTTGGAATTATGGTAAACTTGGACACTTTGAACGTGATTGCAGGGTGAAGAATCAAAATAACAGAAGGTCGCAGAATAACTATGCATCCACAAGTGTAGATGATTCCGAGAAGTTGTTCATGGTTCAACATCACATGCTGGTGTTTCAAAATCAAATGACAATGTCTGGTATGTTGATTCAGGTGCTTCAGATCACATGACTAGTCATGCACAATGGTCTACTACTTTGCAACAATTGCCAGTTCCTGGATATGTTGAAACAGGTGATGACACATCACATCCTATTGAGCATACAGGAAACATAGCACTATGAATGGAGGATGGAAAGGTAAAAAATATTGCTAATGTGCTGCATGTTCCAAATATAAGAAAGAATCTGGTTTCTGTTAGACAAATGGTTGACCAGGGATTACAAGTTAGGTTCAATGCTGATGGATTATATGTAGAAGAGTACAAGCAAGATGGAAGATTGGTTGCCAAAGGAAACAAAGTGGGTAGGATGTTCACCTTAAATGTGAAGATTCCTGATATGAATGCGGCCATGTTTGCAAAAGGTGTAGGAGTTATTGTAGATATAGAGATGTGGCACAAACAGATTGGACATGCAAACTTGCAAAGGTTGAAATTGATGCAGTCAAACAAGATTGTCCATGGACTACCAAATTTCAAAGTTGCAAAAATGCAAAAGGTATGTGCATCATGTCAATTTGGTAAACAGTCAAGAGCATCATTTCCACATGACAAGCATGTTAGTGAGAATGTACTAGAAGTAGTACATACAGATGTTTGGGGTCTAGAAAAGACCACATCTATGGGCAGTTGTAGGTTTTATGTTACAAATGAGTTCAACAGTTTTCTAAAAAATCATGGAATTCGAGGTCAGTTTTCATGCAGGTACACACCACAGCAGAATGGCGTTGCTGAATGCAAAAATAGACATATTGCAAAAATAGCAAGAGCCTTGATGGCTGAGAAGAATATGCCTCATTGTTATTGGGCAGAAGCTGTGCATGCTGTTGTATACATCATGAAAAGAACTCCGACTCCTGTTGTACATCAAGTTACACCTGAAGAGAAGTTTACAGGTAAAAAGTCAAACTTATCACATCTGAAAGTTTTTGGTTGTATTGCATATGTACATGTCCTAGATGAATTGAGGATGAAGCTTGATCCAAAAGCAGAAAAGTGTGTCTTCATTGGATACTCCCTTGAGAAAAGGGATATAAATGTTATAACCCACTCACATGACAGGTAAAGGTGAGCAGAGATGTGGTATTGATGAAATGTCAAGCTTCTATGCAGATGCCAAAGAAGGACTGAATCATAAACCAAATGACAAAGAAAATGCTGAAAAATCAAGTGCAAAATCTTAAGTTTTGAGTGGACCGGATGTTTCACCAAGCAATAGTTCCAACTCAAATCCATGAAGTGGAAGATTGCATGGAAATTTCAGTCCAACAAATTCATCAAATACATCCAAGAAAGGTAAAGAAAAGCTTTCTGCAAGTCATAAAGCATGTGCAGCTTTTGAAGATGTTGATGGAGATTCAAGCGGTTCAGAAAAGAGTCTTGATGAGGAACTTGGACTGCCCTCTGTGAAGACTCCAGGAGTAAGAATTGCACATGCAGATGATACAAAGAGAAGTGACCCAGGACCAAGAAGATCTAGGAGGATGCGGAATTCAGTGCAACGATTGACGTATGACAGTTATATGGCTCGTCATTGTGCCTACATGACAAAGGTAATAATGCTAAACCTTCTTGATTTGAAGATGCAATTGGAATTGTAGATTGGGAAAAAGCTATGGATGAGGATATGACTGCACTTTATGGAAATGATACGTGGAAGCTGGTTCCATTGCTGAAAGGAAAGAAACCCATAGGCTGCAAATGGGCTTACAAGGTAAAGCATGATGCTGATGGTAGCATAAGCAGGTACAAAGCACGATTGGTAGCCAAAGGATATTCACAGGCATATGTCATTGATTATGAGGAAACATTCAGTCCTATAACTAAAATGTCTACTGTCAGAACACTTGTTGCATTAGCTACAACAAAAGGATGGACTTTGCATCAGATGGATGTCAAGAATGCTTTCCTACATGGTGAGTTATGAGAAGAAGTATATATGGACCAACCACAAGGATATGAAGATTCAAAGCATTCAAAATATTTTTGCAGTTTGCAAAAGGCTTTGTATGGGCTGAAGCAAGCCCCTCGTGCATGGCATGCAAGGATTTCTGATTACTTAACCAGCATTGGGTTTTCTATGTGTGATGTAGATCACTCATTATATGCAAGGAAGGCTGATGATGGCATCACTATTGTGGCTATTTATGTTGATGACCTAATTGTAGGTGGTGATAATGAAGGAAGCATCAAAGAGGTAAAGCAACTTCTTATGCAGGAATTTTACATGAAAGATCTTGGTGTGCTGTGCTATTTCTTGGCAATTGAGTTTATACATACAGAAACAAGTATATGGATGTCGCAAAGGCAATATGCCTTGAATATGCTACAAAAGTATGGTATGGCTGATTGTAAGCCAATTTCTATGCCATTAGATTAGAATTTGAAGTTGGATACTACATCAAGTGAAGCATTGGAAAACGCTACTATGTACATGAAAATTGTGGGAAGTCTTATATATCTAACAATTACAAGGCCTGATCTAAGTTATACTGTTGGAGTTGAAAGTCAGTTTATGCAGGTTCCGGGAAGCCACATTTGGATTCTTTGAGGCACACTCTACGTTATGTGAGTGCTACTTTGTATTATGCATTGTTTTATGAGGCTGCTGTAGATTTGCAGGTTTATGGATACACCGATGCAGATTGGGCTGGTAGCATTCCAGATAGAAGATATACTAGTGGTTTTCTATTCTCATTTGGGAGTGTAGCTGTTACATGGAGCAGCAAGAAGCCACCCACTATTTCTTTGTCGAGTACAGAGGCTGAGTATAGAGGTGCTGCAATGGCAGCATGTGAGGCATCATGGCTACAAATGCTACTTGTAGATTTAGGTGTGGATGTGGGAAAACATATCACTATTTATTGTGATAATCTTAGCAGCATACAATTAGCACGGAATCCTATTTTCCATGCTAGAAAAAAGCATATCAAGGTACATTGTCACTTCATCAAAGAGAAGGTATTAGCACGTAATATTGATCTCATTTATGTGAGAACAGATGAGCAAGAGGACTCTCTAATCATCATGAATATGACATCCAAGCAAGGTAAAGATGATGAGCATCTTTTCTATATTGATTCAAGTTGTTCCAATCATATGGCTAGAAATGTAGTTTTATTATCTGATCTCAAAGAGCCCAAAGGGAAGCATGAAGTACAGATGGGTGATGACACTAAACACTCAGTCAAGCAAAGTGGAAATGTCAAGACATCTGATGGTAACATGAACCTCTTGAGTAAGGTTTTGTATGTGTCAACTATAACCAAAAACCTAATTAGTGTTGGACAGATTAGCATATGTGGAAGACCCTCAACAAGGCTTCAAAAGGATTGCTAAAGGTGAGAAATCTAGCAGATTATTTACATTTGAGATTGAAGACATCAGGAACATAGCACTCTTTAATTGCAAGGATAAAACCCTATCTGAGCTTGAGATATGGCATAAAAGGCTACGAAACATAGGAGAAAGAACACTAAAGCAAATATATAGGGATCAACGTGTGCTTGGGATTCCCAATGTGACCAAGCAACACATGATATATAAATGTGGAGTATGTCAATTTGGCAAAGCTCACTAGCAACCATTCAAGAGAAAGGGGTACATGCATGAAGACTACTTGGAGCTTGTACATAATGATGTGTGGGGCCCTAACAAAGATCCATCAATCTCAGGTTCAAGGCACTATGTTTCATTCATAGATGATTACAGTAGATGGATAATCCTTTATTTCATGAAGCATAATGATGAAGTATTTACATGCTTTAGAAAGTAATTAGCGCTAGTTGAGAACCAAATAGGTAGAGCTTCAAAAGGATCATATCTGATGGAGATGGTGAGTATTTTTCACATGAATTTGATTCAATTTTACAGGATAGAGGCATAAAGAGGGAATTAACAACAAAATATACTCGTGAATTGAATGGAGTAGCAGAGAGAAGAAACATGTTAATAGTTGAAGCTGCTAGGTCAATGTTGAATGAGAAGAAGCTACCTAATTACGTATGGGCAAAGGATATTTCCACAGCCACATACTTGGTTAATAGGCTCCCATAGAAATCCTTGGATGGAATGACACCCTATGAAGCATGTGATGGTAGGAGACACTCTCTGGACCATTGCAAGATATTTGGGTGCATTGTTTATGCACACATTCCCTCACAGATTAAAGGGAAGCTTGACCCTAAAGCTGAAAAATGTATATTCATTGGGTATGATCAAAACCAGAAAGGCTATAGGCTATACAATCCCACTAACAAAGCATTTATAGTTAGTAGGGATGTAGTATTTGATGAAAATAATTCATGGTTTGAAGATGATTGCAAGAAAGTCAAGTTACCTTATGAGTTGGAGAGTGATTTTCCAGCTCTCACTCAAGAAGACCAACAATTACTAGAAGATATCAACGAGAGGATGAATAGTAGATTGACTTCAAGGCTTGGAAATCAAGAGGCAAGACCAA
>CM035427.1:169938957-170326457 GCA_020310875.1 Ceratopteris richardii
GCTAGATAAACTGTTTCTTGGGGTGTGTGCTTGAAGTTGTGGATCAAGGATGATGTGTTATGATTGATGCCACTCTTGGAAAATTATACGATGAATGCTTCTAGCACTTGACCTATATTTTGGTAGTTGCGAGTGTTTAGGGGATGAAACCAAGCCAAGGCAATACCCTTGAGGGTCAAACCAAATGCCTCAAACTAGGTGAACAAGTCCTCAACATGTTCAGCTCTTAGCATTTGTTTGAACTTGGCCACATGATCATAAGTATCTCTTGATGCATTAAAGTAGTTTTACATTTTCTTGACCACTTGAGAGGCTCTAAGGGTTCTTGGGTACTCTGGAGGTCTAGGAAATGGAAAATCATGTTCATCTCTTTGATGCCTATGTGCTATATGCCTCTCTCTTTCAGGTCTTTCACTTTCAAGTTGTGATCTATCTCTGCCCATAGTGTGTGCAAAGCTTACCTGAGGTCTCTCTCTCTCTGGTTTGTTCTTGTTGTGCTTCTAGAACATGGGAGGATCTTGCACCTCCTTGATCCTCATAGGCAGTGGATGTATGTAAGGGAAACACTGGTTTACCCTTCCATGCATAAACAAGCCTATTTTGATCCATCACTGCAAATACTCTCTTCTTCGAGGTGTTATCCAGATAGGTTATCTTTCTAGGGATCTCTGGGTCCTTGAATTCATAATATGAACTCTTGTTAAACTATTGCATTTTACCGATCTAATTCTCCAGAAAACTTTATCAGCTTCTTCGTTAAAGAAGAGTTCTATGGCTGAGTTATCTTGAGGAACCCATTGTGGTGTGAGTATTCTAGACAAGATAGACTTTCCTTGAGGAGTTCTAGGTTCTTGTCCTTCTTTTTCTAGATCAAGGTCTCCTGTATTAGACTCTACTATGATTGATCCAAACTCATATGTCCTATCTGGTAAGTTGGTGACCACATACATGGTTCCTTGCTTATCAATATATGAAACCTCTTCAAATTTAACAACTGGGTGTTCAAGTCTGAAGGGTTGATCGGGATTTTTGAGTTGGACAACTGATCGCCTCAAGCTATCCTCATAGATGTCTGCACCTAATTAGCTATTTCTAATATACTCCAACTCTATCTTATAAGGACCTTTTGGTGTTTGTAAATAGGCAATGCCTGAGCTACTTGCAGGTCTCTCCATGCTAAAAGACATTTTTGAATCACTTGTTTCCAAGCTTAGCACGTAGGGATAATCATTAAGCTGTTGTGCCCATGACTTAGTTGTGTGATAGACAATAGCTTCAAACGATCTAATGCTTTTTCTATCACATCATATGTGTCTACCCAATCTAAGGTTCATAAGCTTTCTCTAGTAGTCCCAAATTCCCCAAGCATAGCCGCATTGCAATGTTCTTTTGAATCAATTACTTGTTCTTCTGTAGATTTCTCCATTGTAATCTTGTCTGACAAATATCGTTGTTAAGAATACTTGAGTTTTATCTCACTTTGAGATGTGATCAATCCACTTAAGTCCTTTTCCTTTAGCGTTTTGTGCAACAATATCCTAAATTATGCTTGTTCTAATTAGGGTTTCTTTCACTTGTATGATTCCTAATGTAGTCCTAATTAAACTAGTCATATTTAGCCTAAGCTAAGAATTGACTAAGGGGGTTAAGAATGCTTTTAACCTCAACTTGCTTCTCCCTTGATCACACTTGAATGCCCAGGATACACATTTCCAAGCTTGCAATGCACCTACCACCTTGCTTTGACTCCCTTGAATGGCTCTCAATGGACTTGTAAAAGTCCCAAGGTTAGATCAAGCTTTTAGCTCTAATTTATTTGACATATAGTTTGATTCAAGCATTTTTAAAGACCCATTTTCCCCCCTTTTATTACTCAAAACCCTTTGGAGCCCCCTTGGCTTCCTAATCCCACTTGAAGGTCAACTTCAAGTTATCTAGATGCACTCTAGACCTCAAAAAATGGATTTTGTATGAAAAAGTTATGTCACTTCAGGCTCCTAGGGGTCAAAACAGACAAACACGATCTGTCAAAGAATCACGACTTTTTTGTGTGAGAGAACTAGAAACTCACAATTTTGTGAAAGCCAAAAACCAAAAAGTCATGATGTTTTGCCCAACAAGTATGCAAAAAAATCACAATTTCTTTCTCTTTTCTTCTTTCAAAGAATCACGATTTCCTCAAAAATGGGATTGTTGAAAGTTGCAATTTTCTCAAAAGTTGCCTTCCAAAAAGTCACGATTTTCTCAACAATTGGATTGCAGAAAGTCACAATTTTCTCAACTATTGGATTGCAGAAAGGTGATTTTCTCAAGAACTTGATTGCAAAAAGTCAGGATAGTGCAAAAAGTCGTGATTTCCTCAAAAGTTTGATTACACAAAGTTCGCTATTTTTTTTCCAATTGCAATCTCGTGATTTTTTTGAGAACCAAAGAACCAGAAAATCTCGATTTTTTCCAAGCGAAAAACCAAAAGTTAATGATTTTTTTAGAGTGAGAATGCCAAAAAATCTTGATTTTTTAGAACAAAAAAACTAGAGAATCATGATTTTTTCACACTTAACAAGCTAGAAGAACCGTGATTTTTTCAGACTTCGCAAGCGAGAAAATTGTGATTTCTTTGAATCCACTAGAAAGTCACGATTTTTTGAGTGAATTTAAGTGAGAACAAGAGAATCACGAAATTCAAAACAAAATTGAATTTTCTAGTAAGTCGTGATTTTTTCATTTTTTGAGAATTTTGATGGAAACTTTGAATTCCAATGCCTATGTGTCATGCAGAGGGTTGTAGAAAGCATAGGAACTCGCACACACAAACACTTTCTCTTTCTCCCTCTCTCTCTCTCTCTTACCCTCTCTCGCAGAGCCATTAATGAAAAATGAGGTGAAAATAGAGAATATACACTCAACAACAAAAAATTTATATGAAGATGAAGATGGGAGAAGATGTTGATGATGACAATGATGAAGTTAGAGGAAAAAAAATCAAAAACTTCACAAAAAAATGACTAGATTTTACCTTCCAACATCGCAAATCTAGAATCTTACCATCACAAATGCTCGTCCTCGAGCAATGATCCCGGCAATGGTGCCAAAATTTGGTGTAGCCCAAGCATGAGCACCACCTCCTTTACTTGTCCATCTATGGAGATGTGAGGAGGATATGAAGATCGTGAGCAATTGTGTTGAGCAAATGTGAGTGACAAGCACATACGTTCACACAAGGCAAGTTAACAAAGATAGGACCAATGGAAGCTCTCAATTACCAATATCCTCTCTTACAAAAAGCTTCAATCTCTACAAAAACAAACCTCTAACCTGCTCTCCTCAACTAACTACCCTCAAAAATGAGGTCTCTAGCTCCTTTTATAGTTTTCTGACTAGTTTTGGTCCTGTGGAGACCTAGTGTCCAGCCTAGTTAATAATTAGGTTCTAGGACTTATTTGAGGGCTCAAATGGAGTCTAAAAATTATGAAAATTGGTACGTAGATACTTCTAGTATCCTTAAGCTCGAGGACTCTTGGGCTTGAATAAAATGGAGTTGCAAAAAAGTGAAATGATAATTACAATGGTTTCTAACAATCAAAATCACTATTTTTAAAAGGTTTTCTTTTGAAAATTTGACATATACTTCTTGGAGCTCCCTACATGCTCTCTCTTCTTGTGTGTCCACTTCTTCGATGTGTTCCCATGCCTCATGCTTGACCTTGAGTGTCAACACACAAAATCTTCCACTCGATGGATTTGGGTTGGAACTATTGCTTGGTGACACATTATGTCCACTCAAAACTTGAGATTCTGCACTTACTTTTTCAGCATTTTGTTTGTCATTTGAGTCAAGATTAATTCCTTCTTTGGCATCTACATAAAAGCTTCACATTTCATCGAACACTACAGCTCTGCTTACATTCACTGTCATATGAGTGGGTTATAACATTTATATCCCTTTTGCTTAAGGGAGTACCTAATGAAGCTACATTTTTCTACGTTTGGATAAAGCTTCTTTCTCAACTCATATGGCACATGTACATATGTAATATAGCCAAACACTTTCATATGTGATAAATTCGGCTTTTTACCTCCAAACTTCTCTTTAGTGTAACTTGATGTAAAACAACAATCAATGTTATGTTCATGATGTATATATCAACAATAAATCTTGCACCTTTTGCAAACATGGGTGCATTCATTTCAAGAATTTTCACATTTAAGGTGAATATCCTACCCACTTTGTTTCCTTTGGCAATCAATCTTCCATCCTGTTTGTACTCTTCTACATATAATCCTTAAGCATTGAGTTGATTTGTCATACCTGCTCAACCGGTTGTCCAATGGAAACCAGATTCATTGTTATATTTGAAACATGAAGCTGTTTTACCTTCCCCTCCTCCATAGACACTATTATGTTTCTTGTATGCTCGATAGGATGTGATGTGTCATTGCTTGTTTTAACATATCCAAGAACTGGCAATTTCTACAAACTACTAAACCATTCCGCATGACTGGTCATGTGATTTGAAGAATCTGAATCAACATACTAGACATTAACATTCAATTTAAAAACATCAGCAAACATTGTATTCATCATGTGATGTTGGACCATGAACAACTTCTCAAAATCATGTGCACTTGTGGATGCATAGTTGTTTTTTGTGTTTTGTTATTTTAATTCTTCAACTTGCAATCATGTTCAAAGTGTCCAAGTTTACCACAATTCCAACATCCTTTATTGTCATTACCTGAATCATTTTCTTTGGAAATTTTTGCGGCCTCTTTGGTTCCCCATACCTTGAAATTGTCCTCTACCTCTTGCATGATTATGATGTTGAGCTTAATCTTGGTTACTATTTCCTCTTCCACTTTTGAAACCTCTATCTCTACCTCTTCCTCTGCGAGAGTAGAATACCTACTTAGAACTAGCTTTTCCTTGGGAGTTTTAATGCTCATCAAGATTCTTTTCTTCAATAATCAGCATGAACACCACATCATCAAAATTGGGAATATTTTTGCTAGTCTGAATAGAAGTTCTGAATTTCTTATATGCAGCTCCTAAACCACAAAGGCATACTTCCACCTTATCATCATCATCTACATTCACCCGAATAGATGCAAGTGACTCACATATTTTGTGCCTTTGTATTGGTCTCATACAATGTGACCAAACTGTTCTAAGCTTCTTTCAAAGTCTTGGCATCCTTTATGTGCTGAATCATATTGGCTTGTAGTTCGATTCCTCTCTAGTAATTGTGGAGATTTTTCGCTCTCTTCTTTGATGTCCTTCTAGTAGCCTTTTCCCATCAGGAAATTCTTCATTTTAAAACTCCAAGCATAGAAGTTGTTTTTGTCTAGCTTCTCACTCATAAGCTGACTCATTCCTTCTGCACTTGCCATTTTTATAGAAATTTGCAACACTAGAAAAACACCAGAAGCAGAACCTCTACTTGAATATTGTCACACTATGATGTGACAATTGGATCTCAAAAAAAAACACAGTTTTCGTGTATCAAGAGTACATAGAATTTCTTGAAATTCTAGATATGGAATATTTGGGTGTTATCAAATAGAATGCAAGTTATAGTTTTGCAAATTGACTTGGTTTTTTATGGGCCCCACCTTACAAGCTTGAAATGCAAGTCGGGATGGCTCCAAAACAAAAAGCTTAGCAAAACAAGTGACCCTAAAGGGATAAATCTTAGAAGTATTTTGACACCTTCTACCTTCACACCAAATTTCATAGCAGTCTGAGGTCCTTTGTGAATCATGCTTTCTCCATGCCTTATTGCATACTCTTCATTGTTGATGTTCTCCTTGAGCTCTCTACAGCCACACTGGCTTTGATACCATGTCATGAGGAACAAGATAAGGAAGAGAGATCACTCACACACTCTCACACTCAAAGATGAGCACACACACACATTGAGGCAAGGAAAAATGATCTTCTTCTTTTTCTTCTATTACATAAAAGGAATATACAAGAATGACCTAATACAACGATACTAGTGCAATATATAAAGAACAATACATAAGGAAAAATCCAATGTCTCTGAATGAGTAAGCTAGCAAGAAACAAATGGGCCATCATTCTTGATAGATAAATCTAGTAAAGTTGACTAAAGTATCCTTGACATATACCAACATTACCACTATACATGTCAGAGAAATGAGAAAGTCATACGTGTCATCCTCAATCATCACATGTTGAGCTTGATATCTCAAAACATACACTGTTCTAATTCTACAATTATTTTCTTCAAGAATTTGTACTTTGAATCTTGATTTTTAATACTCCACCTAGAGCTTTAGTCTTTATCTTGATCCAAGTTCCTTAATGCAAATGCATTGCTTGATCTTGATGAGATTTGTGCCATCCAAATATTCTGTAAACATATCAAAAATTGGTTTTTGGTGCATACATTAATAATTTAAATCTCCTTTTTCATTACCTTTTCCATTAGGAACTGTTAGTGTACTTCAATGTGCTTGGTTCTCACATGAAAAATAGGGTTCGAAGCAATGTGTATCCTAGTCATGTTATCATAATAGATATGATATGTATCAACCTACAAATTCATGTCCATAAATAATGTCTTGAGCCACATACACTCACATGTGACTTGCGCAAATTGTCTATACTAAGCCTCTATAGATGACTTTGCTTCCTACCATCACTACATAACTGTGAAGAGAGATGGTGGATGCAATCCAAAGATGAGTAGGTGCCGCTACAACCAGCTTCACACCAGCCAACTGAGACTTCAGAGTTGATTAGTAGACCCTTTGAGCTTCCTAAATCCACCAAAATATCAGCCAAGTACTTTGGAACATGTATCCCAAAAGTTTAAGTCAAGACCGACAAGTTGCGAAATGACTAGCTCCCAAAACTTGCTATTTTTGGACATACACCTGCTGGAAAAAATGAACAGTGCTCTCAACCTGGAAGGAATTAGAAAAATTCCTTTTGGGCATAGCAAATAGACGTAGCAAGCTTCCTATTCCAAGTTAAAACACTTCAAATGATGGACTGAGCACTGAGAACAAGTTTCATCAAGTTCTGGAACATTCCCACAATTCTCGGGGCTCTGCAGAGATAGACCAGTAAGCAGTAAAATGCAGATATCTCCAAAAGTATAAATCCAATGACCTTGAAAATTTATAGGTAGAAATTAGACAGTGAGAGCTATCCAACGCACTTTAAAACACTGAAAAATGTTCAGTAAAACTCGAGATATGACCTTCTGAAGTTACTGCTCTGAGTGAGTATAGCAGAGAACAAAACAGAGAGGTAGATGATAATAAATGTATAGATTCACATATGATTACAACCACATTGGCAATGAATCTTTGCACAATGGGAGTAGAATGATAGAGCTATGGAGTAAGCTCTTCAATCTCTACAAAATGACATGAAGTGGTCACGTACAAGGCTTGCTTATCGCCTCTTCCTTCTTGCTCCTTTTATAGCTATTCTTGGAGGGAGTTTTGAATTCGAATTCGAATGGCTCCACCTAAAAGTGATCCCCAAAGTTAGGAGAGATTCCCTCAGCTCAAAAATTCGTGATTTTGGTAGTTGGAGCCACGAATTTGCTTTTACATCATGGATGAGGTAAGCCATCCTTTTCCTTTTTTCTTTTTCCATTTACAAGAGATAAAATGTACTCTTTTACAAGAGGTGTTCACATGACTACTCATGTGACTTACAAATGAGGATAATATCAAGCATATCAAGCATGTAGGCTTGGGCAAAATGCACCAACAGCTCCCCCTCAAGCCTAACATGCTTGGCCTCCAAATACGTCTTCAATTGTCCTTGATTTCCTGCAAACCAATCATCAACTTGAATCTACTTAATTTCGTACCATCAAGAGCTTTCGTCAACATGTCTGCACATTGCATATCTGTAGAGACATAGGATAGTTGAATATCCTTGCTCATTAGCTTCTCCCTTACATAATGGTAGTGGACTTCAATATGCTTGGTTCTAGCATGGTATACCGGATTAGCTGCTAGATGTAGTGAGCTTGTGTTGTCACCAAAAATGTGAGGTGTTGAAGAATGAAGTCCAAGATCTGTGTACAAAGATTTTAACCACATGATTTCTTGAGTTGCATTAGCCAAACCTCTATATTCAGCTTCAGTAGAAGATAATGCCACGGTTGGTTGCTTCTTCGATGACCAAGAAATGATTTTTGAACCTGCAAATGATATATACCCTGATGTGCTTCTTCTATCATCTTTAGATCCGGCCCAATCTGCATCTGAGTAGACCTTTAGCTCAATATCTGAAGTATATGAATAGAACAAACCTTCATTCATGGTCCCCTTTAGGTACTTGAGGACTCGCTTGGCCGCTTCCATATGTGGTCTTCTCGGCTTATGCATAAACTGACTCAATATGCTAACACTATAGCATATATCCACCCTTGTGAGTGTTGCATAGTTCAAACTTCCAACCAAGCTTTGATAGCTTGTGATGTCTTCAATTGGCTCTCCTTCATAAGCACTAAGCTTATGATTTTGCTCCATAGGTGTACCTGCACACTTTGTATTTTCCATCTTGAACTTGACGAGCATGTCATGGACATACTTCCTTTGTGTGATGTATATACCTGAATCTGTGTAGATCAACTCCAATCCAAGAAAATAAGTGAGTGGTCCGAGGTCACTTATCTTGAACTCCTCCTTCATTTGACTCTTTACCTGTTTGATTCCTTCAAGATCATTGCCTGTGATAATAATATCATCTACATACACACATAAATAGATCACTTCAGATCCATTCCTCTTTATGAACAAAGAGGTATCCGCCTTGCTAGCTTTGAATCCTTGGTCCTGCAAATAAGTAACCAATCTGAAATTCCAAGCTCTTGGAGCTTGCTTCAATCCATACAAAGCTTTCTTTAGTTTGCATACATAGTTAGGATGATGTGCATCCTCATATCCAGGAGGTTGTGCCATATACACTTCCTCAGAAATCCATCCATTCAAGAAAGCATTCTTTACATCAAGTTGATAAAGATTCCAATTTCTAGATGCAGCAAGACTAATGAGAACCCTAATTGTAGGCATTTTTGCAACAGGAGAGAAAGTCTCCTCATAATCAATACCATGGGTTTGAGCAAACCCTTTAGCAACTAACCTTGCTTTGTGTCTATTTATACTTCCATCTGGATTCTTCTTGATTTTGTATATCCATCGAGATCCGATTATCTTCATAGATGGCTTGTTAGGTACAAGCTCCCAAGTGTCATTCTCCTTCAAGGCTTCCATTTCTTCATCCATTGCATCTCTCCAAGCTTTCTTGCTTTGTGCTTCTTCAAATGTGGTAGGTTCTTCATTGGTTGAATCCTTTGCAATGTAGATTGAGTGCTTGGTGACCAAAGAAGTATCATAACCAAACCTCTCTGGTTTCTTCTTCTCCCTCGAAGACCTTCTAAGTGGTTGATGTGAGCTCTCGGGTCCATATGTAGCATCCTGCATCTTTGCTTTACCTTTGTTCTTCCATAGCTTTAGTCTTTCCAAGTCTTCTAGGTCAATCTCCGAATCACTTTCTTCAATCTGCTTTGGCTCCTTTGGTTGAAGTGATGGAAAATCTTCATCCAAGTCATATGGCAGCTTCACTTTCCTGTCATCATCAAACCATGATTTGTTTTCATCAAAAATTACATCTCTACTCACAGAAAATCCTTTATTGGTTGGATTGTACAATCTATATCCTTTTTGGTTTTGATCATAACCAATGAATACACACTTCTCTGCCTTGGGATCCAATTTCCCTCTTACTTGAGAAGGAATGTGAGCATAGGCTAAGCATCCAAAGATTTTACAATGCTCTAGACTAGGTCTTCTTCCATTCCACACTTCATATGGAGTGGTTCCATCTAGTGACTTAGATGGAAGTCTATTTATGAGATATGTGGCTGTCGACACAGCCTCTGCCCATAGGTAGTTCGGCAATCCCTTTTCATTGAGCATGGACCTTGCAGCTTCGACAATAGCTCTGTTCCTCCTCTCTGCTACACCATTGAGTTCGGGTGTATACCTTGTAGTGACTTCCCTTTTAATGCCTCTTTCATGCAAGAAGGCATCAAATTCAAAAGAGAAGTATTCTCCTCCACCATCTGATCTGAGTCGTTTCAAAGTCCTACCTGTTTGGTTTTCAACAAGAGCAATATACTTCTTAAAGCAATTAAACACTTCATCCTTGTGCTTCATGAAAAACAGAATGGTCCACCTGCTACAATCATCTATGAAAGACACATAATATCTTGAGCCTGATATAGATGGCTCCTTACTTGGACCCCACACATCCGTGTGCACTAGATCCAAAGGATTTTGATACATATATCCTTTCTTATTGAAAGGTTGTCTATGAGCCTTGCCGAGTTGACAAGCTTCACACTTATAAATCATGTGTTGCCTTGTGATATTAGGCAAACCAAGTACACTTTGGTCCCTGCAAATCTGTTTGAGTGTCCTCTCACCAATGTGAGCAAGCCTTTTGTGCCATATCTCCAACTCTGTTAGAGTTTGAGATCCATAGCTAAACAAAGCTATGTTCTTTGTATCTTCCACTTCAAAAGTGAAAAGCCTTCCTGTCTTTTCTCCTTTGGCAATCCTTCGAAAGCCTTGCCTTGGGTCTTCAACATATGCTCCAAATCGATTGAATCTAACCTGCAATCCTTTTTCAACAATCTGTCCAACACTTATTAAATTTTTGGTAATTGTAGGGACATACAAGACTTTGCTTAAGAGGTTCATATTCCCATCTGATGTCTTCACATTACCTATCTTCTCCACTGAGTGCTTTGTGTCATCTCCTGTCTGCACTTCATGCTTGTTATGAGGATCTTCCAAATCAGAAAGTAAAGCCACATTTCCTGCTACATGGTTCGAGCATCCCGAATCAATGTAAAATATGTGATCATCATCCTTACCCTTCTTCGTTGATAGATTCATAATCAATAATGAATCTTCTTGACTTTGGTCCTCTGCATAGTTATTGTAATCTCTTCTTCCTCTATGGCCACTTTGATAGTTGTTGTTGTTGTTGTAATTGTTGTTGTAGTAGTTGTTGTTGTTGTAACCTCCATTGTACCTACCTCTATTTGATCCATAGCCACCTCTATTGAATCCTCTTCCTCTTGAGTTCCTTGGATTCCTGAAACATTCTTCAGTAGTATGGTTAGATAAGCCACATATGTTGCAAGGTTGAGATGATTGGAATCTCCCCCTGCCTTGCTTTCCACTTCTACCTCTTCCTCTAGCTCGTCCTCTACCTGCAAAGTTTGCTTGGAAAGAGCTTCCTTCATCTTCATTCTTTCTGTTCTTTGACTTGTCCTTGACCTTAGCTTTATCAGAATATAAGGCAGAAGTTTGATTACCTCTTGAGGACTCACCACCTTTGCTAATCTTTGCTTCATGAGTGAAGAGTTGGCCCATGAGTGTGTTGAGGTCGGGTACATGCATATCCATGTATAAATCCATGGCTGTTGTGAATGACTCCCACTTGTCGTCTGCTTTGATTCCATTCATGATTTGTCTTATGATTTGCTCCTCTTCAATTACCTCTCCAATGCTTCCAAGTTGGTCGGAAATCTCCTTCATCTTTGTGACATAATCAGTCACATTTTGCTTCGGGCTTTTCTTCATTGTTGTGAACTCCATCCACAATTGGTTCTTCCTTGCTCGAGTGTTGGAAGAGAAGAAAGAAGCAAGTGCATTCCAGGTTTCTCTTGATGTCTTGCATCCCTTGACATGAGGTAAAAGAAAATCAGAGATTGAGTTTAGAATATAGGACCTTGCAAGTGCATCCTTCGAACACCAATTCGAAAGTCCTTCCACTTCTTCATGTGATGGTTGCCCTTTGTTCCTCATGGTTGGCATTGCTTCATCTCCGGATATGAATCCATATAGATTCCTCCCTTGAAGGTAAGCCTCCATCCTTAGAGACCATGCCGGATAGTTGTTTCGATCCAATTTGTCAATTGCTGATGGAAATCCATCTCCCATGTTGCTTGACTATGCTCTGATACCACTGTGAAGAGAGATGGTGGATGCAATCCAAAGATGAGTAGGTGCCGCTACAACCAGCTTCACACCAGCCAACTGAGACTTCAGAGTTGATTAGTAGACCCTTTGAGCTTCCTAAATCCACCAAAATATCAGCCAAGTACTTTGGAACATGTATCCCAAAAGTTTAAGTCAAGACCGACAAGTTGCGAAATGACTAGCTCCCAAAACTTGCTATTTTTGGACATACACCTGCTGGAAAAAATGAACAGTGCTCTCAACCTGGAAGGAATTAGAAAAATTCCTTTTGGGCATAGCAAATAGACTTAGCAAGCTTCCTATTCCAAGTTAAAACACTTCAAATGATGGACTGAGCACTGAGAACAAGTTTCATCAAGTTCTGGAACATTCCCACAATTCTCGGGGCTCTGCAGAGATAGACCAGTAAGCAGTAAAATGCAGATATCTCCAAAAGTATAAATCCAATGACCTTGAAAATTTATAGGTAGAAACTAGACAGTGAGAGCTATCCAACGCACTTTAAAACACTGAAAAATGTTCAGTAAAACTCGAGATATGACCTTCTGAAGTTACTACTCTGAGTGAGTATAGCAGAGAACAAAACAGAGAGGTAGATGATAATAAATGTATAGATTCACATATGATTACAACCACATTGGCAATGAATCTTTGCACAATGGGAGTAGAATGATAGAGCTATGGAGTAAGCTCTTCAATCTCTACAAAATGACATGAAGTGGTCACGTACAAGGCTTGCTTATCGCCTCTTCCTTCTTGCTCCTTTTATAGCTATTCTTGGAGGGAGTTTTGAATTCGAATTCGAATGGCTCCACCTAAAAGTGATCCCCAAAGTTAGGAGAGATTCCCTCAGCTCAAAAATTCGTGATTTTGGTAGTTGGAGCCACGAATTTGCTTTTACATCATGGATGAGGTAAGCCATCCTTTTCCTTTTTTCTTTTTCCATTTACAAGAGATAAAATGTACTCTTTTACAAGAGGTGTTCACATGACTACTCATGTGACTTACAAATGAGGATAATATCAAGCATATCAAGCATGTAGGCTTGGGCAAAATGCACCAACAGCTCCCCCTCAAGCCTAACATGCTTGGCCTCCAAATACGTCTTCAATTGTCCTTGATTTCCTGCAAACCAATCATCAACTTGAATCTACTTAATTTCGTACCATCAAGAGCTTTCGTCAACATGTCTGCACATTGCATATCTGTAGAGACATAGGATAGTTGAATATCCTTGCTCATTAGCTTCTCCCTTACATAATGGTAGTGGACTTCAATATGCTTGGTTCTAGCATGGTATACCGGATTAGCTGCTAGATGTAGTGAGCTTGTGTTGTCACCAAAAATGTGAGGTGTTGAAGAATGAAGTCCAAGATCTGTGTACAAAGATTTTAACCACATGATTTCTTGAGTTGCATTAGCCAAACCTCTATATTCAGCTTCAGTAGAAGATAATGCCACGGTTGGTTGCTTCTTCGATGACCAAGAAATGATTTTTGAACCTGCAAATGATATATACCCTGATGTGCTTCTTCTATCATCTTTAGATCCGGCCCAATCTGCATCTGAGTAGACCTTTAGCTCAATATCTGAAGTATATGAATAGAACAAACCTTCATTCATGGTCCCCTTTAGGTACTTGAGGACTCGCTTGGCCGCTTCCATATGTGGTCTTCTCGGCTTATGCATAAACTGACTCAATATGCTAACACTATAGCATATATCCACCCTTGTGAGTGTTGCATAGTTCAAACTTCCAACCAAGCTTTGATAGCTTGTGATGTCTTCAATTGGCTCTCCTTCATAAGCACTAAGCTTATGATTTTGCTCCATAGGTGTACCTGCACACTTTGTATTTTCCATCTTGAACTTGACGAGCATGTCATGGACATACTTCCTTTGTGTGATGTATATACCTGAATCTGTGTAGATCAACTCCAATCCAAGAAAATAAGTGAGTGGTCCGAGGTCACTTATCTTGAACTCCTCCTTCATTTGACTCTTTACCTGTTTGATTCCTTCAAGATCATTGCCTGTGATAATAATATCATCTACATACACACATAAATAGATCACTTCAGATCCATTCCTCTTTATGAACAAAGAGGTATCCGCCTTGCTAGCTTTGAATCCTTGGTCCTGCAAATAAGTAACCAATCTGAAATTCCAAGCTCTTGGAGCTTGCTTCAATCCATACAAAGCTTTCTTTAGTTTGCATACATAGTTAGGATGATGTGCATCCTCATATCCAGGAGGTTGTGCCATATACACTTCCTCAGAAATCCATCCATTCAAGAAAGCATTCTTTACATCAAGTTGATAAAGATTCCAATTTCTAGATGCAGCAAGACTAATGAGAACCCTAATTGTAGGCATTTTTGCAACAGGAGAGAAAGTCTCCTCATAATCAATACCATGGGTTTGAGCAAACCCTTTAGCAACTAACCTTGCTTTGTGTCTATTTATACTTCCATCTGGATTCTTCTTGATTTTGTATATCCATCGAGATCCGATTATCTTCATAGATGGCTTGTTAGGTACAAGCTCCCAAGTGTCATTCTCCTTCAAGGCTTCCATTTCTTCATCCATTGCATCTCTCCAAGCTTTCTTGCTTTGTGCTTCTTCAAATGTGGTAGGTTCTTCATTGGTTGAATCCTTTGCAATGTAGATTGAGTGCTTGGTGACCAAAGAAGTATCATAACCAAACCTCTCTGGTTTCTTCTTCTCCCTCGAAGACCTTCTAAGTGGTTGATGTGAGCTCTCGGGTCCATATGTAGCATCCTGCATCTTTGCTTTACCTTTGTTCTTCCATAGCTTTAGTCTTTCCAAGTCTTCTAGGTCAATCTCCGAATCACTTTCTTCAATCTGCTTTGGCTCCTTTGGTTGAAGTGATGGAAAATCTTCATCCAAGTCATATGGCAGCTTCACTTTCCTGTCATCATCAAACCATGATTTGTTTTCATCAAAAATTACATCTCTACTCACAGAAAATCCTTTATTGGTTGGATTGTACAATCTATATCCTTTTTGGTTTTGATCATAACCAATGAATACACACTTCTCTGCCTTGGGATCCAATTTCCCTCTTACTTGAGAAGGAATGTGAGCATAGGCTAAGCATCCAAAGATTTTACAATGCTCTAGACTAGGTCTTCTTCCATTCCACACTTCATATGGAGTGGTTCCATCTAGTGACTTAGATGGAAGTCTATTTATGAGATATGTGGCTGTCGACACAGCCTCTGCCCATAGGTAGTTCGGCAATCCCTTTTCATTGAGCATGGACCTTGCAGCTTCGACAATAGCTCTGTTCCTCCTCTCTGCTACACCATTGAGTTCGGGTGTATACCTTGTAGTGACTTCCCTTTTAATGCCTCTTTCATGCAAGAAGGCATCAAATTCAAAAGAGAAGTATTCTCCTCCACCATCTGATCTGAGTCGTTTCAAAGTCCTACCTGTTTGGTTTTCAACAAGAGCAATATACTTCTTAAAGCAATTAAACACTTCATCCTTGTGCTTCATGAAAAACAGAATGGTCCACCTGCTACAATCATCTATGAAAGACACATAATATCTTGAGCCTGATATAGATGGCTCCTTACTTGGACCCCACACATCCGTGTGCACTAGATCCAAAGGATTTTGATACATATATCCTTTCTTATTGAAAGGTTGTCTATGAGCCTTGCCGAGTTGACAAGCTTCACACTTATAAATCATGTGTTGCCTTGTGATATTAGGCAAACCAAGTACACTTTGGTCCCTGCAAATCTGTTTGAGTGTCCTCTCACCAATGTGAGCAAGCCTTTTGTGCCATATCTCCAACTCTGTTAGAGTTTGAGATCCATAGCTAAACAAAGCTATGTTCTTTGTATCTTCCACTTCAAAAGTGAAAAGCCTTCCTGTCTTTTCTCCTTTGGCAATCCTTCGAAAGCCTTGCCTTGGGTCTTCAACATATGCTCCAAATCGATTGAATCTAACCTGCAATCCTTTTTCAACAATCTGTCCAACACTTATTAAATTTTTGGTAATTGTAGGGACATACAAGACTTTGCTTAAGAGGTTCATATTCCCATCTGATGTCTTCACATTACCTATCTTCTCCACTGAGTGCTTTGTGTCATCTCCTGTCTGCACTTCATGCTTGTTATGAGGATCTTCCAAATCAGAAAGTAAAGCCACATTTCCTGCTACATGGTTCGAGCATCCCGAATCAATGTAAAATATGTGATCATCATCCTTACCCTTCTTCGTTGATAGATTCATAATCAATAATGAATCTTCTTGACTTTGGTCCTCTGCATAGTTATTGTAATCTCTTCTTCCTCTATGGCCACTTTGATAGTTGTTGTTGTTGTTGTAATTGTTGTTGTAGTAGTTGTTGTTGTTGTAACCTCCATTGTACCTACCTCTATTTGATCCATAGCCACCTCTATTGAATCCTCTTCCTCTTGAGTTCCTTGGATTCCTGAAACATTCTTCAGTAGTATGGTTAGATAAGCCACATATGTTGCAAGGTTGAGATGATTGGAATCTCCCCCTGCCTTGCTTTCCACTTCTACCTCTTCCTCTAGCTCGTCCTCTACCTGCAAAGTTTGCTTGGAAAGAGCTTCCTTCATCTTCATTCTTTCTGTTCTTTGACTTGTCCTTGACCTTAGCTTTATCAGAATATAAGGCAGAAGTTTGATTACCTCTTGAGGACTCACCACCTTTGCTAATCTTTGCTTCATGAGTGAAGAGTTGGCCCATGAGTGTGTTGAGGTCGGGTACATGCATATCCATGTATAAATCCATGGCTGTTGTGAATGACTCCCACTTGTCGTCTGCTTTGATTCCATTCATGATTTGTCTTATGATTTGCTCCTCTTCAATTACCTCTCCAATGCTTCCAAGTTGGTCGGAAATCTCCTTCATCTTTGTGACATAATCAGTCACATTTTGCTTCGGGCTTTTCTTCATTGTTGTGAACTCCATCCACAATTGGTTCTTCCTTGCTCGAGTGTTGGAAGAGAAGAAAGAAGCAAGTGCATTCCAGGTTTCTCTTGATGTCTTGCATCCCTTGACATGAGGTAAAAGAAAATCAGAGATTGAGTTTAGAATATAGGACCTTGCAAGTGCATCCTTCGAACACCAATTCGAAAGTCCTTCCACTTCTTCATGTGATGGTTGCCCTTTGTTCCTCATGGTTGGCATTGCTTCATCTCCGGATATGAATCCATATAGATTCCTCCCTTGAAGGTAAGCCTCCATCCTTAGAGACCATGCCGGATAGTTGTTTCGATCCAATTTGTCAATTGCTGATGGAAATCCATCTCCCATGTTGCTTGACTATGCTCTGATACCACTGTGAAGAGAGATGGTGGATGCAATCCAAAGATGAGTAGGTGCCGCTACAACCAGCTTCACACCAGCCAACTGAGACTTCAGAGTTGATTAGTAGACCCTTTGAGCTTCCTAAATCCACCAAAATATCAGCCAAGTACTTTGGAACATGTATCCCAAAAGTTTAAGTCAAGACCGACAAGTTGCGAAATGACTAGCTCCCAAAACTTGCTATTTTTGGACATACACCTGCTGGAAAAAATGAACAGTGCTCTCAACCTGGAAGGAATTAGAAAAATTCCTTTTGGGCATAGCAAATAGACTTAGCAAGCTTCCTATTCCAAGTTAAAACACTTCAAATGATGGACTGAGCACTGAGAACAAGTTTCATCAAGTTCTGGAACATTCCCACAATTCTCGGGGCTCTGCAGAGATAGACCAGTAAGCAGTAAAATGCAGATATCTCCAAAAGTATAAATCCAATGACCTTGAAAATTTATAGGTAGAAACTAGACAGTGAGAGCTATCCAACGCACTTTAAAACACTGAAAAATGTTCAGTAAAACTCGAGATATGACCTTCTGAAGTTACTGCTCTGAGTGAGTATAGCAGAGAACAAAACAGAGAGGTAGATGATAATAAATGTATAGATTCACATATGATTACAACCACATTGGCAATGAATCTTTGCACAATGGGAGTAGAATGATAGAGCTATGGAGTAAGCTCTTCAATCTCTACAAAATGACATGAAGTGGTCACGTACAAGGCTTGCTTATCGCCTCTTCCTTCTTGCTCCTTTTATAGCTATTCTTGGAGGGAGTTTTGAATTCGAATTCGAATGGCTCCACCTAAAAGTGATCCCCAAAGTTAGGAGAGATTCCCTCAGCTCAAAAATTCGTGATTTTGGTAGTTGGAGCCACGAATTTGCTTTTACATCATGGATGAGGTAAGCCATCCTTTTCCTTTTTTCTTTTTCCATTTACAAGAGATAAAATGTACTCTTTTACAAGAGGTGTTCACATGACTACTCATGTGACTTACAAATGAGGATAATATCAAGCATATCAAGCATGTAGGCTTGGGCAAAATGCACCAACAGCTCCCCCTCAAGCCTAACATGCTTGGCCTCCAAATACGTCTTCAATTGTCCTTGATTTCCTGCAAACCAATCATCAACTTGAATCTACTTAATTTCGTACCATCAAGAGCTTTCGTCAACATGTCTGCACATTGCATATCTGTAGAGACATAGGATAGTTGAATATCCTTGCTCATTAGCTTCTCCCTTACATAATGGTAGTGGACTTCAATATGCTTGGTTCTAGCATGGTATACCGGATTAGCTGCTAGATGTAGTGAGCTTGTGTTGTCACCAAAAATGTGAGGTGTTGAAGAATGAAGTCCAAGATCTGTGTACAAAGATTTTAACCACATGATTTCTTGAGTTGCATTAGCCAAACCTCTATATTCAGCTTCAGTAGAAGATAATGCCACGGTTGGTTGCTTCTTCGATGACCAAGAAATGATTTTTGAACCTGCAAATGATATATACCCTGATGTGCTTCTTCTATCATCTTTAGATCCGGCCCAATCTGCATCTGAGTAGACCTTTAGCTCAATATCTGAAGTATATGAATAGAACAAACCTTCATTCATGGTCCCCTTTAGGTACTTGAGGACTCGCTTGGCCGCTTCCATATGTGGTCTTCTCGGCTTATGCATAAACTGACTCAATATGCTAACACTATAGCATATATCCACCCTTGTGAGTGTTGCATAGTTCAAACTTCCAACCAAGCTTTGATAGCTTGTGATGTCTTCAATTGGCTCTCCTTCATAAGCACTAAGCTTATGATTTTGCTCCATAGGTGTACCTGCACACTTTGTATTTTCCATCTTGAACTTGACGAGCATGTCATGGACATACTTCCTTTGTGTGATGTATATACCTGAATCTGTGTAGATCAACTCCAATCCAAGAAAATAAGTGAGTGGTCCGAGGTCACTTATCTTGAACTCCTCCTTCATTTGACTCTTTACCTGTTTGATTCCTTCAAGATCATTGCCTGTGATAATAATATCATCTACATACACACATAAATAGATCACTTCAGATCCATTCCTCTTTATGAACAAAGAGGTATCCGCCTTGCTAGCTTTGAATCCTTGGTCCTGCAAATAAGTAACCAATCTGAAATTCCAAGCTCTTGGAGCTTGCTTCAATCCATACAAAGCTTTCTTTAGTTTGCATACATAGTTAGGATGATGTGCATCCTCATATCCAGGAGGTTGTGCCATATACACTTCCTCAGAAATCCATCCATTCAAGAAAGCATTCTTTACATCAAGTTGATAAAGATTCCAATTTCTAGATGCAGCAAGACTAATGAGAACCCTAATTGTAGGCATTTTTGCAACAGGAGAGAAAGTCTCCTCATAATCAATACCATGGGTTTGAGCAAACCCTTTAGCAACTAACCTTGCTTTGTGTCTATTTATACTTCCATCTGGATTCTTCTTGATTTTGTATATCCATCGAGATCCGATTATCTTCATAGATGGCTTGTTAGGTACAAGCTCCCAAGTGTCATTCTCCTTCAAGGCTTCCATTTCTTCATCCATTGCATCTCTCCAAGCTTTCTTGCTTTGTGCTTCTTCAAATGTGGTAGGTTCTTCATTGGTTGAATCCTTTGCAATGTAGATTGAGTGCTTGGTGACCAAAGAAGTATCATAACCAAACCTCTCTGGTTTCTTCTTCTCCCTCGAAGACCTTCTAAGTGGTTGATGTGAGCTCTCGGGTCCATATGTAGCATCCTGCATCTTTGCTTTACCTTTGTTCTTCCATAGCTTTAGTCTTTCCAAGTCTTCTAGGTCAATCTCCGAATCACTTTCTTCAATCTGCTTTGGCTCCTTTGGTTGAAGTGATGGAAAATCTTCATCCAAGTCATATGGCAGCTTCACTTTCCTGTCATCATCAAACCATGATTTGTTTTCATCAAAAATTACATCTCTACTCACAGAAAATCCTTTATTGGTTGGATTGTACAATCTATATCCTTTTTGGTTTTGATCATAACCAATGAATACACACTTCTCTGCCTTGGGATCCAATTTCCCTCTTACTTGAGAAGGAATGTGAGCATAGGCTAAGCATCCAAAGATTTTACAATGCTCTAGACTAGGTCTTCTTCCATTCCACACTTCATATGGAGTGGTTCCATCTAGTGACTTAGATGGAAGTCTATTTATGAGATATGTGGCTGTCGACACAGCCTCTGCCCATAGGTAGTTCGGCAATCCCTTTTCATTGAGCATGGACCTTGCAGCTTCGACAATAGCTCTGTTCCTCCTCTCTGCTACACCATTGAGTTCGGGTGTATACCTTGTAGTGACTTCCCTTTTAATGCCTCTTTCATGCAAGAAGGCATCAAATTCAAAAGAGAAGTATTCTCCTCCACCATCTGATCTGAGTCGTTTCAAAGTCCTACCTGTTTGGTTTTCAACAAGAGCAATATACTTCTTAAAGCAATTAAACACTTCATCCTTGTGCTTCATGAAAAACAGAATGGTCCACCTGCTACAATCATCTATGAAAGACACATAATATCTTGAGCCTGATATAGATGGCTCCTTACTTGGACCCCACACATCCGTGTGCACTAGATCCAAAGGATTTTGATACATATATCCTTTCTTATTGAAAGGTTGTCTATGAGCCTTGCCGAGTTGACAAGCTTCACACTTATAAATCATGTGTTGCCTTGTGATATTAGGCAAACCAAGTACACTTTGGTCCCTGCAAATCTGTTTGAGTGTCCTCTCACCAATGTGAGCAAGCCTTTTGTGCCATATCTCCAACTCTGTTAGAGTTTGAGATCCATAGCTAAACAAAGCTATGTTCTTTGTATCTTCCACTTCAAAAGTGAAAAGCCTTCCTGTCTTTTCTCCTTTGGCAATCCTTCGAAAGCCTTGCCTTGGGTCTTCAACATATGCTCCAAATCGATTGAATCTAACCTGCAATCCTTTTTCAACAATCTGTCCAACACTTATTAAATTTTTGGTAATTGTAGGGACATACAAGACTTTGCTTAAGAGGTTCATATTCCCATCTGATGTCTTCACATTACCTATCTTCTCCACTGAGTGCTTTGTGTCATCTCCTGTCTGCACTTCATGCTTGTTATGAGGATCTTCCAAATCAGAAAGTAAAGCCACATTTCCTGCTACATGGTTCGAGCATCCCGAATCAATGTAAAATATGTGATCATCATCCTTACCCTTCTTCGTTGATAGATTCATAATCAATAATGAATCTTCTTGACTTTGGTCCTCTGCATAGTTATTGTAATCTCTTCTTCCTCTATGGCCACTTTGATAGTTGTTGTTGTTGTTGTAATTGTTGTTGTAGTAGTTGTTGTTGTTGTAACCTCCATTGTACCTACCTCTATTTGATCCATAGCCACCTCTATTGAATCCTCTTCCTCTTGAGTTCCTTGGATTCCTGAAACATTCTTCAGTAGTATGGTTAGATAAGCCACATATGTTGCAAGGTTGAGATGATTGGAATCTCCCCCTGCCTTGCTTTCCACTTCTACCTCTTCCTCTAGCTCGTCCTCTACCTGCAAAGTTTGCTTGGAAAGAGCTTCCTTCATCTTCATTCTTTCTGTTCTTTGACTTGTCCTTGACCTTAGCTTTATCAGAATATAAGGCAGAAGTTTGATTACCTCTTGAGGACTCACCACCTTTGCTAATCTTTGCTTCATGAGTGAAGAGTTGGCCCATGAGTGTGTTGAGGTCGGGTACATGCATATCCATGTATAAATCCATGGCTGTTGTGAATGACTCCCACTTGTCGTCTGCTTTGATTCCATTCATGATTTGTCTTATGATTTGCTCCTCTTCAATTACCTCTCCAATGCTTCCAAGTTGGTCGGAAATCTCCTTCATCTTTGTGACATAATCAGTCACATTTTGCTTCGGGCTTTTCTTCATTGTTGTGAACTCCATCCACAATTGGTTCTTCCTTGCTCGAGTGTTGGAAGAGAAGAAAGAAGCAAGTGCATTCCAGGTTTCTCTTGATGTCTTGCATCCCTTGACATGAGGTAAAAGAAAATCAGAGATTGAGTTTAGAATATAGGACCTTGCAAGTGCATCCTTCGAACACCAATTCGAAAGTCCTTCCACTTCTTCATGTGATGGTTGCCCTTTGTTCCTCATGGTTGGCATTGCTTCATCTCCGGATATGAATCCATATAGATTCCTCCCTTGAAGGTAAGCCTCCATCCTTAGAGACCATGCCGGATAGTTGTTTCGATCCAATTTGTCAATTGCTGATGGAAATCCATCTCCCATGTTGCTTGACTATGCTCTGATACCACTGTGAAGAGAGATGGTGGATGCAATCCAAAGATGAGTAGGTGCCGCTACAACCAGCTTCACACCAGCCAACTGAGACTTCAGAGTTGATTAGTAGACCCTTTGAGCTTCCTAAATCCACCAAAATATCAGCCAAGTACTTTGGAACATGTATCCCAAAAGTTTAAGTCAAGACCGACAAGTTGCGAAATGACTAGCTCCCAAAACTTGCTATTTTTGGACATACACCTGCTGGAAAAAATGAACAGTGCTCTCAACCTGGAAGGAATTAGAAAAATTCCTTTTGGGCATAGCAAATAGACTTAGCAAGCTTCCTATTCCAAGTTAAAACACTTCAAATGATGGACTGAGCACTGAGAACAAGTTTCATCAAGTTCTGGAACATTCCCACAATTCTCGGGGCTCTGCAGAGATAGACCAGTAAGCAGTAAAATGCAGATATCTCCAAAAGTATAAATCCAATGACCTTGAAAATTTATAGGTAGAAACTAGACAGTGAGAGCTATCCAACGCACTTTAAAACACTGAAAAATGTTCAGTAAAACTCGAGATATGACCTTCTGAAGTTACTGCTCTGAGTGAGTATAGCAGAGAACAAAACAGAGAGGTAGATGATAATAAATGTATAGATTCACATATGATTACAACCACATTGGCAATGAATCTTTGCACAATGGGAGTAGAATGATAGAGCTATGGAGTAAGCTCTTCAATCTCTACAAAATGACATGAAGTGGTCACGTACAAGGCTTGCTTATCGCCTCTTCCTTCTTGCTCCTTTTATAGCTATTCTTGGAGGGAGTTTTGAATTCGAATTCGAATGGCTCCACCTAAAAGTGATCCCCAAAGTTAGGAGAGATTCCCTCAGCTCAAAAATTCGTGATTTTGGTAGTTGGAGCCACGAATTTGCTTTTACATCATGGATGAGGTAAGCCATCCTTTTCCTTTTTTCTTTTTCCATTTACAAGAGATAAAATGTACTCTTTTACAAGAGGTGTTCACATGACTACTCATGTGACTTACAAATGAGGATAATATCAAGCATATCAAGCATGTAGGCTTGGGCAAAATGCACCAACAGCTCCCCCTCAAGCCTAACATGCTTGGCCTCCAAATACGTCTTCAATTGTCCTTGATTTCCTGCAAACCAATCATCAACTTGAATCTACTTAATTTCGTACCATCAAGAGCTTTCGTCAACATGTCTGCACATTGCATATCTGTAGAGACATAGGATAGTTGAATATCCTTGCTCATTAGCTTCTCCCTTACATAATGGTAGTGGACTTCAATATGCTTGGTTCTAGCATGGTATACCGGATTAGCTGCTAGATGTAGTGAGCTTGTGTTGTCACCAAAAATGTGAGGTGTTGAAGAATGAAGTCCAAGATCTGTGTACAAAGATTTTAACCACATGATTTCTTGAGTTGCATTAGCCAAACCTCTATATTCAGCTTCAGTAGAAGATAATGCCACGGTTGGTTGCTTCTTCGATGACCAAGAAATGATTTTTGAACCTGCAAATGATATATACCCTGATGTGCTTCTTCTATCATCTTTAGATCCGGCCCAATCTGCATCTGAGTAGACCTTTAGCTCAATATCTGAAGTATATGAATAGAACAAACCTTCATTCATGGTCCCCTTTAGGTACTTGAGGACTCGCTTGGCCGCTTCCATATGTGGTCTTCTCGGCTTATGCATAAACTGACTCAATATGCTAACACTATAGCATATATCCACCCTTGTGAGTGTTGCATAGTTCAAACTTCCAACCAAGCTTTGATAGCTTGTGATGTCTTCAATTGGCTCTCCTTCATAAGCACTAAGCTTATGATTTTGCTCCATAGGTGTACCTGCACACTTTGTATTTTCCATCTTGAACTTGACGAGCATGTCATGGACATACTTCCTTTGTGTGATGTATATACCTGAATCTGTGTAGATCAACTCCAATCCAAGAAAATAAGTGAGTGGTCCGAGGTCACTTATCTTGAACTCCTCCTTCATTTGACTCTTTACCTGTTTGATTCCTTCAAGATCATTGCCTGTGATAATAATATCATCTACATACACACATAAATAGATCACTTCAGATCCATTCCTCTTTATGAACAAAGAGGTATCCGCCTTGCTAGCTTTGAATCCTTGGTCCTGCAAATAAGTAACCAATCTGAAATTCCAAGCTCTTGGAGCTTGCTTCAATCCATACAAAGCTTTCTTTAGTTTGCATACATAGTTAGGATGATGTGCATCCTCATATCCAGGAGGTTGTGCCATATACACTTCCTCAGAAATCCATCCATTCAAGAAAGCATTCTTTACATCAAGTTGATAAAGATTCCAATTTCTAGATGCAGCAAGACTAATGAGAACCCTAATTGTAGGCATTTTTGCAACAGGAGAGAAAGTCTCCTCATAATCAATACCATGGGTTTGAGCAAACCCTTTAGCAACTAACCTTGCTTTGTGTCTATTTATACTTCCATCTGGATTCTTCTTGATTTTGTATATCCATCGAGATCCGATTATCTTCATAGATGGCTTGTTAGGTACAAGCTCCCAAGTGTCATTCTCCTTCAAGGCTTCCATTTCTTCATCCATTGCATCTCTCCAAGCTTTCTTGCTTTGTGCTTCTTCAAATGTGGTAGGTTCTTCATTGGTTGAATCCTTTGCAATGTAGATTGAGTGCTTGGTGACCAAAGAAGTATCATAACCAAACCTCTCTGGTTTCTTCTTCTCCCTCGAAGACCTTCTAAGTGGTTGATGTGAGCTCTCGGGTCCATATGTAGCATCCTGCATCTTTGCTTTACCTTTGTTCTTCCATAGCTTTAGTCTTTCCAAGTCTTCTAGGTCAATCTCCGAATCACTTTCTTCAATCTGCTTTGGCTCCTTTGGTTGAAGTGATGGAAAATCTTCATCCAAGTCATATGGCAGCTTCACTTTCCTGTCATCATCAAACCATGATTTGTTTTCATCAAAAATTACATCTCTACTCACAGAAAATCCTTTATTGGTTGGATTGTACAATCTATATCCTTTTTGGTTTTGATCATAACCAATGAATACACACTTCTCTGCCTTGGGATCCAATTTCCCTCTTACTTGAGAAGGAATGTGAGCATAGGCTAAGCATCCAAAGATTTTACAATGCTCTAGACTAGGTCTTCTTCCATTCCACACTTCATATGGAGTGGTTCCATCTAGTGACTTAGATGGAAGTCTATTTATGAGATATGTGGCTGTCGACACAGCCTCTGCCCATAGGTAGTTCGGCAATCCCTTTTCATTGAGCATGGACCTTGCAGCTTCGACAATAGCTCTGTTCCTCCTCTCTGCTACACCATTGAGTTCGGGTGTATACCTTGTAGTGACTTCCCTTTTAATGCCTCTTTCATGCAAGAAGGCATCAAATTCAAAAGAGAAGTATTCTCCTCCACCATCTGATCTGAGTCGTTTCAAAGTCCTACCTGTTTGGTTTTCAACAAGAGCAATATACTTCTTAAAGCAATTAAACACTTCATCCTTGTGCTTCATGAAAAACAGAATGGTCCACCTGCTACAATCATCTATGAAAGACACATAATATCTTGAGCCTGATATAGATGGCTCCTTACTTGGACCCCACACATCCGTGTGCACTAGATCCAAAGGATTTTGATACATATATCCTTTCTTATTGAAAGGTTGTCTATGAGCCTTGCCGAGTTGACAAGCTTCACACTTATAAATCATGTGTTGCCTTGTGATATTAGGCAAACCAAGTACACTTTGGTCCCTGCAAATCTGTTTGAGTGTCCTCTCACCAATGTGAGCAAGCCTTTTGTGCCATATCTCCAACTCTGTTAGAGTTTGAGATCCATAGCTAAACAAAGCTATGTTCTTTGTATCTTCCACTTCAAAAGTGAAAAGCCTTCCTGTCTTTTCTCCTTTGGCAATCCTTCGAAAGCCTTGCCTTGGGTCTTCAACATATGCTCCAAATCGATTGAATCTAACCTGCAATCCTTTTTCAACAATCTGTCCAACACTTATTAAATTTTTGGTAATTGTAGGGACATACAAGACTTTGCTTAAGAGGTTCATATTCCCATCTGATGTCTTCACATTACCTATCTTCTCCACTGAGTGCTTTGTGTCATCTCCTGTCTGCACTTCATGCTTGTTATGAGGATCTTCCAAATCAGAAAGTAAAGCCACATTTCCTGCTACATGGTTCGAGCATCCCGAATCAATGTAAAATATGTGATCATCATCCTTACCCTTCTTCGTTGATAGATTCATAATCAATAATGAATCTTCTTGACTTTGGTCCTCTGCATAGTTATTGTAATCTCTTCTTCCTCTATGGCCACTTTGATAGTTGTTGTTGTTGTTGTAATTGTTGTTGTAGTAGTTGTTGTTGTTGTAACCTCCATTGTACCTACCTCTATTTGATCCATAGCCACCTCTATTGAATCCTCTTCCTCTTGAGTTCCTTGGATTCCTGAAACATTCTTCAGTAGTATGGTTAGATAAGCCACATATGTTGCAAGGTTGAGATGATTGGAATCTCCCCCTGCCTTGCTTTCCACTTCTACCTCTTCCTCTAGCTCGTCCTCTACCTGCAAAGTTTGCTTGGAAAGAGCTTCCTTCATCTTCATTCTTTCTGTTCTTTGACTTGTCCTTGACCTTAGCTTTATCAGAATATAAGGCAGAAGTTTGATTACCTCTTGAGGACTCACCACCTTTGCTAATCTTTGCTTCATGAGTGAAGAGTTGGCCCATGAGTGTGTTGAGGTCGGGTACATGCATATCCATGTATAAATCCATGGCTGTTGTGAATGACTCCCACTTGTCGTCTGCTTTGATTCCATTCATGATTTGTCTTATGATTTGCTCCTCTTCAATTACCTCTCCAATGCTTCCAAGTTGGTCGGAAATCTCCTTCATCTTTGTGACATAATCAGTCACATTTTGCTTCGGGCTTTTCTTCATTGTTGTGAACTCCATCCACAATTGGTTCTTCCTTGCTCGAGTGTTGGAAGAGAAGAAAGAAGCAAGTGCATTCCAGGTTTCTCTTGATGTCTTGCATCCCTTGACATGAGGTAAAAGAAAATCAGAGATTGAGTTTAGAATATAGGACCTTGCAAGTGCATCCTTCGAACACCAATTCGAAAGTCCTTCCACTTCTTCATGTGATGGTTGCCCTTTGTTCCTCATGGTTGGCATTGCTTCATCTCCGGATATGAATCCATATAGATTCCTCCCTTGAAGGTAAGCCTCCATCCTTAGAGACCATGCCGGATAGTTGTTTCGATCCAATTTGTCAATTGCTGATGGAAATCCATCTCCCATGTTGCTTGACTATGCTCTGATACCACTGTGAAGAGAGATGGTGGATGCAATCCAAAGATGAGTAGGTGCCGCTACAACCAGCTTCACACCAGCCAACTGAGACTTCAGAGTTGATTAGTAGACCCTTTGAGCTTCCTAAATCCACCAAAATATCAGCCAAGTACTTTGGAACATGTATCCCAAAAGTTTAAGTCAAGACCGACAAGTTGCGAAATGACTAGCTCCCAAAACTTGCTATTTTTGGACATACACCTGCTGGAAAAAATGAACAGTGCTCTCAACCTGGAAGGAATTAGAAAAATTCCTTTTGGGCATAGCAAATAGACTTAGCAAGCTTCCTATTCCAAGTTAAAACACTTCAAATGATGGACTGAGCACTGAGAACAAGTTTCATCAAGTTCTGGAACATTCCCACAATTCTCGGGGCTCTGCAGAGATAGACCAGTAAGCAGTAAAATGCAGATATCTCCAAAAGTATAAATCCAATGACCTTGAAAATTTATAGGTAGAAACTAGACAGTGAGAGCTATCCAACGCACTTTAAAACACTGAAAAATGTTCAGTAAAACTCGAGATATGACCTTCTGAAGTTACTGCTCTGAGTGAGTATAGCAGAGAACAAAACAGAGAGGTAGATGATAATAAATGTATAGATTCACATATGATTACAACCACATTGGCAATGAATCTTTGCACAATGGGAGTAGAATGATAGAGCTATGGAGTAAGCTCTTCAATCTCTACAAAATGACATGAAGTGGTCACGTACAAGGCTTGCTTATCGCCTCTTCCTTCTTGCTCCTTTTATAGCTATTCTTGGAGGGAGTTTTGAATTCGAATTCGAATGGCTCCACCTAAAAGTGATCCCCAAAGTTAGGAGAGATTCCCTCAGCTCAAAAATTCGTGATTTTGGTAGTTGGAGCCACGAATTTGCTTTTACATCATGGATGAGGTAAGCCATCCTTTTCCTTTTTTCTTTTTCCATTTACAAGAGATAAAATGTACTCTTTTACAAGAGGTGTTCACATGACTACTCATGTGACTTACAAATGAGGATAATATCAAGCATATCAAGCATGTAGGCTTGGGCAAAATGCACCAACAATAACCACTAGTGCTTCTTCTATATTCTTTGGATCTAGGCCAATCTACATTAAAGTATGCCTTGACCTACAAATTATCATCATATGCAAAGTATAATCCTTTGTTTATAGTATCTTTTAAGTACCTAAACATTCTGCTAACAGGTTAGTAGCCCTTGGACTATATATGAATTGTGACAAGACCCCTATTCAATAAGCTATATCGAGTCTTGTAATAGTTTCATAATTTATTGATCCTACAATAAACATGCACAAAGTTTCATCTTCAAGAGGATTACTATCACTATAACTCAACTTCAAATTCGCCCCCATTGGATTAGAAACTGACTTTCAATTTTTCATGCAAAAGTTTCCAATTACATCTAGAATGTAATTCCTCAACATGATTTCATCCTACTCATAAACAACTTCAATTCCAAGAAAATTCCTCGATTCACCAAGATTTGAGATCTTAAATATTTTAACTATATTGAATTTTATGTCTTCAGTTTCTTTTATGTCATTACCTATAATAATAAAATCATCTACATACACAAATGTAGGTATATAGTTTACCTCTTTGTTTCAAGAGGAGAGAGTGGTTTGTATAGTTTTTTTTGTATCCACACTTGATGTGATACTCCACCAATCTATGATTTTAAGACATTGGTACTTGCTTTAGGGCATAAAGGTGTTGATATATTTTGGTGGTGATGTGTGTGAACACACTAAGGACTATCAAGGCACATTTTTTCGTCCTTAGGAGGTTTTCTTCCCCTTGGCTTGTATATATGCCTATAACCCTGATGGGTTACTTATCTTTGTACATTCAGATGGTAATATGTTCAATATTTTGTGTTGTGCTCCAAGATTATTCTTCTTCTTCCTTGTGTTGTTCGCATGCTTCCACAGACCTCAAACTTCAGCAATTGGTATCAGATTAGGTCACCGCTTCATCTAGGGCATCATCAACACCCCTCCAGTCATAGTCTCAAAATCACACAAAAATTGGTGAGCAAACTAAGGGTGATTATGAGTTTGAAATAGCTTTGTTCTGTAGTGTTAAATTCATGATCTAAGCTTGTTTCAGCCTTCGAACACACTATCACAGTGTGTGAAGATGGATTTGCACTTGATGAAGATGACGTGGTGCTGCAAAACTTTGCACTGCACCAACCAAATGAACTCTAGGGATATGTGGTGGGCCTTTTTAGCTTTCCAAAGGATGTATTCGACACCCTATGTACCTTGGAAGATCACTATCAAAAAGATGAATTAAAACATATAGGTAAGAGTTGACCCAAGAGTTAAAAACTTGTTATTTTAGTTCATACACATGTTTAGTGTTTTGAACAAATCTCTAAGCACAACAACAATTGGCTTAAATCCTTTTGTGGAACTCTAATTAACTTAGCAAGCTAACAATCATGAGTTATTTCATAAAAACGGATGGTCTACATGCAGAGAAAGCTATTTAGCAAATCATATCTCCATCCTGACATTCACAGGCTGCAATAGTTGTCAGATCAGTGAGTAAAGATATGCTAATATTTGATGATCCTAAGAAGTAATGCTAATGAAACTTTGTAGGCATGTAATAAACAGTATTCTAATTTTATCATGCTTCAAATCATGGCAAATGATCAACTACACACTGAGAACAAGCTCTGCAAAAATCACTATTCTGATGGAGTACTAATAGAGAAGTAAAATATGCAGAGATATAGTCAACTTCTAATGAATATATCTCACGATTGCAAAATCCAAATGCAATGAAACTTTGGGACTATATAGTCTACTTCTAATGAATATATCTCACGATTGAGAAATCCAAATGCAATGAAACTTTGGGACTAGATAGTTGAATTCTAATGAATATATCTCACGATTGTGAAATCCAAATGCAATGAAACTTCGGGACTATTTAGTAGAGCTAAATTTACGAAGTTAAATCACTAAAAATGATGGATCATGCTCAGAGAAACCATCTCTACAATCTGACTAAGAAAAGCTGAGATGTATGAAAGTGAATAGTATACTCACATAGACATGAAGGTATGGTCACAAATGATCCTGAATTCAAATGTATATTGAATGTAAACTACAATGGACTTACTGGTACATGGGTGTGCCTTGAGGTCACACTCCAATATGGCAAGAAGCTTAGCTAATGAGTGTGTGTAAAACCCGCGACTAAACCATGTGTATATAGTGATGATTCGAGCCAAGTTTTGAATTTGAATTTTGCTCACCTAAAACCTCTTTTCCTAATTCTTAGTAATAGATTCTCAATTAACTCAATCACGAGTTTGTGGCTATTCTTTCCCTTCTCATCAAGTGGATTCAACCACTTTGATTCCTTCACTTTTACATCAAGTAAATACTCAAAGAGTTACAATGGTGAGTTCATAAGTGAACTCTTCAAAGCGTTAGCATTTGCTTCAAGTTTGTATGACATTTGAAGACTCAAGCCAACACTTAGACTTGCCATAAACTTGTTCCAATAGCTCCCCTCAATTCAAGTAAGCTTGAGTTCTTTAATCTTCCAAGATTACCTGCAAACCAATCATACCCTTGAATTTACTGAGTTTTGTTCCATCTAATGCCTTGGTTAAAATGTCTGCACATTGTTGATGAGTTGACACATATGACAACTAAATTTCCTTGCTCACAATATTCTCTCTTTCATAGTGGTAATGTACTTCAATATGTTTAGTCCTTGCATGAAAGATTGGATTGGCAGCCAAGTGAATGGAACTCATGTTGTCACCAAAAATACTTGGAGTTCTAATCTCCAATCCAAGATCTGTGAATAGTGTCTTCATCCACATTGCTTCTTGAGTAGCTATACCAAGATCTCTCTATTCAGCTTTTATGGAAGAGAGAGCAACTATGGGTTGCTTCTTAGATGACCATGAGACAAGTTTTGACCCTACAAAAGTAAGGTATCCTAAGGTGCTTCTCCTATCTTCCTTGGAGCTAGCCCAATCTGCATCAAAGAACAGCTTTAGACTTAAATCAGATACATAAGGGTAGTATAACCCTTCATTCATGGTCCATTTGAGATATCTAAGTATCCTCTTGGCAACATCCATGTGAGGTTGCCAAGGTGTGTGCATAATTTGACTTAGCACACTCACACTATAGCATATATCTACTCTTGTCAATGTGGCATAGTTCAAACTTCCCACAAGGATTTAATAACTTGTGACATCTTCTATGAGTTCATCTTCATGTGAGCTCAATTTATGATTAACCTCCATTGGGGTACCTGCAATCCTGTAATCTTGCATCTTGAGCTTTGTTAACAAGTCTTTAATGTATTTCCTTTGAGTAGGAATAGATGATGATCTCTGTATACTACTTCCAATCCAAGGAAGTATGTAAGTGATCCTAAGTCACTTATCTTGAACTCTTCTTTCATCTACTCCTCGATCTTCTTTATCCCATCTGCATCATTTCTTGTAAGTATAATATCATCCACATACACACACAAATAGATGACTTCACAACTACTCTTTTTGATGAAGAGTGATGGATCTACCTTGCTAGGTTGAAATCCTTTATCCTACAAGAATGAAACAAGCCTGTGATTCCAAGCCCTTGGGGCTTGTTTGAGTCCATATAGAGCTCTATTAAGTTTACACACATAATCAAGATGTATTTGATTCTCAAAACCAGGTGGTTATGCCATATACACCTCTTCTGTTATCCATCCATTAAGAAATGCATGTTTTACATCCAATTGAAGTATCTTCCAATTCTTGGAAGAAGCAATACTAAGCAGGACTCTAATTGTAGGCATCTTTGCCACAGGAGAGAAGATCTCCTCATAATCAATTCCCTAAGTTTGTGCAAAGCCTTTTTCCACAAGCCTTGCCTTATTTCCCAAAATCTTATGCTTGAGTCTAGCTCTTGAATATGTTTATCATATTGTTGCTAATGTGTTGTGAAAGAATGAAAATAACTAAACTAATTTTACCACCAATATTATCTCTCCTTTGATAACCTCCAAGTCCCAAAATCTCATGCTTGAGTCTAGCTCTTGAATGTGTTTATCATATTCTTGCTAATGTGTTGTGAAAGAATGAAAATAACTAAACTAATTTTACCACCAATATTATCTCTCCTTTGATAACCTCCAAGTATGCTTGACTTGATGAGGATTGAATACTCCTTTATGATGAAAAACTTTGCCTAACGTCCTTTCATGGAGAAAAATTTGAAGCACCTAGCTCTAGTAGCTCCTTCGCCTTGTATTTGATGCCCTCTAAGAACTTCAAGATGCCTTTTTACCACTTTTGGGAGAGTTGGAAATTCTCCATGCAACTAGAAGTGAAATGTGACCTCCCACGATACGCACAAATGTACACTATCTTGAAGCTCTGGTTAATTATCAAAGATTCTCTAATATTTATCAAGATCTTTTTGAACACTTAAATTACAATAAATGAGCTTCCAAATGAAAGAAATCTCATCCCAAATGGATGCTCACGCATAGAATGGAAATTTCTACAAAACAAGCTACTTGGCCTACACTCACACTTGCATACCACAAACAATACATTAGAGAAGATGTAGAGTTAAATCAAGAGAATTAATCCAAATTTAGGAGGATCTATTAGCTATCCAACAAGAGTAAAACCATAGAAAAGTCATCCCTACAATAGGATAACCATTGAATGAAATTTATAGAAATAAAAAATAGACATTGCATATAGGGGAAGTGAGATTTCCTAGCTCAAACTTGGGATGGAAGCAAGTAGGGGGCTTGCTTAATCTAAGAGCTTGCTTTCTGGATTCTAGCACTTTAAGGACTCTCTAAAATAAACACATGGGATCACACAAAAACTCATGATCCAAGCCTAATATATACAAAGCAAGTAAGCTCCTACATTCTAGGAACCACTTTTCCTTAAATTGGAGGACTTAGTTGGAACAATTTGGGGAGTGGTTGGATGATTTCTTTTGGTGAAGTCTCATGAATTGAAGCGTTCATACATTGTTTCACTTGTACAAATTAAATTCTTTTATGAAGTTGCACTTTGAAGCTTTACTTTTAACAAAATGCAAATCACATAAATAGCAAGTACTATTTTTCAAATGTGAAACTAATGAAAAAGAAGCACCATGTGAGCTTGTGAAAGTATGATGATGCAAAGATGCATCTTGATCTAAGTAACTATCTCTCAACATCCAAACTAACCAATTTTCAACTTGCACACATTGGGAAGGTTTCTAGGAGATACATTTGTTGCACACCAATGAAAAGATGCAACAATGTATTATACATATTCATTGAAATCATCGAATTCTCCTTCATATATAAAAATATAGGATGCATTGCATCCTCCACAAAGAGTACATCTTGACTAACAAAATACATTTATTCAGTGGGTGATACAAACATACAACACACATCATGGTCTCAAGTGGGAAGCTATGAGGTAATGCCTGACTTTTTTCCATACATCTTGAAATTCTGATGAGGGATGTATTTTTCCTCTCAAATAAATATCAAGTTTCTATGGTGTACATGGAACTATAGACTCGTGCTTTATCCTAAGATTATCTAGAAATGTGTTAAATTCAAAAGTCTGAATGGAGGGTGCCCATTCCTATGTTGAAATATTTTCATTCATAACTAGGAATTATTTCAAGGACAAAAAAAATGACTCGAGTGGATACACACCTCCATGCATGGAAAGTCGTCTTTAAAAATCATCAAATATGGGTGATCATAGAAGGATGGTTTTTGCATAGGAACACATATAGCACTATGATCAAAGTATAATTTATGCTCAACTCTTATTGTTGGGAAGGAAACAAAAGTGAATCTTATGCAAATGGAACTCTCAAATACATTCTTCGATGGCACCTCAAGTTTTGTCAAAGAGGACACCGTATTAGATTTTTGAAGACATAGAAAAGTGGCGAACCTCATATGACTAAAACATGCATGCCAAAGTTTTGCATCTTAGAAGGCTTATCTTATGCATAGTACTCTACAAATTTTCCATAATTTTTTATCTTATGCATCCCATAACATATCACACTAGATGCCATGATCCGCCTTTAGAGAGATCATGAACTACACACCTATCATCAACATAGTTTACTACCAAGCAAATCTAGTGCTAACATTCATATAAATTTTCAGTTCCAACAATAGGATAGGAGGACTTGTTTGTGCATGTGACAATGATCCGAGTAGGGGTAGCCTTCAATTGATCCCAATAGGTTTATGTACAATGGTTGGGGATGCTGATGATCCCATTGAGGTTTATGTACAATGCTTGGAGATGTTGATGGTGTAAATAACATATTCAAAGTGGGATTTGTTAATAAGACTTGAAATGAGAACTGCACTAATACTAGAACTTACAACATCCTCAACACCATCTCCATCAATAAATGGTATATGTCCAAGCCCGCATAGCCTAGTGACTGATGCTTTGAATCTCAAGGACTCAAGGAGGAAGTCCTGAGTTCAAATCTTGGCTGGATATTTCCATGAGTTCTCAAGGATGGGTGTCCATGAAGTTCTCCAAAGATGGGTGCCTCTACCTTACGAGGTCGGGTGTGTGTGTCTTTCCAATTCATTGTACTCTCAAAAAAATAATAATAATAATAAATAAATAAATGGTATATGATGTAGGGTCTAATGCATTGATGTAGGCCGCAATAGATTTTTTCAATTTTTTTTATGCACATAACTCTTCCATTTATTTTTTAGTAATGTACGTTCCTTGAAAATTCTTAGTATTGGTTGTTTTTTCTCTTTCTTTTTTGTTTTTGTTTGGATGCACTAACTTTTATGGAGCAAACGAATGTAAAGTATTGTCTACATGCATTGAACCCTGCGCGAGGGGCGAATAAAGTAGTAATGATTTAAGAGCAAAGAAAAGAGTATCTTCATCGACTCAACTTTTGACCGAAATGATTGAGCCTCAATATCGTCCATATGCATTGAATCTGCGAATCACAATTATAATAACGCAATTGTGTGCTTGCGATAAATTCGAGTTCACCTATTTGCATGTGGATGCTTACATGGCAAGCGTGCTGCACGTGGACCTATGTCACGTGCAAGACTCATTCAAGAGTTTCTCATACGTTAACATTTCCCATACCCATGTACTTGCATGAGTATGGGAAATGTTTTTGTTTTGTTTTGTTTTTTTTTTTTTTGAGAGTACAATGCATTGGAAAGACACACACACCCAACCTTGTAAGGTAGAGGCATCCATCTTGGGGAACTTTGAGGCATCCAGCCTTAGGCGAGACTTGAACCCTAGTCATCTGCCTAGGAGTACAAGGCACATCCGCTAAACCAAGCCCGCTAGATGTGTATGGGAAATGTTAACGTATGAGAGACTCTTGAGAAATGCAAGTGGCTGCCAAAATTATGAAGGTGAAGGTGTTCTTTTTTATTTTCTTTGTAAGGAAGTCGGATGATCGAGAATCCTGATCCAGTCTTCCAATTTGAGCTTGAATTAATTGAAAGTACAAATAAAACCAAGTGTATTCCCATGGAACTCTTCAAACCCCATAAAAGAGGGGTAAACTCGTGAAAGTAGACATTGGAAAGGGATGGCCATAAGGTCAAACATAATGACTCGTTTGAACTCGGTAGCCTAAAGGCCCAACAGTCCCCTGAAGAAGCTGGTTTGATGTGACTCAATTGTCCCCCGAAGGAGCTAGTCCTAAAGGAGCTAGTTTGATGAGTCACCATACAAGTGGTGATAGTTATCCGACCTTAGTCCACAGTGATTGGACTCGTGCCCTAAGCCTCGAGAGGCTAAGGCCCAACCAATTGAGTTAACAAGCATGAAAACAAAAGTACTTCTAAACATATTTGGGTATCTGAGGCTAAGGCCCAACCAACTGATCAGTTAACAAGCATGAAAACAAAAGTACTTTTAAGCATATTTGGGTATCCGGCCACAACAAAAGTGGTTGGACCCATGCCCCCAACCTAGTTGGACACATGCCCCCAACCTTGAGAGGCTACGAGCCCAACCGATTTGAGCTAATGAGTATTGAACCCCCACCCTTAGCCTTGAGAGGCGAAGGGCCCAACCTATTGGGCGAACGGCTCCTCTTGTGATTTCTAAGAGCAAATAAAAGTCTTGGGTCTATTGGATTGCCAAACCAAAGAGCTCTTCTTTCAATGGCGTTCTACATGGGAAGACTAAAAGTGAAATCACTCTTTTTTTTTTTTCTTCTTTAATGCCTGCCCCATATCATTTGTTTTTCTTTGTAAAAACTTCGCAAAACTGCCAAAGACATCTAGTGGGTGTGGTTTAACGGATGTGCCTTGTACTCCTAAGCAGATGGCTAGGGTTCAAGTCCCGCCTGGAGTTGGATGTCTCAAAGTTCCCCAAGATGAGTGCCTCTACCTTACGAGGTTGGGTATGTGTGTCTTTCCAATTCATTGTACTCTCAAAAAAAAAAACAGCCAAAGACAAATACTTGATTAGGAATGACGGAAAGTGGATGAATAAAAACACCCAAGAAAAGTGTCTTTGTATATGACAATATATGACAAGTTTGGAAGGAACTTTTCCTCATATATGTTAAAAAATTGTAGATACTAGTTTCTAATATTAACACACAATAACGCAATGTGAAAAGGGCCATCTCTAGTGTATTTATACATGAAGTTAGACCATTTTTTGTAAGAATTCTTTTCCCTCCGTGATGATAATAGAGCTCTTGAAAGTGTGGTCTAGACAGACAAAAATATTCACAAAATTTCGAGAGATGCATTTGTGATATGACAATCTTCACATGTTAGGAGTCACACCTACGAGGAGTCAGGAACATGTCTACATCCACACATATGCAAGAACGCCTCACTCCTAGACAAGACAAAAGAGCTCTAGGGAAAATCACATTTTATTAGAAAAGAAAATGAAAAAGAAAAGTACATTGAATGACTCTTTGTTCACTTCTATAAATAGGTTTGTAAAAGTGACCCTCTTCACACTTTACTATCCACCCTAGTTAGTTAAAATTAGGTCTTAAACTCTCATTTGAGGTCTATTAGAGAGAAGACAAAGCTTATAATTTTGGGGGGGTGAAGGTTAGGAAGACACTTCTCAAGCTTGAGGGTCTCTTAGCTTCTAGAAGTATGGAGTAAATTTATAGGCTCTCCTGTATATTTCTAAAGGTGTGATTTTACATAGAAAATGGCCATTTTAAGGGATACTTTTGGAAATTTCGGAGGCTTCATTAGCTCATCACATTGCTTAAGTTGATCCACCATGCTTTTTCCTTTGGATCTTGATAACCTTGGCCATAGACTCTCTCTTTGACCTTAAAATAGCGCATCAGTGAGTTTCTATCTCCAGCATACCCCCTCCTTGAGTTTGTCATCCTTGATAGACAATCCGCATGAAAGTTAAGTTGGTTGTGATGAAGTGTGGGAATTGATGCGATTTGGGTTTGTTGAAGTTGTAGAGAACAAGGTATGAGAGACATTGCGTGTGATTTTTTTTTCTCAATAGCATGAACGTAGTTTTTAGTGCAATGCATAGGCAGAAAATAAGAAAAAGCACTTGTGCATGACCTTGTAGGATGTACCTATCCACAAGGATGTTGTGGTTGGTGTTCACTAGATGATGTAGGATCCAATGAATATGTTGTAGAGTTTTAAGGATGATATCTTGATCCTAGATGTCATTTTTGGACACGATACTAATGTATATCGATATGGTTGTGTTCACTACCACAATAGTGTTTGATGCAAGGACATGTAATGTGGCCCTAATTGATGCATACTTGAAGTGTTAATGATTTTAAATTGTGTGTGATAAATAAGGATGAAAGAAAATGCTAGAAAAAAATAGAGGTATATAGGTAACTTTGACCTCACATTACCATATATCACTCATGTGCATGGGATACCACAATGGTGTTTGATGCAAGGACATGTAATGTGGCCCTAATTGCATGCATAATTGAAATGTTCATGATCTTAAAATGAGTGTGATAAATAAGGTTGAGTGATGAGCACACACATCTTGGACTGTGGACAAAGAGATTAGTCTTGCTCTATGGCCACTCCTCTAGAGAAGATAGAAAAATCCTTTTTCAATGTGACTTTGGAGTGGATAATTGTGGCTTAACACCCAAAATATATCCATTCACATGGCGTGGTTGAATGTATCATCAATTGAAGGTTTGATTGGCCTCAGGTTGCCACTTATAATTTTGCTTCTATTTTGAAGCCTTCTTGCATTGTTGTGGTTGTCCTTGTGGGTGGACTTTGGAAGTTTTGGGGTTGAGTTTGTTTGGATATCTCGAGTTGAGGCCTCTTGAAGTATGTATCTCTAGCTTCTGATATAAGTTGGGACTTGAGAAACCAAATTTCCTTGATGTGTCTCGAATCTTGGTAATGCTTGGCTCCAATCCATCTAATGAATATATCTATGATATTGGAACCTAGATTTGCACGGTATGTAAAGGATCCTTTGTATGTTTCATTTGTGCTTTCCTTCATACTTGTTGATGGTGCATGTCTAACTACTTTTTGTGACTTGGCAATCATCAAGGTGACTGCTTTATATATTCAATTGGCTTGTGCCCTTCATGAAGATATGTAGCTATGTGGTGTATAACTTCTTCTTAGAAACTCTCTCAAGAAGACTTGAAAATGAAAGTTTGATTAGTTGTGTGTGCAACTCTCCTCCCATCTTCATATCCGCTTGCACCAATAATAGTAATGATCCAGAATGCTCTAGTCTAGACATGTGGCCATCATACACACTCATTCCCATTACCTCTCAAATTGGTTGGGTGCATAGCCTCTCAAGGTTGGGGGCATGGATAGCATCTCTAGTTTGAGGGAATGGGTCCAACCACACTGGTTGGATACCCAAATATGTTTAATAGTACTTTTGTTTTCATGCTTGTTAACTCAATTGGTTGGTCCTTAGCCTCTCAAGGCTAGGGGCATGAGTCCAATCCCTGTGGACTAACGTCCGATAACTATCACCACTTGGATGGTGAGTTATCAAATGAGCAAGAAAGAAAAAAACAATCTACTTTGGCCTACATCTATCCATTATGGCCTACATCACCACTCATTGATGGAGATGGTGTTGAGGATGGTGTAGTTCCCATTTCAAGTCCTATTTGCAAATCCCATTTTGAATATGTTAGTTACACCATCAACATTCCCAACAATTTTAAGTAAACATCAATGGGATCATAGACGCAAAAGCACATGCCTTGTTCTGTTCGTTTATCAAGAATTTCATTGTCTATCATTATCCCTCATTGTATCTAATGACCTTTATGATTCTACAAAGCTCATTCCTATGACTAGCGGAATTCTTTGCCAAAGCTTTGAAAGTAATGAACCTCTCTTGCACGAGAAATCACTCTAAAGAAATCATGCTCTGCCAAACATATCAACAAGATATGAATCAAAGAGAAGCGTTTGTGATATGAAAATCTCCACATGCTAGGAGTCACACTTACAAGGAGTCTCATTCACAAGCACATGCCTACACGCACACATATGGAAGAAAGCCTCAGAGACAAGAAACAAGAGCTCTAGAGAAAATCAAGAAGAGAAAATGAAAAAGAAGAGTACATTTAATGACTCTTTGTTCACTTCTATAAGTAGGTTTTAAAAAGTGACCCTCCACACTTTACTATCCACCCTAGTCAAAATTAGGTCCTAAACCCTCATTTGAGGTCCTATTTGAGGGAAGACAAAGCTTTTTTTTTTTTTTTTTTTTTGGGGGGGGGGGGGGGGGGGGGGGGGGTAGGGAAACACTTCTCATGCTTGAGCAGCTCTTGGCTTCCAGAAGTATGGAGTAAATTTAAAGGCTGTCCAACACACTTCTAAAGGTGTGATTTTACATGCAAAATGGCCATTTTGAGGGATAGTTTAGGAAAGTCGGAGGCCCCATGAGCTCATCACATTGCTTGAGTGGATACACCATAATTTTTCCTTTGATTCTTGATAACGTTGAGCATAGTCTCTCTCTTTGACCTTGAAAAGACCACATCAGCGAGTTTCTGTCTCCAACATACCCCCTCCTAGAGTTTGTCATCCTTGATAGACAATCTGCATGAAAGTTGGTTGTGGTCAAGTGTGGGCATTGATGCAATTTGGGTTTGTTGAGGTCCTATAGAACAAGAAATGACATACATTGCGTCTGATATTCTTTTTTTTTTAATAGTATGAGCATACTACTTAGTGGAGTGCATGGGCAAAAAATAAGAAAAAGAGCTTCTGCATGACCTTCTAGGATGTCCCTATCCATGCTTAATATGGAAATTCAAAAATAAAAACTGGTGCAAGAAGAAAAAGGGGTCTACAGTAGGTGCTCTAGAGCTATCTACTAACGAAGCAGCGTATTGTTAGTATTGGAAGGATTTCACATGAGGATGTTGTGGTTGGTGTTGACTCGATATTGTAGGCTCCAATGAATATGTTGTGAAGTTTGAAGAATGATGTGTGGATCCTGGATGTCATTTTTGGACACGATGATAATGTGTATCCTGGATGTCATTTTTGGACACGATGATAAGTCCTCTACCAAGTGGGGCAAGATGCCTCCTGTGATGCCATGTCGCATATGTACCATCTAAGTTAAGAAGTTGTGCATCCGTGATGTGACATTTCCTTTCCCTTGAAAGCATTTTCATCCTCGAAAATGTGGATGAAATGTCCGTAATGGTAGAAGAAAGTGCTCGGACTCCCGTGAACCCCATGTACTCTATGTACATGGTCATCTCTGTGTGTTGTTTCCCCATATCCTTCCCTTTAAGAAGTCTCATATATATATCATCTCAAAGGTGGCAAACCGTCTCAGTGGCGCCTACTATCTCCCATGTACTATCAACTTCTAAACTATCACTCCCATGACATATAACATCATCAAAATGACCTAAGTCCATAAGATGTATGTTGGAGCAAGTCTATAACAAGCCTAAGTATTGGCTTGAGTCCCACAAAGTCATAGAAGAAGCCTTAAAATGAAGACAATGTAAAGTTCACTTGTGAACTACCTCTTGTAACTTTTAAAGACTTTACTTATTGTAAAAGTGAAAGAATCTTAAGTGGTTGAGTCCACTTGATCAAAAAGGGAACGAGGAGCCACGAATTCGTGATTTGTGGTAGATAGAGAATCAAATCAATCACTAATTGATTGGAGAGTGATTGAGGGAAGTTAGCCTCCCAAGATCAACTATAAATACATGGTAATCTTAGTCATGGTCATGTGAAGACCTCCAAGAGCTGAGCTTTATGCCATATGAAGGTGTGATTACAAGGCACACATGTGTATCATTAAGTCCATTGTATTGTACAAGCAATATACTTTCATTTTCATGATCATTTGAGTTCATATTTCCATGTTCTTGTGAAGTGTACTACTCACTGCCATATCTCTCAGTTTTCTCAGTCCAATTGTAGAGATGGTTTCAATGAGCTTGGTGCATCATTTTCAGTGATTTAACTTGGTAAAGTTAGCTCTATAAGTCTACTATATGCTGACCAATTTGCATTTCATTTGAGTGTTTCAATCTTTAGTTATGTTCAATTGAAGTGAACCCTATCTGTTCATTTTCACTTCTCTGTCAGGTACCCGACTTTTTACGCATCTTGTCAGAGCTGTGTCTCAGTGTGTACTTATCCAAATTAAATGATTTAAAGCGTGTTGGATTCAACTTACTGTCTAGTATAATCATAACAAATTTCATAATCATTGGATTCTTAAAGCTTGATTTATGTTCAATTTTCTGCTCACTGGTCTCATTACTGTTGCAGCCCGTGAAAATCGAGATGATGTCATCACTTGTTAAACATCATTCTCAGTGTGTGGTTCATTATTTTTTATGAGATTACTCTTTAAAGTTAGCTCTTTAAGTTAACTAAACTTTCCCAAAAGGAATTAAGCTAATTACTGCTGTGCTCAGAGAATTATGCAAAACATTGGACAGGTGTATGAACCAAAATAGCAAGTTCTTCACCTCTAAGCTAACTCCAACTTATCTGTTTTTTACCTATCTTTTTGAGAGTGATCTTCCAAGGTACATAGGGTGTCTAATACATCCATTGGCAAGCTAAAAGGGCCCAACACATACTCCTAGAGTTCATTTGGCTGGTGTAGATCAAGGATTTTGCAACACCTCTTCATCTTCAAGCACATACCTATCCATCTCTTCACAGTGGTATCAGAGCAAGGTTGGACAACATGGCAGATGGATTTCCTTCATCAATTGACAAATTGGATAGAGGTAATTACTCAGCTTGGTCATTAAGGATGGAAGCTTATCTCCAAGGTAGAAGTTTATATGGCTATGTGGCTGGAGATGAAGTTATGCCAAGTTTCAGGAACGAAAGTCAACCAACACAAGAAGAGCAAGAAAGATTGAGCACATGGTGCTCCAAGGATGCACTTGCAAGGGCTTATCTCCTCAACTCTATCTCAGATTTTTTTTTTTGCCTCACATTAGAAGTTGTAATACATCTCAGAAAGTGCGGGATGCACTTGAAACCTTCTTCTCTTCAAGTACCAAAGATAGGAAGCATCAACTATGGCTCGATTTCACAACTCTCAATAAAGCTCCCAAACAAAATGTGATTGATTTTGTCACAAAGCTCAAGGACATGGCAGATCAGTTGGGAAGCATTGGAGAGGTAATAGATGAAGAGTAAATTGTAAGGCACGTCATCAATGGCTTGAAGGCAGATGACAAGTGGGAAGCATTCACCACAGCTATGGATTTGTACATGGACATGCATGTACCTGATTTCAATACACTCATTGGACAACTACTTAGTCTAGAGGCAAAGCTTATCAAAAATGGAGAAAGCTCTAAAGGTAATCAATCTTCAGCTTTATACACCGATAAAAGCAAGTCCAAAGATAACAAAGGAAAGGCAAAGAAAGTGGATGATGAAGTAGGTACATATCAAGTTAACTATGCAGGTAGAGGAAGACATGGCAGAGGTAGAGGAAGACTCCAACTCATGTTCTATTTGTGTAGTAAGTAATCATACAACTAAAAATTGCTTTAGGAATTTCAGGAATCAAAGAGGCAGAGGATACAATAGAGGAAGTTATGGCTAGTCAAGAGGAAGGTTCCATAATTATCATGGCAACTACAACAACTACAATCATTCAAACTATCAAGGAGGCTACAAAGGAAGGAGAGACTTCAATAACTACACAGAAGACTCAAACAAAGAGGATTCATTATTGATCATGAACATGGCTATGCCACAAGGTAAATCTGATGAGCATGTTTTCTACATAGATTCACGTTGTTCAAATCATGTGGCAGGAAATGTGGCACTCCTATGAGATTTAGAAGATCCAAAGAATAAGCATGAGGTACAAATAGGAGATGATACAAGAGACCTTGTGGAGAAAATAGGCAATGTCAAAGCACCTGATGGAAACATCAACCTACTCAGTAAGGTACTCTATGTCCCTACCATTACAAAGAATTTGATAAGTGTTGGGCAAATAGTAGAGAAAGGGTTGCAAGTCAGGTTCACAAAAGCAGGAGCATTTGTTGAAGATCCAAGTCAAGGATTCAAAAGAATTGCAAAAGGTGAAAAGCCAGGTAGATTGTTCACATTTGAATTACAAGACACTAGAAACATTGCTCTCTTAAATTATGGTAGTCAGACACTCACATAATTGGAAGTATGTCACAAAAGGTTAGCACATATTGGTGAAAGGTCATTAAAGCAAATTTGTAGGGACCAAAGTGTATTTGGACTCCCTGATTTGTCAAGACAACATATGATTTATAAGTGTAGTGCATGTCAATTTGGAAAGTCTTACAGGTTACCATTCATGAAGAAAGGTTATATGCATGGAGATCTCTTGGAGTTGGTTCATACAGATGTATGGGAACCTAGCAAGGAAGCTTCAATATCTGGATCAAGGTATTATGTCTCCTTTATTGATGATTGTAGCAGATGGACTATCCTATTCTTTATGAAACACAAAGATGAAGTTTTTTCATGTTTCAAAAGATATTTGGCTCTTGTGGAGAATCAAACAGTTAAATCACTAAAAAGGCTAAGGTCAGATGGAGGGGGAGAATACTTCTCCCATGAGTTTGATTTTTTTCTTCAAGAAAGAGGAATCAAAAGAGAGGTAACTACAAGGTACACTCCTGAGCAACATGGAGTGGTAGAAAGGAGGAATAGGACAATTGTTGAAGCTGCAAGGTCCATGTTAAATGAAAAGCATTTACCTAATTATCTATGGGCTGAGGTTGTATCTAGAGCCACTTACTTGATTAATAGGTTGCCTTCAAAATCCCTTGATGGGATGACTCCATATGAGGCTTGGAATGGAAGAAGACCAAGCTTAGATCATTGTAAAATTTTTGGATGTATTGCTTTTGCTCATGTTCCTTCACAGGTTAGAGACAAGATGGATCCAAAGGCAAAAAGGTGTGCATTTATTGGATATGACAACAATCAAAAGTGAAGTATTTTGATGGCGATGCACCACACTGCACTCTCCTTCTCGAGAGCTCCACGACGATATGCTCGGAGTAGAAAACCAAGCTCTTGTCGCCACACACAGTACTATGCACAGAGGTTGTAGAATACGCAGAAAACGCTGTGCACAGGGAGCACGAAGACAGACTTCTTAGGTCTTACAAATGCGGTCGAACTTACAGTCTGTGACTGACCAGGCCACTATATGTTTTATTAAAGAACATATACAAAGAAGTGTCCGGTGGCCATTTGGCCTTTCACATGGACACTAACGGTAACAATCTCCCACTAAAGGCCAATATGGCCAGAGTAACTATGGGAGAAAAAAGAAAGAATGATAAAGAATACCTGAGTGTAAGTATACAAACTATACCTCCCACCTGATGGGCATGTTACACAGTATACAAGTGACTGCGTAAGATCAAGAATCAAGTAACCCCCATCAAGTGACAACAGTGTCGAAAGCTATCCTGTGGTAGAGCTTTAGTCAAAGCATCTGCAGCATTATCTCGAGTGTGAACCTTCTCAAGAATAATGCTCTCAGTGGCTAAGAAATCTCTAATGAAGTGATACCTCACCTCAATGTGCTTGGTCTTTGCATGATAGACCGGATTCTTAGCCAAAGCAATGGCACTCTGACTATCACTGAGCAAGTGAGGTACATGCTGAGGCAAACCCATATCACAAGCAAGACGAGAAAGCCACAATGCTTCCTTACATGCCTCACTTGCTGCAACATACTCTGCTTCTGTGGTGGAAACAGCTGTACATTCTTGAAGACGAGATCTCCAAGAGATAGCACCTCCAGCAAAATGAAAAATGTACCCTGATGTAGACTTACGATTGTCTACACAACCAGCATAATCAAAATCTGTGTAACCAATAATGGATGCTTTCCCTCTACCTAAGCATAGACACTTGTCCTTAGTGCCACTCAGATATCTCAAAATCATTTTGACCGCTTCCCAATGTTTCTTGCCAGGGTTAGACATATATTTGCTCACAACTCCCACTGCAAATGCAATGTCTGGTCTCGTAGCTACCATAGCATACATGAGACTACCAACAGCAGACTGATAGGGAATTTTGGTCATGAATTCCTTTTCCTCATCTGATTTGGGGCAATCATCCTTGCTCAATTTCACATATGTGGGTAAAGGTGTACTCAATGCCTTTCCACCCTGCATATTGAATCGATGAAGTACTTTGGATATGTACTCACTTTGAGAATGTCCCTCACCCAAACCGACATTCCGATGGCTGACTCTATTGCTCAAGTTCACGTTTCTATGCTTCATTTACTCCTATCACGAGTGATGCGCATGCCAAGAATATGTTTGGCATCCCCCAAATCCTTCATATCAAATGTCTGACTCAACTTCTTTTTGAGAATTGACAAATCATAAGAGGACTTCCCAGCAATCAACATATCATCGACGTAAAGTATCAAGCATATCAAGCTGCCATCAGAACATCTCTTTGTGTAGAGACAATGATCCTCATTGCTCCGAGAATAGCCTTGGGACTTCATAAAAGCATCACTTTTGGTACCATTGTCTAGGAGACTGTATAAGTCCATACAAGCTCTTCTTGAGCTTACAAACTAGACTTTCCTTGCTAGGAACTACATAACCCTCTGGTTGTTCCATATAGATCTCATCTGTAAGATCTCCATGCAAGAAAGCTGTTTTCACATCCATTTGGACTAGGTCTAAGTCCTCCATTGCAACGAATCCAAGCAACATGCGCAAAGTAGTCATCTTGACCACTGGAGAGAAGATTTCCTCAAAATCAACACCATGTTGTTGCTTAAAACCCTTTGCAACAAGTCGTGCTTTATATTTTGGAGAAGCACTATCTGATGTGAATTTCAGCTTATATACCCATTTACATGGTAAAGCTTTCCTGCCCTTTGGCAAAGGTACTAAGTCCCAAGGACCATTCTTGTGAATAGAATCCAACTCACTCTTCATGGTACGCTCCCACTTGACATGATCCTCTGTCTGCATAGCCTCTTTGTAGCAAGAGGGCTCACCGGCATCTGTTAGCATAACAAAATCTAAACCTGGAACATATCTATCAGGTGGATATGAGACACGTGCAGAACGTCTCAATGGTTGCTGAACGGGAACATGTGCAGACTGATCTGAATGGACATTCTCTTGAACATCCCTATGTGTAGCATTTTTATGCATGCTAACCGGAGGACTAGTATCCTCAAACACCACTCTTCTCACTTCAACCTCCTTAATCGGCTGTTTATGCATCTTAGACTCATTAAAAATGACATCACTACTTTTGATCACTGACCGTGTTTCAGGATCCCATAAGCGATATCCAAATTGTCCTTCTCGACCATATCCAAGAAAAATGCATTTCTTTGACTTATGGTCCAACTTTTGTCTAAGATTCTTGGGTATATGAACATATGCTTCACACCCAAAAACTCGAAGATGATCATAATATGGTGGTTTCCCTGTCCATAACTCTTGTGCCACTTTCAGACCTTTGGCAGTACTAGGTGAAAGGTTAATCACATGAACTGCAGTCAATACTGCTTCTGCCCAAAAACCTTGTGAGAGGTTTGCATGATGCAACATAGAGACTACTCTATCTTGAATAGTTCTATTCATCCTCTCAGCTACACCATTCTGTACTGGGGTATAAGGAGCTGTAAACTCTCTACGAATCCCTCTACACTGACAGAAAAGGCTGAATTCATGTGAGGTATACTCACCCCCATTATGTGAACGTAAAGCCTTAAGCTTAGTTCCTTTTTCAGTCTCAACTGAAGCAAGCCATTTTCTGAAGGTAGGAAATACATCATCCTTCGATTTGATAGGATATACCCAAACTTTTCTAGTAGCATCATCTATGAAAGTGACAAAGTAAAGAGAACCACCTAAGGACCTAGTGGGCATAGGACCACACACATCTGTATGAACAAGATCTAAAGGTTGAATTGAAGAGTCAATGTGCATTTTATGCACATTTCTGGTTTGCTTTCCATATTGACAATGCTCACAAAATGAAAAATCAGAGAAAGATAACACAGGTAAGTACCCAGAACGAGAAAGATTTTCCATTCCACTACGAGATATATGGCCCAAACGACCATGCCAAATACAAGCCATAGGCTGTTCAGTAACAGCTAACAAGTGTTCTTTCTGTGATACAAATAAAGGGTAAAGTGAGCCAACTTTCCTTCCTTTTGCAATAACCATATTGCCCTTTGATATACGAAAAGACTGAGCATAGAAGACCACCTTGTAACCAAGGTCATCAAGTTGACCAACTGACATCAAACTGCGTGATAACTGAGGTACATGGCGTACATTATGCATAGTAAATTTTGAACCGTCAATGAACTGCACAACCACATCTCCAATCCCCACAACATCACACTGGTAAGAGTCACCAAGTCTCACGGTACCAAGAGACTTTGCTGCATAATTAGAGAACCATTCTCTATGTGGTGTCACATGGAAAGAAGCACCAGAATCTAGCAGCCAGGTGTGGGAAAGAGAATCAGCCATAAGTGCCTCAGATGGCACAGTACTATCAAGTGTCAACACATTAGCATCATCAAAAATAGCATTAATTTCTTCAATCTTCACAGTCGAAGTAGATGGTGCAGGTAACTGTTTAACATGCCCATCAACATTCTGTCCTTTACCTTTAGCATTCTTTAATGCATAACAGTCTTTCTTCATGTGTCCTTTCTTATGACAATAATGGCATTCGATATCCCTCTTCCTTGATTTACTTCTGCTCTTATTCCGTTGACCATTCTTTTCCTTGTTCTTGCTCCTGCCACGTTGTTGATTCTTTCCTTGGTAAGAATCACGAACATTATATGCATCTCCACTCTGAGTGCCAACCATAGATTTTCTACGAATCTCCTCACTCAAGAGTGCTCCACATATGTCATCATAGACGAGTTTACCACCTGGTGCACTATTGCTAATAGTTGTGCAAAATGTATCCCATGATGATGGCAGGGTGCATAACAGCAACACTGCTTTCATTTCATTGTCCATATCCATTTTCTGAGCCTGTAACTGGGAGAATATGGCATCAAACTCATTTAGATGAGCAGCAACACTATCTGTGTCCATACGAAGTTCGTATAATTTTCTCATCAGATATACTTTATTTGATGTCGTCTCTTTTTCATATGTATTGCATAACTTCTTCCAAAGCTCCTCTGCACTTTCACAGTCTAATACTGTAAAGTAAACATTATCTGCTAGGTGCAAGCGAATGGTAGACCTGGCCATTTCATCTAACTCATCCCAATCATCTTCATCCATGTCAGCAGGCTTCTTTGAAATCCCAATTACTGGCTTCCATTGCCTTCTTTGAATCAGCACATCTTTAATCTGATTCTTCCATAGAGCAAAGTTTGTGCCATCAAATTTTCGGATCTCAAAATGGTCTTTGCCCTGCAAGTTATAGCTCCTCCTCGGAACGCTAGCACTAGACCCTGATCCACCGGATGTTCCTGAGACCTCTGATGCCATGATCGTAGAGAACTGAATAGAATGATAATGGAGCTAGAAGAGTCCAAACACCAACAAATAAGTGTATCAAGGAGTAAATCGACCACTATATAGTTGACTAAACCAGAAATCTGGAAAAATTTTGCCAGAGTATCCTCTGCAAAATTAGCATATGACCAATGTCAAAGTATCATAAAACTGCAAGTACTGACATGTCTACCTGCATAGTGAATCACTGACTCCACTGTATATAATCAGTTACCCAATAGAAGCCAACTAGGCTTATCGAGCACCTATGAACAACTATCATACATCTCCTATGGCGAGGCTGGGTAAGTCTTCCACCTGCATCACCAAAGAGACCCCGACATCTGGGTGTCTCCCAGTTAAGAAAACCTCACCACGACCCTCTTTATCAAACGTAAAAGGCTTTATGCAAAGAACGTAACCGCTATATCAATGCCCACATGGACGTACATAAGCGGTATCCATAGAAGCGTACATGGTGTGTATGTGCTCAATATATGCAGTAAAATGACACTGAAAGGTTGAATACACAGCCCAAAAACTAGCCAATAACACCTGCAAGTGTCTGTCAACTCTGATGTTTTAGGCTTTAAAAACCTGCATAAATTTGCAGCGACTGCTCCCACCAAAACTGAAAACCCCTCGAGAAACCTGTAGTTTTACGAGTGTGGCTGAAAATACAGCCCCAAAGGTTGATATTTATTGTCTGAGAAGTACAAGGAACACTCTTCTTGATGTTCTTGGACCTGTGTGAAGAGAACTACGTGCGAAAGTACTCCGAAATGGCTCCAAAAACACCCCAAAATTGCTTCAGAAATAGGCTTTAAAAGCAAAAAATGAAGCTTTGAGGGACCAAAACTTGTTCAACGTAATGTCAACCTTAGTCTTTCCCCTTCTTCAAACACCACAAGAGTGTAGCTTAGTGGCAAGAGATTGCCACGGTTAAGCGAGCTCTGGGGGGAACAGTACTGGGATGGGTGACCTCCCGGGAAGTACCGGGAACCTCTATATTCCTTGATCGTTGAGGTCCTCCCTCGCGCGCAGCCAACGGCACCAACGGTGACTTCGGTGACTCGGATGACAAGGTATGCCAAGGTCTATGCCTTGGTCGCCGCCTTAGTACCGAGCTCCTGTCGCCACACACAGTACTACGCACAGAGGTTGTAGAATACGCAGAAAACGCTGTGCACAGGGAGCACGAAGACAGACTTCTTAGGTCTTACAAATGCGGTCGAACTTACAGTCTGTGACTGACCAGGCCACTATATGTTTTATTAAAGAACATATACAAAGAATTGTCCGGTGGTCATTTGGCCTTTCACATGGACACTAACGGTAACAAAAAGGGCTATAGGTTATACAACCCTACCAACAAAGGATTCTTGGTAAGCAGAGATGTAGTTTTTGATGAAAACAATTCATGGTATGAAGATTCATCAAAGTTCAGATGAGAGAAGAGTTCAAGATAAGTGATTTGGGTTCACTTACCTACTTCCTAGGTTTGGAAGTTGTCTACAAAGATCATGGTTTGTTTCTCACTCAAAGAAAGTACATTAAGGACATGTTGACAAAATTCAAGATGCAAGATTGTAAGATTGCAGGTACTCCAATGGAGGTCAATCACAAATTGAGCTCACATGATCATAGAGGACATCACATCATATCAAAGTCTAGTGAGTAGTCTTAACTATGCCACATTGACAAGAGTATTTATATATATGTTACAGTGTGAGTGTGCTAAGTCAATTTATGCACACACCAAGGAAACCACATATGGATGTTGCCAAAAGGATTCTCAAGTATCTCAAAGGAACCATAAATGAAGGACTTTATTATCCTTATGTATCTGATTTAGGTTTGAAGCTATTTTCTGATGCAGATTGGGCTGGCTCCAAGGAAGATAGAAGGAGCACTTCAGGTTATCTTACCTTTGCAAGTTCAAAGCTTATTTTATGGTCATCCAAGAAGCAACCCATAGTTGCTCTCTCTTCTACTGAAGCTGAATATAGAGGTCTTGCCATAGCTACACAAGAAGCTATGTGAATGAAGACATTATTCAAAGATCTTGGACTGGAGTTTGGAACTCCAACTATTTATGGTGATAATATGAGTTCTATTCATTTGGCTGCTAATCCTATTTTTCATGCAAGGACTAAACGTATTGAAGTTAATTATCACTATGTACGAGAGAAGGTTCTAAGCAAAGAGATTCAAATATCATATGTGTCCACTCATCAACAATGTGCAGATATTCTAACCAAAGCATTGGATGGTACAAAGCTTTGCAAATTCAAGGCTATGATAGGTTTGTAGGTAATCTTGGAAGATTGAAGACCTCAAGCATACTTGGCTTGAGGGGGAGCTGTTGGAGCAAGTCTATGACAAGCCTAAGTATTGGCTTGAGTCCCACAAAGTCATAGAAGAAGCCTTAAAATGAAGACAATGTAAAGTTCACTTGTGAACTACCTCTTGTAACTTTTGAAGACTTTACTTAATGTAAAATTGAAAGAATCTTAAGTGGTTGAGTCCACTTGATCAAAAAGGGAAAGAGGAGCCACGAATTTGTGATTTGTGGAAGATAGAGAATCAAATCGATCACTAATTGATTGGAGAGTTATTGAGGGAAGTTAGCCTCCCAAGATCAACTATAAATACATGGTAGTCTTAGTCGTGGTCATGTGAAGACCTCCAAGAGCTGAGCTTTATGCCATGTCAAGGTGTGATTACAAGGCACACATATGTATCAGTAAGTCCATTTTATTGTAAAAGCAATATACTTTCATTTTCATGATCATTTGAGTTCATATTTCCATGTTCTTGTGAAGTGTACTACTCACTGCCATATCTCTCAGTTTTCTCAGTCAGATTGGAGAGATAGTTTCTCTGAGCTTGGCGAATAATTTTCCGTGATTTAACTTGGTAAAGCTAGATCTATAAGTCTATTATATGCTCACCAATTTTCATTTCATTTGGGTGTTTCAATCTTCAGTTATATTCAATTGAAGTGAACCCTGTCTGTTCATTTTCACTTCTCTGTACCTCATCTTGTCAGAGCTGTGTCTCAGTGTGTACTTATCCAAATTCAATGATTTAAAACTTTTTAGATTCAACTTACTGTCCTGTATAAGCATACAAATTTTCATAATCATTAGATTCTTAAATCTTGAGTTATGTTCATTTTTTTGCTCACTGGTCTCATTACTATAGCAGCCCGTGAAAATCGGGATGATGTCATTAGTTGTTAAACATCATTCTCAGTGTGTGGTTCATTATTTTTTATGATATTACTCTTGAAAGTTAGCTCTTTAAGATAACTATACTTTCCCAAAAGAAATTAAGCTAATTTATGTTGTGCTCAGAGAATTATGCAAAACATTGGACAGGTGTATGAACCAAAATAGCAAGTTCTTCACCTCTGAGCTAACTCCAACTTATCTGTTTTGATCTATCTTTTTGAGAGTGATCTTCCAAGGTACATAGGGTGTCTAATACATCCATTGGCAAGCTAAAAGGGCCCACCACATACTCCTGGAGTTCATTTGGCTGGTGTAGATCAAGGATTTTGCAATACCTTCGTCTTCAAGCACATACATATCCATCTCTTCACAATGTATCATCTATGGAGTAATAGTATAAAAAGCAAGTGTAAAGTGCCAAGTGTATAGGCTTGACCATCTCATATTGGAGATAATGAACCATAGAATCTTGTGAAATTTATAACAAAATCCCATAACAAGTGACTCCAAACCCATCTAGGACTAAATGATAGATTGCAAGAATGGTACATGGTCTTTATGTGACTTGCCTCCTAGCAAGAAGGCCATAGGCACAAAGTGGGTATACAAGCAGAAGCATAAGCCTGATGGAACTATTGACAGGTATAAGGCTAGGCTTGTTGCAAAGGGTTATGCACAGGAAAGAGGCATTCATTTTGATGAGACCTTTGCACCTACATGTTGTTTGACTACTGTTTGGAGCATTTGTGCACTTACAGATCATTGTGGTTGGAATGTACATCAGTTGGACATTAAAACTGCATTTTTGAATGGTGACTTGCATGAAGAAGTGTATGTTTTTCAGCCCCATGGCTTTGTGCAGAAAGGGCATGAAAACCAGGTGTGCAGGTTAAAGAAGGCATTATATGGTTTAAAGCAAGCACCATGTGCTTGGTATGAGAAGATACATGCCTATCTGATTGCACATGGTTTTGAGAACAATCCAACTAAGAGCACCTTATATGTTAAGCATGCTAATGATGTGCTTCTGATCATTGTTGTCTATGTTGACAACATGCTGCTCACTAGTCCTATTGAGAAGCATATTGCTGATTTTGAGGCTGATTTGCATGCCTCATTTGAGATGTCTGATTTGGGGCATTTGCATCAGTATTTGGGCATTCAATTTATGCAAGTTGATGGTGGAATGGCTTTGTGTCAAACGAAATATATTGAGACATTATTGCAGCGTTTTGGCCTTGAAGATTGTAAGCCTATTGCCACTCCTATGGAGACAGGTTTATGTATGAGTCTTCATGATGCTGGAGATGCATTTTTGATGTTGTTCTCTATCAGCAGGCTATTGGATGCTTGATTTACTTATGCATTACTCGGCCAGATATTTAGTTTGCTGTCTCACAGATGAAGAGGTTTATGCATTGCCCAGGATTCAAGCATTGGCAGGCAATTAAGCGTATCTTTTGCTATTTGAGTGGTACTCGGCTACTTGGGTTGTTTTATCCCAAGGGGGGATCACTACCACCAGATTTGCATGCTTTTTCTGACTCTGATTAGGCTAGTTGCTATGACACTCGTGTGTCCACTAGTGGCTTTTACTTCATGCTTGGTAGCTCATGTATATCTTGGTTGAGCAAGAAGCAGCCTACTGTGGCCACTTCGAGTTTTTGAGGCTGAGTATAGGGAAGCTTTCACAGCTATTGTTGAGTGTGTGTGGCTCAGATGCCTTATGGCTGATTTGGGTGTTGGTCAGTCCTCTGCCACCACCATCTTCACTGACAGTCAGAGCGCATTGGCAGTTGCGAGGAACCCTATGTTCCATGCTCGCACTAAGCATATTGAGGTGCATTATCATTATGTCAGGGAGAGGTTCTCTACTGGGGAGATCAGCTTGGCATATGTGCCCATGCAGGAGAACATCATAGACCTTTCACGAAGGCTCTGCCTAGGGAGAAGTTTGAAGCTTTCCGCAAAGCTTTGGGCTTACTTCCTTTTGTGGAGTGATTTCCACATAGCTTGGCACTTCCTTATACATGAGTGCCAGCTCCTTGTTCACCGCATCACTCCCAGGGAGGATTTGTTGATATATTTAGGTAGTGATGTGTGTGAACACTCTAGGACCACCGGGGCACTTTTTTCCCTCTTTAGGAGATTTTTTCCTACGGCTTGTATATACACCTATTGCCCTAACGGGCTACTTATCTTTGTACATTCTCTAGTAATACATTCAACCTTGTGTGTTGTGCTCCAAGCTTCTTCTTCTTCCTTGTGTTGTTCGTGTGCTTCTGCAGATATCTAACTCCAACACCAATAGAGAATGTGATAGGTGATTTTATCACCATTGGTATCACATATTCATTTTGAGTTTTTCAGGAAGGATAACTCCATCAGTTTGATTGGATCGTATAGATCAATGCATAGAGCATGGTTGTCAGAGATAGTTCTTTAGTATGGATACACATGTGTTTACGATATCATGTCATATTATTGCTGACCATTTTAGCACAGGACTTTGATCATTATAAGGAATTTGTTTTCTCCACTCTTTACTACATGTACCTTCATTATCTAGAGGAGATTTGTTCTCCATCTTCATAGAAATGAATGTAATGGGCATTATGCATTAGTTATGGAAGAGAGGAGCAAACGAGTTCATAAGTTTCTTGTTTAAGGAAAGGAGAAAGTGGGAATTAGCTCAGAGATAGAGGAGGGATCTCATTTTAGATCAATGCTCTCACTTTAGCTCATGTTCTTTGAAAGAGAAAAAAGGAAAGGAAAACATGATTTCTTCATATGAGAAGAATATATAATGTTTTCCCTTCAGAGAGAAGAGGTGTTTAGAAACCATCACTTAGTCTACATTCTAGAAGGAATTCATTTATTATACTTTTCAGTCTAATTTTCCCTCACATGGCAGTTTGATTTTCCACTATTTTGGAAGGAAAAAACATGGAGAACTTATGTGTAGGTTCTCAATTATGGATGAGTACAACAATTGGATTCAACATAATCTCTTTCAAAGGGGAAGGGAAAGTGGAATACGTTTTAGTTTTAGAGCTCTTTTTCTTGGAAGAGATTAGAGAGAGAAAGAGAGTTTCACTTTCTCACTTTTAGATTGTCTAGATAGAAGTGGCACTCTTCTATCAAAGACAAGAGGGAGGTCAATTAATCATGATGGTTAGATTGAGTCTCACCTATAGACTCTAGAGAGAAACAATTATGCTACTTTCAGTGATGGTCCTTGACTAGATGAGATATTCTAGTTATTGACATTAGTTAGACTAGGAGTAGATTGATGATACCTCTCTTTAGAGTTTCTAGGAGATAGGGATATATCTAACCTATTGGGGTACCAAACTCTTAGCTGGTGTTACATCATGAGCATGATGTGCAAACATCAGTTAGGAGGATGGGTATTTAGGCATTATCTGAATCTCAAAGGGAATGCATTTGCATTCATAGGGAAAACTAAGGGAAGAGAATATTTTTAAGTTCACATGAGTGCCAATAGATGCTCTTCCAATAGAACTTAGTCCAATGGTAAAAGATGAAAAACCACAGACTTCTTGGTTGGTGAAATGTAGAGATTGCATTTTACTATCAAGAAATTCTTATATATGAGCTAGATGATTGAATTGAAGTCACAAGGTAGTTTAGAGTAAACTATTACTTGTGAGCACATGCAAGGTTAGGAAGACATGGAGCCTCAATATCAGCTCTCTCATCAACAAGTGCATCAGGTAAATCTGCATCAAAAATGGGATGATCTGCATCATCACATGAAACCTGCAAAGGCTAAGAAGTTGCCTCATTAGGACCAGCAATAGACTGTCCACCTGTAAAAAGAGGCATCAAAGTATCATACATGTCTTTGGAGCTAACAGATGTATCCTTAGTACATGAAAGCAATGGCTGAATAGCATCTTCCACAAAAACAACATCACAGCTAGCTAGAATGCGATTAATCTGTGGATGATACAGACGATAGCCTTTACTTTCAGAACTCTACCCAACAAAAATACATTTTACTACTTTATCATCCAATTTTCTGCGATGTTGCTCAGGCACTAATGCATATGCCAAACAACCAAAAACATGCAGATGAGCAACAGATGGCTTGCAATCATGCCAAGCCTCATATGGAGTGATAGACTACAGTGCTTTAGTGGGACACATGTTCAATACATAGCTGCACACATGACAGCCTCAAGCCAGAAACTATGTGGTAAAGCTTGACTCTTGACCATACACCTCGCCATCTCCATTAGTGACCTATTCTTTCATTCAGCAACTCCACTCTCTTGAGGTGTATACAGTATTGTATACTAGTGTTTTACCCCACGTTCAGCCAGAAATGCATTAAAATCAGAAGACATATATTTCCCCCCTCGATCAAAACGGAGGGTGCCCATTTTACATGCTGACAGATTTTCAGCCAAGACCAAATATTGTTTGAAGCACATGAACACTTTGGACTTTGCCTTCCATGGATATACCCATGCATGCCTGGAAAGATCATCGATGAAAGTCACAAAGTAAAGATAATTCCCAAAAGAAGGTGTCTGCAAAGGACCACAGACATCACCATGTACAAGCTGCAATTTTTGTGTAGCCCAAACTGAACCATCTTTTGAAAAAGGATGAATGCTGCATTTTGCCCAAAATATAGCCTTCACAAACATGTTTTCCAGGTGCCTCAAGTTTGGGCAAAGAGGACACCATTTCAGATTTCTACAGGCATAGCAAACTAGCAAAATTCAGATGACCAAAGCGTGCATGCCATAGCTTTGCATCTGATATAGCCTGAGAATCATTTACTACACATGCCAAATCATTTACAGATCTTTCATAGTCTATGAGCTTATACAGTCCACGACATAAAATGCCAGAAGCAATAATCACATCGCCATTTGACAGATCATGAACTGTACACGTGTCATCAACAAATTTCACAACCAAGTCAATCTTGGCTAATGCAGAAACTGATAACAGGTTCTTCTTGATCCCTGGCACAAATAAAGCATCTCAAAAAGTGAAAGAACTACCATCAGCAATAGTCAAAATGATCTTACCAACTCCCATAACAGGATAAGAGGAGTTGTTGGTGCATGTAACAGTATTCCCTGTAGGGGCACGCTCGAGTGAAGAGAAGAAACTGTGCTGTGAGGTAATATGTTTGGTCGCCCCACTGTCAAAATACCAAACATCTAATTCTACTGCAGTCATGCACTGCTCATGAGAAGATGGGGCAAAACCGCAGACAGTAGTAAAAGCCCATTCTTCTTCGTGCACAAGATTAGCAGACTCTGTTTTTGGTGTAGAGGCCTCTGCAACAACCATTCCAGCCTCTTTCTTCTTTGCCTCTTTAGCAGCTAGTTTTGGACAGTTCTTTATGATATGATCATTCCCTTTACAGTACTTACAAAACAATTTCTACTTTTCGGATTTCTTCTCATCTTTATCTTCCTTCTTCGAATATGCAGAATTAGCAGATTTCTACTTACTACTTGAAGAGCTCCATTTTCCTTTGCCCTTCTGACTAGCCAGGAAAGCTTGATCTGCAACTCTCATAATGGACCTGTTTTGCTTGGACTGAACTTCCTGCAACAAAACAGAGACTAACTCCTCAAATGATAAGGCATTCGGATTGTCTTTCATCATCAACCGAAGAGTAGATGCAAAAGACGACCATTCAGAACGGTCTGCACAAGTGAGCTATCTGGTATAACCTCATCAGTAGAAATCAATTGTTCCTTCAAGCTTTTTATCTTCATTAGGAAACTATCCATAGAATCACCTTCATTCATGTGCTCACTCTCCAATTGCTTTTGGAGGTAAGCAACACGAGCCTCATTCCTACCTTGGTACAATGTGGTAAGTGTATCCCAAGCATCCTTAGCTATTCTGCAAGAGCGAATGTGAGGAATAATGACACGTTTGACAGACAAAGCTATCAATGCATGTGCCTGGGCATCTCTGCCATCCCAATGAATCTGCTCTGCAGTAGGTGCAACAGAAACAGCAGCACGAACACAAATCTGCACAATATCATCTTCGACACCATCTCCATCAGCTTCAGCACCTGTATTTGGAGTACCTATAGTCACAGGTGTAATAGGACTTCTTTCAACACCCTGCACAATGTTCCACAGTACTTTTGCAACCAATACATGTCGCATCATATAAGCCCATAATGGGTAGTTGCTACCATCCAACTTATCCTCAACAGCCAACATACGGAATACATCACTGCTTTCAGCCATGGCCGGTGACTAAAATACCTTGATGCAGAAAATTGACTGCATCTCAAAAAGTTGAACAGAACTACCCGACAAATTCTGCTAGACCTATAGCAGACTTTGAGACACTTATACTGGAAAACAGAAACTGGTATATACCTTTGGCACAAAAAGATGAAATAGCCCACACGAGCATTGTGATAGTGCATTCGGAGGCCAAAACGAGCTCAGATCGCGATTTCGGCACCACACAGCGAAGCTGTTTTGATCTCGAAACACCCTGAGTATACGTAGCAAATTTCATGCGATTCTGAGACTGCAACCAGAGAGGTGTAGACGACGCCCTAGATGAAGCGGCGACCTGCTCTGATACCAATTGTTGGAGTTAGATGTCTGCAGAAGCATGTGAACAGCACAAGGAAGAAGAAGAAGCTTGGAGCACAACACACAAGACTGAATGTATTACTAGAGAATGTACAAAGATAAGTAGCCCATTAGGGCAATAGGCGCATATACAAGCTGGGGGAAAAAAACCTCCTAAAGAGGGAAAAAAGTGCCTCGACGGTCCTAGAGTGTTCACACACATCACTACCTAAATATATCAACAATTGGAAGAATAAATCTTCCCTAAACTATGAAGAATAACCCCCAATCCTAGGGAGATTTCTACTAAGAGCTTTCCTCTGATCTAGTGAGACATGACGCCATGAATGATGAGTCCTTTTCTTCCTGGCCATAGAAGAAGAATGATCAAAGGGAAGTCATTTCCATCGTCCCTTACTAGTGGAGCCACATTTCAATTCACGGTGTCATACCTACAATAAACCGAATATATATATATATATATATATATATATATATATATATATATATATATATATATATATATATATATATTGGAATATATAGGTGGAGTCTAATGAATCCCATATCCTAGAGTCATGTCGGTGGACTGAAATGAGTCGCATGTCCTCGAACTAGTTAGTTTCGTTCTAGTCGATGTGTGACAATGGATATCCCTTTCTGATCTAAACCAACTTGTTCCTAGGTACCAAGACTAGGTCTAAGTACCTCTCTGTAGATCCCAACATACATATATGTATTGGGTACCCCAACTATTCCTGACGAAGGGATCTATGCTCTAAATCATAGAGCTAGTGCCATACTTGTGACCTTCCTAATCATCACTCGAATCATATAAGAACCCGTCGATGCTCTCTCATGAAACCCATCTCTGTGATCCCATCCAATTATTTTCCTTAGTAGTGTAGCAAAAATGCTTCACTACTTTCTCAAGTGATGTGTATCAATGAAACTCATCACTCTTTGGGTATGCGTGATAATACCCCATAGTCTCCTAATCATATTGTGAGACTCTTGTGAAGATAAGTAAATCTTCACTACCTTGGAGATTATCATAAATATATCTCTCATACCTCTATGCAAATTCCTATAACATATAGGATTGCTTGTGCACATTCCTAATGTTGAAGGTATATTTCCTTCCCCTTAGCAATCCCATGGTCTGAAATCCATAAGGATTATGTGTAGGGATCTTGTTTCTAAAGAAGTTGCCTTATTTGTAATATTGTGATGGTACTAAGTCCATCAAATACATTGATTTTATTGATGTTTGCAAAAAATGCATGCATAGATCTTATTGATGTTTGCAGAAAAGGCATGTTACCATGCCATAACATTCTTACCTAAAGGCAAGTGCATATATAACTCCATGAGGTGGGAAAATTTTCGATAGCATTTCCCTAGGAAATGGAATCCCAAAAAATTTTAACCATAAACTCAATGATACAAAGGCCATCCAACAACATAGGGCTTGACAAGCCCATGGCATGCATGCCATAAACTCATACATGGACTCCATAACCTGCAAAATCATAAAAACAAATGCTACCAACAATTCTCTTTGTTGCATAACCATGTAGTTCTTGCAATCATCTTTCCTGCAAACAATCAAAAAGTGTATTTCTTGCATGTTGATCCATACTTTTAGAATTGAAAGAATGATCAACTTGGATATATGCACTCCAATCCATGCATGTACATACAGAACATGCCATAAAATAAAGTAAGATGCCTGAAAATATAAGCCATACGTCCCTGAATGATTTGGTATTGGAATCACATGCATCCAATCCTTCTCCATGAGCTTCGAGACCTTTGTGCCTTCTTTCTCATATCTTAATATAAACTTTGAAGTTTTCGAAAACATTGGATCACTTCCCAAAACATAAAGCATGGTCAAATGATTACCAAAATAATGTAAATTTACCCAAAAAATGCATTTGTAATCCCTCTTTAGACCTGAAAGAACCATTTTAGAACCTGCAAATAATCATAAACTAAAACATTTATTATGTGCAAGTGGCTCAAGCAAAATTACTTCAATCGCCTTCCTGGTTTCTAAGATATGGCTCTCGGGAGGTAGTTGCCAAAAACTATTCAGACATTGCAGACCTCCACAAACCTAAAAAAAATACATAATTTCCAAAATTTCTTTTGCAAAACTGAAAGTAGATCTTGTGCTCTTCGAAACAAGCCATAGTACGTCCAACTTGGAGATTTGCAGCCCAAGATATGATCTTTCCAAGCGGGACATGCCAAACTAGTGGACTGTTGGAGGGGCTGGAAAAAGTGTGAAAATGTGATTTTTGGAGTGCCCAAATGCCTTCTTCCATCAAGAAAATCCTAGAATTCTCTCCAAAACCTCAGAGAGTAGTATATGAAGATGCTTGAGCCTATTTTCGCCTTTCCAAATCCTCCCTTAGTGCATGCTAATTTGCTCCCCAAAAGAGGCTTAAATCAAGATTTTTACTTTCATGCAAAAACTTAAATGGGAGCTTTTAGCAAGCTTTTAATCCACTCCTAATGTGGATTTTTCTTGGATTTTCTCTTCTCCATGGTAATTTATACACCATACTTCATTTATGTATGCACTAATCCATAGGAAGCTTCTTAAATAGTCCCTTCTTTTACTCCCAAAAATGGAGTTCGACTAAAACTAACACCTGAAATTTTTTCCAAAAAGTGTGGAAAGGGGTTTTTGAGGATACAAAATTCCTCCTTAACTTATTACTTTAATGAATCTAATGATTCCATTTTGAAGTCCATATAATATAGTCTATATATTTTTTTCCATCCATCCGTAGCTAGTGCACCTCATTTTCCCTCTTGCAAAATGGGAATTTCTTAAATTGAGGTGCTGAAATTTTTCTCAGTAGTGATGGAAAGGGGTTTTGTGGAGCTTCAAACTCCCATCATATTGAGCTATATTTTGGATTTCTTAATCTTATATGGAAGTGAATACACTAGACTATAGATATGCTTCATTTTTCCTACCAAATTAAGAAAAATCTTGCTTCGTTCCCCTTTCCCAAAATGGCTACTAGTAAAAATAGCTCCTGAAATTTATGTGAAAATCATGAAAGTAGGCTATTTTGAAGGCACCTAAGCTTATTCTTTCTTGTAATTTGAGGGAATTCTTGACTGAAGATGAGATTTTATATGCCATACTCTCCATACATATGTTTCCCTTCAAGCGCTTAGCCCCTTAGCTCTTCATTATCCTTCTCGAAAATAAAGATTTTATAGAAATTCAAAAACACTCAAACCTGGAAATGAGGTCATAACTTCACTTGCTAGAATCACATAGGATGCCATTTATGCTTCCTTTATTTATTGAAGCAATGAGTTTTCTAGAACCATAAAGCACATTTGATACATTATGTGAGATAATCATTCAACTATAGTATCTTATTTGCCTCTTCTATACAAGATTTCCACATGAAACTCCTACATGAGCTAAGACCAATAGGCATGTCTACCTTGAAGATTTGGCTGACTACAAAAGTACTTGAGTGTATGGTGATCTATGTATACCTTAAAGACTGCACCAAAAGATAATATCTCTAGACTTTAAGAGCATGCACCACTACATACAACTCTTATTCATGCATTGGCCAATTGCATTGTACACTATATATCTTTTTACTTTCAAAGGCTATTGGTCTACCATCTTGGATCAAAACTACCCTTATGTATATGCTACTAGCATCTATCTCCAGCTCAAATGGCGTCTTTGAATCCACCACTTTGAGTACAAGTGCCTTGAGATAGATTGTTTTTGAGTATCAAAACTATCTTGTTGCTCTTGTTTCCATGCAAAAGGTACTTTGTCTTGAAGCAAATTCTTCATAGGTGCTGCTATCAATGAATAAAATGAAATGAATTTGTGATACAAATTAGAAAGTCCTAGGAATGAACAAAGTTGCCCCTCATCTTGAGGATTGTACCATGTGCTTGACCCTTGTGTCTTGTAATCACTCATCTCCACGATAGCTAGCATGCTTTAATTTTAGTTTGAAGTAGATGCATAAATACATTGGGCTTCATAGGTTGATTTTTTCGTCTCCCTTTGATATCGATCTCTTGCATAGTGGCCATATGTGCCACAAATGAAGCATTCTTCTGCATTTTTACTATCTCTATTCGAGTTGAATCTTCCTCCTCTACCCTTTGATGTTCTCCTTCTTCACAAGTAGACTTCCCTTTGCTTCATGTGCATTTTTGAATTTGATATACTAGCTCTCCTTCCTTCAAGATCCTTCATTGGCTTCTTTTGGTCCTATTTGAATGCTTTTGTATGTTGAAAAGTGATGTTAACACTGATGGGAGAATTAGCAACTTCCTTATGCAACCTTAAAGTAATGGTGCCCTCACAATCACACTTATAGAACCTCTCTTGAGTGAAACAATGGAATCTTTGAGATCTTGAGGACTGAACCGAAGATCTTTTTCAAAGGTAAAGTAAAGATAGAGATCTTAATGCAAATTATTTCATTCAAAATGGTAAGTCCTACTGTGAGAACCAATGCCCTCTAAGATAGACAAGGTATAGCCTTCACTAGGCATACACAAGTATACATCTGCTCAACACGATCTTTGAGACACCTTTAGAAAACTTGATTAAGTTTCCAAAAAACCAAAGATTACAATAAAAGAGTGAGAAATGAAAGGAAACTTTGCTTAGCACTCATAGCTAACTAGCTTATACACACAAAGCTCTATAAGCTAGATATGGCTTCTCAAACATGGGTGAAATCACTAAGGTAAGCACGGTGCTTGCTAAGCAAGGGGTCTAGAAGCTTATTTAAATGCTCCTAGAGCTCACACACACGTAGGATTATCCATTTTAAGCTCTTTGTGTGTACATATATAGCCGAAGAGATTCGATAAAAGCTAGGGAATATTTCCTAAATATGGATGTTGTGAGGGAAATTTCAAAGTAAAAATTGATCTTGATCTCTGGTGCTTGAAGACTTGCTCCATGTAGCTCCACGTGGCATCCATATGATGGACCATTTATGACTAAGATTCAAACTTGAATTTCAACATTTTTTGAAGTATTTTTAAGTTGCAAAGAAAAGAAAAAAGAAAGAAAGTGGAAAAGAGACTAAAAGAAATTATCGTTATGAGGCACAAAAGGAGGTAGTTAGGGTGTTGAGGAATTCGATTGATCTTTTAGTGATATAGGAAGACTTCAATTCCTCTAACATTCACCCTCTCTAGATAGATAGTTGGATATCTATTTAGGTAGATAGGTAGATAGTTGAATAGTTTTTTAGCTATTGGATAGCTAATTAGATTCATAGGTAGATGGTTGGATAGCTATTTCATTATTAAGTAATTGTTTAGATGGATAGGTGGATAGCTAGGTAATTATTTAGCTAGGTAGATAGTTGAATAGTTTTTTAACTAGATAGGTAGATAGTTGAATAATGTTTTAGCAATTGGATAGCTATTTAGCTTCAGGTAGATAGCTAGATAACTATTTAGCTATTAGGTAGCTATTTAGATGGATAGGTGGATAGCTAGATAACTACTTAGCTAACAGGAATCTATCTAGCTAGATAGGCAGATAGCTAGATAATTGTTTAGCTAGATTGACAGTTGGATAGATATTTAGCTAGATAGGTAGATAGTTGAATAACTTTTTAGCTATTGGATAGCTATTTAGCCTCATAGGTAGATAGTTGGATAACTATTTAGCTATTAGGTAGCTATTTAGATGGATATGTGGATAGCTACATAAATACTTAGCTAATCGGAATCTAATTAGCACGATAGGTAGATAACTTGATACCTATTTAGCTAAATAGATAGTTGGATAGCTATTTAGCTAGATAGCTAAATAAATTTTTAGCTATTGGATAGCTATTCAGATTCATAGGTAGACAGCTAGATAATTATTTGACTAGTAGTTAGGTATTTAGATGGATAGCTAACAGTAAGTTCTTTAGCTAGATAATTTTGATAGCTATATAGCTAGATCGGTAGATAGTTGAATAGTGTTTTAGCTATTGGATAGCTATTTTTCTTGTTGGATAGTTATTTAACTACATAGATAGATAGTTGAATAACTTTTTGGCTATTGGATAGATAATTAGCTTCATAGGTAGATAGTTGGATAACTATTTAGCTATTTGGTAGTTGTTTAGATGCATAGATGGATAGCTAGATAACTATTTAGCTAATTGGGAGCTATTTAGCTTGAGAGATAGATAGTAGGATAATGTTTTAGCTAACAAGAAGTAGTTTAGCTTGATGGGTATCTACCTAGATAACTATTTAGCTATTGAGCAACTAAATAACCAAATACGTAGATAGCTAAATAACTAATTAGCTTATAGGAAGCTTTTTAGCTAAATAGGTAGATAACTAGATAAATATTTAGCTAGATAACAAAATATTGATATGTTGATACTTAAAATGTGATTAGGAAGTATGGCAATAGATGGTAGCTTGTAACTTTTATCTCATATCAATGATTATTGTACTTACTTTAGACTCAGGTGCCTTTGATACATTGGCTTGATCCAAATCAAACTTGACCCTATCCAACTTAAACTTTTCATTATCAGCTAATAGTTCTAATGTGGATATAATCTTAAAACCCTCCACCTACCTAATGTCAGCAAATGCCCTACCTTGTGGAACATGTAACTCAGTTACATCTTGTTTCTCTTCTTGTAAGTTGGCATTTACCACACTTTAAAATTGATGAAGCATCATCATTCAAAAAATTATAAAACCTACAATTTTAGTGTACCCATCTTCCTACATCTCTCAACAAATGCTTTTGCAACTACAGCTGGTGAGCCCTAATGCCCACGCGAAATATGATTATACCAGCCTTTATTTTTCTCAACCCCGTGGAATTGATCCACTTGTATTGCTTGAGGGTTCCACGATCGTATCCCCACTTGATGGTTTCGCTCTCCTTTCTCACTACCTTGCACACAACTCTACTTATGTACTCACTTCTCCAAGCTCGTTTCCTCTTCAACACTCTCTTGTTCTCCTCCTCCCATTTCCCTTCTATTTTACTCTCTTCCACACACACACACTCGTTTGTGCACTTTACTTCTTCCTCTTAACCATACAGACATTCACACACCCACATGCTTACCTTTCAACTTTCGGGTTCACTCACAGTTAGATCTCACACACTCCCATTCTCGTGCCAACATTTGACTAGAACCACATACACACTCACTTCCTTCAACTCATACATGCAAAAACACACACACACACACACCTGCACTCTTACACATATGCTCACACACACATGCAATCCCTTACACACTCTCACACATGTACTCACACGCACTTACATTTGCACACACATCCACTCTCACATACCCTTATACTCCTACACCCAAACACACCTTCACCCTTGTTTCCCCTTCACACACACAGGCATGCACACTCATAAACACTTGCACAACGCACTTTCTCATACATACACCCACACACCTTTTGTACACATGTTTTTTCCAAGAATCAAAACACAAAACTCTATCATTCATGTAAGCAAGCATAAAATCCAAAGCGCACCAGAAAGTGAATGTTGGCTGTCAAAATGAACGTGAAAAAAAAACTTTTACCACCAGTAGATCTGAAGTCACTTCCAATGATTCCCTAAGATAGTAGCTCTGCTCCTGTTTCCATCTGTGACAATAACCGATGAAGAGGATGTCCTCAAGCACTTGATGCCATAAGAGGGATGCACCCACATGAAAACAAGCCTTCCATTTCTCGTTCAATGAAGCATATTCAGGATCAATCTGCACTTTGAGTACCCCGAAACACCACCCTAGCTGACAGGTACACAGAAAATAAATGGAGACTTTGTATGGTCTACAGAAGTTCTCTGCCGTGACATGTATGGGAAACTCGAAGATGATCTACTTAATACTTCTGTAGACTTGTGGTTCAAACAATAGCATCAATTATAGCAGCTCCTAATTATCCCTCCTTCAAGCCTCGGCTGTCAATTTGATTAGTACTCTCACAATTTTTTACCAAAGTTAAGCTTTTGCAGCCTTCAATGGTTGGACAGGTTCAACCTCTTTCAGACCCTTTATAGCATATGTCAACGAAAGTGCCAATGGTGTTGGGGACGACAATGGTCAGCCACGTTCACTCTAGCATGGAGATGAAAATCCTGAGTTACTTTGAAGCTTCCACTTTTTCTACAACGTACCTTTGTTGAACTTCATAGCTCTCCCTTCTTACTACTAGCCAAAACAGCTTGTATCGATTGCTCTTCAAAAAACCCCAAAGTAACTCTCCTCTCTTTTTGTGTTCGTTGCACTCAGCCACTGAAAGCACAACAGAACAGGTCCTCCCCTCCACAAAAGCCTGGGTATACTCCTCTTCCCCGTATGATGAGCAGTATGCCTTTCACTTCTGTCTTCTTTCTTTGTATACGCCTAACACCATACCACCTTGTGATGGTTCAATTCCCCTACTATCACCAAGTTTCACATAAAGAGAACAAAAAGACGCCTACATTCGTGAACACTCCTTTCTCCGTTCTTCTCTGGCCCATGCCACAGATATATTCCTCATTCACTTCATCACCAAAACTACTCTCATCATTGCTTAAACTTCTCGAAAGGATACTCCAGCGTGAAGCTTCATATCAATCTCGCTTTGAATCTTCCTACAGCTACCGTGATTGATATTTCTCAGAAGAGCAGCTCCCTGAGGATGACTTTTGATTGTTTCTTCTCCTCATATATGCCTCTACAAAGGTGTGGTATCCTTGAAACAGTACAACTGATGATGCTCTCTTACTCTCTATATGACTTTGAGCTTCCCACTCGACCAAAAAAAATCCCTTTTTTTTTTCTCAAGCTCCTTCCTTCTTCCCTTGTCTGGTACCCACCAACGCCCCTCGAAATTCCTTGCCCTCAGTTTCCAGTTGCACTTCCTTTCCTCATTCTTTTCCCTTACAAATCAACAGCTTGAGGGATTCTCTTCTGTTTAGACTCCTTCTCTCCCCGTGTTCTCTGAATGCCCCCAATCAAGATGCCCTCCTGTTCTCTGTCACACACCCGCATGCCCCCCCAAAGATCCTTTAGTTCCCCGGGATGCTCCTCCTTGAAAAGCATGCACTGTGTTGAATCACCATTTCCCTTGAGTCGCCCATGCTTGTAGGATCTATTAACCCTCGGTCCAATCTATGTTTTTCAGCAGATTCAAATCATCCTTCAAGGAAAAAACCTCCTCTTTTCAACCACTAGCGCTATCAACATTAGGCAAACCATAACATTCTTGGAAACTGCCATTTTTCCTTTCCCAAATCACCAAGAGGCACCACAGGTTTATTGACCTTGATCATCCATCGTTCGTTGGGCTTTGATGTCAGAACAGGATCGAAGTATGTCCAGCATGCGGGTGTTTCCTTACAACAGTGAGGAAATAGCTTTGATCATCTTAGCTCACTTTGAGTACATTTGATGATAGAGAAGACTTTGTAGGTGTGATAGATCAACCGAGTATTTTCCCCTTCCTGACTAATCATACATTGCTTGACGATCGAGTGCTACAACAAGATTCAGATTGAAGCAGCAACTGGAGATTCCACTGTATACTAGAACATTTGACACTCTTGAAAATGCAACTGTTTTCCTTTGCCAGAAATCTGTTACAAGTCAGGCAAGCAAGTAGGCATATGCCACAACGATCAAAACATCCAATGAACTATTCTCTTCAACCCCATCCTTCATTTCGACCCAACAGTGTAGTCCAACAATACTGCCACCTTCGTATTGTACATGCATACGGTCAACTTCAACCACTTCTTCTCACACTCTGTCCGCTTCAAATAACAGGTGAAGACAACACTAATGTTCTTTGCCTTTAACATGTAGTCTTATTTGTTGTTCGTACCAGGTGTCCCAAATACATACGAGAGACTATGACATGAACTGTATTAGTTCAATTATGGTTGGGCAGCATTGCAAACATTGAAAGAATTACCATCACAGCGATTCACTCATACTAGATAATTATGACTATAGCATCATACAAACATGTTGCAACAACAACTACTTCAACCCATTCCCATTCAATGCTTCAAGATCATCATGACATCATTTCCTATTCCACTCAAAGTTCTACGAAAAGCATCAACCAACAATATGAAGAAGATTTTCTCCCCCCCTTCAAGGACAGAAGTCCCTCGGCACCAAAAACATGAAGAACACCTCTCTTCACAGCTCTCCGACCTACACACTGCCTCCTTTCTCCTGCAAGGTCTTCACAAACAAAAAAACCTCCTCCTCGACACCTGCACGCAGTCCGGGAGACAAAAAACGACAGCCCCCTCTTCTCCCAGCCAAAAATGAACTGCCCCCCTTCAGTTGTTTCCCTCTTCTTCAGGACACCTACACAAAAACTAGTGAAAAAACAGAGAGAAAACCATGCTTCTCCTCCTTGCACAGTTAATCGGGGGTGAGAGAGAGAGAGACAAATACCTTTTTATTTTTATTTTTTTTCTTTCCCACAAACCCACTCACCCTGACACTCTGACACACCACTCCCCCCACTCACATGCACACGTGCACTTTTATTTTTCTCTTTTTTATTTATTTTCTTTCTTTTTGTTTTTGTTTTGTTGTTTTTCTTTCAATATTATTTTCCCATTTTTTCTTTATGCATTTTTGTTTTTTTTCTTTTTTCTCTTTTTTTCTCTTTTTTTTCAACTTCCAAATATATCAATCTTGAAGCAAGATGCACATGCGAAACGACACATGAAGTTTGCAACTACGGTACATATACATGGGTTGATCTAGTTTCATACACACATTTGTGTTCTCAAGCAATCTTACACACATATGGTGGTGTGCATGTGATCCCATAGGCTTAATGGCATATACAAATACATTTTAGTGCATGCTCGTCTACACATCTCCTCCGCACACATGATCTTTTGTAATCATGCAATTAGTGCCAAGTCCATGTTGACATATCCACACATATCAAAATCAACACACATTCGCTCATATACTCACATGCACACCCATATACGCACATACTTTCATGTCGCAATGATACACTCAGAACCTTATCCATATTGACATTGTACACTCCATAGATGCAATACACAATATTTTTCTGGGTTATTTGATCAAGATCATAGTTCCAAGAACTATATTTTTTATAAAACACCACATTAATAAACTTAAAATCAACACAAATGTTATGTGTAACAACAACCCATGCCACCTGGTACATAGCTAGATTTCTTGATGTCTCTATAGTAGTGCATTTCTCAAATGCAAAGGCTCTCATGGACTTTACAAACAATTCATAGTTTATTGGTATTTTTGGTACACCTTTTGATGCAACACCATCATTGTGTCATATAGTTAACATGTTTTACCTTCATTTTCCCTTGAGTTACTGTGAACACAAACAACCAATTTGCCTTGCTAAATGATTTTTTGATATAATAGTTGGATGTGTACCATTGATATAGAGGCCATACATAGTCTTGAATTCTTCTCTTTTCTCACAGAATACATTGTGGTTTAGCACTTTTGAATATGATGGATATAACCGTGTGCATCAAAAATGTAAATTATAGGTCATAAATGCGACCAAGGAGGTGCAAATTGACTAATGAGTTGAATAACTCGAATCAATGATGGTTTTACCTCATCCATTGCTTGTGCATCAGCATTGGACTCCTAACTCATGACATCTCTCCTCTACCAAAAATGAAAGATCTTAGATTAGAACTAGGGATAATAATCTTAATTATGTCCATGTGAGCTCCTAAATGATGCATGCATGCATGCGATGCTAGATGTGATAGAAACCCATTATTTTCATTTTTTCATACCCACTCACACTCATCCCTAGTGTTTCTACTTCACCTTTGTTTCATGGAACAACTTCATTATTGTAGCTTCATTTGGGGTAGCTTTCTCCCATGACTAATGAAGTTTCTTAGACCTTCTATGTTCCACTACGGCAAACTCCATGGATACCTAAGTTTTTCAAGATGTGGCAAGTAATGACATTACTTTCAACTTTCATGTCATCCTACCCTGTGTTTCACATGACTATGCATATATTCAAAAAGCACTTTCATGACTTTCAAATATATGGATGAATGATTGTATGTCGAATGGAGGAAGATTAAATTTAGCCTTCCCATATTTCAAACAACTTTTGAAATAGCTAAATCACGACGTGCATAAAAGTGGTAAATAGTCCTAAAAAGTGCTCACATTAACATGCTTTCACCCTACAATCGATCACTCCACATGAGGCTTGGCATGGTCGCAAGACATCTATTGCTCATTTGTGTGTTTTTGGTTGTCTAGCATATGCATTAGTGCCTAAAAAACAACACACAAAATTGGATGATAAAGTAGTGAAATGCATTTTTGTTGGGTACAGTTCTGAAAGCAAAGGCTATTGTTTTTATCATACATAAACTAAACACATTTTGGTTAGCTGTGATGTTTTTTGTGGAAGATGCAATTCAACCATTACTTTCATGTACCAAAGAGACATTTGTTAGCTCAGAAGACATTGATAGCATTGTCTATCACATATGCCATTATCCCTCATAATTGCTCTTGTAACGTAGCAAAAGATGCTTGGGAAAAGTGTACTAAGAAAGAAATTAGGCTTGTATTGCTTACCCCCAAAAATAGTTGAAGAGTGAGCATATCAATGAAGGAGACTCCATGGATAGTCTTTTTACGAAGATCAAAGATTAAAGGAGCATGAAATCTTGCCAAATAGTTTAGTTGTGTAGACTATTCTTAACGGCCTTCCATATTCATATCACATTTTTACTTCTACTCTTCAATAGATGATGACAGACAATCCAAATGACTTAACATTTGAGGAGTTAGTCTGTCTTTTTTTGCAAGAAGATCGGTCGAGGCAAAACAAGTCAAATATGTGGGTTATAGAACAAGCCTTCTTAGCTAGCTAGAAGGGTAAAGATAAATGGAGTTCATTTGTTAGTAAGAAGAAATCTTCTAATGCTTCACAATCAAAGAAGGAAGACAAAAATGACAAGAAAGCAAAAAAACAAAAAAAATGTGCAAATATTGTAAGGCAAATGATGGTGTCATAAAGAGTTGTCCTGAGCTAGCTGCAAAAGAGAAAAAGAGAAAGAGGCTAGAATGGTTGTTCCAAAGGCCTCTACACCTAAAATAGAGTGTGCTAATCTTGTTCAAAATGAAGAATAGGCATTTACTATTTTCTATAATTATGATCCATCATGAGCATTGTATGTCTACACTAGAATCATATGTTTGGTACTTTGATAGTGGGAAAAACCAAACATATTATCTTGCAACAAAGTTTCTTGGATTCACTTGAGCTTGCCCCTACAATGAATATTGCCACATATGCTGACAAGTCCTCTTACCTTGTAAGATTCCCAACATTTTTAGATGTAGTACATGTTGGAAAACAATGTGACAATTTCCAAAAGTTGTAATTCTTCCAATAATTCTTATTTTAGGAATTAGCCAAAATTTGGTCAAAATGGGAAATTTTTTTAGTACATCATTAGAAAGTATTCTTTGAGAGCTTTCTAACTTTATATAACACTATCATTTAGTTCCTTATTCCATGTCAAAAGGTAAACCCTAATTTTTCTTTTCAACATGCTTTTTAGGTTGCTTTTTACCAAAATCAAGCCCAAAAGCACCCCAAAACCTAAGCACCTTCTACTAAAAGCTAGTATCTTATTTTTTAAGAGGTGTGGGGATTTTTTTGGAGGCTTTACAATCGCTATATAAGGAGAACCACACTAGCCCCTCAAATCATCAACCTAGATTAAGAATTTACAAGCTAGTTTAGCTAAGCTCTTGGGTTATGAGCTGGGGACTCAAGGAGGAGTACATGCAGATTTGAAGGAGTTTGGAACAGCCATTCCTTGTTCTAATTCGCACATTCATTGTGTGCATACTAATTTTGAAGATGAATAGTGCCTACATTAGAGTTTCTACTTATCTTGATGTTGTACCAGATCTTGGCCTATTACTTCAACACTAAGAGGAACTATTGATGCTACTCTACATCAGAGGAGACCTAACTTTTGTTGAGGGTTTGTAGGTTTGACTGTCTAGAATATTTGTTATCCTTATTTTTGCATATATTCCCTCACATTTTATACTTCTTAGAGACTTGTAGCTCTAAACGGTGTTAGTTTGCAAATTCCTTAGATTCAACCCACATTAAGTTTTTGTGTCATACACACATCGTAGTTGACATTTTTTCATTATTAGTATGTGTAGTAGCATTAAGTTACTACACTTTCATAATTTTCTTCTTCTCTTCTTGATCAAGTTAAGGCATGTAATGTTCTAAGGTTAAGTCTTGGAAGACATTGGATTTAATATGTGATTGATTTATTGGTCCTACCACACTTCCAACATTTGGTATCAAAGCATAGTTGACACACACCCTTAACTCATGATAAGTGAGTATAGAGATAGACTTGAACAAGAAGACAAATTAGATGGAATCTCTAACTATCCAATGTCAAGCTTTATGATGATGGATTTGTTAGTTTCCAAGGACACGTGGAACATTGTCAATGGCAAGTACCCTAGACTAATCCAAGTAGAGGAAGATGTGGCTTCTTCATCCAAGAGGACTGTTACACGAAGTTCTACCCAACAGACTAAAGAGGAGGAAGAGGAGATTACATCTTCATCCACATAAAGAAGGAGACAACTACAAATTCAACCTTAAAAAAGCAATCCAAATGGGATTCAAGAGATGGTAAAGTGCACTCATTTATTGTTATGGGATTCAAGAGGCATATCATTCCACAGATCAGGTCCTGCAAAACCTCTTGTCTAGCTTGGTTAGAATTAAAGAATCTCTATCAAAGCAGGAACCTTGCTAGAAAAGCTTGCCTCAAGAGATAGTTACCCAACACAAGGATGAAAGATGGTGAATCAATTAAGTCACATATTCTGAAGCTCAAAGACTTAAGAGATCATTCACTTAATGTTGTTGTAACAATGCATGATGATGAGATGGTGAATAATCTCATAAATTCACTTCCATCTACTCATAGGTCATTTTTATGTCTCTTTCTCTCTCTACGAGAGATAGAGAAATATCATTTGATGAGATGCACTTCTTTTTACTTCAAGATGAAGACCAGCAAAAAAGTATGGATGAAAATGATGAATCCATTGTATCATCATGTAAATCAAAGAAGAATAAGGACCATAGCATATGGTCATGATCTGTATGTTGCTATTATTCGAGAAGTAAACGTAAAATCTAGAGCATGACGAAAACACTATTTAAGATGTTCTATATTTCCTTGAAATCAAGAAGAATTTGTTATCCATTTCTACATTCCTTTCTGATACTTAGAAGGTCATATTCAAGAAAGATTCATGCCAGATCCTCACTCCAAATGAGGAGCAATGCCTTTTGTAAGGACAAAAGAGAAGTGGAATGTTTGTACTATCCAAAATTAGCCATGGTAACATTGCTGGGTAATCTACACCTAAGGAAAACAATAAGTTATGTAATGCTAGATTTGTTCATATCAGTTAAATAGCTCTCAAGTACATTAAAAATCAAAGTATGGTGGAGAGCCTTCTCATGTTTGCTTTACTAGATCATGCAGAAGCATGTGAAGGATGCCTTAAAGGAAAGCTACAGAAGCTACCATTCAACAAGCATGGATACATCAGAGCTACCAAGAAATTCCAATTCATATGTTTAGATGTGAATGGACCTATGATGATAGATTATATTCAAGGATTCACATATTTTATTACACTCATAGATTATCTCTCTAGATCTTCATGGGTTTTTGGTCTTAAGGCAAAGTCAGAAGTATTTTTGACATTCAAGAAGCTCTTAGGTATGGTTGAGAATGAAACTCAATCCAAGGGCTTCCATTTGCCACAAAACTAATAGATTAGATTACCTTATTCCAACATTTAGTTTGTGGGTGCCCTTGCTGATGGCAAATAGCGCACTAGAGACTTGCTTTTGTATCTTGATCCATCAACTCTTCAATTCCCTTATTCCAACATTTAGTGTGTGGGTGCCCTTGCTAATGGCAAATAGCGCACTAACGACTTGCTTCTGTCTCTCGCTTCAATGTCAAAAGATCAAGGATTTCAATCTAAGGAATCATGATGTACACTAAGAGAACTATAAATAAGCATGATTCAAATAAAAAATGCAAAAATAAAAATACCAAAAATAAACTAACAATGCTTTTTTGTGCATTTGAATAAAAGAAGAAAAAATTACAAATTTGTTATTAACAAATCACATGTTAGATCACATTATTATAATTATAATAGTAAAAGTTCAATGTTAGTACATCATTCTTCTCTTTATTCAAGCAACGAAGTCTCATTGGTAATGAACTATAGGAATATCTATTACAAGATGTCATCCAACTTTTAATCCGCAAGTAATGGAAATCTATACAAACTTGACTAAGGATTGAAGCATTTCTTAATTTTTGTGTTACGTTATGTGATGTGTAAACAAGTATGATGTTGTTACTTAATTTTCTAAAAATTTGAGTCTCGATTATAAAGTGGAAGAGGCTCAAACTTGATTTTGAGCCTTTCTTGCAAAGTGAAAGAGGCTTGAACATAAGTTAGAGTCTCTTTCTTTATCTATATATATATATATATATATATATATATATATATATATATATATATATTATTTATTTATTTATTTAGTATTTGTTTTATGTCATGTAAAACGTGAATCATGAAGAATGGAGTTTATTTTTACGTATGGAGTACTTGTATTGGAGTACATCCATTGCTTCATTTCATGTGAAAAATGACTCATGATTGTGGATGATATATATATATATATATATATATATATATATATATATATATATATATATATATATATATATATATATATATATATATATATATCATCCACAATCATGAGTCATTCTTCACATGAAATGACCCATGTGACCTGTCCTATCTCACAAATTAGGGCTTAGATACATGGCATTGTCAAGCTATAGAGCTAGAAGGCACACTACTAAAGAGTTGGGGAAGGGACATACTTGAGTTCAAACAATGTAATTGCTATGAACTAGGTAGCCTGAAGATGAAAATGGTCCCTCAAGGAGTTGATTTTGACATCTCACCATCAAATTGGCAAAGGGTGTCTAGTTGTAGCCATAGGGTAGAACATTCATCCCCGACCTTGAGAGGCAAAGGGCCAAACCAAATTATATATATATATATATATATATATATATATGTGTGTGTGTGTGTGTGTGTGTGTGTGTGTGTGTATGTGTATGTATGTATGTATGTTGTAATAAAGTAAGTCAATGATCTAAGGGTCTGCTAGGTTCAAACAGATCTGAAATCGGACACTTTTTGGTCACTCATGTGTATGGCCAAAGATCTCGTGACTACACTTAAGCATAAGTTCATTTGCTCTGTTAAACAAGTAAACCACTTAGCCTAGTGGTTAAGTCTCAAGGTCCTGAAGGAGGAGGTCTTGGGTTCAATCCCCATGGGGAGCATGAGGAGAGAGTTTTGCCCAAGGAGCTCTAGAGCCTTCTAACTCAAGTTAACATGAGTTAACTTAAGTCCAGTGAGACTTAACTTGAGGGGCGAGTACACCAACCACTAGTGCACTCCAGTGAAAGGTAGTAAAGCGATGGTTGAGATCACTCCGACCACTAGTAGACTTAGTGGAAGATATTAAAGGAGTGGAGGAGATTTCACATGCACTTGCGGACTCTAGTTACATTTGAGGTCCTCATTGATTTGAGTAGCTATACACACAAGCATAAAGTTGGGAGGAGAGTCATCTCTCTAGCACATGGTGTTCGTAATTGTTAGTCTATTACATTGGTAGAAGATCTAGAGCTTTCATGGAGACCTTGTGAGGGACTATCATCTTCCTCAGTCTTTTATGAAGATACATGTTGCATATCATATCATCATCTTCATATTCCTCACATTGATCATTTTCTTTCTCTCTCTTGTCCATGCAAAAGCTTCTCTCTTTCGTTGAGATCACGATCGTTCTGCTCACGTGAAGCTTGCTCACAACAAGTTTTTTTCAGTTTATAATGGTTCAAAATTCAAGCGCGAGTGTGGTTTGCTGGGATTGAACCCAGATGTCATTACTAAGATGTTGCTCTAGCCATAAGAGCACTTGTTGTTACTCATAGGCACCGCTCATTATTTAAGAAAAAGGCAACCATTGCTTGAGTCGTGGAATGGGAAACGATCTTGAGACCATGCGATTGTAGAAATCGTCCAAGTTACGCTGCCAACATGTCACCTTAATGTGTGTTTTCTTATGTGTAGCGATTCTGAGAATTGATCCGTTGACCGCTACACATAAGATGATTGTCTAGCCATCGCACCACAGCCTCGCAGTGCCGACATGATTATCTATTATAGCCAATATTACATAAGAATTCATCACGATTGGTTTTATATCTCTCCAACAATGAGTGGAGGGTCTCCAATTTTGAACTCTGTACTTGATGGAGGATTTAGTAATCCGGTATCTAATGTTCGCAGCAATTAGCCAAAAGAAGAGCCTCTATTGAAATTTCTATCCATATGTGGGATTGATAGATTTCCTCTCATGCACTCACGCCACCAACCCTTTGAATCCGATTTTGGAGTTCTTCTATAGATCTTCTTGACCGCAAGTTCATACCCGATTTGAACTGCTTATTGTTGGTATCATATGGGAAGAAGCCAAGTATGGGCATGCATGCGGATCTAGCACTAAGGCAACCTATTAAAATTTTTCCAAACCTTACATCAATTTAAAAGTGATTCTCATCACTAGAAACCCTTGTAAATACCATTTCAGCTTTTTGTAGCTCCATTTTGTACAAGCCGAGGAGTCCTCGAGCTTGGGGAGCCTTAGAACTAGTTGCCTGCCAATTTTCATATTTTTTAGATCTCGTTTGAGCCCTCAAATAAGCCCTGGAACCTAATTTTTAACTAGGCCAGACACTAGGTCTGGACAGGGCCAAAGCTAGTCAAAAAAACTATAAGTAGAGCTAGAGAGCTCATTTTTGAGGTAACTTCTTGTAGTTTTGAGCTTTTATGAGAACTTGGTTATAATAGAAGTGATTCCATTGTCTTACTCTCTTTGTTCTTGCCGTGTGTGCGCGTGTGTGTATGTGTGTGCATGTTGGTGTGCTTCTCACTCACACATTTGTGCCTTCACTTGCTCGAGGTCTTCATACCATCCTCATGTCTTCCCGGATTGACATTAAAGGAGGTGCTACTCATCACTGAGCTACACCAAATTTTGGCGCCGTTGCCGGGGATTCGAGCTTTGAGGACGAGCGTGTGATGGTAAGACGTAGAGAGGACGTGTTGGAATGGTAAGTAGTAGGTAATTTTCTTGTTTTTTCTCCATCTCCATCTCCACCTCCTTCTCCACTTCATATTCCCTCTTCCTTTTCATTCTCCTCATTTGCTTTGTGTGAGTTTGAGAGAGAGCGAGTGTGTGCTCTTGTTTTTGTGTGTTTTTGCATGTTTCTTGCAGGTTTTAGCTTCATCACCATCTCCAGCAAGCTCAGCAGGTACGGAATCTTTCTATGCAAGCCTCGAGGCGTCGAGCTCGAGCTATCGCGACACACCGAAAAGTTGACCCAATCACTATTCTGAGTGCACCACGACACTGCGCAGGCTGAGAGCTCCTAGAATCACTAGACAGATCAGAAAATAAACCAGGGAGGAATTTCCTGAACCTTGAGAGCCTGTTTCGACCCCCACATGCCTGAATGGTCATAACTTCACCATACAAACTCTGATTGATGAGATTTTGGTCTCCTTGGAAAGCTTGTTGAGAATCCTACGTGGACATCGACTGGTTTTTGTAAAAATCATACGCGGAATTTTAGAACATGTATTTTTAAGTTGACCTTTAGGTGGGACTAGGTGGTCATAAAATTTTGGGGGTACAGTGAGTTACTCCAAGGGGGGCCTGTAATTGTTGATGTGTGTCAGTCAATCCATTGTGGTAAAGGAGCTATATTAACTTGAGAACTTTTGCAGGAACATTGTGTGCAAGCAAGGCATTCCAAGGCAAGCTAGCAAGGGTGAGTACCAAGCTTGGGAGAAGGCTTCCTGGGCTGGTGTAGCAGTCTGAGCAACCAGAGGATTGAGGTTGGAAGTTCTCTCAGCCCTCCTTTGTCAATTCCTAGCTTAGGCTAGTACGACTTAGGTGTGGTGATTAATTAGAGCAATGCTAGGCACGAATCAAGTCCAAGAGAACTAATCAACTAAGTGCAAGCATTAAAGTAGGTCTTAAGTGTGAAAACCCTAAGGGACAAAATTAAAATTGATCCGAGCAAGTATCAAGTGTGAAATTCACTTAAGTACTCTTGACGATGTGAATTCAAACAAGAGCTTAACACAATATTCAACTAAAAAGAACAAAGTGATTGGTGCAAATTAACCTGCAACGAGAGTGTACTTGGGACCAAGGGTGTAGAGAAACTAGGCATATGAACCTTAGGTCAGGCAGACACTTAGGCCGAGACCGAAAAAGCCTCAGATCTTCTGAAGCTAGTGTCAATCACACTGCTAGGTCTTGGGCCCAGCAATTGAGTGATTACCCATACACTCCCAGATCAGAAACAAGTGATTCTAAGATGTCCTATAACATGGAGAGACCAGTAGGTAGTTCAGGGGTGGCGTACCTAGAAAAGCCAAAAGGACCTTACAAGACTCAATTGGAATACATCAGGACTAATCGTCTAGGTGCTCGCATCTACGAAGACGACCTGAGAAGATCGGTGGTCCAGATTAAGAACCCGAATCAACCCCATGGACTAGAACACCCGGTAGTCAAGTTCGAGAATGGAGCATACCTAGATAAAGAAGGGACTATTTATGTAGTCACCACTCTTCCAGATAGAACAGACGAGTTTGGGAATGTGATCGCAGAAACCGACATGGGTGATATAGAGCAAGGGAATTTAGAAAGAGAGCCGAGGGCTCCCCGTGGTAAATCAATCTTGACCAGAATCATGACTCCAGAGTGGATTCCCTAGGATAGTAAAAGCATAGATTTGCTTTTAAACCGAGAAACCGATGGGGCTTTTTGGAGATATAAGTCTGCTCAGCCTCATGAAGTAGGTGCTCTCACAATCTATGAGTTCAAAGACCCTGATAGTCCAGGCAAAGTAACCTACCTAGACAATTTGTCAGAAAGGATCTTCGTGGTCACTGAGCATGGCAGACATGCCTACACATGGAAGGGTGAATTTGTTTTTCCCCAACCTCGGTCCAATGTATCCTACAGTCACCAAGGATTTGGCACCTCCCAAGCTCATGGAGCTCAACGAGATAGAAGTAGAGACAGACCTGAGGTAAGCTTTGCCAACCCCCTGGGAAGAGAAATGTTGAGAACGGAAACGGATAGAGAAGAAACCAAGAGACCTAGAGCTCCAAGGAACCAAAGAAATGCTGATGATTTCCCTTTGCCAAGGCCGAGAGAACACACCAGGACTTTGAGACCCACACAGCTAGTTAAGTCCATGAAGAATTACTTTGATGGCATTGGAGATCCATACGATCATGTGGCCGAATTTAGACAAGTCTTGAGAGTTGAACAAGTGGAGGATCTATTCACGCAATACAATGCCTTTGGTCTAACCCTTAGGAATATAGCCCTTACATGGTTTCAACCCTTGAATGAGAGACAGCTCAGGAGCATAGACCAACTTCTAGAGGCATTCATCACTGAATTCTCTAAGAGTGGCATAAGGCATAATACTTCCTCATTGATCCACAGCTTCAAGCAGACACCTCAAGAGACTGTGAGACTTGCGGGAAGAAGATTTAGGCAATACCTAGAGAGATGCCCTATTCCTGAGTTACCCACACCAGCCAAACAAGAAGCTTTATTCCTAGATGGATTGTTGAGTACAAAGTTGAGATCATATGTGTACTTTAAAGACCCTAGGACCATCCAAGAGTGTGTATGCATGTGCATCGACATTGAGGATAACCTAGGGGAGGAATTAGAACTCTCCAAAATCTACAAAGATTCAGATAGTTCTACTAGCCTCTCTTCCTCGCAGTCCACATCTATTGAGGAACTCGTAGAAAAAGTAGCTCAGAAGTTACGAGTCTCTAGCAAATAAATCCCAAGATTTGCCCCAATAAAGAGGTGCTATACTTGTGGAGGTGACCATATGGCGAACGTATGTCCCATTATGGCTCAACCCCAAGTGAATCCTAGTAGCCAGTACTGCACCATAGAACGGAGATACACAAATCACACAGCACAAGACTGCCCATACAATAAGCAAGCAGTTAGGCAAACCTACCCTCAGCCCTATCCAGAACAGGGAAGATATCAGAACCAGTACCCACCACAACAGTATGCTAGGCCTCAACAAACCTATCAACCACAATATTAGGCCCAGCAGAGACCTCAACCAGTGCTAGCACAACAACCCCCTGCTCCAACCAATGTAATCCCAGTGAAATATGCATCTGCTGAAGAAAATCCGAACAGAGCCATAGTCCCAGTCACCCCGTTGCTATCAGACAGTGATCCAAGTGACCATAGTTTTGACTCCACACATATTGATAGCCCACAGGCTTACTACATGCAGTCACCCGAGCATAACGAGTCATACTATTATGAGGACCCAAGTGAAAATAGTGGGGAGCCTGAGTATGCTAATGTCATGTACACAAACCCCAACTCTAGAACTCAACCTAAGCAGGTACGACCGCCATTTCCTAGAGGGCCATGCTTCAGATGTCTGGGAGATCACCTTATACGTGATTGTCCACTGCCTGCCCCTACACAACCCCAACCAGTGACAATTGAGGGCTTTTGTCAAGATTGTGGGAAAGAGCATCTCTTACGAGATTGCCCGAAGAACACCAATAACCTACCAAAAATCACTCCTATCAACGTCATTGGGTTAGTGGTAGACTCTACGGGAAGTATAACTTCCACTGCCCCTGTGCATGTGGTCACTAGAGCTCAAGCCTTGCAGCAAACCCAAGGAGTAGGACAGGAAAAGAGTTCTGAGGTTAGTGAGACAAAGAGCCTAACCAAGAAGAGGACAAGATCTTGGAGAGATAGCCGGGAGAGAATGAAAAGACAATGGTCACAGAAAATGAGTGAACTTGAAGAAAGCTTGAGAGAAACCAAAGCAAAGATAAGTGAACTCGCATCTCAAAACCACTCTCACACTACACCACCACACCCCTTTCCATCGCCCTCCAACCCATCACCTGCCATTCCCCAATTTTCTAATCCACCACACGTAGCCCACCCACCACCCCGAGTAGGATCAGTCCTAGTCGATCCCACTCCTGAGGATCTAGACATGATTCTTAAAGCATATCAGGCCAGAATCCAGGAAGGGCCAAACATGACAGATCATGACAAATGTTACCCTAGAGCCGATCTAGAGATAGAGCGAACAAAGCTTTGTGCTAAGATGGTCGAATTGGCGCAAGCCATGTTTGAAGCCAGTCGCTTGTTCAATGGCTCTAGCTCCACTAGAACACCATTGCATTTTGATGGTTTGTTGGATAGATTGGAGAGGTTACTTACAATGTCTGGAAAAGGAGCCACCACCCAGGCTAAGGAGAGGGCAAGTGATAGAATAAGCATTCCCCCCCAGTAAGCTTATGTGCCTAACTCCACTGAACCCGACACCTCTTCTTCTATGAATAGGTATTCACCAGAGTTCCTGAGAGAAATTCAAGAAGAGAAATGGGCAAAGGAAAGTGAAGTCCCTCCTCCCATTGAACTTGTGGATGATGCACATGATCAATTCCCACAAGACATCCCTTCTATTTATGAAGAGCGGGAGAGCGCCCAATCTCAAGAGAGATTAGACTTCAAGTCTAATTCCTTACAGGAACTACCCCATTTTACAGGCCCATGGGAAACCAAGTCAACTTGCATGAGAGCACCCACGGTCATGATAAGAAACGAAGATTCGATCATACCTAGGAATACTGAGGTGGTAAAGAACACTAAAGTGCAGTGCAACCTCACTTTAGAAGAGCTACTCAAAGTTAAGCCAGAAGTGTGGAAACACATAGCCAAACAAGTGCCAGACATAGCGAAATCACGTTCCCAGGTAGGATCACATAGAACAGTGCCAGAAATACCATTGGATAAGATTGGAGATATGAGTGAAGGAGAAGAAAGAAATACCTATCTCCTAGTTACCCATCAGGAATACACAACCAAAGCAATTTTGGACTCAGGTGCAGGAGTTGCAATTGCTACCACTTCCCTATGGAAGCGTTGGGGCAAGCGAGCACTCAGGCCGACGAGAATGAAATTGCAAATGGCCGATGGTCATATTGAGAGACCTTTGGGATTGCTAGAAGGAATAACTCTCACTACATGTGGTGTAGAGTTTGAGCATACATTTGCTATATGTGACTTTAGCAAAAACCAGGCCTATGAGATGATTTTGGGGAGACCATTTATGCGGCAGTTGCGAGTGGTACAGGATTGGGGCACCAACTCTTTGTACTTGCAACACTTAGGTGTTACAACCAAAGTCAATCTCAAGGATTACTCTCATAGAGATGTACCCCCCATTCAATGGAATCCCATCCATAGAGCCAAAGATGATACTGAGTTAGTGCATTCCATGGGATCAGGATCCTCATGGATGCATGAAGACACTCACTTATGGATGTGTAAGGTAGCAGTAGAAGAAGAGAAGAGAGAGAAAGCCAGAGAGGTAGGTGCAAAAGAAACCCATAGATCGATTCAAGACCCAGCCTATGCACTTGTAGTTTTTCCCGACGAAGAATTTGAGCCTCACGGCTGGGTTGAAATTTTAGCAACAATGGATGTAGCCATCAATGAAGAACAATGGACACCCCACTGTGATGAGGATGGCTATGAAATTTTAGTCTTTTCAATAGAACCAATCATGGGAGATGCAGTCTTAGAAGAATGCGAACCTAGCCCTGATGCATTTGAGGATGCAAGTGACTCCGACTTAGAGTCAATCATTATGGACCCACCTTTTGCATCAGATGAAGAATACTTCTATGAAGTAGAATTTCACCCTCAGAGACATGAAGAGATCATTAATGATATGAGATTAACCACACAAGTGGCCACTAAGAGTGAAGGAAAGAAAAGGAAGAAGAGAGAAGTCATACTAGTAGAGGAAGAGTCCTTGTTTGAGGTCCCAAAAAACTTTAAAAAATACGAGATAGACGATAGGAGAGTCATGATAAGAATGCCTAAACGCGAGGCACAATCAGGTGAGGCCTATGATAGCAAGGAAACTACCAAGAAAATAGTGGTAGCCATAGAAGAGGGAGAAGAAAGATGCACGTACATAGGGCATGACCTCTCGGAATAAGAAGAGCAAGAGTTGATAGCATTGCTAAGGGAATATAGGGATGTTTTTGCTTGGAGTTACAAGGACCAAAAAGGTGTAGACCCTGACATATGCTCACACACGATCCCCATGACCTCAGATGCCAGACCCTCTAAACAAAAGCCATACACATACAATGACAACTATGTTGCCAAGATCAAAGAGGAGATAGATCGCTTGGTTGAAGCTGGATTTATCTATGAAATTGAGCACACTAAATGGGTATCCCCCATTGTAGTGGTGCCTAAAAAGAATGGCAAATTATGTGTATGCATTAACTCGAAGAAGGTTAACGCAGCCACTATCAGGGATAGTTATCCGCTTCCTATCACTGAGCATCTATTAAAAAGGGTAGCAGGCCAGGAAGTGTACAGTTTCTTAGATGGGTTCTCTGGCTATAATCAAGTAGCCATTGCACCAGAACATCAGCATAAGATGGCTTTTTCCACAGAGTGGGGCATATTTGCTTTTCGGGTAATGCCATTCGGGCTTAACAATGCACCTGCAACCTTCCAGAGGCTGATGTGCCACGTGTTTAAAGAGTTCTTGAGGAAAAATTTGGAAGTCTATGTTGATGAAAAATTTGCGCTCATTCCAATATTAGACAGACCCATATACCTGAACTCAGATAAATCTTTGACAAATGTAGAGAATATCAAGTCTGCCTGAACCCAGAAAAGTGTGTTTTCATGGTCAGGCAAGGCAAGATCCTAGGGCACATAGTGTCAAAGAATGGCATATCAACGGATGAGGAGAAAGTGAGAGCCATTGCAGAACTACCTAGGCCAAGGAATGTCAAGGAGGTACAAGCCTTCATGGGGCATTGTGGTTACTACCGCCGGTTCATTCACATGTATGCCGTCATTGCAAAGCCTCTATATGCTCTTCTAACTAACTTTGAGTGGACTGATAAATTTAAGAACTCTTTCAAGGAGCTCAAACGAAGATTATGTTCAGCACCAATCTTGACCACACCAGATTGGAACAAGCCATTCCATGTCCATGTAGATGCATCCAATTATGCTATTGGATGTGTACTTGCACAACCTACGGGTGAAGGTAACATGGATCTTCCAATTGCCTATGCCAGTAGATAGTTGAATGCAGCTGAACGAAATTATACCACCACTGAACGAGAAGGATTAGGCATGGTATACACAGTTAAAAAGTTTAGACACTATTTTCTTGCAAATAAGTTTAAATTTTTTACGGATCACCAAGCTCTACTGTACTTGGTAAAAAAGCCATGTAATACAGGTAGATTAGTAAGATGGTTCCTCTTACTAATGGAATACGACTTTGAGGTTGTGGTGAGGAAGGGCAAGACCCACCTGAGAGCAGACCATCTCTCAAGGCTCACATCAAGAGAGGCCCCACAAGGAGTGTTAGATGACTTACCTGATGCTTACTTGTTTAATTTGGAAGTTGTACCTCAGTGGGCTAAGCCATTAGTGCCAGTACTCACACATGGGCCTAAGCACCCAGTAGTAAACACTCAAGATAGAGAGATAGTAAAAGCTCAAAAATATCATATCATGGCAGGAAGTGTGTACAAACATACAGATCACAGAGTATTAGCCTGTTGTGTGGAAGAGGACGAGTACGCGAAGTGGTTGCAATTAGCACATGTAGGTGCATTAGAGCAACACTACTCAAAACAACGAACCCTACAGACACTCAAGAGACTTGGAGTGCATTGGCCAACTATGGAAGCAGATGTTCATAGAATGTGCAAGGAATGCCCAATCTGCTGCACTAAACCACCAGTGGAACATGCCACTCTTTATCGAGTGTCTTTAGTGCCAGATTGGAGTGAACCATTAGTAGCCTTCTTGAGGATGAAGACATTCCCTCAAGATATGACCTTGGCTAGACAAAGGAGTTTGGAACAAGAAGCCTTAGATTACGCACTCATTGGTGATAATTTATACAAACGTGGTAAAGATGGTTACCTAAGACTGTGTGTCCATGAGAGCGAATACCTCAAGATATTAGAGACTGCTCACCAAGGTGTAGCAGGAGGACACTTCGGTCCAGATAGGGTGATCAAGGCAATACTATTTGCAGGGTTTGGTGGCCAACCCTTCACATGGATGCACATACCTATGTGAAGAGGTGTGAGGTTTGTCAGCGAACCCAGTATCCCATACGCAAGGATGAGATGCCATTGAAGCCTATGATGGGTGGACGTGCATTCTCTAAGTGGGGAATAGACTTTGTCGGTCCTATTAATCCCCCAGCCAAGGGTTCACATGCTGAGTATATCATTGTGGCCAAAGACTATCTAACCAAGTGGGTAGAAGTGAAAGCCACTACGAAGAATGATGCTCAAACAACAACAAAGTTCTTATTTGAAAATGTGTTCACTAGATACGGATTGCCAATAGAATTGGTGAGTGATAGAGGCACACACTTCTTGAATGAAATCATAGAAAACCTTCTCCAAGAATTCTTGGTGATACATAAGAAGTCTGCCCCCTATCATCCACAAGCTAATGGCCAGGTTGAGAGCACAAATAAGATCTTATGCAATGTGCTGACTAAATTGGTGAATAACAAACGCTCTGATTGGGACAAACAGCTACACCACGCTGTTTGGGCATACCGAGTTGCCTATAAAACAGTACTCCAAACCATACCCTTTCAGATGGTGTTTGGCCAGAATGCGGTGCTACCTTTGGAATTTTTGATACCTACATTGAAAGTAGCACAGGAGCATGACTGGACAGGCCATGAACTCTCCTCTAGAGTCTTTGATCTTGAACGTTTAGGTGAGACACGATTGAGGGCTGCAGCAAGAATCTATGCAGCCAAGAAGAGGCAAAAGGCTTATTTTGATACACATGTGAAGGATAAAGGCTTGAAAGTAGGAGACCTAGTCCTAGTCTACACACTGAAGCAACATGCGAGAAAGTTAGAGAAGCGTGGCTATGGACATATGATCATAAATAGGATTTCAACTAGTGGAGCAGTACAACTAGCCACTTTAGAAGGCGATGTTCTCCCTAGCTACATGAGCCGATGCAGAGTCAAGTTATATCAAGAACCCCTGACTGAAGAGATGCTAAATCGACTCAACACTACCAAAAAACGCAAGGAAGAAGAAAAGCAAATTCGAGAAGAGGCACAGGCCGAAGCTTTAGAATGCATTCGACGAATGAAATTGAGAAGGCAAGGTAGAGATCAACCCATGCCTGACTCTCAAGAAGTTTTAGGTTATCACATGGCCATGTGCGAGTCTTCAGGTAAACATTCCCATAGAATAGTCGATCGACGACCTTTCGTCACCCTAGAATTAGGACAAGGAGAGAGTACAACAACTGTGAGAGCTTTAATTGATTCAGGTGCAGCCACTAGTGCAGTTCCACTTTCTTACTACCAACAGCTGCAATTGAAGGTACAACCTATAGAGGCATATTTGATAGGATTAGGAGGAGTTGAAACTCCTTGCATGGGAGAGGTGGAACTTCCCCTCTACATTCAAGAGACCCTAATGTTAGCAAAGGTGCTAGTATGTGAAGACGAGGATCTTACCGAACCTCTTGTCTTAGGCCAAGACTGGATCTATGATCATGCAGTCAACCTCAACCTAAGAAGTGGACTTCTTCAGGTTTGGGCAGGCCAAAGCTGCCTCACAATTGAATTAGAAAATCAAGCTATCAAACCATTAGAACAGGCACCAACTCCTGGTCCCTCCAGGAACCCACATGAAGATAACAATGATGTTCTTGTCCAAAGTTCTATGGTGCAGAGGATTGTCACTCTTACCGAAGGAACAGAAGTCAATGAGGAGTTCCCAGTTGTTCCAAAGAAGATTCTAAAAAGGCAGGTTGAGCATCACACGGCACTAAGGAGACCAATGATCAAGAAGCAAGAGCACCAACCTGTGCACTACGGAGTACCTCGTGGCATGAAGCAGATCTGGATACGCAAGAAGGAACAAACCACGGCCCCAGAGGCAGGTTCTCAAAAGAGCATCAAGCAAGCCACACTCAAGGACTAAAACGAAGGAGTTCCCTAGGCAACAATCTAGAAATACCATTTCTATTTGGGTCCCTAAGAGGTCAATGAAGGCTACCCCTAATGACAGACAGATATGGGTGCCCAAGGCCTGCTTACAAGCCCAAACAACTTCACCTCCATTCACTAGCGTAAATCAACACTCACAAGTACTCTCTACAATCAGCTCAGGGAAGATACCTGCACCTCACAATGTTACACCTTCGGTCAAACCTAGACGTCTGGAAATGGGTGCCCAAAAGGTCCCAAATCAAGCACAATCTAGTTCATAAATCTTTCCCTGTCATCAGCTCTAAGAGCTACGAATCCTCAATCAAAGTTTGGAGACTTAAACCCTGTATCAAACCCCCCTGACCCAATTTTGTAAATCCATCCACTCACAGGTAGGTGCATTCTGAGTACATTGCATATCCAAAGCAGGCATCTAGGATGACACTAACCACTAACCACCATTCACATCTATCACAAACACTTCACCTCTAACCATTAACCATCTGGATTGTCATGTTAGTATTGTGAAGGGAACACCATTACATCATGTTTCCTATGCAACACTAATGTGCCTTTCTTCTTCTAGCAGATAAGCATCAGAAGTCTCATGGCAGCAGCAAAAGCAGGAACAAGCTCCCAGGCGGGCACTAGTACTCAAAGCAATTGGGATACCATGCCTGTGGAGGCTCTACTTACAGTGAGGCCTGAAGAGTTCCTGAATGTGCGAAGGATTCCCATCTCGGATCCGCCGAGTGGCCTAATAGAAAGAGTGAAAGGGCATTCTCATTGGTTCAATGAGATGCAAGGAGATTTGGGAGATGCTTATCATATTTGGGAATCCAAGTTGGAATTTGGAGGAGTTTGGTGGACCTTTCAGTTCTTCTCACGAGAATTTGAAGCATTACAGAATGTAGCTCCTCTTCAAGATATCTGGCAAAAAGCGGGATTGCAAGATTATTTTAGTGCAGCTTTGCCTAAACCTGATTTCCTCAGGTGTTATTACTTGATTGCAACTCTGAAGGCTACAGGAGATAAAGATCATTCAGGCACATTCTTGGTACCCTCTCTATCAAACCAGGAGGAAATGAAGAAGTTTGAGTTGAATATCACTTTAATCAGGGAGGCCCTTCAGATGTATGGCACCCATGTACCCTCCGATCGAGATCCCTTGATACCGGAGTCTATGAAGAATAATAAACTGAAGAAGTTGAAAGAAATGTGTGCTCTCACCCCCAACATCGCCATACCACTGCGGATGTGCCTTCAACACTTCGCATTTCTGGCGCAAGACCGATTCACCCAGCCTCATAAGAAGATCTGGTATGGGTTATACCTAGCAGAGACCGGGAGCTTACCTATTAAAATGCCAGTGTGGGTACTTGACCAGTTATATGAAGCAGGTAAGCGAGGAGTGCGGAAGTCCACTTTGAATGGTTGTTGTGCCATTACAAGAATCATCTATAGATGCCTCGCCTATGATGTGCCGATCGCACGGGCCCTCAAGTACTCACAGTTGGAATTCTTCCAGGGGCGGAAATCAGGGGTTCAACCCGCGAAAAGAATGTGTGGATCTCTTTCACAGGTTCTAATTCCTCGTGAGGTCACCACAGAAGCCTCTTGTAGAGAAGAAGAACAAGTAGCCCCATTCACAATCCATCTCCAACGACCACAATCAAAGGGCGTGGTACAACCCACTCCATCAGCCCCTCCACTACCCTCAGATGTTGAGCTTGCATCTATGGCTACTTTGGCAGAGGATCCATCTTTTGACTTTGAAAGCTTCCTACAAACACGCCAATTATCTGAGAGTGAGTTTTTCTCAGAGACCGACGGGCCTGGATCATCATCCCAAAGAGGACGATCACATGGTGAAGCACGAAGAGTACATTGGGAAGATGAGGTACAACACACTCAAACGGGAGGCACACATGAACAAGAGGAGATGCAGAGGAATGAATCAGAGGAGAGTGAGGAGGCAGCCCCTGCCTACACTGCACAACTCAAACGACTCTACAAAACGATCAAGCAAGTGCAGAAAAGGCATAAAATGTCCGAAGAGGCAAATAGAGCACTGGTGAACGAGATGTTGCAAGCAAAAAATGTAGATCCCCATTTTGTAGATTCATTGAATCTTTTAGCAGATACTTGTGGAATCGGGGAAGCCATGAGGACCATGGTATATCGTAATACCCTTCAATATGACCAACGAAGGATTGATACGTGATCGGGAAGGGGAAAGATGATTCAAATGGAAGTCCCTACCTCACTCCCTACCACCACTCAAGAAGATGTCCACATGGCCAGCCCAACTAACAGAGATGAACCAGATGTAAATATACAGATACCATCTCCACCATCACCTCCCATCCAGCCCTCAGAACCCCTCACCACTAGCCTTCCTGAGCAACCAGTGTCCACCCATAGTGAACCTATATCGCACACCACCATCTTGTCGTCCTTACGTGTCTCAACCCCTATCATTGCGGGTCCATCTTCCCAACCTCAATTAGGTCATCTTGCCACCCATCAAACCCTCATAGGTCACCCTTCTTTTCAACCAGCTCTTGGACAGCCACATCCCCCTACCCAGACCTTAACACCCACATTTCCCTTCACCACTGCATTTCCTCTTTCCCAACCCCACACCATTGAGCCCCTCTTAACCTCCTCAGAACCAACACAAGCCACCCTACCTCCATTGTTGGCAAACCTTGTAAATATGATGCAACAACTTGATGATTATAAGAGAAATTCCCTTTCCCAACACACCGCCCACCATTCTCGTATTCACGATTCACACTACACACACAATCACATCCAATCCCATGGACATTTCACCATCCACAGGACCACCCACCCCCACTTTTGTTCCAACATCATCACATATCACTTCACTCACATCACCATTTCCAACCACTGTAGGCACAACACCCACTTTTTCCCTCCCCATTTCCCAAACCCTTGCATCTTCCACCTCTACCCCTGCATCCACCTCATTTAATCATGCACTAGACACCATGTTCGAAGCTGCCACACAACTTAAGCAGGAGTATAGATTATTGGAAGAGAATAACAATGAGCTTTGCAATTTGTCTGCTCACCTTCAGGCACGTGTCACTGCCTTGGAGTTGAGTAACACTGCATTGCAACATGAGGTTACGGTGCTTCAACAAGCTCAGGAGGAGCTAGAGACTAAATATGCAGAGAAGGGAAAGTCTACTGAAGAACAACTCAGAGATCAGCTAGCCCGCAGTGCTAGACTACAAAGAAACATGGCCTTACTACGCTGCCACTTAGCAGCTGCACAAGAAGAGAACAGAAGATTACAACAACAGAATCACGAGAATTTAGAAGCAGCCATTGAGAACACCCCAGAGGCACCTATCGATCCTGCCAAATTTCTAGCTATCCCCTCGAAAAGTATCGAACAAATATTGGAAAACTATGCAAATCTTTTAGAAGCACATGATCTATTGGCTGACCAAGTGAAGGAGCTACAGAGGCAACCGATGCCTATCCCACAGATGGCAGAACCAAAGAGATGGTCAATGCTGCTACTTCACCAGCGCCAGACTCTTCCACGGCCAATGAGGTACTTGAGCTATGACAACAAGTGGCAAAATTAAAGATCAAGTTGTTACAGTATGAACGACCCCCCTCTCCACCTGATCAACCAATAGAAGAAGAAGCAGTAATCATTCCAGTGGAGGACACATATGAAGATACTTATGAGCCTCAACCTTTTTCAGGATGCACAATCACTGATGAGGGACAGGACACTTACGAAGAACCCCCTTCGGCATGGATGAAACAAGTGGAAGAAATGGGGCCAACTCATGAGGAGCGTATATCCACACAGATGCTGGCCATGAAGACCATTGAAGACACCATACTTCAATCAGAATATTTCAGGCACCTCGCCCCTAGAAGACTGATAACCAGCTCCGAGTTACAATATAAGCCATACTTTGTACTGTTGGCAGACTACAATGCGGAGATCAAACGTAAAACCAACAAGTACCCTACTTTCGCTACCCAATTTGAACCCGAGGACATTCCAGAGGACGCCCACAAAGGGAACATATACCAACCCACCTGGAGGCAAAAGTTACTGGAGACCTATCCGGAGATGCTACGAACATGGGATTGCGCGCCCATGCACTTGAAGTATAACAATTGCTACGGGCCAGTACAACGAAGAAGATTATGGAAGGCATTTGCCATAAAAGTTAAGAACAATGCCAATTGCAAAGAATGGCTCAATTACCCCGCCATTGCACCCCCAACCGGCACACCTACTGTAGCTTACATGATGGCTACCATCAGACATTGGATGCCACGCCTCCACCCCATGCCTGACGTCGCTGTGCAGATGATGCTCAAGATACTGGACATGATGCAAGTAGTTTTGAAGACTTTTAGAAATGTACATCATATCCAGCCGCCAATTCCGGGCTTCATAAATGGTAACTATGACTTACTTTATGACATGAGCATGACCCCAAGTATCCGAGTGGCTTATGCTTGGCATGCACAAATAAGATATCTCCTTGTGTGCTACAAGCAAACTTTTGATTACATGTTCACCACGGGGTTTTGGGAGTCACACTCAGAAGTATTTGCACCACGCCCAACCCACCTGCTACAACTATTCGCGTGTGAACAAACAATGCACTGAGAGCTCTACACCACGCCACAACCTGACTTGCCTGGAGCAGTTAATTGGGATGCCCTGCAGAGAGATTTGGTCCGAGGACTACGGATTAAGGAACAAGAATTGGCAACCGATATATTACAAGAGTACATTGATCAAACTGTGGAGCAGAGGTCTGTCAGAGACGACAGACGCTAGGGGGGGGAGAGTGTTGGCATCATATGGGAAGAAGCCAAGTATGGGCATGCATGTGGATCTATCACTAAGGCAACCTATTAAAATTTTTCCAAACCTTACATCAGTTTAAAAGTGATTCTTGTCACTAGAAACCCTTGTAAATACCATTTCATCTTTTTGTAGCTCCATTTTGTACAAGCCGAGGAGTCCTCGAGCTTGGGGAGCATTAGAAGTAGTTGCCTGCCAATTTTCATGTTTTTTAGATCTCGTTTGAGCCGTCAAATAAGCACTGGAACCTAATTTTTAACTATGCCAGACACTAGGTCTAGACAGGGCCAAAGCTAGTCAAAAACTATAAATAGAGCTAGAGAGCTCACTTTTTAGGCAACTTCTTGTAGTTTTGAGCTTTTATGAGAACTTGGTTATAATAGAAGTGATTCCATTGTCTTACTCTCTTTGTTCTTGTCGTGTGTGCGCGTGTGTGTATGTGTGTGCATGTTGGTGTGCTTTTCACTCACACATTTGTGCCTTCACTTGCTCGAGGTCTTCATACCATCCTCATGTCTTCCCGGATTGACATTAAAGGAGGTGCTACTCATCACTGAGCTACACTTATTTAGATCATGATTTCATGCCTAACCGGATACTTTGATAGTACATAAGTCAAAGTAGGAAGTGCAAAGTGAAGCATCATCCATCATCCACACAGAATCCAAAGTCAAAGGATGGGCTAAGACAAGCATAAGCCAAGAAAGGCTTCATTTTGATTAAAGAAAAGGAAAAGAGGAAGCAACGATAGTCTTCAAGAAGGAGTATGTAATTTTTCTCATGGACCAAAGAATGGAGAATGGCTCTTCCTGAGGATCAATGGAAGGATGTAGCTCTATCTAGAGCTAAGTATTTTCTAAGTTGATGTTTTCATTTCAATACTTGTTTTATTCATTGCTTTCATGTAGCTTGCATCTTAATATTATTGAAGCATGGTAGTAGTTTTCATTTTGATTATGCAATTGCTATGAATTCAATGAAAGCTAAATGGACATAGAAGTATTGGGAAATACATCAAGCACTTGCATGCGTCTAAATGTTGATGACCAAAAAATAATTATTATTGGTGCATTTCACCTTTCAAAAGAGTGTTTTTATGCACAACACACATCTTCTTCTTGCTTGGAAAAGGTATAAGATGCACTCAAGATTTTGTACATGCATGCATATATCTTTTTGAAAGGTAGCAAGTAGATTGCTTGTGCATGGATGCTTGGATGCATGCATAGCAAGCTCAAGAACTACTTGATTTAAGTTTGGTGCATGAGAAGAAAAAAAACATGCAAACACATGAATGTACTTTCATGCATTGCATTGAAGAACATGCATTGGCATATGATGAAGCATGATTTTTGCTGATTTTTTGCTAAGTATTCGAACAAATGTACTTTCCTAATCATTACCTACTTTTTCTAACTCGAGTTAGAAAATTAGGGAAAATAGAAAACTAGTTAGTTGCAAATCTCTTAGCTGTTATGTAACTCAAGTAGCTAGTTCACTTTTTCCCAAAAGTGATACTTAGGCATCACTTATTAGGGGTCTTGATTGGGAAAAGTAGGTCTGTTGAAAGTCAATCATTCAATTTTCTTGCTCATCTAAATGGCAAGAAAATAGAACTACTTGCAAATAGGATGGTTTGGAATGCTTTATTTTGACTATATCCCAAGACGTGATAGCAATCAAATAAAATCAATTGGAACTTAAACTTTGAACTTTTAAAGTTTAAAAGATGGTTGAGATGTTCCACATTTGTAAAAACCATAGACTTTGAATTCATCCCAAGGAGTGATGAAAATAGGAGAACTGCATAAAGCTTAGCAACAATGGAACTTTGACGTTCAATAGGTGGATGATAGGTTTATGATTGCATCTCTAGTAATGATGCAACTTTCTAAGCAAGCATGAAATCTTGAAAGAACTCTTCCTTTTATAAGGATTAGAGAGTTAATTTTTGGTTTCATTTGAGCTAATTGAAGCTTCAAGAGGAAACCTAAGCAAGCGATCTTTAGGAAATGAGATAAGTCCCTAAAGACATGAATCAAACTATGAATGTTTCATTTAGGAATACAAAGTTCCAAGAAATGGATCTTTAATCCATGAAATTTCCCTAATGAAGCTATAAAGTTCAAAATTATGTGTTCATCATAGCATTATTATTGGATCAATCATCAAAAAACATAATTGTGATTGTCGAAATATGTTTAAAGTACTCTAGTAACATCTAAAGATTGACCAATAATAATCAATCTTGTATCAAACTCAAGAACAAGAATCAATATCACATAAATGGAAGTTCAAGTCAAACTTTCATAGTGGAATGGGAAACCATATCCTAAAGGTGATATTTATTTTCTAGTTTGATACTCGGAAAATGAACACAATTGAATCAACAAAGCTTCTAGATATTGTTTAAAAGTCTAAGAATTTCTTTCAAATATCTTTTTCAGATTGCAATTCCAAGATGAATCATTTGCTCAGATTATTTGATTCCCTAGAATGAATCTCAAATCGTTGAAGAATAACATTATCCCAAGTAGTGAGAATGAAATTCTTCAAACTCATTAGATAGCAAGTAGTTCCCCAGAAGTCCCAAACCACAAGAAGTGGTACTTAAAGTCCAATGGTTGATATCACCTAGAGGCATATCAAAGATTCTTAGCTTTAGAATTTGAAATGCATTAATACATGCCTAGACTTGAATTGGGAAAAGATCTCTAAAATCCCATGGGTAAGCAAAGCAAGTTTTGATAGTTCAAGAGACCTTAAAGATAAAGACGAAGTCTTTATTTTTGTCACAACATCAACAAGACTTGATCAAGCTTGGCAAGGTTTGTCCAAGAAATTGTGATTGGAACTACTCTAAAAATTTCCCAAGTATTGGCAATCGAATTCCCTTTGAGAAATTTTCACTCAAGTTCCATTTATCCAATGGAAAAGTGTGAAAAGAGTAACATGTTCCAAGTCTAAACAGAGTAGATATTCCAAATATGTAGTATGCGACTGTGTCGATGGTAATTAAGTCTATGGAAGGTACAACATAAAGTTTACCTATCCTTAAATGGAGTTTGGTACAGTCCAAAAAGCATGAGCGGATGCTTAGAATTAAGCAGTAGAGAGATTCCTATAAAGTCCCAGTCGGGGTAGGTACCTAAAACATTAGTAAGAAAGGAATCTAAAGACAAGAATACAAAGCTCTTGTCACTACAAATTGTTCAAGAATAAACCAATTGGACTTGAATTTGTAAAATTCAAGTACTTGGAATTATAATTGGTTCTCGTTTGAAAACCCGAGCAAAGAAGAATAGATATTCTATCAAGAGGTTTTCAAGTTTCCTTTAAAACGATCATGTGAGGGGATCAAAACCTAGAATATCATGTTAGAAGTAATTCCTGAAACTTCAAAATTCTTTTAAAGAGATGAAGTAAAAAGATACTCAACGGGATATGTTTAGACTTTAGGATAAGTATCACCCACACATTAATGTGAATATAAAATAAGGTGGTATGGGACACCAAGTTTTATACTGAGATTTGTTGATATATTTAGGTAGTGATGAGTGTGAATACAATAGGAAGATCAGGGCACATTTTTTTTTCCTCTTTAGGAGGTTGGGCTTGTATATATGCCTATTGCCCTAATGAGTTACTTATCTTTGTACATTCTAGTGGTAATACATTCAGTATTGTGTGTTGTGCTCCAAGCTTCTTCTTCTTCCTTGTGTTGTTTGTGTGCTTTTGTAGACGTCTAACTCCAAAAATTGGTATTAGAGCAGGTTGCCACTTCATCTAGGGCATTGTTGACACCCCTCTAATCACAGTCTAAGAATCGCACGAAATTTGGTGAGCATACTCAGGGTTATTAGAAGAACAATTTTGGCCTTCGAATGCACTGTCGCAATGCTTGTGCATGTTATTTCATCTTTTTGTGCCAAAGATATATACAAGTTTCGGTTCGTCAGTAAAAGCATCTCAAAGTCTACTATAGGTTTAGCAGAACTCGTAAGGGTAGTTCTGTTAAACTTTTTCATATACAATCATTTTTCTACATCAGGTTATTTTAGTTAGTGGCCATGGTTGAAATTAGTGATGTATTTCGTATGTTGGTTGTTGAGGATAAGTTGGATGGTACAAATTACCATTCTGAGCTCATATGATGTGTCTTCTATTGGTCGCAAAAGGAATGTGCAATATTATGTAGGGTGTTGAAAAACGTTCTATTATACTTGCAAATACAGCTACTAAAGCTGATGCAGATGGTGTCGAAGATGGTGATATTCTGGAGATAACTCTTTGTGTTGCGGTTCCTCTTGCACCTACTATAGAACAAGTTTGTTGGGATCATAGAGATGCTCAAGCACATGCATTGATATCATTGTCTATAAAATGTGACATTATTCCTCACATTCACTCTTGTAGAACAACTAAGGATGCTTGGGATACACTTGCCACATTGTACCAGGCTAGGAATGAGGCTCGTGTTGCTTACCTCTGAAAACAGTTGGAGAATGAGCATGTAAATGAAGGTGATTCTATGGAAAATTTTCTAACAAAGATCAAAGATTTGAAGGAATATTTAATTTCTATTGATGAAGTCTTGCCTTATAGTTCACTTGTGTAGACTGTTCTAAATGGTCTTCCAGATTCATATTAGAGTTTTTCTTCTACTCTTCTTTTGATGATGAAAGGAAATCCAAATGCCTTAACATTTTAGGAGTTATTCTTTGTTCTATTGCAGGATGATCGGTCTAGGAAGAACAAGCCCATTATTCATGTTGTAGATCAAGCTTTCCTTGCTAGTATGAAGTGTAAAGGTAAATGGAGCTCCTCTACTAGTAAGCAGAAATCTACTAATTTTGCACAATCAAAGAAGGAAGACAAAGATGAGAAGAGAACAGAAAAGCAGAAATTGTTTTGCAGATATTGTAAAGAAAACGATCATGTCATTAAGAGTTGTCCAAAACTGGCTGCTAAAGAGGAAAATAAGAAAGAGGCCAGAATGGTTGTTGTAGAGGCCTCTACATCGAAAATAGAGTTTGCTAATCTTGTGTAGAATGAAGAGTGGGCATTTACTACTATTTGTAGTTTTGACCCATCTTCTCATGAGTAGTGTATGTCTGCAGTAGACTCAGATGTTTGTTCTTTTGATAGTGCGGCAACCAAACACATTACCTCACAGCATAGTTTCTTCACTTCATTTGAGCATGCCCCTATAGGGAATACTATCACATGCACCAACAACTCCTCTTATCCTATCATGGGAGTTGGTAAGATCATTCTTACTACTGCTCACTTTGTCGGATGCTTTATTTGTGCCAGGGATCAAGAAAAATCTGTTATCAATTTCAGCATTAGCCAAGATTGGCTTGGTTGTGAAATTTGTTGATGACAAATGTACAATTCATGATATGTCAGTCTGTATCATCCATAGACTAAACACATTTTGGTTAGCCATGATGTTGTTTTTGTGAAATATGCTATTCATCCTTTGCTTTCATGTACGAAGGAGACATCTGTTAGCTCCAAAGACATGTATGATACTTTGCCACCTCTTTTTACAGGTGGACAATCTAGTGCTGGTCCTAATGAGGCAACTTTTCAACCTTTGTAGGTTTCATGTGATGATGCGGATCATTCCATTTCTAATGCAGATTTACGTGATGCACTTATTGATGAGAGTGCTGATATTGAGGAGGCAAAAACTATGCCAAAATGGCTTGTGAAGACTTTGTGCGGTAGCAAATTAGATGCATCTCTATCATACCGTACTCGTTCATGCTCTCATAGTGCATCTTTTGCATCAGATTGCTATGCTATGGCTTCGTCTAGTCTCTTTGATTAGATTGAGCCTATTTTGTTTGATGAAGCACAAAATTTTGAACATTAGATGGCTGCAATGCAATCTGAATATGATGCTATAATGAAAAATGGTACCTGGCCTTTATGTGACTTTCCTCCTAGCAAGAAGTCCATTAGCACTAAGTGGGTATACAAGCTAAAGTGTGAACCTGATGGAACAGTTGACAGGTATAAGGCTAGGCTTATTGCAAAGGGTTATGCTCAGGAAAGAGGAATTGATTTTGATGAGAACTTTACTCCTACTTGCCGAATGACTGTTGTTCATAGCATCTCTGCACTTGCAGCTCATCATGGTTGGAATGTACATCAGTTGGACATTCAAACTGCATTTCTGAATGGTGATTTGCATGAAGAAGTGTATGTTTTTTAGCTGTGTGGCTTTGTGCAAAAATGGCATGAAAACTAGGTGTGCAAGTTAAAGAAGGCATTATATTGTTTAAAGTAAGCACCACATGTCATATGGAGACAAGTTTGACTCAGAAATCCGATTAAATAACATCCGATTGTAAGAACTCCGACGAAGAAAAATCCAGTTGTTGAACCATTGAGCCTCCAACTAGCACATGAAAACCATTGTATTCTCAAGAAAGCACTTAACGTAATCTTGGACCAACAACTATCAAGAAAACATGCCACCACCGAACAACATGTAGATAAATAGGCCTTCTTACTTCTATGATCACTAATGTTGATGATCTTATTATCACAATTAAGAATCACCTGCACCAAATTAGCTGACAACCAATCCATATGGGGAGGTTTCCCTTAAAATCTCTTTAGAGGAAATTCATTAATAGGTTTTTCCATCCTTGTACCAAATACATCTGCTACCAAAAAAGTCCCTTGTCCTAAATCTGATATGGACCTTTGTATCTCAAAGTGAGCTTTTGTGGATGTGGTCTTAACTTAGATTTATACACCATGACCCAATCGCCAACCTAAAATATCTTAAATTTGACATTCATGTTAACCCAAGCTTGTCTCCTTCTTTGGATCACCTCCATTATATATGCACTAATTAGATGATCCTCCTCCAATTGTAGAAGATACTTACTCCTATGCTTAATTGATAACTCTGGAGACATGTTTTCTATTGTTACGTGCAAACTTGCAACGACTGCTTCTAATCCATACACCAATCTGAATGGTGTCATTCCAGTGGTTACCTTAAAAGCTGTTCGGAATGACCACAATGCATAATCTAGCAACAAATCCCACTTTTGCTGATTGTCATGAATAATTTTTTAAGAATCCTTAGTAAAGTTTTATTGGTGCTTTTCTCTTGACCATTTGCTTATGGATGATAAGCGGTAGGGTTTTTGCGCATAATCAAATGTGTTCTTGTGAATCTGGAAATGACTTCATTGAGAAAATGAGCTCCTCAATCACTCACCAATTCTATCGGACAACCAAATTTGATCATAATATTGTGATAGAGAAACTTTGCTACACTAGCAACCCTATTATCTTTAAGTGCTACTGCTTCCACCCATTTTGTGCAATAGTCTGTTGCCACTAAAATATACCTATTTCCACACTGACTAATCGGCTTGATGGGCCCAACAAAATCCATGCCCCATTTTTGAAATGGATCTAATGGCAAAATTGGATGATCCGACATTCTATTTGAATTACTTCGTTGACCTATTTTTTGACAAATGACACACCTTTTGGAAAATTCATGAGCATCCTTTAATAATATCCCTAAATAGATGTCCTCCTGTTGCTCCTGAATGTGCTTCCTACAAAACAACTGGTTGCTCAAAATCGGGCACACATCTTCTAATTACCTGACCCCCCCTTTTTTATACAATGCACATGCTATCACCAAATATGGGCTACTTTTCAAAGCAAACTTATTTCAATGATCAGGTGTAAATTGTTGAGGCAATACCCCATCTATCAGGAATGCTAACAACTAGTCATATCGAGAATCAGAGTCAGCAATCTGAGCATTAAATAATTCTGCATCTGAAAACTCATCATTCAATCCCACTTTTACTTCTCCTGACCCTAAGCTACTGAAATAATCAACCATGGCATGATCTTTACTTGGAGTATGAACAATCACAAAATCAAATTCCTTTACTAAAAGCATCCATATTGCCAATCTCCCTATCAACAGAGGCTTCTTGATATAATAGACCAAAGCTTGATGATCTACATGAGAAACCACTTTATTACCCAACAAATAATGCTTGAATTTATTCAGCGTGTATACCATTGTCAATGCCTCATGTTCAATAACCAGATAATTCCTTTCTACTAAAGACAACACTCTACTAGCATAATAAATTGGTCTATACCATTCTTTTTCTTTTTGCTGCATCAACACTGTATATACAAGCTGAGAGGAAAAATCCTCCTAAAGAGGGAAAAAAGTGCCTCGATGGTCCTAGTGTGTTCACACACATCACAACCTAAATATATCAACAAATCCCCCCTAGGAGTGATGCAATGAACAAGGAGCTGGCACTCATGTACAAGGAAGTTCCAAGCTATGTGTAATCAATCCACAAAAGGAAGTAAGCCTAAAGCTTCGTGAAACTTCTCCCTAGGTAGAGCCTTTGTGAAAAGGTGTGCAATATTCTCCTACATGGGCACATATGCCAAGCTGATCTCTCTAGTAGAGAACCTCTCCATGACATAATGATAATGCACCTCAATGTGCTTAGTGCGGGCATGGAACATAGGGTTCCTCGCAACTGCCAATGTGCTCTGACTGTCAGTGAAGATGGTGGTGACAGAAGATTGACCAACACCCAAATCAGCCATAAGGCATATGAGCCACACACACTCAACATTCACTATGAAAGGTACCATATACTCAACCTCACAACTAGAAGTGTCTATATTAGGTTTCTTCTTTCTCAACCAAGATATGCATGAGCTGCCAAGCATGAAACAAAAACCACTGGTAGACACATGAGTGCCATAGCAACATGCCTAGTTAGAATTAGAAAAAGCATGTAAATCTAGTGGTAGTGATCCCCCCTTGGGATAAACAATCCAAGTAGCCAGGTACCACTCAAGTAGCAAAAGATGCACTTGACTGCCTGTCAATGCTTGACATCTGGGCAATGCTTAACCCTCCTCATATGTGAGACAACAAACTGAATATCTGGCTGAGTAATGCATAAGTAAATCAAGCATCTAATAGCCTATTGATAGAGAACAACATCAAATGCATCTCCAACATCATGAAGACTCAATCGTAAACCTGTCTCCATAGGAATGGCAATAGGTCTACAGTCTTCAAGGCCAAAATACTACAATAATGTGTCAATATATTTTGTTTGACACAAAGCCATTCCATGATCAACTTGCATAAAGTGGATGCCCAAATAATGATGCAAATGCCCCAAATCAGACATTTCAAATGAGGCATGCAAATCAGCCTTAACATATAAGGTGTTTTCAATTGGATTGTTATCAAAAGCATGTGCAATCATATAGGGATGTATCTTTTCATACCAAGCACATGGTGCTTGCTTTAAACCATGTAATGCCTTCTTTAACTTGCACACCTAGTTTTCATGCCCTTTCTACACAAAGCCATGGGGTTGAAAAACATACACTTCTTCATGCAAGGCGCCATTCAAAAATGTAGTTTTAATGTCCAACTGATGTACATTCAAACCATGATGAGCTGCAAGTGCGTAGATGCTATGAACTGTAGTCATTCGACATGTAGGTGCAAAGGTCTCATCAAAATCAATGTCTCTTTCTTGTGCATAACCCTTTGCAACAAGCCTAGCCTTATACTTGTCAACTCTTCCATCAGATTTACACTTCAGCTTGTATACCCACTTACTACCAATGGCCTTCTTGCCAAGAGGCAAGTCACATAAAGATCAGGTACCATTTTTCATGATAGCATCATATTCAAATTGCATTGTAGCCATACAATGTTTAGAATTTTGTGCTTCATCAGACAAAATAGGTTTAGTCTCATCACAAAGACTAAAGGAAGCCATAGCATAGCAATCTGATGGAAAAGAGGCACTATGAGAGCCTAAACGAGTACGATATGATAGAGGTGCATCTAATTTGTTGTCACGCAAAGTCTGCGCAAGCCATTTTGGCATAGTTTTTGCCTCCTCAATATCAGCAAGTGCATCATGCAAATCTGCATCAGAAATGGAATGATCTAGATCATGCTAACAGATATCTCCTTTGTACATGAAAGTAAAGGTTGAATAGCATCTTCCACAAAAACAACATCATGGCTAACCAAAATGCATTTAGCTTGTGATGATACAGATGATAGTCTCATCAACAAGTGCATCATGCAAATCTGCATCAGAAATGGAATGATCTAGATCATGCTAACAGATATCTCCTTTGTACATGAAAGTAAAGGTTGAATAGCATCTTCCACAAAAACAACATCATGGCTAACCAAAATGCATTTAGCTTGTGATGATACAGATGATAGTCTTTGCTTTTAGAATTGTACCCAACAAAAATACATGTTACTGCTTTACCATCCAATTTCCTGTGATGTTGTTCAGGCACTAATGCATATGCAAGACAACCAAAAACACGTAAATGAGCAATAGATGGCTTGCAACCATGCCAAGCAATATAGAGTGATAGACTACAATACTTTAGTGGGACACCTGTTAAGTACATATGCTGCACACATAACAACCTCAAGCCAGAAACTATGTGGTAAAGCTTGACTCTTGACCATACACCTCACCATCCCCATAAGTGAATTGTTCTTCCATTGAGCAACTCCATTCTATTGAGGTGTATATGGCACTATACAGTGATGTTTTATTGCACGTTCAGCCAGAAATGCATTAAAGTCAGAAGACATATATCCCCCCCCTCAATCAAAACGGAGGGTGCCCATTTTACATGTTGAAGATTTTTAACCAAAACCAAAAATTGTTTGAACCACATAAACACTTTAGACTTTGCTTTCAATGGATATACCCATGCATGCCTGGAAAAATCATCAATGAAAGTCATGAAGTAAGAATAGTTTCCAAAAGAAGGTGTCTGCATAGGACCACAGACATCACTATCTACAAGCTGCAATTTTTTAATAGCTTGAATTGAACCATCTTTTGGGAAGGATGAACGATGCATTTTGCCCAAAATACAATCTTCATAAATATGTTTAGAGGGTGCCTCAAATTTGGGCAAAGAGGACACCATTTCATATTTCTGCAAGTCTAGCAAACTAGCAAAATTCAGATGACCAAAGTGTGCATGCCAAAGGTTTGCATCAGACATAGCCTGAGAATTATGTAGTGCACATGCTGAATCATTCATAAATTTTTCATAGTATGTGAGCTTATACAGCCCACGACATAAAATGCCAGAAGCAATAATTACATTGCCATTTGACAAACCATGAACTGTACATCTATCATCAATAAATTTCACAACCAAGCTAACCTTGACTAAAGCTAAAACTGATACCATCAGCAGTAGTTAGAATGATCTTACCAATTCCCAAGATAGGATAAGAGGATTTGTTGGCGCATGTGACAGTATTCCCTGTAGGGGCAGGCTCAAGTGAAGTGAAGAAATTGCACTGCGAGGTAATATGTCTGGTTGTCTCACTATCAAAATACCAAACATTTGAGTCTATTGCAGACATACATTGTTCACATTGTTCAGGAGAAGATGGATCAAAACTGCAAATAGTAGTAAACACCCATTCTTCATTCTGCACTAGATTAGCATACTCTATTTTCTGTGTATAGGCCTCTCTAAAAACCATTCCAGCCTCTTTTTTCTTTGCCTCTTTTGTAGCAAGTTTTGGACAATCTTTATAACATGATCATTTGCTTTACACTACTTGCAAAACAATTTTTGCTTTTCTGTTTTCTTGTTGTCTCTGTCTTTCTTTGTTTGTGCAAAATTGGCAGGTTTTTTCTTACAACTACAAGAGCTTCATTTATATTTGCCCTTCTGAGTAGCCAGGATAGCTTGATTTGTAACACGCATAATGGACATATTTTGCCTAGCATGATCTTCCTGCAATAGAATAGAGACTAAATCCTCAAATATCAAGGCATTTGGATTGCCTTCATCATCAAATGAAGAGTAGAAGCAAAACTCTAGTATGAATCGGGAAGACCATTCAAAACATCCTGCACAAGTGAACAATCAGGCAAGACTTCATCAACAGGAATCAACTATTCCTTCAAATCTTTGATCTTTGTCAAAATTGTTTATAGAATCACCTTCATTCATATTCTCGCTCTCCAATTGTTTTTGGAGGTAAGCAACACGAGCCTGATTCCTAGCATGGTACAATGTGGTAAGTGTATCCCAAGCATCCTTAGCTATTCTGGGTCACTTATATTTGTACATTCACTTGGTAATACATTCGGTATTGTGTATTGTGCTCCAAGCTTCTTCTTCTTCCTTATGTTGTTCACATGTTGTCGTAGACCTCAAAGTCCAACAATCTTCTTGTTGATATATTTTGGTAGTGATGTGTATAAACACACTGTTACACTTATGCGTTCTTTGAGTAGCTTTGATGTGAACCTTTTCCCTACACATGGGCACTTTTTACTCTAGTTGTTAAAAGGACAAACTTCCATCAAGTCCGCCTTTTCATCTCTGTTCGGGTTCTTGAGGATGGTAGGGGTCTGATACTTCAGAGGCCCTTTATCTAGTTTTCCCACTTAACTAACAAATTAAGCAGTACACTATTACTCAATATCAATTCTTCTACACAGTCTTACTACTCGCATTCCAGTTATTCTTTACGCCGTAGGTAACACAGAAGTTAATGATCACCTTAGTGCAGATTGATCATCGTCACCGAACATTACTATGTTAACCAAAAATTAATGTAATTCAACAAAGTAAAGTAACAGTACTCAGAGTTACTGGAATCTGCACTCCAACGCCTCCGCAGGATCGCAAATCGCCCAGACAGACAGTCTGGCAATCCCGTCTCCTCTCTCTGGAGAACACCGTAATGTCTCTTCATTAATAGAAAACACGTTACATCACTTCGCTATGACCTTTCGGTACGTGCGGTATAGAAAAAATATAATATTACATGATGCCAATCCGATGGCCTAACACTGGCACGCACGGTGGACTTGAACCCGCAAGCAAAACAAAATTAATGCTCATCTACGTTGCCTTGGATATACATGGTTCTTGCTAATTTGAAGGTTCTGGCGATTTTCTGTTTTAATGAATCCAACATTAGTTTTAATGTTTCCGGCTCCAGGAGCTATGCGTTAGTTCGGACTGAACTTGCCGCAATGACCTGACTCACCAGAACTTCAGTCTGGGTCTGCAAAAATGCTTCTTGCAAATAAAAGTCATTGGCAAGGGCTGCATCGCAGCTCAATCTCATATCAATAATTTGTCCATCTATTCTGGATAGTCGCTCTGCTTGAAAGCCTAGCTGCTTTTCTCTTCGTTCCAGCTCTTGAGCTTGATATTGAATGGTTTGATACTAAGCATCTCTTTCTTTCTTAATCCCTGCTATCTCCTTCTGAAGTTGAATGGTTAAACTCGTCTGGGCTTTGAGAGCAGAATTTGCCTGAAACAAATCGACAGTTGCGGCCTGGAGTTCTGCATTAGTCTGCTTAGCTAAAGTAGCCATCTCATGTCCTCTCTGCATGACCTCATCAAGTTGTATTCGAGTTTCCTCCAACAAATTGTCAATCGCCACTCGAGCATCTTCTTTATCCTATACCAACTGATTTAACTGCTTGATCTCTTCATCATGAGTAGTTAACAAAACATCCTTGGCTTTTAACTCTGTCAATGCTGCATCGCGTTATGCAATCAATGTGTCTTGCTCTGCAATCCTAGCTTGAAGTAAGCTGCATCTGCAAAGCATGGTTGTCTGCCTTAACGACATTTGCTTCTTCCTGTAATGGGGCAATATCTGCCTCTAAAACATCAACTTTGTGCTGCAACGCCTGTTTGATATTATCGGTTGCCATCTTCAGTTGCGAGAATTGGATCAAAAGTCGACCCATAGATTCGAGTTCATGAAACACCGAGATTGGAGAAGGAAGAGTAGGAAGGGATTTGGATATAGAAGCGGAAAACAGATGAGGGGAAGATGGTGGAGAATAGTCGGGAGAAGAAGATGGAGAATTGGGTACGTCGGGAACAACAGGCTGGACTAGGACAATGGGCTCAACAGTGTTCATGGTGGAAGAAAGTGGGATAAGAATGTTGGGCACCAGCACTATTCCGGTGGTCTGCTGCTTTGTCGCTTCCGTTCGGTCAATCACAACATCAACCAGAGCAATCACTTCATTGAGAATCTCTATAATAATTGCTTAAACAGCATCTTGATTCTGCTGATGAGAATCCTCTCGAGAAGAAACTTCTTTAGAGTCGGCGATGGAAGCACCTTGTTCCTGCTGCTGGATTGGAGAAGAATGGGCGGAAGAATCAACATGAATGGAGGTAGCAGTGTCGTGGAAGACCTCTTCTTCATGTCCAGCGTTGGATCCTTGCACTTGGCTCTCAGAGGGACTTATACATCTGCGTTTCCGGCGAAGGAGTTGAAAAAGATCTGCATCATCATCTTCCTCATCTTCAATCATCCGAGTAGATTCGTCATGCAACAGGAAGGGAGCGTTTGGCGGGGGTTGCGCGGCTTGAATGGCTAGAAAAGAAAAGTGAGGATATGGGGTAGACACGAACGCGGAAGGTCACCCTTATTGACCTGTTTGATAACCGTAACACATTCACGGTGAATGTGCTGGAAATAAAAAGATGCAAAATTAACAGAATCGCGAGAAGCCATATCTATCATCGAGTAGAATGGGCGCGAGATATCGTAGGTGCGTTTTTGCAAGTTCAAAATCGCGACTAAAAACTGTAAAGCGGAGGTCAGGTCGACATAGAATGGCGTACTCATTAGATGAGTGCCATGGAAATAACCGGGTCATGGTGGCTACAGGAAGGAGTGGACCATTCTCCAATCCATCCTGAGGAAGTCGGAAGGCATCGGCAAACGAAGCCAAAGTGATCACGACTCGTGACGGTAAACAAAGGATAGGCCAACTCTGCTCCGTAGCAGGTGTGGCAGTGATAGCGGAAATAATCTACGCATAAAATGGTTGACACTCCACTAAATGCCAAGGCAATTCAGCGAAGTTCAAACGACCACGGATACGCAAATACTCACTCACTTCAAGGGTGAGTCCTTCACGGAAGGAAGCGACATTGGCTAGTGCTTCCATGGCACGCATGAGGACACAAGAACACAGAAAACAAAGAACGCAGAAACACATAGACACAAGAGCGCTTATCAGTAAAAGGAACAAGATTAAGTAGACACACAGGCAACATGAGGCAATCAAAAACCCTAATCATTGCGCGGTATTGAAATGATAACCTTCATAATTATGGCATGCATGCATGAGCAGACACAATAACATAGGGCGGCGATTAATCATATTTAGATATCAAAACGAGGAGACTAACGGTCTATATTCAGCCGAAACAAGGAAATAAAAAGAAAATAAGTGGCACGCGGAAAACCGAAGAACACGTTAGCGGTGATCAGTCGGTTAGTGATATGGGCGTAACTTTGAACCATTAATCGCTTTGGGAAGGGAAACTCCGGTCAATGTAGTCAACCAAAAAGTAGCGGGTCCCACTTGCTCACTAATCCGGTAAGGACCAAACCATCGTAATTTAAATTTTCCAGCAGATTGATTTGCTTTAGCATTATAAAATAACACAAGTTAGCCCACCGTAAACACATGAGTCTTGAGGAACCGATCAAGGGTACGGGCTTGACGAAGCTAAACTTCTTGAAGATTCATGAAGCTTTCCCAGTGTTGTTCATCCAATGCTCTGAGTGCATCCAACTGAAATGGCAAAGAGTCTTCTGGCAGCAATTTTTGAGCTAAGGCAACGTGTAAACTCGGCACTACTACTTCCATCGGTGCAATGGCTTCCAATCCATAAGCAAGCTTGAATGGGGTCATGCCAGTAGCAACTTTGTAGGTAGTCCGGTAAGCCCACAAAACTGCAGGTAGTAACTGGTCCCAACGTTCCGGACATTCCAAAAGCAATTTGCAAAGCATAGTCAACAAAGTCTTATTGGTACTTTCCGCCAAACCATTGGCACGTGGATAGTACGGTGAGCTAAATTTATGGACAATTTGAAAAGTTTGAGTCAGTACTTGCATTATGCTGTTTGCAAAATGTGTTCCTTGATCTGTCACTATTTCCAGAGGTAGTCCATAACGCGGGGAGACGTCCTTCATCAGGCATTTTGCCACCGAAATAATTGTGGCCGACCGTAATGCCCAAGCTTCCGCCCATCGAGTGGCGTAATCGGTACAAGTCAAGGTATAGCGATTGTTGGTGAGAGTAGCTGAGGTGTTATGCAACCAATAAAATCTAGACCCTACTTTTGAAAGGGTTCCAGCGGTAATACAAGTTGAAGGGGAAAGAGGTGCCGATGTAATGGCTGTCCGGACCCTTGACAGGTATCGCACTGCTGCACAAACTGAGTCACATCTTTGTACATGGTAGGCCACCAAAGCCCACTTTGCAGAATTTTACGGTGAGTAAGATCAGCTGTGAAATGCCCACCCGAGGGTAATGAATGAGCCATAGCAATAACCGATTCTGCTTCATGTGGTGGAATACATCGAAGTAAAACACCAGTATGATCCATGTAGTACAGTTGGCTTACAATCAACCGGAACCTGCGACTATAAACTGCAAATTTCTGCCGCAAAGTAGGGGGAGTATGAGGAGGAAGACACCCGTCAGTTAGAAAAGTGAGTAACGTATCGTAGTATGTAGGAGGAACAAGAGGTTCGGTAGATTCTTCAATAGTTGACTCCGTAGTGTAAATTGCCGGTGTAGTGTCATCAACCCCACCGGAGCTTCACCGGAATCCAACCGAGATAGAAAATCCACCAATGCATGTGTTGTGTCGGGTTGATGCATAACTTCATAGTCGAATTCCTGTAATAATAAAACCCATCGAGCCAAGCGGCCACCTAAATGTTGCTGCCGGACCAAATACACAAGTGCGGCATGATCCACGTGGAAGGTGAATTTTCGGCCCAACAAATAATGTCGGAATTTCTTCACAGAGTACACCAACCCAAGACATTCTCGTTCGATCACTGAATAGTTCCTTTCAGCAGGGGCTAATCGGCGACTTGCGTAATATACAGTCCAAAACCATTTGTCAGTTTGCTGCATTAGAACGCTGCCAATAGCTATGTTCGATGCATCCACAAAGACATGGAACGGACGGTCCCAATCAGGTGGTTGCAAAATGGGGGCTTGCGTCAATAACACCTTTAAACGATCAAATGCATTTTGGCACTCTGGAGTCCATTCGTACTACCGTGGAGGACTAGTCATAAGCCGATTAAGTGGTGTTGCTAAATGAGCTAACCACTGTAAATGTCTGCCATGCCATCGGATCTAGCCCAGGAAGCGCATAACTTCTTTCGGTGTTGTGGGGACTGGAGCCTCCAACACGGCTGCAACTTTATCCGGATCAAATTGTATTCCTTGTGCAGAGATAATATCTTCGAGTAGTTTGCCACAAGATACCGCAAAAACTGACTTTGTCGGATTCAAGCATAATCGGTATTCGCGACATTTTTCAAAGCAGCACCGTAAATGATACAGGTGTGCCGCAATCTTGCCAAATAAGGAAAAGTCATCCAAATATACTTGCATAAAAGTAGTCAGGTAGGGTGAAAAGACTTCTTGCATACATTGTTGAAACGTACTTGGAGCATTCCTTAACCCAAACCACATTACCATACAAGCATAAACACCCTAGTTTGTGATGAAGGCTATTTTAGGTATGTCCTATTCGGCCATCCTCACCTGGTTATAACCATTGTAACCATCCAAAAATGAATACATCTCGTGCCTTGCCACCCGGTCGAGCATTGTGTCCACAAAGGGGAGAGGAAATGGATCCGGTACAGTAGCAGCATTCAATTTCCGGTAATCAACACACATGCACAGCTGTTTATTTTTCTTCGGGATGATCACGATTGGAGATATCCATTCAGCATGCTCGATTGGTATGATGAATCCCACCTTCAGTAACAGATCGAGTTCTGCTTTGACCTGTGCTGCATAATTGGGGTTCATTCGGTAACTGGACTGTTTGATTGGCTTCGCTTCTTGTTTGAGCATTACCCAATGTTGATAAATCTGCGGGTCCAGACCTTTCATATCTCGATAGCCCCAAGCAAAAACATTGGAGAACTCACGCAGGAGTCGTATCAAATCATCTTGAAATGTCTCTGACAATCCTGCCTTAATCTTAATGGGTCGCAGGTTGATGATACCCTGCAAGGTAATCGAAATATTTCGTACTAGTCCCACCGGATGGACTCGGGATTGGTCTGCCATTCGTACAAAAAATTGTACGGGCTCGATTTGGGTCCACCCCAATTGCTTGCAGAGGGCTGTCGTTGTTATATTCACACCTGAACCGCCATCAATTAGCACTTGAGTAATCTTGTGATTTTTATGCCAGACAATGATCAATGGGACTGAATGATCCACCGTAGAATCAGCTTCCGGTTGTATTGTGGGCAGTCACCGGAGTACAGGAAGATCCAGGACTAACATGTTGTTGGAATTGCTGCCTGACTCCTGGCACTAAGGCGAGCAACTGTCCCAAAGGGAGTGTAATTGAAGCCTGGGTTAGAATATCCCATACCTGATCTGTTTGGATCGTACTTCTCACCGATTCTGATGATGATTCTACTGTTGCTGGGGCAGTAGTTTGTTCATTCGCTCTTGCCTTAGGCAGGGGAACTTGTGTTACCGGAATTGGATCAGGAAACACCATTGGCTCTTTGGTTATCCATTGACTAGCCCTTGTATACATTCGCTGCTACTCGCGGATACCAGGCTCGAATACCTCAGCGGCGGGTTGTAACTGCTTACCCGATCGAGTCTGAACCACTGCTGCTTGTGATTCAACTGGTGAAATATAGACCATGTTGGTCATTGGATTCTGTCACTCCTTCTTCCTTTTGTTGTACTCTGCTGCATCCTTGCAGAATCTACGAATGTGGCCAATCTCGCCGCAAAAATGACATCGAGGTGGTGGAAGAGAAGTAGCTTCCGCTGATGTACCCGCATGCCATCGATTTGAATTAAAATTGGTGTTCCGCTGACCCCTACAATTCTGATATCCTTGTGACTGATTGGTTCGCATCTGTGGTGGCACATAATGGGTTGCTGGCTGACCTGGTTCCTGTATGATGGCATTTACAGCTGCTCGCCCCTGCACCTTGGCATTATACGTGCAATTTTCCGTTGAGTGTCTTGTTGTGTTGTAGATGGCACAATACATCTGGTTAAGGGCACATGTAGCACTGGTGTGCCCTAGATTTTTGCACTTGGTGCAATACATCTGTTTAGCCAGATCATCTGTTACGTTCTTACTAGCCTTCAGCCACTCCAAGTCTTCAGTGAATCCCCCAACTTTATGCTCTAGTTGCAGGGCCATCGCAATAACAACATCTAGTGTCATAGCCCCCACACAGCGGATGATCATTATTTGTCTTAACTGTGGGGTCAAACCGTTAATGAACCACTGGGTTATAACATCATCCGGTAGATTAGCATGTGCCGGAGGCAATTGTCTTAAGTGAGTTCTAAATAATGTTGCATATTCCTAAACAATCTCGTGCGGTTTCTATCGATTGTTCTGCAAATAGTCGAAGATTTCGGTAGGATTCTTCTTCAACCGGAACCTCTGTAAAAACGCGTCTCTCACATCATCATAGTTAGCAAAATGGTTGATATCATACTCTGTTAGCCACCTCGCTGCTTCATTGACCAATGTAGCCTGAAATACGATGGCCTTGTACGTCGGGTCAGCTGGGTGGTTTAATACTGCATAACTGATCTCAAACGTGCGCACATGTGCATCAGGATCATCCCTTGGAAATCCATCGAACTTTGTGTACGTCACCCCTGTTGGAACCGGCCGAAGTGGAATGATTGGATGTGGCTGTTGCTGCTGTTGTTGTTGTTGTTGTTGTTGCTGTTGTTGTTGTTGTTGTTGTTGTTGTTGTTGTTGTTGTTGCTGTTGTTGACCACTCATGGTGCTAATATTGGTACCCCTGCTGTTTCCTGAGTTATGAGGGGGTGTGCCTTGTCCTTCGGAATCTGTATTATCAGAATGCTCACCTTCCGGCTCAAAAATAGCGTTGAATCTCTTACGTATCTCCAAATCAAATAGCCTATCCTCAGCTGTGGTATCAAAAGGAGGCAAGTTTGCCCCAAACAATGGTGTACGTAATAAGGATCCACCAGGGATTACCACACTATCACCAAAAAACTGTAAATTCCCACCACCTGGTACCGAAATTTCACCGGAACTTGTCGAACTTTCACCGAAATAGGGTATACTTCCACCGGCAACGATCTCTCTGGGTAACACAACTTTATCCCCGGAAAGGTTCAAATTCTGACCAGATGGTGTCGAATCAACTGCGCACTGCATCCCTCTACACTTGGTAGTTACTGTACCTTCTTCAGAATGTATCGAAATTATACTAGAATCTATCGGAATCTCATCATGTATCACCGAACTGGTACCAGAATCATTGCTAACTGGCTCTGATCATTCGACAACTGGGCTTAAATGGCCTGCACTTCTACCGCTTGAGGGTGTTCCTAATAGATTTGGAACTGCCCAGGGGTGCTGGTCTCTTCTATACTTCTAATAAGACTCGCCCGACCGAGTAACCGACATATATCACCCCTGTACCGCTTGCCTTACGTGCTGCTCTACCTTAACTGATTTCTTAATCAATTGCCATCTTCCCACAGACGGCGCCAATGTTAAAAGGACAAACTTCCGTCAAGTCCGCCTTTTAATCTCTGTTCGGGTTCTTGAGGATGGTAGGGGTCTGATACTTCAGAGGCCCTTTATCTAGTTTTCCCACTTAACTAACAAATTAAGCAGTACACTATTACTCAGTATCGATTCTTCTACACAGTCTTACTACTCGCATTCCACTTATTCTTTACGTCATAGGTAACACAGAAGTTAATAATCACCGTAGCGCAGATTGATCATCGTCACCGAACATTACTATGTTAACTAGAAATTAATGTAAGTCAACAAAGTAAAGTAACAGTACTCAGAGTTACTGGAATAGTCTCCTCTCTCTGGAGAACACCGTAATGTCTCTTCATTAATAGAAAACGGGTTACATCACTTCGCTACGACCTTTCGATACGTGCGGTATAGAAAAAATATAATATTACATGATGCCAATCCGGCGGCCTAACATAGTGCTGGCTAGAGGTTTTGTCCCCATGCCACCACATACTTGATACTCTCATATGTGGTGGTACTTTGTACTTAAGGATATTATTCAGCTCTTACTTCAGTTCAGTTCATTGTCAATAGAGAGAGCTATTCCAACCATCATCCTCTCCGTGTGCCTTGTTGCATTTGTGCTCCTTGTGTGTGCTCCTTGTGTGTGCTTCTTGTGTGTCTCTCACACTTCTACACACACCCAATAGTGGTATCAGAGCAAGTTCAACTCCTTCTCAAGTTTTGGTTTTTTGCGTCACAGTGCGTGTGCACTTTTAACTGTGCAAATTGACTTCGGAGCATAGAACAGTGAAGTTCAACAGCCAAGAAACATTTCCACCAGTTGCAGTTGCACTGGAGTTTTACCCCCATTTCGTAGCCATTTATCCAGTCAGAATGGCCATTAGAGTGACGGTTTGTGAGCTGAAATTTCAGCATTCATTTCAGCTTTCATTGAAGGGAAGATTTTGTCATATTCTTGTTCTTTTGTAAAATGGCAGGCAGCAATGACTTGTTTGGCATGCTTCAAGCTGAAGATAAGCTTGATGGGACCAACTATCCAATGTGGTCTTACATGATGAAGCATGTTCTTGTTGCTAAACAACTTTGGAACATAGTGGCAGATGTTGATCGAAGACCTACAGGTTCTTCTACTTCACAATCTACTATCACAGATGGAGCTTGTTCTTTGAGTACAGTGGTTTCTCCTTCTCCACCTACATAGAAGCAGCTTAGATGGGATGGAAAAGATGTTCAAGGCCATGCTTTGATTGCACTTTCAGTGAAGCATCATATAGTTCCACACATTCGGTCATGTTCTACATCACGACAGGCATGGGACGTGCTTGCTTCATTGTATGCCGTGCATAATGAAGCACGTGTTGCATACTTGAGGAAGCAACTTGAGGATGTATGTATGGTTGAAAATGATTCGGTGGATGTGTATGTGACACGCATCAAGGACTTGAAAGAGCAATTGGCAAACATAGATGAGATCATTCTGGATGCATCACTCATTCTACATTATTGAAAGGATTACCGGAATCTTTTCAAAGCTTTGCTACTACACTCAGTTTGGTTGCAGAAGGAAATCCTAACATGTATGCATTTGATGAGGTTGTGTCTCTTCTTTTGCAAGAAGAGCAACCTAGAGTGAATAGGAGTGGTTTGATTGAGGGAACACAAGCACTTGCTATCTCACAAAAGGGGAAAAGCAAGTATGGTTCAGCTTTGGGTTCATCAAAACCAAAGCCTCAACTTTCCCCTTCCACTCATTCCTCTAATGATGGTGATTTGCAAAAGAAGAAGAGATGCAAATATTGTTAGAAGGTTGGTCATACTATTGATGAGTGTAGAAGCTTGCTAAACGCAATGAAAAGAAGAAGGAATCGGGCATGTCTATTGCTGAAAATTCAGCAAATGCAAAGAATGATAAAGCTAACATGGCTCAAGATTTTTGGGCATGTGTTGTTACATGTCATTATCATGCTTCTCTGCATTCTAAATGTATGGTTGTGAGTGAGGTTGATTCATATTGGTTCTTTGATAGTGGTGCTTCAAAGCACATAACATCATGCATAGACCTAGCACTAAGCATTGGCAAGCGGTGAAACGTGTGTTTAGATATCTCCGAGGCACTTTGAGCCTAGGTCTCTTTTATGGCAAAGATATTCAGCCATGCTTGCATGCTTTTACAGATAGTGATTGGGTTGGTTGTTATGATACTCACATGTCCATTAGTGGTAATTGCTTTTTTCTTGGAGACTCATGCATATCTTGGTTGAGTAAGAAGAAACCTATCGTGGCAACATTGAGTTGTGAAGCTGAGTATAGGGAAGTTTTAACAGCTACAGTGGAGTGTATATGGTTGAGATGCCTATTGATGGATCTTTGCATGGAGATTGATGTTGCTACGCATATTCTCACTGATAGTCATAGTGCTTTGGCTGTTGCACGAAACTCGGTGTTTCATGCACGGACCAAACATATTGAGGTGCATTATCACTATGTGAGAGAGCGCCTTCATGCAGGAGATATTGATTTGGTATATGTGCCTACACAAGATACTGTGGCAGACATATTCACCAAAGTTCTTCCACGGGAAAAGTTTGAAGCTTTTCACAAAGCTTTAGGCTTATTACCTTGTGGGGGTTGATCTGTCACTCCTTGTATGTGTTCACATCATTCGCTCCAGGGGGTTTGTTACACTTATGTGTTCCTCGAGTAGCTTTGATGTGAACCTTTTCCCTATACATGGGCACGTTTTACTCTAGTGCTGGCCAGAGGTTTTTTATCCATGTTACCACATACTTGATACTCTCATATGTGGTGGAACTTTGTACTTAGGGATATTATTAAGCTCTTACTTCAGTTTAGTTCATCATCAATAGAGAGAGCTATTCCAGCCATCGTCTTCTCCGTGTGTCTTGCTATGTTTGTGCTCTTTGTGTGTGCTTCTTGTGTGTCTCTCGCACTTCTACACACACCCAACACGCACTTAGGACCACCACGGCATTTTTTTCCCTCTTTAGGAGGTTCTTTCCCCTTGGTTTGTAAATATGCCTATAACCCTAATGGGTCACTTACCTTTGTACATTCACTTGGTAATTCGTTCTGTGTTGTGTTGTGCTCCAAGCCTCTTCTTCTTCCTTGTGTTGTTTGCATGCTTCCATAGACCTCAAACTCCAACAATTGGTATCAGAGTAGGGTGAAAGCATGTTAATGTTTACAAAAAAGTGATGTTCGGGACATAGTTAATTAGCTAGAAAAATCCGATCCTTCTTAGCTGAACATCGTGCAATAGTTATTGAAAGAGATCTAAAAGCGAGGTGGCAGGGCGAGATAAGGCCGCAGTATGCATGTTGGAGCATGGATCATTCATGACGTGGGTTTTTCTGCTTGCTGCATGTTGGAGAGTCTGTTGCACTAGCTCATCTTGCTCGGGAGTTTTTCTGCGTAGCTTATTGTTGTCTTTGGCAGCCATACATTTGTTATGGAGCATGCAAGGCAGAAGTTTTCTTGGCTACTATTTTGTTGATCCTGTGTTGTTGTAACGATTCACGATCGAATCTTTCAGTGAGTTTCTTGACGGGCAATGGAAGACGTACGTGTGCAACACAAAATCGGAGGCTTTAATGAACTCTAAAGAATCAGTTCTATCATCGCATTTGCTTCAACTCATTCTGCTTTAGGTTCCCTAAATTTCACGCTACCAAGGGTCGACCCATAAGATCTATATTGGATATTATTAACCCAAGTTGAAGTGGACAATCGACTCTATTAAGAGCTAGAAATAGACTCTGGAAGCCACCACGAGCATGTATCCTTGGGACAGAAAAGACATTACAAAGCTTGATGCGATTTGTGTGCATTGCAGAGTAGGAATGCTTTTCCAACTCCTTACTCTTTTGGATGGTGGGTGAAAGCATGTTAATGTTTACAAAAAAGTGATGTCTGAGACATAGTTAATTAGCTAGAAAAACTCGATCCTTCTTAACTAAACATTGTGCAATAGTTATTGAAAGAGAACTAAAAGTGAGGTGGTAGGGCGAGAGTAGGCCGCAGTATGTATGTTGGAGTGTGGAGCATTCATGACGTGGGTTTTTTTGCGTGCTGCATGTTGGACAGTACGTCGCAGTACCTCATCTTGCCTAGGAATTTTTCTATGTGCTTCATGTTGAGTGGGGAATAGTGAGAGGGACTCCATCACTACAGTCATTTTTTCTGCATGCTACATCCTGAGTGGGGAATATTGATAACTATTTTTCTGCGCGCTACATGTTGGAGAGTACACCACAGTACCTCTTCTCGCCTGTGAGTTTTTCTACGTGTTGCATGTTGAGTGGGGAACAGTGAGAAGGACCCCATCACTATATGTATTTTTTCTACGTGCTACGTCTTGAGTCTGTACAGATAACTATTTTTGTGCATATCACATATTTTGGTTTGGAGATCATTCCTAAAAAGGTAATCCACTTCTTCATATTTGATGACAAGAAGCATGACACCTTTTTTGTGCAACAGTGTTTCCAACTACATGGTTGAGAGAGCTAAACCTTGATTTAAGCCAACATTGGGTATGGTCAGATGGTGCAGCTTCTTGTTGTAAAGACAGATGACATTGATTTTATGGTGTGTGGGCTCTTGGCCCGTGCACATTTTGTACAATTCTCTCATTAATCTACTTTTTTCTTGTTCTCTAAAAGAAAGGAAGTTAAATACGAGGAACAGTAAGAAGCTAATTAGTAATAAGCTAATTAGTAACAAGCTAATTAGTAATAGCTAATTACAAACAGCTAACCAAGAACCAACTACTACTAATAACCACTTGTTTTTGTAATGTAGATGGAACTATTTATATGCTTCAACAATTGCATCCAATGATAAATATCCAGCTTCAAAAGTTCAAATCATTGAAAGACAGATTCACATGTTGCTGCATTTAGCATGTTCAAATGGCATACCTTAAGGATGCAATCAATCTCTTATGTCAATCGAGCTCGGTCTTGCATAGCTATCTTTGTAAATGTGATTGTTCTATTTGTCAAGTAGGGAAGACATCAAGGTGCAATGCTTCCAACTACATTTCCATGAATTAGCAGCATTATAGAGAGTATTCTATGTCCGCGTCAAAATGATACCACATTCCACTAGTACAAATGTGTGATGGGTGAGTGCTCTAATTGCGGAGTAGGACATTTTAAGTGGTGTCTGAGAGAGACTTGCATTGAGGAATATCATATCCCTGTAAAGATTTCTGAAGATGTTGAGTCAATGTATGAAGGACAAGTTCATAAAAGGAAAGAATTGATAAAGAGCGAGATGAGTCTGAAAGTTGTAACAGGATTATTTAAGAAAACTCTAAAGAAATTTATCAAGCATAATTTCATTTATTTATGGTGAGCGAACCAGTTTAAGATGTGTTTCTCTGAATTCCCAGGTGATGTTGTGGTTTCAGTGGTTGATTTTGCGAAAAACTATAAGTTTTGTGAGCAAAATGAAATACAATCTATGCATTGGTGGTCTATACACGTAACCATTTTTGTGCATATCACATATTTTTGTTTGGAGGGTATTCCTAAAAAGGTAATCCACTTCTTCATATCCAATGACAAGAAGCATGACACCCTTTTTTTGCAACATTTCCAATTACATTGGCAATGGTTGAGAGAGCTAAACCTTGAATTAAGCCAACATTGGGTATGGTCATATGGTGCAGCTTCTCAATTTAAAGCTAAACATCCATTTTAATTCGTAGGAAGATATCTAGGGCTAACAAGCATGACTATGATATGGAACTTCTTTGAGTCAGGGCATGGGAAGGGAGAACATGATGGTGGAGGTGCAGTTGGGTGCTAACCCATGAACAACTTAAACTTGAAGGTGCAATGCTAAAGTGTGTTATAGATGTGAAATTTCTCAAGGGACATTTGTCAGAGTCAAAAGGGAGAGATGTCACACGGGTCTTTTGGGAAGTGAAGACTGATGAAATGAACAGGGAGAAGGCTTAGGATTGTAAGGGGATATCTCAAGTTCGATCCTTGCATTTGATTCGTAGCCATTCAAGGTTAGGTGGAGATTGCCTTGGTGTCAGAGAACTAACATGTTATTGCTTTCATTGTATCCATGGTTAGTGGAAAAGATGCATCAACAAATGCCACATTCAAAATTGGGCGTACCATACTTTGAATCTTATCAGTGAGTCAAATGAATCAGAAGACTCATCCTTCTCCAATTTTACATTTGAAGGTGATGGCAACTACCTATCGGATGCATTGGCAGTGGATGACAACTTTGTAGTCAATGCAAAAGAGGACAATGATGAAGGTGGAGATTTCTATTTATTAAACTGCACACAAGGAAAATAGTTCAGTCTGAAGAATGTAATGGATGTGTGGAACAACCTGATAGCTTCACAAACATATTATGTGGTGGGTTTATTTTATGAGAAACTAGAAGAAAATGTCTACAAGTTGTTAGAAACAAGGCCACTAGCTTATATGTATTCCCATCTTGTAAGATGCATTAAAATGCCCATGTCACCAGTCCATGATTGTACAGGCATGTTTACCATAAATGGTGATGTGTATGAGGCCCTTTATAATAGTATGCCCTGGAATTTGTAATACCCATGTGATGTTGGACAACTTTTTTGTCTGGCACTATGTAGTACACGATTTGACTAGATAATTATAAACTAGTTTCTTTAGTAACAATTTCTGTGCTGAGAAGTTCAATCAAGTGGTGGGAGTGGGTCATGCATAAATTTAGATCCAAGATTTTCCATTGGTATGGATGCTAGTCTTCTTGCTCTCATAGAGTTTTTGTCCTCAATCATTATATCCTCCCTTCCCTAATTTATGTGTTGTCCTGTTGGATGCCTAACAAAAAGCATTTTAACTAGGTGATTGCTCTTTCCAGAAGATTCTTGTGGGGTGGAAGTCTCCATCACAATAAAATTCATAAGGTAGCTTAGACTAACTGCTGCCTTCCTAAGGAGGGAGGTTTGGGTATTTTTTGTCCTCTCAAAATGGCTACTAATCTGCGTGCTAAATGGATTTGTACAACTATTGAGTCTAATGAAATATGGGCCATTCTCATCAAAAGAAATCTGGGCCATTCTCATCAAAAGAAACATTGAAAGGTTTTACCTCACTAATTATAAATCTTGGAAACATCATAATTTGTGGGACATTTTGGTTTCCCCTCTCCCCTGCTCCAGTAGTATGAGTATTTATTGTAATCTAGGACCCTTGTGTGGGATCTTGTCCTCTATACACTTACACATACCATCATTAATCTAATCTTCTTGTTGTCTCAAAAAAAAAGTTGGAGTGCTTATCTGTATTTGGTGAGCGTTTGCCCCTAGCACAGTTTATAACTCTTCTATATTAATATTCAATTTTTTTGTTCTCTCAAAAAACAAGCATGGCTTAGTTCAGTTGGATTGGCTATGGCAAGACACTATGTGAGTCTAAAGCTAGTGTTAACCAGTTGTATGATGTTGAAACCAGCTCTCTGATGTGTGTCGCCTTTGGGCAGTCTATAAACCCTCTAACCCTTGTTTTGTGGGATACGGGGGGTCTCGTGGGTACTATGCCCATTCACTTGTACAATTACAATTTCAAGATTAAAGTCCAGGGGAGTAGGATTCAGCTGAACCTCCATTTCAAAAGAAAAAAAAGTGTGGCAGCTTACCCCCCTTAGAACAAAACACGCACCCTTGAAACAGATGACTTGATGTGAGGTTGGAAGCATGATTTTGGAAGGAAATGCCATTTATGTACCATCATAATAGTTTGAATCCACCCATAGACTTAAAAGTTTTTTTTTATGGAAAACAGAGATTAAATTAAATTTAGGAAATACTATACAGTTGTGCAGCGGCCAAGCCCTCACCTGTAATTACCAAACAGGTACAGATACATCATAAACCTCTTGGGAATTTACATCTTAGAGAGAGTGACTCTCCACTGTTGGTATCTAACATTACATATAATTTTTGAATACATTGCTTGATGCATAGGAGCATCAGAGATACTAGAAAGGTAGGCATGTCCAGCAAACTTCATTTCTTTCCAACGGTTGTAAATTTGATTCCTACTACCATCTCCAAAGCATCTTTTATTTCTTCCAACCCAGATGTTCCATAATATTTGTGCTCTCCATGTGTGCCAAAGCAAATGGTACAACCCATTATTGGTTTGCCAAGGGTGAGGCAGAGATTATTAAGAGGGGATAAGAATTTCTGAGCATGAAAGCATTTCATGAACAGGTGAGAAAGATCCCCCAACCTACCACAGCTATTACAATTGCCATTCCCCAAATTTAATTTACGAGCTCTGCTCCCTGTCCATAGGCCCTGGTGAATGATAAGCCACAATAAGATGGAGTGCTTATTCATAGGAGGAAGGTCCCAAATGACTTGAAATTTGTAGGACCATTGATGAGCACTCCACTGGAGATTCCACTTTTGATTCAGCCTCCTAACCAACTTGAGAAAGGAACCTATGACCATAAGCACCTGTTTACAACCAAGAGATAAATAAGCAATGTCATTAATGAAGAAAGGATCCACAATATCCGACCCAGACATAAGGTTATTCCATGAGTTAAATTTTTTTTCCCTGCACTTATTCATCTTAACAATCAAAGGAGAAGCTTCTTTAGCATTCACCCATCCAGTCCATAATGAGTCCTGTGACAAAAACCCGAGATTAAGAGCAAACACTGGATTTAAGGCATAACCCTCTTTAGTTTTCATCTAGGCATAGAAATACCTCTAATAATTCCTTGTTCAATTTTATCTTTGACTAACCATCCTAGAGCATCACGAGAAATAGCAAACAGAAGAGGAGCAAGGGGACAATCCTGTGTGATAGATCTATAAAGATTGAATGGTTCAGAAATAGAACCATTCATAGCCACCCTAAAGTTGGCATTAATCAGTGTTTTTGTATGTAATCTCGATTATGTCTGTAATTGTGATTATGCTCTCAATGTATTCCACGATATATAGACAAACTCTCTTCATCAAGAGGAATTAATCTGGAAATAATATCTGCATAATACAATTTGGGGCTATTAACCATTTCCAAAGTTGATCACAAAGAGTTCCTGATAGATAGTTAAGTCTTCATTGATTGCCATCTTTGGTAATGTTAGAAAACATCTTCTAATGTTGTAAAATAACATGTAAGCAGTAGTATCAATTATCAATGTATTGCCAGGCCCGTACTCCACATTCTTGTCCCAAAAATGAGCCAGTTTCTTGAAATGGATTGAAAATTTCCAAAAACATTGATCTCTCCCCCAAATATCCATAAATTTCCTCTTGAACTTAGGGAAGATTGTATCAATACATTTTTTGACCTCGTCTAGATCATAGGCACTCCAAATCCAGACATTGAAATGTTCAAGGCACCATTGAAGAAAAGCATTACTGTCAAGAAAGGGCCTACTTACTTTGGATATTCATAAATACTTCAACTTCCATAATTAGAGCCCTAGGTTGTAAATCCTTGTGAATAGGTTTCAATTCTTGTATCTCCTCCTCTGTCATGGCAAAGGTACTAAATCCCAAGTACCATTCATATGAACTGTTGGTGCAAGTCAACCATCAATTGATGTTTTAGGTAAAGACTTGAAGTCAAAGAATGAAGAAAAAAATTGGCTTCTGAAGCTTGGAGATAGTACATGTTTAGAAGAAGTAATTTGTAGTTAGCTCACATATATCTTTTGTATAGCCATAAGCTTGTACATATATGCCTATATATACAAGTAAAAAGCTGGGGAAAATATGAGAGATGAGAAAGCATGAGATGAAATGAATTAGAAGTTAGAATGGTCATTTACACACATGAGAAAGTGAGGAATATCTCTCTCATCATTCAAATGTAAGTCTTTCCAGAAATGAAGAAATGTTGCGCCCGATATTTCTGAGTGTTCTCCTTCTGTGCTTGATCATTTCAAGAATCCTTTTGTAGATGTCTAACTCCATAGTTAATGAGTCTATGGTTAAATTTGAGAGCCTAATTGTAAACAGGCTGAGAGAATTATCAGTAGGAACATTTATATGTAAAGAATTGTTGAGTGTCTTCTAAAACATGCACAAAATTCGATGCTAATGTTTTGGTCAGTTCTCCTTCCACAGTGTAAAGTTTTGAGCAACTAAGCACTCATTATTTAAGTTGGAAGGTAAGCTACCTATGGCTAAAAGCATTTGAATAAACAAGCTGTAGTTTGAGAGAATCATGCTTAAGAAGTTACAAGTGTCAAAGTCGACTGTAGAAAAGTACAGTTTAGACATAGGTGAATTGTGAAGATCATTTCTCAAGATTTATTGAATCTTTTGGAATGATTTAACTTGGAAAAGTTGTGAAAACATTAGACAACACCTTATGCAGAGTTTTATAAAAAAAATTAGACATTTAACTAGTCAATGAATGAATTATGTGCAGCAGACTTTCTGAGTACTGACTCTCTTCACAGTTTGTTCAAGATTTTGATAACTGAGTATTGATCCTCCAAATTGGTAAAGGTTTTGAGTTGTTCTTGATATAGAGGTGCTCTAACATCAAGGAATAACTTGTTCTTTTGGAGATTAACACTCTCCATCAGTGGTATCAGAGCAAGAATCATCAAAATTGAAGAAAGGAGGACCCCGACTGCTGCAGTTGTAAAGAATTCAACACTTGAAGGTTCAAAAGGTGAAAGCTTGAAAGGAAAGCTTGAGAAGGAGACCAAAAGTTATCAAGAAGATCAAAAGGAACTTCATTCGAAGTAAAGGTATACTTATTCCTCATAAATCTTGAAGAAATTAATACATAGGTAAAGAAAGGATGGGAGATTCTCTTCAGATTGAGAAATTGGATAGAGAAAACCATCCAGCATGGTCAATGAAGATGGAAGCTCATTTAATGAGCAAAGACTTGATAGGTTACATGTCACTCTAGCACAATGGCAAGTACCAATGTGAGGAGCTTCACCTCATAAATATCAATCTGTGGAGACGTGAGGACCGGTATGAAGACCAAGAGCAAGTGAGGTGCACAAGTGCGTGAGTGAAAGCACACAAGCATGCACACACATACACACACACACATGTGCACGAGGTAAGAGCAAGAGGTTTCCTACTATATCATGGCTATAGGGTTGTTGAAGTAGGTGATTCTTACCATGGTGAAAGGTTCGTTGATCTTCATCTCTTTGTATTGTGTTCCAGCATGATGATTGACTATCCGCTGGTCTCCCGTTGCAGATGGATGTTCTTGTTGATGGTTCGCATTGGAGATTCTTCAAGCGCACGATCGTTTTTTTTCTTCTTTCTTTCTTTCTTTCTCTTTTTTTTTTTGGAACAATGTCACAAAACAGGAAGAAAGAGGTTAGTATCAACAAAATATTTTACATATGTCATATGTGTCTCATGTGCCTGGGATTTCTCAATGGTGTCTATGCACAGCCGTGTAATGTGGCCCTATATTGATGCATACTTTGGAAATGCATGACCTGGATGGTGCAAAAGACAAGGTTATGCCAAAGGCACATGGTTGTTGCTAGTCGAGGCTTTTGATGTTACTTGCATACTTGATGCATTCTTTGTTTGGAGATCTCGATTGGACCTCCAAATTATGTAATCCTCTTGATTGGAACCCATTTTAGAATAGTATTTGGCCCTGTAGAGATCACCTCTGGCCTCTTCCTCTTTGGATGGGTGCTAAAACTTGTTGTCCAACATGGTTGGCTCTTCGATTCTGTGGAAGCTACTGGTACTTTTGGCTTCCAAACCCATATCCTTGATGAGTATCTTCTTACTTTTGCCGAAGGGTTGAGTTTATCTTCTTTTGGTCTTTGTGCTCTATTCTTACCCTTTTCTCTCCTTGGCTTTTGTATTGAGACCTTTTGCATGGTGGAGAGCATAGACCTTTGTGCATGTAAGAGTTCTCTGGGAACCCACATGTGTAATCGCCCTTGTTGAGCTACAACTAATTTCTCAGGTACCCACATTTGTCGGAGATCTTTTGGTTGAGGTGGTCCTGGTTGTTTGTTTCTTGTCTTCACATGGTTGGTTGGCCTAAGTGGAAATTGTGTTGGCAAGGCTGGTGGTTGCTCTCCTTTTTGTATCCACATTTGTTTCATGCCCAAAATTACTTTCTTCATGAAATCTCTTTGTCTATTTGATATAGTCGTTGTCTTGTACTGTTTTGCTTGCCCTTGTGGTTGAGTTGTGGTTGCGGCATTAGTCCTTGCAAATGAGATGAGGAGTTCACTTGTCTTTGAGCCAGTTCTTCCATGATTGAGTTCTTTTGGAACACAGAGCTTTTGACACATAAAACATCTTTTTTGGTAAGATTAGCCCTAGAAGAACTAAGAGAATGTGTGACATCTGGATTCGTGAGCATGCAATTCTCTAATTCTAATGTGATGCATTGTTCCTGTACCCAAACTTGAAGAAGTTGACTTCTTAGGTTCAAGTTGACTACATGGTCATAAATCCAATCTTGACCCAAGACAAGTGGCTCTGTAAGGTCTTCATCGTGACACACTAGCACTTTGACTTTCATTGGAACATCTTGAAGGTAGATGGGAAGTTCCACCTCACCCAAACAAGGGGTTTCTACACCTCCCAATCCTATGAGATATGCTTCTATGGGCTTAATGTCCAATTGCAGGTCTTGGTAGTATGAAAGTCTAACTGCACTAGTTGCTGCACCTAAGACAATCAATGCTCTCACAATTCTTACACTCTTTTCTCGTCCTACCTCCATGGTCACAAAAGTAATTGTGCCCGATTTTTGGCACATGTCGATGTGATATTTTGGGGCTTGCGGGTTGACATCTAGGCCTAGCCACCTCAGCTTATTTTGCCCAATGCACTCTCTCGCCTCGGCTTGTGCTTCTTCTCTGACCCTCAACTCTTCTTCTTTTTGCTTCTTAGCAGTGTTGAGTCTCATTAGCATATCTTCTGTGAGAGGTTCCTGATATAACTTGGCTCGAGAACCACTGATATAGTTTGGCAAGATATCACCTTCTAAAGTAGCCAATTGAACCACACCGCTAGTGGAAATTCTGGGTCCATATCCTCGTTTTTCCAACTTACGGGCATGTTTCTTTAGCGTATAAACTAGCACCAGATCTCCTTCTTTCAATCCTTTATCCTTTACATGGGCATCAAAGTATGCCTTTTGCCGTTTCTTTGCAGCATAGATGCATGTTACCGGTCTTAGCCTCGTCTCACCTAAGCGTCGTCCTCGACACAACAAACTAATACTCCCTCTGTATCTTGCTTGTACATGCTCCCTTCCAATATTTGATATTTTTGTGATCTTACAATTTCTTCTTTGTTTGTTTTTACATTCTTATTTGCTGGTACGAAGGTAAGGACAAGTACCAACTTATTTGCCCATTTGGGAACAACTTCTAAATTGAACAGATAAGCATCGGGCAATTCATCAGACACTCCTTGTGGGGACTCTCTTGAAGTGATTCGAGAAAGATGATCAACCCTGAGGTGGGTTCTACCTTTCCTAACCACAACTTCAAAGTCATATTCCATTAGTAAGAGAAACCATCGTACTAAGCATCCTATATTGCAAGGTTTATTGAACAAATATAATAAAGCTTGATGATCAGTGAAAAACTTGAACTTGTTGGCCAATAAGTAGTGTCTAAACTTTTTCACAGCATATACCATGCCTAAACCTTCTCGCTCAGTTGTGGTATAGTTTCGTTTAGCAGCGTTCAATTGCCTGCTAGCATATGCTATTGGCAAATCTAAATTTCCTTCACCTGTTGGTCGTGACAACACACATCCTATTGCATAATTGGATGCATCCATGTGGACATGGAAGGGCTTATTCCAATCAGGAGTGGTCACTATTGGTGTTGTGCACAAACGTCTTTTCAATTCATTGAAGGAATTTTTGCATTCATTGTTACACTCAAAATTTGTCAATAATCCATAAAGAGGTTTAGCAATGATGGAATACATGTGGATAAACCTACGGTAATATCCAAAATGGCCCATAAAGGCTTGTACTTCTTTAACATTCCTTGTGCTTGGTAGCTATGCTATGGCTCTTACTTTATCCTCATCTGTAGATATTCCATTCTTAGAAACAATGTGACCTAAGATTTCACCATGTCATACCATGAACACACACTTCTTTGGGTTCAGACACACTCGTTATTCTCTACACTTGTTGAAGATCTCTCTGAGTTCAGGGATGTGGTATCTTCTTTCTTGGGAATGAGCACATAAATCATCCACATATACTTCTAAGCTCTTTCGCAAGAACTCTTTGAAAACATGACACATGAGCCTTTGGAATGTTGAAGGTGCATTGGTGAGCCCAAATGGCATCACGTGGAATGCAAAGATTCCCCACTCTGTGGCAAAAGCTGTTTTATGTTGATCTTCTGAGGCAATGGCTACTTGGTTGTAACTTGAAAATCCATCAAGGAAGCTATAGACTTCCTTTCCTGCAACACGCTTCAATAAATGTTGCATGATTGGAAGCGGATAACTATCTCTTATCGTGGCGGCATTGTCTTTTTTAAGGTTAATACATACACGCAACTTTCCATTCTTCTTAGGCAGCACAATGATGGGGGATACCCATTCTGTATGTTCAATCTCATAGATAAATCTAGCTTCAATCAATCTGTCAATTTCTTCTTTTATTTTAGCTGCATAGGTGTCATTATATGTGTAGGGATTCTGTTTGGTGGGCTTGGCATCTGCTATCATGGGGATCGTATGAGAACAAATCTTCGGATCTACTCCCTTCAAGTCTCTATAGTGTCATGCAAACACGTCCCTGTATTCCCTTAATAAGGCTACCAACTCTACTTCTTCTTCTTTACTTAGGCCATCTCCTATGTATGTACATTTCTCTTCGTTCTCTTCGGTGGTGACTACGATTTTTTTGGTCTTTTCTTTGTTATCATATGCTTCTTCTGTTGTGACCTCTCGCTTAGGCATTCGTACCAAAATCTTTCAGTCTTCAATTTCATACTTCTTGAAATTCTCTGGTACTTCAAACAATGGTTCCTCCTCTTCCTGTTTCACTAATTTTCTTTTCTTTTTATTTTGATCACCCTCACTTCCATTCTTTGAATTTACCGTTTTGATGATTGTAAGAGGTTCTTCTTCTTTTTGTGAATATGCCTATGTCTTCTAGATAGTGCTTCTCTGAAATAAAGCAACTATCCATCACAATGGACTCTAGATCATCATCATTCTCTTCTTCTTCTATGATGTCACTAGGATCACATTCTTCTAACAAGGGTTGACACATGAACACTGACATATTGTATCCCTCCTCATCACAATGAGGTGTCCACTGTTCTTCATGATAGCAATGTCCATGGTAGCTAAGATTTCTGCCCAACCATGAGGTTCAAATTCCTCATCTGGAAAGACCATTGGTGTATAGGCTGGGTCTGTAACTGGTCTATCTCCTCGGGAAGTTCCTTTTTCTCTTGCCTTTAAGCGTTTTTCCTCTTCCTTTGCGACCTTACACATCCACAAATGAGTATCTTCATGCATCCATGATGTATCAGATGAACTTTTAGAATGCACAGAGATTGAATCTTCTTGCTCCTTGTGGATAGAATTCCACTGTAGGGTGGTACATCTCTGAAGGTGTAATCCTTCAAATTGACCTTGGTTGTAACCCCTAAGTGCTGTAAGTACAAGGAGTTGGTTCCCCAATCTTGTACTATTTGCAATTGTCATAGGAAGGGCCTTCCTAGGATCATCTCATAGACATTATTTTTTTCAAAGTCACATATAGCAAATGTGTGTTCAAACTCTACACCACAAGTGGTTAGAGTTATCCCTCCAAAAAATCCTAGAGGTCTTTCAAAATGACCATCTGCCATTTGAAGCTTCATTCTTGTTGGTCTTAACATCGGTTTGCCCCATCGCTTCCACAAGGAGGTGGTCACAATAGCAACACTAGCACCTGAATCTACGATTGCTTTGGTTGTGTAACCCTGATAGGTGATCGAAAGATAAGTATTACCTTCTTTACCCTCACACATGTCCCCTATTTTATCGAGAGGTATCTCTGGAACTTTTTGCTTAGAGCCTGCTTTTGGCATTTTGGAATCAAGTTCTGGAACCTCATTTGCCACATGTTTCCATAATTCAGGTTTTACTTTGAGAAGCTCTTCTAAAGTAAGATGACACTGAATCTTAGTGTTCTTCATGACTTCAGTGTTTCTTGGAACCACTAAGTCTTCATTTCTTATCAATATTGTGGGAGCTCTGATCTGGAGAGATTCAGATTCCCATGCGCCTGTGAACTGTGGCAACTCTTGTAAAGAATCAAATTCAAATCCTGAACTTTATTCCTCTTGTTGCTCTACTTGGTCTCCATAAATGGATGGAATGTCTTGTGGAAATTGATCATGAAGGTCATCAATCTCAAGAATAGGAGGGGGATTATCCTTCTCCTTGGCCGATTTCTCTTCTTGTATTTCTCGCAAGAACTTTTGAGAGTGTTGTTGAATTGAAAGAGGTTCTCCATCATCTATGGAGTCAGGAACATAGAATTTCTTTGGTGATGATCTTTCTCTTCCAATAGTTGGTGGAGCCTATGGAGGTAAAGAAACTTGCGGTATATTTACCAACTGCTCTAATCTATCTAGTAAGCCCTAGAAGTGCAAACCCGGTGTAATAGCATTCGTCTGATTGAATAATTGATTGGCCTCGAACATAGCTTGAGCTAGTTACACCATTTTTATGCACATTTTTGTCCATTCAATCTCTAAATCCGCTCTAGGGTAGCTCTTTTCTAGGTTTGCAGGTGTTGGCCCTTCTTGAAGTCGAGCCTAGTATGCCTTGAACATCATGTCCAAGTCTTCTTGGGTTGGATCTGCAAGAACACACCTTGATTGTGGTGGTCTATTTACAATGGTTGGTGGGTGGGGATGAGGTGGTGTGGATGGAGTTTTGACATGTGAGGGGCTTTGAGAGGTAATATCTTCTATTTTTGTCTTTGCATCTTTCAGGCTTTCTTCTAGCTCAGATAACTTTTGGTCCACTTACGATTGGCCTTTTCTCTAGTATCCTTCCGTGTTCTTGTTTTTCTCTTACTAGGCTCTCCTGACTCGCTTGGCTCTGATTGCTCAGCTAGTATAGCTTGTTGTAAATCTTGTGCCCTAGTAAGTGTGTGTATAGGAGCCACATTATCGCCACTAGAACTTGAATTCCCTACTAGGCCTACTACATTAACGGGTGTAACCTTTGGTGCACTAGACGGATGTCCGGGACAATCTCTCAAGAGTTGTTCTTTGCCACACTCAAGACAAACGACTTGTATTGTGATGTTCTGCCCTTGTATCGGAGCTAGTGGGTGGGGTGGTTGCTATCCTGGTATAGGTTGAGGTTGGCTATATCCTCCATGTTCATATGGTCTAGTTGCTCCTCATGGTCCTGGACATGGGTTATACCTAGGAACTTCTTTGCCTTATTCTCTAGGAGGGTACCCATATGGTCTACATTGGGGTGGTACAAATGGTTGTGGTTGTCTATTCATTGGATAGTTTTCAGTGTTGTAGTTGTACTTCTGCTCAATATAGGAGTATATGTTAGTATCCTGAGTTGATTGTCTATCGTAAGGGTAAGGTTGTGATAACCCTAATCCTTTTATGGTGCAAACATGAGATGGATGATCTTCACCGCAAAGTGTGCAACTTTCTAACATTGGCACTCTCAAGGAGGAGTTCTGGTAATTACTTTGTCCTTGTACTCCTAATTTCTTGGCCACTAACGCTGTCACTTCCTCCACATAACTCGAAGTAGAAGTCTCAATGCTCCCTGTATCCTCTATTCTAGTAGGATCATGTGTGATTTTGAGATCCTCAGCTAAGTTGTCTTCCAAATCTATGCATTCTTGCAAACACTCACTCAGAGTTTGCAGTCATTTTACGTATACTAACATTCTTAATGTTCCATTGGTTAGACCTTCTAAAAATAGGGATATCATTTTCTAATGAGAAGGTCTCTCTGTCATGGGGCATCGGGTTACGTATTGATTAAATCTTCATGCTGTATTTTTTACTCTCTCATTAAGAGCTTGTTTGAAACTATGTATTAAGGATGACGAATTGTGCTTGATTCCTCACTTAGTGAATTCCCAAATAAGTTCTTGGAAGAATTGTTTGATATGTCCAAAGCAATTTGGATCCAAGGATTGAAACCAAGTTAAGGCTATTCTCGTGAGGGTTAGCCCAAAGGATTCATATTGCAGGAAAAAGTCATCCACTTGCTCCGCTCGCAACACTTCCTTGAATTATGCAATGTGGTCATAGGGCTCTCCTGTGCCATCGTAACGATTTCGCATACATTTGTCAAATTGGATTGGTCTCAGTCTTCTATCGAGCTTTGGGGATCGAATTATGATGGGAATCGTGGGTTTCAATGGTTGTAGTCGAGCTCCTATGGCTTGGGGTGGTTCTGGCCTAAAGGTGGTTCTATTCATATTTCCCACTCCTTGGATAGGCTGGCTGTGTGGGTTAACTCCTGACATGGTGAATTGTAACTGTGGTCGGTTGGGTATACTTCCTTGGCTCATTTGTTCTAACATCTCATTTTTTGTTCTTTGTTGGGTCTCAAATGGGTTTTGTGAGATAGTTGCCTGATCTTAAGAAGGGAATATAGGCAAGCCCATGTACTTTAATCTCGCTCCATTCACTTCATCTACAGGCCAATATCTCCTTTGACTTTGGTCTAGGTATGTAACTCTATATGGATTTTTCGGATCCCTTAACTCGCATATAGTTGTTGGGCTGATGCTTTCTCCTTTTGGAGGACTAGGTCAGACCCATGGATCAGGTATATGTCTAACAGGTAATCATCTTGAGGTATCAAATCCCCTCTCAAGACTTGAGTCACCACAGACTTGCCCCTTGGGGTAGTCAGTGTATCTCCACTGTTGGTTCTCCCGAAAGTTCCTTGTTCCTCTAATTCTCCTCTATCGGTAATCTGAGTAGGGTTTTTAGTTACTACATAGATCTAGCCCATCTTGTCCATTTAGACTCCATCGTCGTACTTGATAGCTGGCCTTGGGAATATTTCTAATTCTGTAGTGTTTATCATTCTTGCTACTGACCTGTGTAGACCATCGAGGTAGATGGATATTCCTTGCAAGTTAATGGATATGTATTGAAGAGACATCCGATATTCCCCTTCCACTCTCAACATAAAACCTTCCCTAGTTATTGAACTATGCATGTCTTCAGAAGCCAAGAGTCTCTCCAAGTTAAATGACATTTCTGACTCACTTGTCTGTGAACTGAACTCAGCACATAGTGTTAACCATTGAGTTGTGAGTCCCCGACTTGGTTGTGTGGTTGATACTAGCCTCAGATGATTTGGTACTTTATCTATCTCTTCCTAAGTGTCTACTTGATCTTAGGTTCATAAGCCTTGTCTACAAGTCCAAAATTGTCCTTTATATCGCTCAAAATCTTGTGGAACCCTTTGCTTCCTAGTCCAACCTGAGGGTCAACTTCAAAATACTATATCTAATAATCCACATACTGGTTTTACTGTAACCACTAGATGTTTTTGTTGTACTCCCCACGAGCTTTCCAAAGAACCCAAAATCATAGCAAACGGATTTCATATAAGAAAGTTATGCCAGTTCAGGGTTTTGGGGGTTAAAACAGAGAAATAGGACCTCCCAGGGAGTGCTTCAAAATAGCCGACACACGACACTTGCCAGGTATCGTGACACTTGATCTCCACGAAACTCGACACTTGTCAAATGTCGCGAGACAAAGACGATATTCGACACTTGTTGAATGTCGCAATGCAACCACGATACTCGACACTTGTCAAATGTTGCGACACAAACACGATATTCAACACTTGTTGAATATCGCGATGCAACCACGATACTCGACACTTGTCAAATGTCACGAGACAAACATGATATTCGACACTTGTTGAATGTCGTGATGCAACCATGATACTCGAAACTTGTCAAATGTCACGAGACAAACACGATATTCGACACTTGTTGAATGTCGTGATGCAACCACGATACTCGACACTAGTCAAATGTCGCAAGACAAACACGATATTCGACACGTTGAATATCGCGATGCAACCACGATACTCGACACTTGTCCAATGTCACAAGACAAACACGATATTCTACACTTGTTGACTATCACGATGCAACCACGATACTCGACACTTGTCAAATGTCTCGAGACAAACACGATATTCAACAAGGGTAAATATCGCGACACTCAACCGTGGGAAATCACGACACATGGAATTTTTGGAGTCCAAATTCAAAATTTTTTGCAAGTATGAGTACCTTGTGTCCTCCTTGTCACTCCTATGTGTCTGTAGATGCAAAATCTCTCATCAAACCCGTGATATCATACTCACGACATTTGGTGCAAGTCTTATCATGTCCGAAACTGATCACTCAATTTTTTGGGTATTTTGGTAGTATTTCTCCAGCGTTTCAACTCTGCACCCCCTCTAAGGTTCTTTCTCACAACCACAAGTGAAAATGAAGTGGATCTACAGGCAAAAACTGAAAAAATTAGAGAAGATGAAGGTGGGAGAAGATGGTGATGATGATGAAGATGAAGATGGAGAAAAAATCAGAAATTGAACTAAAAATGGTGATTTTTTTACCTTCCAACATCGCTACTCTACGTCTTACCATCACACGCTCATCCTCCAAGCTCTCTCCCCGCCAACGGCGCCAAATTTGGTGTCACTCTAGCACAATGGGAAGTACCAAGATGAGGAGCTTCACCTCATAAATATCAATCCGTGGAGAAGTGAGGACCGATATGAAGACCAAGAGCAAGTGAAGTGCACAAGTGCCTGAGTGAAAGCACACAAGCATGCACACACATACACACACATGCGCACAAGGTAAGAGCAAAGAGTGGAACAATGGAAGGACTTCGATTGCAAAAGAAAATCTATTACAAAAGCTCAAATCTACAACAAGCTCCCCCTAAAAATGAGCTCTCCAGCCCTTTTTATAGTTTTTTGAGTGGTTTTGGCCCTGTCCAGACTAGTGTTCGGCCTAGTTAAAAAATAGGTTCTAGGGCTTATTTAAGGGCTCAAATGGAGTCTAAAAATTATGAAAATTGGTATGGTGACAGTTCTAACACTCCTCAAGCTTGAGGACTCCTTGGCTTACACAAAATGGAGCTGCAAAAATGGAGAATGGTATTTACAATGGTTTTTAGTGATGAAAATCACTATTATTATAGGGATTTCTTCTAAAAATTTGACATGTGCTTCTTGGAGCTCCGTACATGCTTTTTCTTCTTGTGTGTCCAACTCCTTGATGTGCTTCCATGCTTGTGCCTGACCTTGAGTGTCACATTACATTACAGGTGAAGAAGAAAAACCACAATTCAGATATCCTAGTGTTCCAACTAGGGATGAACTCTTAGATTTGAAGACTTGGATGAAGAAAGATGCTCAAGCAAGGAGCATTATCTACATGGGAGTCAATGAATACTTGCTACCTCACATCAGAGGTCTTCAAAGTGCAAGTGATATATGGCATGCTTTGGAGGAGCATTTTCAAAACACTACAAAGTCAAGAAAGGCATCTTTATGGGTAGAATTCAATACATTTAAGAAGAAGGCTTCTCAATCCATCTCTGATTTTGTAACAAGGATGAAGGACATTGCATATGCATTAGGAGAAGTTGATGAAGATATTGAAGAGGATAAATTGGTAAGGAAAATCCTCACAGGTTTGAGAGGTGATGAAAAATGGAAGCCATTCATTTTTTCTACTGAATTTTCACTAGACCATTTCACTCCTGATTTAAATCAGTTGCTAGGACACATGCTAACTTTTGAGCAGGATGTCAAAGGTGAAGGTGATAAGAGTACACGTCAAGCAATGTATTCAAAGGATAAGAAGAAGAATAGCAAAGGGAAGCAACAAGCAAATGAAGATGAAGGCACAACTAGCCAAGCTAACTTCCTAAGAGGAAGAGGAGGTGGCAAAGGTAGAGGAAGAGGTAGAAGCAATAAAGATGGAGCCAAAGCTTGCTGGATTTGTGGTAAGACAAATCACTTAGCTCATGATTGTTGGCATAATAATCAGAATAATGGTGGATATAATAAGAACTTTAATTCAAGAGGAAGAGGTGGCAGAAACCAAAGAGGTAATTTTAGAGGTAGAGGTTATTTTGGAAGAAATGCAGGTAGAGGTTTCCAAAGTCAATCCTACAACAATACCTATTACAATTATGCTTCAGATCAGAAGGAGGATTCAACCTTGATTATGAATGCAACTTGTGAAAGGCAAAGTGAAGACCAAAGAGTCTTCTATATTGACTCAGGGTTCATCAATCACCTGAGTGGTAACATAGCCTTGATGACTGATTTGGAAAATAAGGTAACTAATCATGTAGTTCAAACAGGTGACAATACAAAGCAAAATGTGAAGTCAATTAAATCAGTGAAGGCCAAGGATGGAAGAAAGGTTCACTAATGATGGAGTTTTTGTTGAAGACCCTGTCAATGGGTATAAACAAATTGTTTCAGGGAAGAAAGAAGGGAGACTCTTCACATTGAAGATTCAAGGTAATGTTGGTCATGCCTTGTTCACTTATGAAGGATATAAGATCTCTTAGTTAGATCTTTGGCAGGATTGCCTAATCTTGCAGGTCAACATATGACATACAGATGTGAGACATGTCAATTAGGTAAGGCTCATAAGCAATCATATTCCAAGCATGGTTTTATGTATTCAGAGAAGCTTGAATTGGTACATACAAATGTATGGGGACCTTCAAAGGATTTCAGTATAAATGGTTCAAGATATTATGTGATTTATGTTGATGATGCTACCAAGTGGATCACTATTTATGTGATCAAAGATAAATCAGAGGTATTTAATACATTCAAACATTATCATGTGTATGCAAAAAGAATCACAGGTCAAAAGTTGAAGAGATTAAGGTCAGATGGAGAGGAAGAGTATTTCGCTAATGAGTTCAGTGATTACTTATGCAATGCAGGTATAAAAAGGGAAGTTACTTGCAGGTACTCTCCTCAACAAAATGGTGTAGCATAAAGGAGAAATAGAACTCTTGTTGAGTTTGCAAGATCCATGATGAAGGAGAAAAATTGCCCAAATTATTTGTGGGCTGAGGCTGTAAATACAGCTACATATCTGGTTAATAGGTTACAATGTAAAGCTTTGTAGGGTATGACACCATATGAGGCATGGTGGGGTAAGAGACCTACTGCAAAGTGTTTGGATGTTTGGCCTATGCATATGTGCCATCTCAGTTGAGACATAAATTGAAACCTAATGCTGAAAAGTATGTGTTCATTGGATATGATGATAAGTAGATAGGATATAGGTTGTGGAGTCCATCCACAAAACAATTCCTTGTATCAAAGGATGTTACATTTGATGAGCAAGGTACTTGGTATGCAGGTACAAGCAATATTCATGCAGGTGATGAAGAAGTTGTGCATCAGAAGAAAGGTAAATCAAAGCTTCAAATATTTGATGAAGAAGAGAACAATGAAGTACAAGTTGAAATTGAAAAAGTACCAAGGTTTGATCCAGAATGTGATAACCAAAAACCTCAAGAAGTAGAGAACTCAAAAGGTCATCAAGACACAAATGGCAACCTACAAGGTATAGCTATGATAATTCTTTTTTGACTACTAAAGGCTATGCTTACATGATGAAAGTAGATGAAGACCCTTCTACATATGAAGAGACAACAGGTAAGGAAAATTGGCAGAAATCTATGCAGAAAGATATGATGCATTGATGGAGAATGAGACTTGGGATTTGGTTCCTAAACCAAATAGTCAGAATATCATTGGATACAAATGGGTCTACAAGACAAAGAGGTATGCAGATGGAAGTGTGTCTAGGTATAAAGCTAGACTTGTTATGAAAGGATTTGCTCAGACATATGGTATAGATTATGATGAGACCTATAGTCCTATGGCAAAGATGACAACCATCAGGGACACTTATAGCCATTGCTGCATGTAAAGGTTGGAGGTTATGTCAATTAGATGTGAAGAATGCTTTCCTGAATGGTTATATTTCAGTTGATGTTTTCATGGAGAAACCACAAGGATTTAGAGATGAAAGGTATCCAGATCATGTATGTAAGCTCAAGAGAGCTTTGTATGGTTTGAAGCAGGCCCCAAGGGCATGGAATTATAGACTTGTGAAGTTCTTGAAGGAACTTGGTTTTCAAGTATCAAAAGCAGATAGTAGCTTGCTTGTCAAAGAAAGTGATGATGGGTTCATTTACATGTGCATATATGCAGATGATATAATTCTTACAGGTACAGATGAGAAGGGCATACAAAGCCTAAAGAAACAAATGGAGAAAGAGTTCAAGATTAGTGACTTGGGAGACTTTTCATATTTCTTGGGCATGGAGGTCTCATACACTCAACATGGAGTGTATGTAACTCAAGAAAGATAATTGAAGAATTTGTTGATCAAGCTTAAAATGGGAGATTGCAGGGTAGCACCCACTCCAATGGAGGTGGATCATAAATTGAGCAGATATGGAGGAGAAGAATTCAAGGATATGAAATTGTATCAAAGTCTAGTTGTTAGTCTTATCTATGCTACATTAACTAGGCATAACTTGTCATATGCAGTTGGAGTGTTGTCTTAGTTCATGCATTGTCCTAGGAAAGAACATTGGATTGCAGGACGAAGGGTGTTGAGGTACATTAAGGGTACACTCAAGGAAGGTTTGTATTATGGTTTTACATCAGATACAAACATCAAGATATATAGTGATACAAATTGGGCAGGTAATCCTGATGATAGGAGATCAACATATGGATACTTGTGTTATGTGGAAGATAAGTTAATCTCTTGGTGTTCAAAGAAGCAACATACAGTTTCTTTATCATCCACAGAGGTAGAGTATAAAGGTGTGGTTGAAGCTCCAAAGGAAGTCATATGGCTAAAGACTCTTATGAAGAGTTTTGACATCATTCAGAGTACACCCACTATTCATGGAGATAACATGAGTTCATTGTATCTAGCTGCTAACCCTGTTTTTCATGCCAGGACAAAACATATTGAGATTCAGTATCACTTATTAAGTGAGAAGGTGATTAATAAGGAGATTGAAGTCATACATACTTCAACAAAAGATCAGATAGTTGATATGTTAACCAAAAGCTTGGATGGACCAAAGTTACAGAGATTCAAAGACATGGCAGGTATAAAGAAGATAGAGAAAACCTCAATTGATGATTGAGGGGGAGCTATTGGTGCAAGTCAACCATCAACTAATGTTTTAGGTAAAGACTTGAAGTCAAAGAATGAAGAAAAAAATTGGCTTTTGAAGCTCGGAGATAGTACATGTTTAGAAGAAGAAGACTTGTATACATATGTACATTACTTTGTAGTTAGCTCACATATATCTTTTGTATAGTCATAAGCTTGTACATATATGCCTATATATACAAGTAAAAAGTCGGGGAAAATATGAGAGATGAGAAAGCATGAGATGAAATGAATTAGAAGTTAGAATGGTCATTTCGACACATGAGAAAGTGAGGAATATCTCTCTCATCATTCAGATGTAAGTCTTTCCAGAAATGAAGAAATGTTGCACCCGATATTTCTGAGTGTTCTGTTGATATATTTAGGTAGTGATGTATGTGAACATACTAGGACCGTCGGGGCACTTTTTTCCCTCTTTAGGAGGTTTTTTCCCCCCGGCTTGTATATACGCCTATTGCCCTCATGGGCTACTTATCTTTGTACATTCTCTAGTAATACATTCAGTATTGTGTGTTGTGCTCCAAGCTTCTTCTTCTTCCTTGTGCTGTTCGCATGCTTCCACAGACGTCTAACTCCAACAATTGGTATCGGAGCAGGTCATCGCTTCATCTAGGGCGCCGTAGACAATCCTCCAGTTGCAGTCTCAGAATTGCACGAATTTTGGTGAGCATACTCAACATGTTTCGGCCTCCGAACGCACTATCGCAGCGCTTGTGTAGGCTATTTCGTCTTTTTGTGCCAAAGGTATATACCAGTTTCTGTTCGCCAGTATAAGCGTCTCAAAGTCTGCTACAGGTCTAGTGGAATTCGTCTGGGCAGTTCTGTTCAACTTTTTGAGATACAGTCAATTTTCTGCATCAAGGTATTTTAGTCACCGGCCATGGCTGAAAGCAGTGATGTATTCCGTATGTTGGATGTTGAGGATAAGTTGGATGGTACCAACTACCCGTTATGGGCTTATATGATGTGACATGTGTTGGTTGCAAAAGGACTATGGAACATTGTGCAGGGTGTCAAAAAACATCCTATTACACCTGCAACTCTTACAACTGTAGGTACTGAAGCTGATGTAGAAGGTGTCGAAGATGGTGATATTCTGCATATTCCTGTTCGTGCTATGGTTTTTGTTGCACCTACTGTAGCGCAGATTTGTTGGGATGACAAAGATGCCCAGGCACATGCATTGATAGCTTTGTCTATCAAACATGCCATTATTCCTCACATTCGCTCTTGCATAACAGCTAACGATGCTTGCGATACACTTACCACATTATACCAAGCTAGGAATGAGGCTCGTGTTGCTTACCTCCGAAAACAGTTGGAGAGTGAGCACATTAATGAAGTTGATTCTATGGATAGTTTCCTAATGAAGATCAAAGACTTGAAGGAACAGTTGATTTCTGCTAATGAGGTTATACCAGATAGCTCACTTGTGAAGACCATTCTGAATGGTCTTCCTGATTCATATCAAAGTTTTGCTTCTACTCTTCTGTTGATGATGAAAGGCAATCCAAATGCCTTATCATTTGAGGAGTTAGTCTCTGTTCTGTTGCAGGAAGATCAGTCCAGGCAGAACAGGTCCATTATGCGAGTTGCAGATCAAGCTTTCCTGGCTAGTCAGAAGGGCAAAGGAAAATGGAGCTCTTCAACTAGTAAGCAGAAATCTGCCAATTCTGCATATTCGAAGAAGGAAGATAAAGATGAGAAGAAATCAGAAAAGCAGAAATTGTTTTGTAAGTACTATAAAGGGAATGATCATATCATAAAGAACTGTCCAAAACTGGTTGCTAAAGAGGCAAAGAAGAAAGAGGCTAGAATGGTTGTTGCAGAGGCCTCTACACCAAAAATAGAGTCTGCTAATCTTGTGCAGGAAGAAGAGTGGGCATTTACTACTGTCTGCAATTTTGACCCATCTTCTCAGGAGCAGTGCATGTCTGCAGTAGACTCAGATGTTTGGTATTTTGACAGTGGGGCGACCAAACATATTACCTCACAGCACAGTTTCTTCTCTTCACTCGAGCCTGCCCCTACAGGGAATACTATTACATGTGCCAACAACTCCTCTTATCCTGTTATGGGAGTTGGTAAGATAATTTTGACTACTGCTGATGGTAATTCTTTCACTTTGCTAGATGCTTTGTTTGTGCCAGGGATCAAGAAGAACCTGTTATCAGTTTCTGCATTAGCCAAGATTGGCTTGGTTGTGAAATTTGTTGATGATAGGTGTACAGTTCATGATCTGTCAAATGGCGATGCTTTTGGCATTTTATGTCGTGGGCTGTATAAGCTCATAGACTATGAAAAATCTATAAATGATTTGGCATGTGCTGTAAATTATTCTCAAGCTATGTCAGATGCAAAGCTTTGGCATGCAGGCTTTGGTCATCTGAATTTTGCTAGTTTTCTATGCCTGCAGAAATCTGAAATGGTGTCCTCTTTACCCAAACTTGAGGCACCTGGAAACCATGTTTGTGAAGGCTGTATTTTGGGCAAAATGCAGCGTTCGTCCTTTCCAAAAGATGGTTCAATTCAGGCTACTAAGAAATTGCAGCTTGTACATAGTGATGTTTGTGGTCCTATGCAGACACCTTCTTTTGAGAATTATCTTTACTTCGTGACTTTCATCGATGGTTTTTCCAGGCATGCATGGGTATATCCATTGAAGGCAAAGTCCAAAGTGTTCATGTGCTTCAAACAATTTTTGGTTTTCGCTGAAAATCTATCAGCATGTAAAATGGGCACCCTCCATTCTGATCGAGGGGGGGAATATATGTCTTCTAATTTTAATGCATTTCTGGTTGAACGTGGGATAAAACACTAGTGTATAGTGCCGTATTCACCTCAACAGAATGGAGTTGCTGAACGAAAGAACAGGTCACTCATGGAGATGGCGAGGTGCATGGTCAAGAGGCAGGATTTACCACATAGTTTCTGGCTTCAAGCTGTCATGTGTGCAGCATATGTACTGAACAGGTATCCCACTAAAGCGCTGCAATCTATCACTCCATTGAGGCTTGGCAAGACCGCAAGCCATCTATTGCTCATCTGCGTGTTTTTGGTTGTTTGGCATATGCATGACTACCTGAACAACATCGCAGAAAATTGGATGATAAAGTAGTAAAATGTATTTTTGTTGGGTACAGTTCTGAAAGTAAAGGCTATCGTCTGTATCATCCACAGACTAAACACAATCTGGTTAGTCGTGATGTTGTTTTTGTGGAAAATGCTATTCAGCCATTGCTTTCATGTACTAAGGAGACATCTGTTAGCTCCAAAGACATGTATGATACTTTGCTGCCTCTTTTTATAGGTGGACAGTCTAGTGCTGGTCCTAATGAGGCAACTTCTCAACCTTTGCAAGTTTCATGTGATGATGCAGATAATTCCATTTCTGATGGAGATGTACATGATGCACTTATTGATGAGAGAGCTGATATTGAGCAGGCAAGAACTATGCCAAAATGGTTGGTGCAGACCTTGTGATAGCAAATTAGATGCACCTCTATCATATTGTACTCGTTCAAGCTCTCATAGTGCCTCTTTTGCATCAGATTGCTATGCTATGGCTGCATCTACTCTCTGTGATGAGAATGAGCATGTTTTGTTTGATGAAGCGCAAAATTCAGAAAATTGGATGGCTGCTATGCAATCTGAATATGATGCTATAATGAAGAATGGTACTTGGTCTTTATGTGACTTGCCTCCTAGCAATAAGGCCATTGGCACTAAGTGGGTATACAAGCTGAAGCGTAAACCGGATGGTACATTTGATAGGTATAAGGCTAGGTGCAAAGGGTTATGCACATGAAAGAGGCATTGATTTTGATGAGACCTTTGCACCTACATGCCGTATGACTACTGTTCGGAGCATCTGTGCACTTGCAGCTCATCATGGTTGGAATGTACATCAGTTGGACATTAAAATAGCATTTTTGAATGGTGACTTGCATGAACAAGTGTATGTTTTTCAGCCCCTTGGCTTTGTGCAAAAAAGGCATGAAAACCACGTGTGCAGGTTAAAGAAGGCATTATATGGTTTAAAGCAAGCACTACATGCTTGGTATGAGAAGATACATGCCTATCTGATTGCACATGGTTTTGAGAACAGTCCAACTAAAAGCACCTTATATGTTAAGCGTGCTAATGATGTGCTTTTGATCATTGTTGTCTATGTTGATGACATGCTGCTCACTGGTCCTATTGAGAAGCATATTGCTGATTTTTAAGGCTGATTTGCATGCCTCATTTGAGATGTCTGATTTGGGGCATTTGCATGACTATTTGGGGAATTCAGTTTATACAAGTTGATGGTGGAATGGCTTTGTGTCAAACGAAATATATTGACACATTATTGCAATGTTTTGGCCTTGAAGATTGTAAGCCTATTGCCACTCCTATGGAGACAGGTTTACAATTGAGTCTTCATGATGGTGCAGATGCATTTGATGCTGTTCTTTATCAATAGGTTGTTGGATGCTTGATTTACTTATGCATTACTCAGCGAGATATTCAATTTGTTGTCTCACAGATGAGCAGGTTTATGCATTGCCCAGGAGTCAAGCATTGGCAGGAAGTTAAGCGCATCTTTTGCTATTTGAATGGTACTCAGCTACTTGGGTTGTTTAATCCCAAGGGGGGATCACTACGGCTAGATTTGCATGCTTTTTCTAACTCTGATTGGGATGGTTGCTATGACACTCGTGTGTCCACTAGTGGCTTTTGCTTCATGCTTGGTAGCTCATGTATATCTTGGTTGAGCAAGAAGCAGCCTACTGTGGCCACTTCCAGTTGTGAGGCTGAGTATAGGGCAGCTTTCACAGCGATTGTTGAGTGTGTGTGGCTCAGATGCCTTATGGCTGATTTGGGTGTTGGTCAGCCTTCTGCCACCACCATCTTCACTGACAGTCAAAGCGCATTGGCAGTTGCGAGGAACCCTGTGTTCCATGCTTGCACTAAGGACAATTGAGGTGCATTATCACTATGTCAGGGAGAGGTTCTCTGCTGGGGAGATCAGCTTGGCATATGTGCCCATGCAGGAGAACATTGTAGACCTTTTCACGAAGGCTCTGCCTAGGGAGAAGTTTGAAGCTTTCTGCAAAGCTGTGGGTTTACTTCCTTTTGTGGAGTGATTTCCACATAGCTTGGCACTTCCTTATACATAAGTGCCAGCTCCTTGTTCACTGCATCACTCCCAGGGGGGATTTGTTGATATATTTAGATAGTGGGACCGCTGGGGCACTTTTTTCCCTCTTTAGGAGGTTTCTTTCCAGGGCTTGTATATACGCCTATTGCCCTAATGGGCTACTTATCTTTGTACATTCTCTAGTAATACATTCAGTATTGTGTGTTTGTGCTCCAAGCTTCTTCTTCTTCCTTGTGTTGTTCGCATGCTTCCGCAGACGTCTAACTCCAACATGTTCTCCTTCATTGCTTGATCATTTCAAGAATCCTTTTGTAGATGTCTAATTCCATAGTTAATGAGTCTATGGTTAAAGTTTGAGAGCCTAATTGTAAATAGGCTGAGAGAATTGTCAGTAGGAACATTTATATGTGAAGAACTATTGAGTGTCTTTTGAAACAGGCGCAAAATTCAATGTTAATGTTTTGGTTAGTTCTCCTTCGACATAGTAAAGTTTTGAGCAAATAAGCACTCATTCTTTAAGCTGGAAGGCAAGCTACCTATGTCCAAAAGCATTTGAATAAATGGTTTGTAGTTTGAGAGAACCATGCTTAAGAAGTTACAGGTGTCAAAGTTGACTGTACAAAAGTTTAGTTTAGACATAGGTGAATTGTGAAGATCATTTCTCAAGATTTACTGAATCTTTTGGAATGATTTAACTTGGAGAAGGTGCGGAAACATTAGATGACACCTTGTGCAAAGCTTTATAAAAAAATTTACACATTTGACCAATCAATGAGTGAATTATGTGCAGCAGGCTTTCTGAGTACTAACTCTCTTTACATTTTGTTCAAGATTTTGATAACTGAGTATTGATCCTCCAAATTGGTAAATGTTTTGAGTTTTTATGGATATATAGGTGCTCTAACATCAAGGATAACTTCTTCTTTTGGAGATTAACACTCTCCATCATGAACAGAATCCAACTCACTCTTCATGGCATGCTCCCACTTGACATGATATGTTGTCTGCCTTACGTCTTTGTAGCAATAAGGCTTGCGAGCATCTGTTAGCATAACAAAATCCAAACCTAGAACATATCTATCAGGTGGATGTGAGACACATGTAGAGCGTCTCAATGGTTGCTAAACAAGAATATTTGCAGACTGACCTGTTGATATATTTAGGTAGTGATGTGTGTGAACACACTAGGACCACCGAGGCACTTTTTTCCCTCTTTAGGAGGTTTTTTTCCCCCGGCTAGTATATACGCCTATTGCCCTAATGGGCTACTTATCTTTGTACATTCTCTAGTAATACATTCACTATTGTGTGTTTGTGCTCCAAGCTTCTTCTTCTTCCTTGTGTTGTTCACGTGCTTTCGCAGACATCTATCTCCAACAATTGGTATCAGAGCAGGTCGTCGCTTCATCTAGGGCACCGTCGACACTCCTCCGTTTGCAATCTCAGAATCGCACGAATTTTGGTGAGCATACTCAGCGTGTTTCGGCCATGATCTGAGCTCGTTTCGGCCTCCGAACGCACTATTGGAGTGCTTGTGCAGGCTATTTCGTCTTTTTGTGCCAAAGGTATATACCAATTTCTGTTCGCCAGTTTAAGCGTCTCGAAGTCTGCTACAGGTCTAGCAGAACTTGTCTGGGCAGTTTTGTTCAACTTTTTGAGATACAGTCAATTTTCTGCATCAAGGTATTTTAGTCACCGACCATGGCTGAAAGCAGTGATGTATTCCGTATGTTGGCTGTTGAGGATAAGCTGGATGGTACCAACTACCCATTATGGGCTTATATGATGCGACATGTTTTGGTTGCAAAAGGATTGTTTGTGCATGGTGTTGAAAGATGTCCTGTTACACCTGTAACGACAGGTACTGCAAATACAGGTGCTGGGGCTGATGAAGATGGTGTCGAATATGATATTCCGTAGATTCCTGTTCGTGCTGTTGTTTCTCTTGCACCTACTGCAGAGCAAATTCGTTGGGATGGTAGAGATGCCCAGGCACATTCATTGATAGCTTTGTCTATCAAACGTGCCATTATTCCTCATATTCGCTCTTGCAGAACACCTAGGGATGCTTGGGGTACACTAACCACATTGTACCAAGCTAGGAATGAGGCTCGTGTTGCTTACCTCTGAAAACAGTTGGAGAGTGAGCACATGAATGAAGGTGATTTCTATGGACAGTTTCCTAATGAAGATCAAAGATTTGAAGGAACAGTTGATTTCTACTGATGAGGTTATACCAGATAGCTCACTTGTGCAGACCGTTCTGAATGGTCTTCCTGATTCATATCAGAGTTTTGCTTCTACTCTTCGGTTGATGATGAAAGGCAATCCGAATGCCTTATCATTTGAGGAGTTAGTCTCTGTTCTGTTGCAGGAAGATCAGTCCAGGCAGAAAAGGTCCATTATGCGTGTTGCAGATCAAGCTTTCCTGGCTAGTCAGAAGGGCAAAGGAAAATGGAGCTCTTCTACTAGTAAGCAGAAATCTGCAAATGCTGCACATTCGAAGAACCAGGATAAAGATGAGAAGAAATCAGAAAAGCAGAAATTGTTTTGCAAGTACTGTAAAGGGAATGATCATATCATAAAGAACTGTCCAAAACTGGCTGCAAAAGAGGCAAAGAAAAAGGAGGTTGGAATGGTTGTTGCAGAAGCCTCCACACCAAAAACAGAGTCTGTTAATCTTGTGCAGGAAGAAGAATGGGCGTTTACTACTGCTTGCAGTTTTGACCCATCTTCTCATTAGCAGTGCATGTCTGTAGTGGACTCAGATGTTTGGTACTTTGATAGTGGGGCGACCAAACATATTACATCACAGCTCAGTTTCTTCTCTTCACTCAAGCCTGCCCCTACAGGGAATACTGTCACATGCGCCAACAACTCCTCTTATCCTGTTATGGGAGTTGGTAAGATCATTCTGACTACTGCTGATGGTAGTTCTTCACCTTGTCAGATGCTTTATTTGTGCCAGGGATCAAGAAGAATCTGTTATCAGTTTCTGCATTAGCCAAGATTGGCTTGGTTGTGAAATTTGTTGATGACAGATGTATAGTTCATGATCTGTCAAATGGCGATGTTATTATTGCTTCTGGCATTTTATGTCGTGGGTTGTATAAGCTCATAGACTATGAAAGATTTGTGAATGATTCGGCAGGTGCAGTTCATGATTCTCAGGCTATCTCAGATGCAAAGCTTTGGCATGCACGATTTGGTCATCTCAATTTTGCTAAATTGTTATGCCTGCAGAAATCTGATATGGTGTCTTCTTTGCCCAAGCTTGAGGCGCCTGGAAAACATGTATGTGAAGGCTGTATTTTGGGCAAAATGGAGCGTTCCTCCTTTCCAAAAGATGGTTCAGTTCGGGCTACACAGAAATTGCAGCTTGTACATAGTGATGTCTGTGGTCTTATGCAGACACCTTCTTTTGGAAACTATCTTTACTTCGTGACTTTCATTGATGATTTTTCTAGGCATGCATGGGTATATCCATTGAAGGCAAAGTCCGAAGTGTTTTTGTGCTTCAAACAGTTTTTGGTTTTGGCTGAAAATCTGTCAGCATGTAAAATGGGCACCCTTCGTTCTGATCGAGGGGGGGAATATATGTCTTCTGTTTTTAATGCATTTCTGGCTGAACGTGGGATAAAACACCAGTGTACAGTGTCGTATACACCTCAACAGAATGGAGTTGCTGAACGGAAGAACAGGTCACTCATGGAGATGGCGAGGTGTATGGTCAAGAGTCAGGCTTTACCACATAGTTTCTGGCTTGAGGCTGTCATGTGTGCAGCATATGTACTTAACAGGTGTCCCACTAAAGCGCTATAGTCTATCACTCCATATGAGGCTTGGCATGATCGCAAGCCATCTGTTGCTCATCTGCGGGTTTTTGGTTGTTTGGCATATGCACTAGTGCCTGGACAATATCGTAGAAAATTGCATGATAAGGCAGTAAAATGTATTTTTGTTGGGTACAGTTCTGAAAGTAAAGGCTATCGTCTGTATCATCCACAGACTAAACACATTCTGGTTAGCCGTGATGTTGTCTTTGTGGAAGATGCTATTCAGCCATTGCTTTCATGTACTAAGGAGACATCTGTTAGCTCTAAAGACATGTATGATACTTTGATGCCTCTTTTTACAGGTGGACAGTCTAGTGCTGGTCCTAATGAGGCAACTTCTCATCCTTTGCAGGTTTTATATGATGATGCAAATCATTCCATTTCTGATGCAGATTTACATGATGCACTTGTTGATGAGAGAGCTGATATTGAGTAGGGAAAAAGTATGCCAAAATGGATGGTGCAGACTTTGCGTGACAGCAAATTAGATGCACCTTTGTCATATCGTACTCGTTCAGGCTCTCATAGTGCCTCCTTTGCATCAGATTAATATGCTATGGCTGTGTCTAGCCTCTGTGATGAGAATGAGCCTGTTTCTTTTGATGAAGCACAAAATTCAGAAAATTGGATGGCTGCTATGCAATCTGAATATGATGCTATAATGAAGAATGGTACATGGTCTTTATGTGACTTGCCTCCTGGCAAGAAGGCCATTGGCACTAAGTGGGTATACAAGCTGAAGCGTAAACCTGATGGTACAATTGACAGGTATAAGGCTAGGCTTGTTGCAAAGGGTTATGTGCAGGAAAGAGGCATCGATTTTGATGAGACCTTTGCACCTACATGCCGTATGACTACTGTTCGGAGCATTTGTGCACTTGCAGCCCATCATGGTTGGAATGTACATCAGTTGGACATTAAAACAACATTTCTAAATGGTGACTTGCATGAAGAAGTGTATGTTTTTCAGCCCCGTGCCTTTGTGCAGAAAGGGCATGAAAACCAGGTGTGCAGGTTAAAGAAGGCATTATATGGTTTAAAGCAAGCACCATGTGCTTGGTATGAGAAGATACATGCCTATCTAGTTGCAGATGGTTTTTGTGAACAGTCCAACTGAAAGCACCTTATATGTTAAGTGTGCTAATGATGTGCTTCTGATCATTGTTGTCTATGTTGATGACATGCTGCTCACTGGTCCTATTGAGAAGCATATTGCTGATTTCAAGGCTGATTTGCATGCCTCATTTGAGATGTCTGATTTGGGGCATTTGCATCACTATTTGGGCATTCAGTTTATGCAAGTTGATGGTGGAATGGCTTTGTGTCAAACGAAATATATTGACACATTATTGCAGCATTTTGGCCTTGAAGACTGTAAGCCTATTGCCACTCCTATGGAGACAGGTTTACGATTGAGTCTTCATGATGTTGGAGATGCATTTGATGTTGTTCTCTATCAGCAGGCTGTTGGATGCTTGATTTACTTATGCATTACTCGGCCAGATATTCAGTTTGCTGTCTCACAGATGAGCAGGTTTATGCATTGCCCAGGAGTCATGCATTGGAAGGCGGTTAAGCGCATCTTTCGCTACTTGAGTGGTACTCAGCTACTTGGGTTGTTTTATCCCAAGGGGGGATCACTACCGCCAGATTTGCATGCTTTTTCTGATTGAGATTGGGTTGGTTGCTATGACACGTGTGTCCACTAGTGGTTTTTGCTTCATGCTTGGTAGCTCATGTATATCTTGGTTGAGCAAGAAGCAGCCTACTGTGGCCACTTCCAGTTGTGAGGCTGAGTATAGGGCAGCTTTCATAGCAACTGTTGAGTGTGTGTGACTCAGACACCTTATGGCTGATTTGGGTGTTGGCCAATCTTCTGCCACCACCATCTTCACTGACAGTCAGAGTGCATTGGAAGTTGCGAGGAACCCTGTGTTCCATGCTCGCACTAAGCACATTGAGGTGCATTATGACTATGTCAGGGAGAGATTCTCTGCTGGGGAGATCAACTTGGCATATGTGCCCACGCAGGAGAACATTGCAGACCTTTTCATGAAGGCTCTGCCTAGGGAGAAGTTTGAAGCTTTCCGCAAAGCTTTGGGCTTACTTCCTTTTGTGGAGTGATGTCCACATAGCTTGGCAGTTCCTTATACATGAGTGCCAGCTCCTCGTTCACCGCATCACTCCCAGGGCGGATTTGTTGATATATTTAGGTAGTGATGTGTGTGAACACACTAGGACCGCCGGGGCACTTTTTTCCCTCTTTAGGAGGTTTTTTTCCCCCGGCTAGTATATACGCCTATTGCCCTAATGGGCTACTTATCTTTGTACATTCTCTAGTAATACATTCACTATTGTGTGTTTGTGCTCCAAGCTTCTTCTTCTTCCTTGTGTTGTTCGCGTGCTTCCGCAGACATCTATCTCCAACATGACATGCTCAGACATTCTCTTGAACATCCTTATGTGCAACATTTTTATCCATGCGAACTAGAGGACTAGTATCCTCAAACACCACTCTTCTCACTTCAACCTCTTTAGTGGGTTGTTTATGCATTTTAGACTCATCGAAAATGACATCACTACTTCTGAATAGTGATCGTGTTTCAGGATCCCATAAGAGATATCCAAATTGTCCTTCTCAACCATATCGAAGAAAAATGAATTTCTTTGACTTATGGTCCAACTTTTGTCTAAGATTCTTGGGTATATGAACATATGCTCCACACCCAAAAACTCGAAGATGATCATAGTATGGTGGCTTCCCTATCCATAACTGTTGTGCCACTTTTAGACCTTTGGCAATACTAGGTGAGAGGTTAATCACATGATTAACTATAGTCAATACTGCTTCTGCCCAAAAGCATTATGAAAGGTTTGCATGATGCAACATAGAAACTACTCTATCTTGAATAGTTCTATTCATCCTTTCAGCTACATCATTTTGAACTGGGTATAAGGAATTGTAAACTCTCAATGAATTCCTCTAGATTGATAGAAAAGGTTGAATTCATGTGAGGTATACACACCCCCATTATCTAAATGTAAAGCCTTAAGCTAAGTTCGTTTTTCACTCTCAACTAAAGCAAGTCATTTTCTGAAATTAGGGAATACCTCGTCCTTTGCTTTGATAGGATATACCCAGACTTTTCTAGTAGCATCATCTATGAAAGTGAAAAAATAAAGAGACTCCCCTAATGACCTTGTGGGCATAGGACCACACACATCTGTATGAACGAGATATAGAGGCTGAATTGAAGAGTCAATGTGCTTTTTGTGCACATTCCTAGTTTGCTTTCCATATTGACAATGATGAAAAAATGAAAAAATCAGAGAAAGATAACACAGATAAGTAGCGAGAACAAGAAATATTTTCCATTCAAGTATGTGATATATGGCCCAAACGGCCATGCCAAATACAAGCCATGGGCTGTTCAATAACAGCTAACAAGTGTTCTTTCTGTGATACAAATAAAGGATAAAATGAGCCAACTTTGCTTCCTTTTGCAATACTAACCATATTTCCCTTTGATATGCAAAAGGATTGAGCATAGAAGACCACCTTGTAACCAAGGTAATCAAATTGACCAACTGACATCAAACTGCATTATAATTGAGGTACATGGTGTACATTATGCATAGTAAAACCATCAATAAATTGCACAACCACATCTCCAATCCCCACAACATCACACTCGTAAGAGTCACCAAGTCTCATGGTACAAAGAGACTTTGCTACATAATTAGAGAGCCATTCTCTATGTGGTGTCACATGGAAAGAAGCACCAAAATCTAGCAGCCATGTGTGGTAAAGAGAATCAGCCATAAGAGCCACATTTGACATAGTACTATCAAGTGTTGACACATCAACATCATCAGAAATAGCATTAATTTCTTCAATCTTTACTATCGAAGTAGATGGTGCAGGTAGTTGTTTAACATGTCCATCAACATTTTTTCCTTTACCTTTAGCATTCTTTTATGCATAAAAATCTTTCTTCATGTGTCCTTTCTTATGACAATAATGGCATTCAATATCTCTCTTCCTTGGTTTACTTCTACTCTTATTCCGTTCAGAACTTTTTTCTTTGTTCTTGCTCTTGCCATAGTGTTAATTCTTTCCTTGGTAAGAATCACAAACATTATATGCAACTCCACTCTAAGTACCAACCATAGATTTTCTACGAATCTCCTCACTCAAGAGTGCTCCACATATTTCATCATAGACGAGTTTACCACAAGGTGCACTATTGCTAATAGCTATGCAAAATGTATGCCATGATGATGGAAAGGTGCATAACAACAAGATTGCTTTCATTTCATTATCCATCTCCATTTTATGAGGTTGTAACTAGGAGAATATAATATCAAACTCATTTACATGAGCAAGAACATTATCTGTGTCCTTCATGAGAAGGTCATATAACTTTCTCATTAGGTACACTTTATTTGATGCTATCTCTTTTTCATCAGTATTGCATAATTTCTTCCAAAGCTCCCCATCACTTTCACAATCTAATACTATGAAGTAAACATTATCTGCCAGGTGCAATCGAATGGTATACCTAGCCATTTCATCTAACTCATCCCAGTCATCTTTATCCATGGCAACAGGCTCCTTTGAGATTCCATTTACTGGCTTCCATTGCCGCCTCTGAAACAACACATCTTTAGTCTGATTCTTCCATAGAGCAAAGTTTGTGCCATCAAATTTTGGGATCTCAAAATGGTCTTTACCCTACTAGTTATAGCTCCTCCTGGGAACACTAGCACTAGAACCTGATCCACCAGACATGCATGAGGCCTCTAATGCCATGATGGTAGAAAACTGAACAGAATGATAATGGATCTCGAAGAGTCCGAACCCCATTAGGGCTCAAAGAAGGATGACCAAGTGTCATATTCTAGGAGAGAATTCAGTAGACCTCCTAGAAAAATGAGTTAATGAATAGTAATGGCCAACCAAAAGGAGTATGTGAGAATAAATGTGATCACACCAATAAGTGTATCAAGAAGTAAATCAACCACTATATAGTTGACAAAATTGAAATTCTGGAAAAAAGTTTCCAAGGTATCCTCTGTATGACCAATGTCAAAACCTCATAAAACTATGAGTAATGAAATGTTTACTTGCATAGTGAATCACTAACCCCACTGCATATAATCAGTTACCCAAAAGAAGCCAATTAGGCTTATTGAGCACCTATGAACAACTATCATACGTCTCCTATGGTGAGGGTGGGTAAGTCTTCCACCTGCATCACGGAAGAGACCTCGACATCTGGGTGTCTCCCAATTAAGAAAAACTCACCAAGGCCCTCTTTATCAAATGTAAAAGGCTTTATGAAAAAACGTAATTGTTATATCTATGACCACAAGGACGTACATAAGTGGTATCCACAGAAGCATTCATATTGTGTATGTGCTCAATATATGCAGTAAAATGGTAGTGAAAGGTTGAATTCACTGATCAAACACTAGCCAACAACACCTGCAAGTGTCTGTCAACTATGTTCTTTAGGCTCAAAAACCTGCATAGACTTGCAGTGGCTTCTCCCACCACAACTAAAACCTTTCAAGAAACCTGTAGATTAACTAGTGTGGCTGAAAACAGAGCCCCAAAAGGTGAACATTAATTATTGAAGAAATACAAAGAACAACCTTCTTGATGTTCTTGGACCTCTGTGAAGAGAACTATCCACGAAAGTACTCCAAAATGGCTACAAAAAACACCCCAAAAATGTTTTTAAAATAGGCATTGAAAGCAAAGAATGAAGCTTTGAGGACCCAAAACTTGTTGAAGATAATGTCAACCTTAGTCTTTCCCCTTCTTCAAGCACCATGAGAGTGTATTTTAGTAACAAGAGATTGCCACAGTTAAGCGAGATCTAGGGGGAAGAGTACTAGGATGGGTGACCTCTCGAGAAGTACCAAGAAGCCCTATCTTCCTTGATCATTGAGGTCCTCCCTTGCACGTGCGTGGAACTAATGGTTCCAACGGTGACTTCGGTGACTCGGATGACAAGGTATGCCAAGGTCTATGTCTTGGTCACCATCTTAGTCATAAGCCTTGGAGAAAGCCTTAGGTGGATGCTCTCTTCGCACACACATAAGGAACAAAGCTTTTGCGTAAAAAATGCTCTGATACCAGTAAAGTATTTCGATGACGATGCACCACAGTGCACTCTCCTTTTCGAGAGCTCCACAATGATATCCTCGGACTAGAAAATCAAGGTCCAAGTGCCGCACATGATACTCCACATAGAGGTTCTAGAATACACAGAAAAACACATGAGTACACAGGGAGCACGAACACAGACTTCTTAGATGTTACAAATGCGATCGAACTTACAGTATATTGCTGACCAGGCCACTATATATTTTATTAAAGAAAATATACAAAAGTGTCTAGTGGCCATTTGGCCTTTCACATGGACACTATTGGTAACATGCAAAATCCAAAGTATTTATGTGCTTGAAACAATTTCTAGTTTTGGTTGAAAATCTATCAGGATGTAAAGTAGTCACCCTCCATTCTGATCAAGGGAAGAATACATGTCTTCTTATTTAGATGCATTTATGATTTAGCATGGGACAAAACATCAGTGTAAAGTGTCATACATACCTCAAGAAAATGGAGTTGTTGACAGAAAGAACATGTCTCACATGAAGATGGTGAGTTATATGATCAAAAGTCAGGCTTTACCACATAGCTTCTAGTTTGACATTGTTATGTGTACAACATATATACTTAACAAGTGTCCCACCAAAGCAATGCAATTGATCACTCCATATGAGGCTTGACATGTTGCAAAAGCCATCTCTTGCTCACTTGTATGTCTTTGGTTGTATGGCATATGCTTTAGTGCTTGAACTACAATGCATGAAATTGGATGATAAATTAGTGAAATGTATTTTTGTTGGGTATAATTGTGAAAGAAAATGCTATCATTTGTATCATCTACAAACTAAATGCATTTTGGTTATCGATGATGTTGTTTTTATGGAAGATGCAATTAAGCCATTACTTTCACGTACTAAGGAGACATCAGTTAGCTCCAAAGATGTGTATGACACTTTGCTACCTCCCTTTACAGGTGGATAGTCAATAATTGGTCCAAATAAGGCGATTTCTCAGCCTTTACAGGTTCTAAATGATAACGTGTATCATTTTATTCCTGATGTGGATTTACATGATGCACTTGTTGATGAAAAAGCCCACATCAAAGAGGGTAAAAATATGGCTTAACGATTGGTGCTAAGGTCAAAAGGTAGCAAATTGGATGCACCTTTGTCATATTGCTCTCATAGTGCATCCTTTGCATTAGATTGCTATGCAATGGTTGCCTCTAGTCTTTGTGATAAGAATGAGCCTATTTCTCTTTATGAAGCACAAAATTTAGAAAATTGGATGGCTGATATGCAATCAAAATATGATGCTACTATGGACAATGTTACTTGGTATTTATGTGATTTGCCTCTAGGCAAAAAGGCCATTGGCATTAAATGGGTATACAAGCTGAAACATAAGCCTGATGAAACATTTGATAGGTATAAATCTAGGCTTGTTGCTGAAGGTTATGCTCAAGAAAGAGGCATTGATTTTTATGAGACCTTTACTACCACATGCCAAATGAATGGTGACTTAAATGAATAAGTACATGTATTTCAACTTCATGGTTTTGTGTAGAAAGGGCATGAAAACAAAGTGTGTAGTATAAACAAGGCATTATATGGTTTGAAGCAAGCACCATGTGCTTGGTATGAAGATATACATGCCTACGTGATCACACGTGGTTTTGAGAACAATCCAAGTGAAAGCACCTTATATGTTAAGTGTGAAGATGATGTGCTTTTGATCATTGTTGTATATGTTGATGATTGATGACATGTTGCTCATTGGTCCTAATGAGATGCATATTGTTAAATTTAAGACTGATATGCATGCCTCTTTTGAGATTTCATATTTGGGGCATTTACATCATTATTTGGGCATTCAATTTATGCAAGTTGATGGGGGAATAACTTTGTCACAAAAAAAGTATATTGACACATTATTGTATTGTAGCATTTTGGCCTTGAATATTGCAAACCCCACTCCTATGGAAATAGGATTACGGTTGAGTCTTCATGATGCTAGAGATGCATTTGATGTTGTTCTTTATCAGTAGGCTGTTGGATGCTTGATTTACTTATGCATAACATGGCTTGATATTCAATTTTTTATTTCTCATATGATCAATTTTATGCAGTGTCGAAGTGTCTAGCATTGGCAGGAGATTAAGCGCATCTTTCACTACTTCACTGGTACTCGTTACTTGGATTGTTTTATCCCAAGAAGAGATCATTACAAACAAATTTACATACTTTTTTTGGCTCAAACTCGGTTGGTTGCTATGACACTTGTGTGTCCACTAATGGTTTTTACTTCATGCTCAATAGCTGATGCATATTTTACTTGAGCAAGAAGCAACCTACTGTGGCCACTTCTACTTGTGAGACTGAGTATAGGGTAGCTTTCACAATGTCTATTGAGTGCATGTGGCTCAGGAACCTTTTGGTTATTTTGGGTGTTGGTTGGTCTTCATCCACCACCACCTTCACTGATCGTGAGAGTGCATTGGCAATTGCAAGGAACCTTGTGTTTCATGCTCAACCAAAGCACATTGAGGTGCACTATCATTATGTCAGGGAGAGGTTCTCTGCTGGAGAGATCAGTTTGGCTTATGCGGGATTACTTCCTTTTGTGGATTGATATCTTTCCACATAGCTTAGGAATTCCTTATACATGTGTGCCAGGTCCTTGTTTGCCGCATCACTCCCAAGGGGGATTTGTTGATATATTTTGGTAGTGATGTGTCTGAACAGACTTACGACTATTGGAGCACGTTTTCCCCTCTTTAGGAGTCCCCCCCCCTTGTATATATGCCTAGAATGCTAATAGGTCACTAGGTTTTATACATTCACTTGGTAATACATTTAGTATTGTGTTGTGCTTCATGACTTATTTCAATGGTGATGCACCATAGTGTGCTCTCCTTCTCGAGAGCTCCACGAAAATATCCTTCAAGTAGAAAATCAAGCTCCAAGCGCTGCACACGGTACTCTGCATAGAGGTTGACCATGCAACTGTATGTTTTATTAAAGAACATATACAAAAGTGTCCAACAACCATTTGGCCTTTCACATGGACACTACCGGTAATAATCTCCCACTAAAGGCCAATATGGCTAAAGTGACTACAGGAGAAAAATGAAGAATAATAAAGAATGCTACAAGCAAGACGAGAAAGCCACAATGCTTCTTTACATGCCTTAATTGCTACAATATACTCTGTTTCTGTGGTGGAAACAACTCTAGATTCTTGAAGATGAGATCCCCAAGAGATAGCACCAATGAAAAAATTTACCTTGATTTAGATTTACGATTGTCTACACAACTAGCATAGTCAAAATCTGTGTAACAAATAATGGATGTTTTCCCTCTACGTAAGCATAGACACTTGTCCTTAGTGCCACTCAAGTATCTCAAAATCATCTTGAACGCTTCCCAAAGCTACTTGCCAAGATTAGATATATATCTGCTAACAACTCCCACCACAAATACAATGTTTGGTCTCGTAGCTACCATAACATACATGAGATTACCAAGGGTAGATTGATAAGGAATTTTGGTCATGAATTCTTTTTTCTCAGGGCAAGCATCCTTGATCAATCTCACATATGTGGGTAAAGGTGTACTTAATGCCTTTCCACCCTACATATTGAACCTGTGAAGTACTTTGGATATGTACTCACTTTGAGATAAGTATATGCATCTTTTACTCCTATCAAGAGTAATGTACACGCCAAGAATATGTTTGGCATCCCCCAAATCCTTCATATCAAATGTCTAACTCAACTTCTTTTTTAGAATTGATGAGTCATAAGAGGACTTGCTGACATAAAGTATCAAGCATATCAAGCTTGCATCTGAGCATCTCTTTGTGTAGAGACAGTGATCCTCATTGCTTTGAGAATAGCCTTGAGACCATGAAAACATCAAAATTTTGGTACCATTGTCGAGGGGACTATTTAAATCCATATAAGCTCTTCTTTAGCCTACAAACTAGACTGTCTTTACCATGAACTACATAACCCTCAAGTTGTTCCATATAGATCTCATCTATAAGATCTCCATGCAAGAAAGTAGTTTTTACATCCATTTGGACTAGTTCTAAGTCCTCCATTGCAATGAATCCAAGCAACATTCAAAGGGCAGTCATCTTGACCACTGGAGAAAAGATTTCCTCAAAATCAACCCCATGTTGGTGCTTAAAACCCTTTGCAAAAAGTCATGCTTTATACTTTCAAGAAGCACTACCTAATGTGAATTTCAGCTTATATACCCATTTACATGGCAAAGCTTTCTTGCCCTTTGGAAAAAGTAGTAAATCCCAAGTACCATTCTTATGAATAGAATCCAACTCACTCTTCATGACATGCTCCCACTTGACATGATTCTTTGTCTGCATGGCCTCTTTATAGCAAGAAGGCTCGCCAACATCTATTAGCATAACAAAATCCACAAACATATCTATCAGGTGGATGTGAGACACATGCAGAGTGTCTCAATGGTTGTTGAACAGGAACATTTGCAGAGTGATCTGAAATTGGTCATTCTCTTGAACATCCCTATGTGCATCATTTTTATGCATGCTAACTAGAGCACTAGTATCCTCAAACACCACTCTTCTCATTCAACCTCCTTAATGTGTTGTCTATGCATCTTAGACTGGTTGAAAATGACATCATTACTTTTGATCAATGACACGTGTTTCAAGATCCCATAAGCAATATCCAAATTGACCTTCTCAACCATATCCAAAAAAATGCATTTCTTTGACTTATGGTCCAACTTTTGTCTAAGATTCTTGGTATATGAACATATGCTTCACACCCAAAAACTTGAAGATGATCATAATATGGTGGCTTCCTATCCATAAACCTTGTGCCACTTTGAGACCTTTGGCGGTACTAGGTGAAAGGTTAATCATGTGAATTGCAGTCAATATTGCTTCTACCCAAAATCCATGTGAAAGGTTTGCACGATGCAACATAGAAACTACTCTATCTTGAATATTTCTATTCATCCTTTCAGCTACACCATTTTGTATTGGGGTATAAGGAGCTGTAAACTCTCTATGAATTCCTCTAGACTAACAAAAAAGGCTAAATTCATGTGAGGTATACTCACTCCCATTATCTGAATGTAAAGCTTTGAGCAAGCCATTTTTTTAAGCTAGGGAATACCTCATCCTTCGACTTGATAAAATATGCCTAGACTTTTCTAGTAGCATCATCTATGAAAGTGACAAAGTAAAGAGAACCACCTAATGACCTTGTGGGCATAGGACCACACACAATGAAAAATATGAGAAAGATAACACATGTAAGCAGCCATTATAAGAAAGATTTTCCATTCCACTACAAGATATGTGGCCCAAACGGCCATGCCAAATACAAGCCATAGGTTGTTCAATAATAGCTAACAAGTTTTCTTTTTGTGATACAAATAAAGGATAAAGTGAGTCAACTTTGCTTCCTTTTGCAATAACCATATTGCCCTTTGATAGGCGAAAGGACTGAGCATAGAAGACCACCTTATAACTAAGGTCATTAAGTTGACCAATTGGCATCAAACTAGGTGATAACCGAGGTACATGGCATACATTATGCATAGTAAATTTTGAACCATCATGGAAGTGCACAACCACATCTCCAATCCCCACAATGTCATACTGGTAAGAGTCACCAAGTCTCACGTTGCCAAGAGACTTTGCTGCATAATTAGAGAACCATTCTCTATGTGATGTCACATGAAAGAAGCACCAAAATCTAGTAGCCACATGTGGGAAAGAGAATCACCCATAAGAGCCTTAGTCGGTATAGTGCTATCAAGTGTCAACACATCAACATCATCAAAAATAACATTAAACTTCAATCTTCATAGTAAAAGTAGATGGTGCAGGTAGTTGTTTAACATGCCCATCAAGATTTTGTCCTTTAGCTTTAACATTATTTAATGCATAACAATCTTTCTTCATGTGTCCTTTCTTATGACAATAATGGCATTCGATATCCCTCTTCCTTAATTTACTTCTAATCTTATCTCGTTGACCATTCTTTTCCTTATTCTTGCTCCTACCACATTGCTGATTCTTTCATTGGTAAGAGTCATGAACATTATATGCATCTTCACTCTGAGTGCCAACCATAGATTTTCTATGAATCTCCTCACTCAAGAGTGCTCTATTGACCATTTTACCACTAGGTGCACTATTGCTAATATTTGTGCAAAATGTATCCCATGATGATGGCAAGGTGCATAACAACAAAATTGCTTTCATTTCATTATCCATATCCATTTTTTGAGCCTGTAACTGGGAGAATATAGCGTCAAACTCATTTAGATGAGTAGCAACACTATATGTTTTCTTCATGCGAAAGTCATATAACTTTCTCATCAGATACACTTTATTCAATGTCATCTCTTTTTCATATGTATTGCATAACTTCTTCCAAAGCTCCTCTGCACTTTCATAGTCCGATATTGTAAAGTAAACATTATCTGTCAGACGCAATCTAATGGTGGACATGACCATTTCATCTAACTCATCCCAATCATCTTCATCCATGTTAGCAGGCTTCTTTGAGATTCCATTTACTGACTTCCATTGCCTCCTCTGAATCAACACATCTTTAATCTGATTCATCCATAGAGCAAAGTTTGTGCCATCAAATTCTCAGATCTCAAAATGGTCTTTGCCCTACAAGTTATATCTCCTCCTTGAAACACTGACACTAGACCCTAATCCACTAGACGTGCTTGAGTTCTTTGATGCCATGATGGTAGAGAGCTAAATAGAATAATAATGGAGCTTGAAGAGTCCAAACACCACTAAGGCTCAAAGAAGGATGATAAAGTGTTAGATTCTATGAAAAAATTCAATAGTCTTTCTAGAAAAATGAATTAATGAATAGTGATCAATAATCGAAAGGATTATGTGAGAATAAATGTGCTCACACCAATAAGTGTATCAAGGAGTAAATCGACCAATGAATAGTTGACAAAACCAAGAAAGCTGGTGAATCAGTGACTCCATTGCATATAAACAATTACCCGAAAGAAGCCAACTAGGCTTATCGAGCACTTATGAACAACTATCATACATCTCCTATGACGAGGTTGGGTAAGTCTTCCACCCGCATCACCAAAGAGACCCCAACATCTGGGTATTTCCCATTTATGAAAACATCACCACTACCCTCTATATCAAGCATAAGAGGCTTTATGCAAAAATGTAACCGCTATATCAATGACCACATGGACGTACATAAGCGGTATCCACAGAAGCATACATAGTGTGTATGTGCTCAATATATGGAGTAAAACAGAACTGAAAGGCTGAATTCATTGCCCAAACACTAGTCAACAACACCTACAAGTGTCTGTCAACTTTGTTCTTTAGGCTCAAAAACCTGCATAGACTTGCGGTGGTTGCTCCCACCATAACTAAAACCTTTCAAGAAACCTGTAGATTTACTAGTGTGGCTAAAAACACAACCCCAAAAGGTGAACACTCGGTGTCAAAGAAGGATAAAGAACAGTCTTCTTGGTGTTCTTAAACATGTGTAAAAAGAACTATGTATTGAAGTACTTCAAAATGGTTCCAAGAATCATCCCAAAAATGCTTCAAAACAGGCTTTGAAAGCAAAGAATGAAGCTTTGAGGGCCCCAAATAGGCTCAAGGTAATGTTAAACTTAGTCTTTCCCCTTCTTCAAACACCACAAGGCTGTAGCTTAGTCGAAAGAGATTGTCAGTTAAGCGAGCTCTAGGGAGAACAGTAATGGAATGGGTGACATCCGCACAAGTACCAGGAACCTCTATCTTCCTTGATCATTGAGGTCCTCCCTCACACACAGCCAAAGGTGGCTTGGATGACAAGGTATGCCAAAGTCTATGCCTTGGTCTCTGCCTTAGTCGTAAGCCTTAGGGAAAGCCTTGGGAAGGGGGGCGGGTGCTCGCTTTGCTCGCACAAAAGGAATAAAGCTTTTTACATCGAAATGCTCTTATACTATTGAAGTATTTCGATGGTGATTACCATATTGCAGTTTCCTTCTCTAGAGCTCCACGAAGATATCCTCAGAGTAGAAAATCGAGCTCCATGTGTTGCACATGATACTCCGCACAGAGGCTGCAAAATACGAAAAAAAACACAGTACATAGGGAGCATGAGCACTGACTTCTTAGGTGTTACAAATGCGATCAAACTTAGAGTCTGTGATTGACCATGCCATTGTATCTTTTATTAAAGAACATATTCAAAAGTGTCCAACGACAATTTGTTATTTCACATGGACACTAACGATAACACTTCAAAATTCTTCTTCTTTCTTGTGTTGTGATCCAAGCTTCTTCTTCTTTCTTGTGTTTTTCGTGTGCTTCCATAGACCTAGAACTCCAAAAATACTATATAGAGCCAAAATTTCATCTTGAACATTATCACATTCATTGTACACTAACTTTATTATGTTTTTTGTGTGCTTCCATAGACCTAGAACTCCAAAAATACTATATAGAGCCAAAATGTCATATTGAACATAATCACATTCATTTTACACAAAATCGAGTTCAGTTAGCCTCAAGGGAGATAAATAAAACTTGTGGAAGCAAGAATCAAGCCTCATAAGCCACAAAACATGCAAAATTAACACATGAAAACGGAAAGAAAGTTTGTATTCTAAATTTGAAAGAAGAATAGCTCTCTTAATCATATTAACAAAAAGTCATTATAAAAAGTCATTATAAGTGAAGGGCTTGGCCGTCTTATAGTGCCCCCCCCTCACTAGCACTTTACATGAAGTTTGAAATGACCAAAATTATGAAATAAACTCTAGTTTTGCTCTTCTCTTGCAGATTTTCTCAAGTAAACTCTTCCTATATATATAAAAAGAAACTATGATTGCATATGCAAAACTTATAAAGTACAAAATTGATGTGGAATCTTTTTGTCCAATGCTCCATGTGCTCTTATTGACTTTGACATGGTAACACAAATGAAAAGTATATTATAGTGAGATGAGTAAACCAAACCCTTAGGGAGATTGTTGGGGCTTCCGGCTACATTGTTCAAACCAATTACCTTGTCTAATATTTGGACCATCCTTTCTAGTGTCTACCTTAGGAGTCCTTCGAGCTTTGTATCTTAGTCGTTTCTAGATGTTCAAACCTTGGTTTATGGGATTCAGGGGGCTCTAGCCTCTCATGGTAGATATGCTTGCTTTTCATTGTAATTTCTAATGAATTCACACTATTTGGTAGAGTAGATCTCAATGATCAAACTTCTTTTCTGAAAGAAAAAAAATTGAAAAAAAAACTCTATTGGAAGCCCACATCGGTTCTTTTTTCATCATCATTTGTAAATGGAGTTACCTTTTTCCACTTTAGATTAGCTTAGATTGATCTTTTTCTACTTGCAAGCACTCATGTATAGTGGTGTGAGAGTGCCACACCTTTTCCTCTTTATTGAAATCAATCTCCATTGAGTACAATAATCCCACATAGAGATGAAAGTGGCCAAAGTGTATGTAAGAAGTTCACTACCTATTGTAAAGAATTGTAAAGAAGGTCCATTTTCGCTCATAATAAGATGCTACTTTTTTGGGATTTGCATGCTTGAACCTTTTGAGTCTCATGTATTTGCTTCTTCTTCCTTGTTCATCTTAGCTTGTGACCTTCTTCATTAGCTTGTGACCTTCTTCATGTGTGGCTTGCATGTTTACGTGCATTGATTGATGTTGAGTGTGCTTGCTTGATGAATGCTTTTTATCGATCTTACATGTGGATTCGTGCCATGCTTGAGGTTGATGCTCCATTACATATGCGTAGATTTCACTCACATTTGGATCTTACAAAATAGTACTTGACCGATTTGATAATGTAAATGTTTGGGATGCTGCAACGTCAACAATCCCCCTAAGAAACGATGTACCAGAAGCTCTCACGGCTTGAAGAAGAGGTGAACAAAGGTAATTTACATTGCCAACAAGGTCTTTTGAAAATCAGGGGAAGACTAAGATTAGAGGAGGAGGTTCAAAGGAAAAGTCTTCAAATTTTCTTCAAAGATTGGTGGGCGAGGAAGGTCGGCAAACCATCGAAAGAGATGTGTAACATCCTCAAAAGGAAACAAGCTAGGGAATCCATTCCCCTATTGGTCGATAACAATGGAACCGAATGTAGCACAGAATTTGAAAATAGATCTATCATCGTCGAGCACTTTACCAATCTTCTCGGGATCTTGACTCCTCCTTCCCCCCACAGGCGCGACTCCATGGCAACCATCTCAAGGGTTGCTCAATCTAGAATCCCACAGAACATGATTGCTCTGTTGGATGCTAACATTTCTGAGAATGAAATTATCGAGGTTATTGATGCCCTTCCCAATGGGAAAAGTCCGGGTCCGGATGGCCTCACCAATGAGTTTTTCAAGTCCTTCAAACATGAGGTGGCCACCCCACTGTGTCTAGTGTGGCAAGAGGACCTCTCCTTCGGTGCCCTCCCTAAGTGTCTTAATAATGGCATCATCAAGTTAATCCACAAAAGGGGAGATAAGAACAAAATTGAAAATTGGCGTCCGATTACCATGCTCCAAATAGGATACAAGATAATTGCAAAAGTTATTGCCAATAGAATCTCTTGTCATCTAAAGTCATGGCTGTGTGAGGACCGGAAAGGTTTTATCAAAGGTAGATCTATACTTGAAGCAATTGTCGATATTTGGGAAGGCCTTGCTTTTGCTGAGGAGTCTGCTCAAGATCTAGTATTCATTAAGATCCACTTCGATAAAGCGTATGACAGATTGGAATTGGATTTTATTCTTCAATCATTGAAAGACCTTGGATGTAGCCAAAAGTTCACGAAGATGGTTTCCACTCTTCTTGGAAACGCTTCAGCTAGAATAAATATCAACGGTAAGCTCTTTGAGCCCATTCATTTAAAAAGATCAATTAGACAAGGCTGCCCTCTGGCTCCTTTACTTTTTGCTATCGTCGTGAATGGATTCAGTCACCTATTAAAGCATCAAATGGACGCTGGCAATCTCAAGGGTCTTTCCTTACCTCTAAATCACGGCCAAATGATTGCAAGACTTTTTGCTGATGACATGAATGTGCATAACGATATAAACAGCATTGAGGTGTTTTGGTGGTGCCTCGACACCTTTTGTGTGGAGTCAGGTTCAAAAATCAACCATGCTAAAACCACTTTTAGAGCAATCAGCGGACCTACCCCCCAATTATTGGTGGATCAAGGGTGTCAAGTTATCCCTAGAGGTCAAGTCTTCCGTCTCCTTGGCATTCCAATGGGTTTCGACATCTCAATGGACCAACGCTGGAACTGGGTGCTATCCAAGCTGGATAGCAAACTGAATCATTGGAAAGGTATGCAAGTCAACTTGGCAGAGCGTGCTATGGTTGTTAACACATTTATGCTGTCTACAATTATTTACTTTATCTCATGTTGGAGACCTAAGGGAAGGACTTGGCCAAAGTGGAAAGAATCTGCAGAAACTTCCTTTGGACTGGGGACCCCAACAGGAGGGAGATTCCCAAAATCAAATGGGAAACTTGCATTAGCCCTAAAGACTCAGGGGGCTTGGGAATCTTGGATATCGTTGGGTTGGCTGACAAGCTAGCGGCAAAGTGGCTTATAAAGGCTTGGAGCAATAGGGAGTCCTCCTGGGCTAAATTGATCTTCAGAAACACGGAAGACCTTACCTTAGTTGGCCATCCTAGTTGGAAGGACATAGGGATTCTCACGCTTTTGTTCTCCCCCCACCCGGTGTCCCCTAAAGGTTCGAGCCTCGTGTGTTCCTTATGGACAAATTGGAACAAGGCCAAATAGTTCATCAGAATCAGTGATGAGTGGAAGTGGGCAGCTGGGATAAGACAAAATGACTCTATCTGGTTCCCAATCAGCGGCATTAGGGGGGTGGAGCCTTGGAACCTCCAAACTGCAAAGCGGTTATGGAACAAGGGGTTCAAACAGTGGAAACATCTCTGGAAACAAGAGACCAGCCAGTGGATTAGGTTCGAAGACTTGGATCTGAGACTTAGAGTTACCATTGATGAATGGACTCTGCTTCAAAGCAGGTGTTTAGCATGGGACTGCTCAACTACCCGCCTTCTCTGCAGTCAGGATCTTCCTTGCCTAGAGGGCCTCAAATGGAGCAATGGTAAGAAGCTATCTAGAACCCCCAACTTCAAAGAGAACTTAGATGTTCACCACACTCTTAACAAGAGATGATGCCTTTCTTGGACCAAACTTCGGTGGGAACTAAAATTCATGTCTATTTGGCACCCCCTAGTTGAGGTCAAAAAGTTTGTTCTCATGTGGCAGATCTTGCATAAAGGTATCTGGTCCAATGCAAGGGCTAGCAAAATCTGTGGTGTGCCACCATGGTGTAAGCGTTGTCATCGATGCATCGAAGATTTAGCTCACTTGTTCTTCGACTGCCCCAAGTCCCTTGTTATCTGGCGTCACGTGACCCGAGTATTGAGACTCAAGAACCAAATCAATTGGCAACAAGCGATGTTGGGTGAGGCGGTCGACTGCTCAGCGAGGCTGTGGAATGCCATCAGGGGTGAGACTCTCTGGAAGATTTGGAGGGAGCGATGTGCGGTCAATTTTGGCCAATCTCCTAAGGAATGGTCGATCGAGAAATCCTTGTTTCTTCTAGGTAAAAGAATCTCCCGTGATAAGAGATCTCCACCGTTTAGACATCACTGTATTTATCTCCTCAAAAACAACAAGTTGAAACCCAAATGGGTCCCACATGGGGGTGATGATAGATTTATCTGCCTCATTTGTAATGCCCTATAGCTTGCCATACTCCTCCCCTGCATTGTGGGATTTGGGGAGTCCCATGGACACTAGTCCCATTCACTTGTGTAACTTTTTTTCTTTATTTTAATTAAAGTCCGGGAGATTAGGCTAAGGCCGAACTTCCTTTTAATAAAAAAAATCCCCCTAAGCTCGTATGATCTCCTCTTTTTCATATAAAAGTGCATTGGTCTTTCACTAGAAGGTTATTGGAGTGGTTAAAGTGCAATGTGCCCATACCTAAGCACTAGTGGGTCGGAGGCAACCACACAATGATTAGAGACGAACATTTTAGCCATACAATAATTACAAACGAGCATTGACCATTCTATTTCACATATATGTGGGGGAATTAGACAAGATATCACAAATGTGCTTTCTTTCTTTTTCATATGCAATGTTATTGCTCTTTGTCTCCATAAAAAGACTCCATGATGCACCCTTCAATTCTTTGGACAGATGTTTGGCTACTTTATGTCCCTTCCACGGAAAGCCGTTACTAACAACAATGCAAATCGATGTCCAAGCCTGTGTAGCGTAATGCTTTGATGCCTTGAGTCTTTTGAAGGAAGTCCTGTGTTCAAGTCTTGATTGGACATATCTATGAGTTCATCAAAGATGAATGCATCTATCTTATGAGGTCTAGTGTGTGAGTGTGTTTCCCATTCATTATAATCTCAAAGAAAAACTATGCAAATTGACCCTTTTGTAATGTTTAAAACCATAAAAATAACAATAGACTTGGAAATTAATTTTTCGTGCCCTATTTACATATGCATTTGTCATGTGAACCCAGACTTTGGTGAGGTGGGACACGAAGCTTTTGTGCATGATGTCCTATTTGCCATCGTGTATGCATGTGTATAGACATCATCCATCAATTTTTGTGTGGTGAGTTTTGGTGGAATAAGGAAGCACGCTCTAGAAAGGAAAGCGCTTTGCAACATTGCCATGACACGGGCATAGTGTGTCTGCCGATCGTCACTGTTTGTCACACACATTCCACGATGAAGGCAATAATAGCTGCGTCCTCCACCACGGTTCCCCTTGCGACCGTTTCACGCCATTGCCATAGTCCCTTGAATCCGTCCCTGCCGTCTATATCTTCTGCCCTCAAGTATTTCCCGCTGTCTAGTCGTTTCGCAGTTGCTGCTCCCTGTTCGTCTCTATACTACGATCGAGGATTTTCCAGAGCGTCTGTCGTGAAACGATCCCATCTATCGACCTACATGGCGTCCGCCGCAGTTGAGCCCGTCGAAGTACTCGTGAAAGCTGCAACTGGAGAGCCCGAGAAGCTTGGTGACTGTAAGGCCCATCAGCTTGATCCTTGCCTACCGCTGTCCTTACGTATTGTGCTATTTATGTAGCGTAGTCTCCCGATTTCGTGTCTAGTCTCGACCTGCACGGCCTTATGATTGTCTTGTCAGAATACTGTAGCGTGTTTGTCACATCGTTTTAGCGGTGTTGAACGGAATGTTTGATATAATAGCTCACTTATATATGCAGTTCTGTAGCTAGCTTCATTCTTCAACCTACTGAGATTGGTTGGAGTCTGGAAACCTGGTTAAGGTGCGATCTCCAGCTCGTCAAGTTGGTTCTGTGGATGCCATGTAGCGTACGCATAAAATTAGGTCACTCAGTGCTGTTCTGGTCTCAGGTTTAGTCAAATGAGCTCGTTATACTTGTCACTTTGATTGGGTACTATCCTGGACTTGGGTTAGTCGAACTAGCTCATTGATGTTGCCGAAAAATTTGGTACAGGTAGTGTGTAGCCTTTCATACATGTGACGCAGATGGGACCTCTGTACATGGTCCTATGAGAAGTTTTGTTGCTGGACAGAATTTTCTACGCCTCTTGCTGAAGGGCATCGATTGTTTTAAATCATTGCTCCGAACTTTGTGACAAGGAGTCTATTCTGGGCCGAAATGCTGTATATTTACCACTTTCGTGGGTATTGCAGGTCCGTTTTCGCAAAGAGTCTTGTTGACTCTAGAGGAAAAGAAAGTCCCGTATACCCTTAAGCTTGTTGATCTGTCCAACAAGCCAGACTGGTAAACACCATGTTCGAACTGTAATGTCCACTGATTATTTACATTTAGAGGCCGATCCATATTAATTGTTGCCTTTGGCAGGTTTACAGAAGTTAATCCGGAGGGCAAGGTCCCCGTCATCAAGCATGAGGGGAAGTGGGTTCCAGACTCTGATGTAATAACGCAGATTATCGAAGAGAAGTTTCCTGAACCGCCACTGCAGACGCCTGCTGAGAAGGCATCAGCGTATGTTTCTATTTGCACATCCTGTGGCATGCCTATTTCCCTAATATACTGCCGTGCTTGAAAGTTTTTATGTATTCGGAATCATCTTTCAAGTATGGTCACATGGATATATGTAACTGTCTCGCGATATCGTGCTTTTAGTTGTTGTTGAGTAGTTATCTCTGCCCTTGTAATAGATGATGCATACGATGAATGAGTTGACAATATGTAAAATATATTAGTTGTATAATGATCTCTTGAGCCATTAGGTCCTGATAGAAGTGTTTCCTTTCAGTGGAGGAAAGGTCTTTCCGTGTTTTGTCAAGTTCCTTAAGAGCAAAGATTCTTCTGATGGTACTGAGGAGGCGCTGGTTGCTGAACTGAAGAGCTTGAACGAGCATCTAAAGGAGCATGTGAGTATCTTTATTCTTTGATCTGGTCGGTGTTGTGGTTATGGGTCAAGTCCCAAGTAGACGAGATATAACAAGATTCTCGCAGGAGTCGATGGGGAAATCTTCTCGTGCATGAGGAAGCTAGTTTGTGAGGCCCTGATTTTAGGGTTGCGTTTATGCATCAAAGAGAAGCATAAAGGTTATCATGTCACTGGCACCGTCTTTTTGCTATCCATAACGTATACAGGCTTGCATTCATATCAAATTAATGATGACGCCTGGACATTGCATATTCGGCGTAGTCGTAAGGACTACCAATAGCATTATGAGTATTGAACCTCAGGATTGTATTAGTTCGAGCCCACCTGTTGGACATGAAAGTTTACTGTTTCCTGGAAGGTAAAATGACGCAAATAATATTCTTTGGCTATGGAGAGAATGTACTTGAGCTCGAAAAGTCATGCATCTCTTCGTCCTTTGTTTGAGACTTTAATAGATGATTAGTGTGGCCGTTCTGATCTGTTCCTCAGGGAGTTTAGCAATTGCATCTACTTAGTGTAGCAGAGCTTTGACAGGCACTTCTTGCCCCTGTTTATCCGTAAACTTTCACTGTCTCTAACGGCTTCAAATATTTCTTTGTTGTAGGGCCCGTATATAGCTGGAGAAAACGTAACAGCGGCAGATCTGAGCTTATCACCCAAATTGCTTCACTTGAAGGTTGCTTTAGGTCACTACAAGAATTGGTCCATCCCCAGTGATTTGACCTATCTATTGACATATATTGAGGTAAGTATTAACTTGTATGATGGCTTTTGTCCTTAGTAGTGCGAATCAGTACCGTGTGCTTATATTCATCAGGGAGCTGGTTGTATCAATGTTACAATCAGTGCTAAAATGGTTTGTCTTTGGTTTATGGCAGACTGTTCATGCTCGTGAATCCTTTACGAAGACCAGAGCAGCGGACGAGTATATTGTCGCTGGATGGGCCAAACACCTGGCTTGAGGTTTTAGGTCTATCTGATTTAGCTCTTCACTTTCTTCACATTAGTGAATGAAGTGTTGATAGAATCCTAGAAAATGTAGATGGGTTTACATCATCCGTGAAGAGGTTATGCTCACATTTTGATAACATCATTATGTTTTGGCGAATTTCAATGTTGCATTTAGTTTACGAGAGCATTTTGTTTTGATGGTGGAGGGGAAGTGGTTGGTTATGGCTGATGGATTACACATTATATATTGGTCTTGCAAAGGCAAGTAACAATTTTCAGGTAAATAAGTGCAATAAAGTTGTTGTTTGCCACTCAGAGTTTTGAGAAGCCCTGGCAGAGCTCCTGATTTGGAAGTGGGTTTTCTATCTTGCCTTGCCTCCTATTAGACACAGAGAATGATATATACATTGCTGTATTTGATATTTCTATTATCCGAATTGGACTATGTCTTCTGAAACATGGGACTATGTCACTGTATCCGAACTAATTCGTGCGGACCGTTTGTCACTGTATCGAATTTGCTGCTGACTAATGTACCAAGGGATTTGTGTATTTTGTGTATCTCAACAGTGATCTAGGGAATAGTAAAATTCTTTAGGCCGGGGGTATCATGCTACAAAGCAGGAGGTGCTTTAGCCCGGGGATCTCATGCAATTGTGGATTACTGAAATAGGTAGTTGCTTTTTGTACAAAAGTTGATCCGGTCCTTCTGGGCGGGGCGACGTATGACGTGTCAACGAGCGCGATTCTTGTGTGATGTGGTTAGTAAGATGAGTCACAAGAGTCACAAGATATGATGACTTGGTGTGACCGTATTCTTCTGTGATCTGATGAACGTTGATTTTACGCATGATGAACTGTCGTGACAATGTTCTCGAAATCTGTATGACGCAACCCCATCTGTGATATAACCCACGCGAGTATGTATGTTTTTTTTGATGGACGAATTCATTCCAATCTTCAAAGCTTTTGGAGTCTCAGCTCCAAAAGATCTCAATTGAGGTGCCACTTGCCATTTGCCATTTGCTGAACTGTGAAATGTACTCGTAATCGAACTGTGAAATGGAGTCGTAATTGCCCTTATCTCTTATCTCCTATGCGAATTCAGGGAGCTCTAGGCTCTTCCTAGACATTTCTGCAGTTTCAAAATTAGCTGCATGCTACCCATGGCACCATGGGTATAAAGCGTCTGTATTTTATTGGTATGTTACACTTTGACTGTTGGTGGAGTAAATACCTTTCACACAATGACTTCGTGTTTACGTAGTGCATAAATGATGATGCAGTGGACTAAGTAAAAAAGCTTGCTTATCTGATCAAAATGTGTAGGAGATAGTATCCTGCCTCTATTTTATTGGTATGTTACTCTTTGACTGTTGGTGGAGGAAATACCTTTCACACAATGACTTCATGTTTACTTAGAGCAAAAATGATGATGCAGTGGACTAAGTAAAAAAGCTTGCTTATCTGACCAAAATGGGTAGGAGATAGTATCCCCCTCTATTTTATTGGTATGTTACTCTTTGACTGTTGGTGGAGGAAATACCTTTCACACAATGACTTCATGTTTACTTAGAGCAAAAATGATGATGCAGTGGACTAAGTAAAAAAGCTTGCTTATCTGATCAAAATGGGTAGGAGATAGTATCCCCCCTCTATTTTATTGGTATGTTACTCTTCGACTGTTGGTGGAGGAAATACCTTTCACACAATGACTTCATGTTTACTTAGAGCAAAAATGATGATGCAGTGGACTAAGTAAAAAATCTTGCTTATCTGATCAAAATGGGTAGGAGACAGTTTCCCCACTCTATTTTATTGGTATGTTACTCTTCGACTGTTGGTGGAGGAAATACCTTTCACACAATGACTTCATGTTCACTTATAGCAAAAATGATGATGCAGTGGACTAAGTAAAAAAGTTTGCTTATCTGATCAAAATGTGTAGGAGATAGTATCCCCCCTCTATTTTATTGGTATGTTACTCTTCGACTGTTGGTGGAGGAAATACCTTTCACACAATGACTTCATGTTTACTTAGCAGAAATGATGAGGCAGTGGACTAAAGTCGAAAAGCTTGCTTATCTGATCAAAATGTGTTAGAGAGTTGTATTTAATACACAGTAAGCATGGAAATCAACACCTATTACAGGAGAGGATAAGAAAAACAGATATAGGATAAGGTAATGAAAGTGGATAGCACAAACAAACCGTTCTCAGTGCCAAGCTTTTGATATTGACTAGAGCAAAGAGTCTGTCCGTGACTGTTGGTGCAGGAAAATACCTTTCACACAAAGACTCCATTTTGACTGGAGTAAAATGATGCTGTGGAAATTAAAAGCTTGCTAATTATGATCAGAAAACCCTCGGGGAGGTGCAGGAACTAGATAATGACGGTGAGTACGAAGAAGACTTTCTCAATGTCATTGAAGCTTTCTGGTATTGACTAGAAAGAAAAGTGATGGAGAAGTTGAAACAGAAGGCTTTACTTAAGGAGTGGTTTATCTGTCTTTCACGCAATGAGTCTATATTGACGAGAGCAAAATGAAACATTGGACTGAATAAAAAGCTTGCTAATTTGATAAAAAAAGCGTAGGAGAGTTGCATATATAGACTATAATCAACAACCTTGCTAGGAGGATAAGAAAAAAGCGGTATGGGATTAGTTAATGCCACTCATGCTCTTGGTATTGGCTATAGTGAAATAATTTAGACAAACAAAATCTTGCTAACTCTCTTTACAGGCGTAGGAGAATTGCATCTAGTATGTTAGTTTGCTTTCAAAGTGAAGGAGAAACTTTCTGGCAGAGGATAAAAAACTGACACGAGAAGGCTATGGATGGTATGGTTGGATTAAACTCAACAAAAGCGAAGAAGATGATTAAGAGAAGAGACAGAGGCAGTGTAGACTCCACACCACTCTTCAAGTTGGTACACACTTAAAGTGTAGCTCTTTGGATTGTGTATGTATGTATGTTTTTTTTGGCCCTAATCTCTACGTATGATGCTTTTTCTAATTTTTTTTTTGGCTCTGAAGGAGAGGGGGGTTGTTTGTGTATATATGTATGTATGTATGTATGCCTTATTGTCTATCTTACAATGCCTCATTATGGGAGTGATATCTTGAGCTTGGGATGCCCAATTGACATGATTTCAGAGTCGTATTTGGGATTTTTGAGTGTATTCACGCATTTCAAATGTTCTAATTTCTCATAGATAGTGAATTATGACACGTTCACACTACTGATGGTTTTGAGGTTTGAATTCAACCATGTGGAAATAGTAAAGAGGAGAGGGTAAGAGCCCTTACAAAAGTTGTGAAGACCACACCTCAAATCTATGGAGTCTTAGGGCATTACATTTTCCTTGAGGAGACCAAATTTCTAGCTAACTTAAGATTTGCAAAGGAGACACCTTTGCAAACTCACTGGGAGAGATACATGGAGAAGAGAACATTTTTGAGAAGAGAGAACGAGATTTTCTTATCATCTTGAGCACCCCATCGAAATGAAAATTTCGAGCATAACCACCTTTGCACGCTTCGGCATGGCCTCCACACAATAGAAGAACACCAAACATAATGCATATGTTTATGGCCATTACTTCATAATGCACATCTTCATGGCCATTACTTTGCACATCTTCAATTATTGTACATCTTCATGGATTCCATTGCAACATATGCAAACATTCAAAGATAAAGCTTTGCCCATCTTAAGAAAGAGAAAAATGCACTAGAATAGAAAATTCACTATAGAATTGAATATTCATGGAACGCTTTTTAATACTCGTTTTCTATATCCTTTTTTTTATAAAATAATTATAAATAGCATAAATCATTTAAGATTTTAAGCCTTGATTCAAGCTATTGACCAAGGGAAACAACACACTTTGTACTGTTCTAGTTTTGTTGCTTTGATAGGGATCATATTCACTAAATGTTTCGATCCATAGAGGTGAAAACTTTGGAACTCTTTGTTTTATCTAAAATTGAAGCACCAAAGATACTTTGCAAGTGTGCTAGGGCCCCATTTGGCTATCATGAATCCTTTCTCGTGAGTCTTGCATAAGCCTTAGTGCTCTCTTGGCATTGACCCTTGTTTCATTAATTATGTGAAAAAGAGAATATGCCATCCAGTAAAAGGCCGATGGTTCATCTGCACTTCCAAGTGACCTAATGTGATAAAAATTCAAATGGTGTCAATGCCTCTAGTCCAAGTAGCAACCTCTTTGTTGGAGAGTTGGTGTGTAAATTGGAGAGTCCAATAAAAGGCCCATGGTTCATCTGCTCTTCCACTCGACCTAAGGTGATACACAACTGGAACGATGCCAATGTTTCCAAAGGAGATGAAGTAGCAATCTGTGTTGGAGAGTTGGTATGCCCATAGAGCCCCAATTAATGCCCTTGGCCATGCTAAAAAGTATTGAAAACGAGTTTTAGGCAACAATAAAAGTAATACTTTATGCATGCTCTTTGTTTTCTCATTGGCCCCAAGATAGTAAGCACATGACTTCCTATGTATATTTTTATATCTATCCATCAAAGCCTTCTAGAACATGATTTACAACATTCATGCCTTTATCACTAGTGCTAAGACATCCAAACCTATCAAATATGTATTTATAAAGAAATATGGACAATGGTTGAGGTTTGGCTTTCACCCACTTCATCACATAGCACATATACAGTATAATATACCACTTATTACTGGGTTCCCCACATGGGTTAATGGGATCGATGAAGTCCATTTCTCATTTCTTCCATTGGGTTCACATTGGTTCTCATACAAGTCGTAACTCATGGCGTGATAGTTCACATGATAAATCCTTGTTTTTTACTACTTCATGGCTCTCTGTATGCATGACGAGTAGTTCCACGGGGAAAAATATGATGGAACATATCCACTTATTACTAGGTTCCCCACATGGGTTAATGGGATCGATGAAGTCCATTTCTCATTTCTTCCATTGGGTTGAGATTTTGAGATTCATACAAGTTGGAACTCATGTTGTGATAGTTCACATGATAAATCCTTGTGGTCTCCTTCATTTTTACTACTTCATGGCTCTTTGTATGCATGAGAGGTAGTTTCAAGGGGAAAAAATGATGGAACATATCCACACAAAGGTCCTTATCAATGCCCAACCACATCCAATCCTGTATCAATCTCTCTTTTTCTATATATACACTGTCTTGCCTCCCAAGTGTGTCTTTAATATCTTCCTTGAACTTCCTCAAGGAAGATAATAAATAAAATACTCCTCTAGAAAATGGAACAAAGTCACATAAGACTCCTATGAGTTGACGATCCTTTGTGGATTATGGCATTCTCTTTTTTGGGAGGTGGACAATTTAGGAGGTGTTGAGTTCTAGCTCAAAGTTCATACTCTAGTGTCAATGGTTATCTATGAAATGGGTGGAGACTCCTATGAGTGGACGATTATATGTGGGGTATGGCATTCTCTTTTTTGGGAGGTAGGTAGTTTAGGAGGTGTTGAGTTCTCGCTCAAAGTCCATACTCCAGTGTCAATGGTTTTTCAAAATCAATAGACCATTAGCCTTGTGTTGGAAGGTCACATACGAGTCTTCTTCGAAAGATGAAGCGAGCTGATAGATTTTGCCTTTTGAGTAGGATAACTCCTTGGAGCTCCATTCTCGAAAAAAAAAACTCTTTGGAGTAATAATGTGAAAGAGAGGCATATGCATGCCAAGCTAGCTAAACTTGAACTTCCTCAAGGAAGATAATAAACCAAATAATACTGTAGGACATAGAACAAATTCACATAAGAAATGTGAATTCAAACCCCCTAAGAACCACATCGATAGATTTACCCTCATCTCACACTAGTTATTCTATACCTCGTGTGGTGCCATAAGCAATAGGATTAACTTGAATATCCTTGTGTGCTATGCAAATCCATCATCTTTCACGTATATAAGAAGTTGAAAGTAGAGTGGAAAATCTTCGTCTCTCCAACCAATAAAATATAGAAATGTCATCCATGTGTAAACTGGACTAAGTCTTTCCATGCAATAGGTTTCCATGCCTCTTTCCCCTCTCACATGCGATTGCATGGCTGCCATTTCACACATAAAACAAAAAAAATCCCACAAAACTTGAAAGCTCTTTGTGAAGCTTCCATCTCAGATGTTGAGATTTTGGAGGTGATTGACTCCCTTCCTAATGTCGAGAGCTCAGGGTTGGATCGCCTTACCAATGAGTTCTTCAAGACCATCAAGCATGTGGTGGCCACTCCTTTACGTTTGGCTTGGCAAGAAGCTATTTCTTTTGGCACGCGTCCCAATTGTCTCAATGAGGGCATCATCAAGCTCAGTCACAAAAAAGGAAGCAAAAATAGAATAGAAATTGGCAGCCAATTATGATGCTGCAAATTGGTTGCAAGATCCTGGCAAAGGCAATAGCGAACTATATTACCTGTCACCTTCCAGACTGGATCAATGAGGATAAAAAAGGGTTCATTAAGGGAAGGTCCATCCTCGAGGCTATCATTGATGTTTGGGAAGGTCTAGTTTTTGCCGAGGAATCAGTACAAGATGTCCTCTTCCTTAAGATTGACTTTGACAAAGCTTATGATAGACTTGAGTGGGACTTCATTCTCCAATCCTTGAAAGACATGGGCTATGGCAAAAAACACATTAAGATGATCTCTACTCTACTTGGAAATGCAACTGCTTAAATAAACATCAATGATCAAATCTCTCAAGTGATTAGATTAAAACATTTATCACACAAGGGTGCTTGTTGGCCCCTCTTCTCTTTGCTATCGTGGCTGATGATCTTAGCTTCCTTGTTAACCATCAAGCTCACTTAGGTCATATTCCGGGCCTCAATCTGCCTCTCAATCAAGATTAGATGATCATGAGACTTTTTGTCGATGATACTAATGTATTTGTGCATAATGATACCTTAAGCATTGACACCTTTTGGAGTTGTCTGAATATCTTTTGTGAGGCTTTGGGATCCAAAATAAATCATTCTAAAACCGCTTTCAGGATAGTTATTGGGCAACCACCTCAATTTCTTATTGACCATGGTTGCTAGTTGATCCCTAGTGGCCAAATCGTCTGCTCCTTAGGTATTCTGATGGGATTTGGCATCTCGATGGGGCAATGATGGAACTAGGATCTCTCTAAGCTTGAAAGCAAGCTTATATACTAGAAAGGTATGCAGATTAATCTAGCAGGATGTGCTATGGTGATTAACACATTCCTTCTCTCTTCGATGCTTTACTTTCTTTCCTGTTGGAGACCAAAAGACCAAGAGATCTTCAAACTGGAGAGATCTACAAGAACTTCCTCTAGACGGGTGACCCTAATAAAAGGGGTATCCCCAAAATTAAATGGACCACTTGCATTAGCCAAAAGGATCAAGGTGGTTTAGGCATTCTAGACATAGAAGGCACGGCCAATAAGGTAGCAACAAAATGGTTAATTAAAGCATGGAGCAATACTGATGCCTCTTGGGCCAAGCTTATCTTTAGAAACATAAGTGCTCTTATGCATGCGGGTCTCCCAAGGCAAAAGGGTCTCGACCTTCTCAGCATTTTGTTCTCCCCATTTTCGGTGACTCCCAAAGGCTCAAGCTTGGTTTTTTCTTTATGGAAGAGTTGGAACAAGGTTCAAAAGTTTATCAGAATCAATGAAGATTGGAAATGGGCGGATGTTATTAGAGAATGATTCGGTTTGGTTCCATATCAAGTACATGAGAAGTGTGGAGTCTTGAAACCTCCAAAAAGCCAAGAAGCTTTGGAATAAAGGCTTCCATTTGTGGGAACACCTCTGGAACCAAGAAACTTGTTAGTGGATTAGAGTTGAGGACATTGATCCGGCCAAAAGAGTGGACTATGAAGAATGGTGTCTATTGCAAAGCAAGTTCATTACTTGGGAACCCTCGAAGACTCACCTCCTTATTGGTCAAGACTTTTCTCACCTTGGGGGTCTAAGATGGCACAATGGCAATAGTCTTGAAAAAATTTTGAGATTGAAGAAGGATGTGGATTTTCATGTCATGCTAAATAGGAAATGGTGTTGGGATTGGGTTTGCTGGAGGTGGGACTTAAGTTCTAATCCCTTTGGCACCCCCTCATCGACATAAGAAAGTCTATGCTTATGTGGCAAATCCTACACCGTGGAATCTGGAACAATGTAAAAGCCAACAAAATTTGCGGGGTCCCCTCATGGTGCAAACGATGCCTTAGTAGCATGAAAAACTTGGGACACCTCTTCTATCCGTGCCCCAAATCAATACTGGTTTGGCAAACCCTTGAGAGAATCATGTTGTTATAAGGACAAATCAATTAGAAGCAAGCTTTGGTGGGTGAAGCAACGGAATATTCCTCAACATTGTGGAATGCTATAAGAGGGAAGAGCCTATGGAAAATTTGGAAAGAGAGGTGTGCGGCCAACTTTGGAAGACCTCCTAAAGAATGGTCAATCGTGAAATCTCTTTTCCTTTTAGGCCAAAGAATTTCCAATTGTAAGAAGCCCCCCTCCCTTTAGACATCATAGAGTGTTCTTCATAGAGAGAAACAAGATCAAAACCAAGTGGGCCCCACATGAGGGGGAATAGACGGTAAGCAACCTTCTTTGTAAAACTCTCTAGTTGCCTATTTGCTACCCTTGCTTTGTGGGATATGGGGGTCCCATGGGTGTGCTAGGCCCATTCACTTGTACACTTGTAATTTCTATTAATTAAAGTTTGGAAGAGTAGGCTCTCCCAAATTTCCTTAAAAGAAAATACGAGATTTGCTTAACCCATTTTGTTTACCCATCCATTTATGAATGTTGATTGTACTTTTGCTAAATATAATATCCAACCACTAAAATGTATCTCTTCAAGGGTATTAATGTGAAAGACAAGCATACGCATGCCAAGCTAGCTAAACTTGAACTTCCTCAAGGAAGAAAATAAACAAAATAATCTCTAGGAAATAAAACAAATTCACATAAGAAATGTGAATTCAAACCCCCTAAGAAGCACATTGATAGATTTACCCTCATGTCACACTAATTATTCCATACGTCGTGTGGTGTCATAAACAATAGGTTTAACTTGAATATCCTTGTGTGCTATGCAAATCCATCCTCTTTCACGTATATAAGAAGTTGAAAGTAGAGTGGAACATCTTTGTCCCTCCAACCAATAAAATCTATTAATGTCATCCATGCATAAATTGGACTAAGTTCTATCCCCTCTAAATATATATTATGAGATTTGGTTAACCCATTTCATTAGCCCATCCTTTTATGAATGTTGATTGTACTTTTGCTAAATATAATATCCTAAAATGTATCGCTTCAAGGGTGTCTGATACATTTCCTTTTTTTGAATAGACAAAATGCCTAATTGTGGACCATGGGCTTGGTATATGTTTTCTTCCTCAAGCTAGCGAATTTGGAAGTCCTTACTATGGTTCAGGTAGAGATAAACTTAGCCTTTGATTGGTTAACCTATCTAAATATTCTCAAAACACTTATTTTCTAATTTCCATCCCCATAGATGCAAACATCCTTTAAGGAACTTGAGTTCATCTAATTTGGCTTAGTATTCTAATGAATCTTTGGAGAGGAATTAAAATGATAAGTTTAGGTTTCCAAGTTCTAAAGAAACTTGATCATAAGTCATCCATAGGAAATAATAATTTTTTTTGAACAAAGTCCCATTCATATATATGGTTTCAAACCCTAACAATGCCCTCTAAATCCCTCTAGGGAAGAAGCATGTTAACGTGGCATAAGTAATACATCCCAGCCATTGCTAGTTAGTAGTGCTAGTTCACATAGCTTCTCATCATATTTGAGCATTTTCTAGTGTTATCTATTTCTCAATTTCTCTCTTTCTTTGTTTTTCAACCATATACGTCAATCATCGCATTTTGATCCCATTTCCTAGCTCTCTCTCTCTCTCTCTCTCTCAAGCGATTGTCTCCATCAACCACCTAAATCTCTCTTTCTCTCTCTCTCTCTCTATTATTCTCTATTATGGAAACACAAGCTCTCTCATATTTGCAATGTGTTCTCCTTTGAGCAAAGACGAGCCATTGTACATAAGGGAATTGCTTATATGGACCTCCCAAACCATGAAAGCACACTTCAAGCTTATCATCAACATCATCTACATTGAAACCAATAGATGCAAGTGACTCAAATTTTCCTTTGATTTTTAAGATGTAGTCACCTATCAACGTGCTCTTTTTCTCTAGTGTATGTAGCTCATTCTTGAATTGCAATTTTTGTGCCTTTGTATTGGTCTCATACAAGCTATTCCAAGCCTCTTTCAGAGTTTTGACATCTTGCATGTACCCAATCATGCTATGTTGTATGCTAATAGATAGATAATACATTGCCTTCTATGGTCCTTGATTCCACTCTTCAGATGCTCTTAAGTGGTTTGTAGTTTGATTGTTCTTTGGTAACTGTGGGGGGTTTTCATTATCTCCTTTGATTTACTTCCCATCAACAAATTCCTAATCTGAATCTCCAAGCATAAAAATTGTTCTTGTCGAGCTCATTGATACCGCATCATTTGCCATTTTTTGTAGCAATTTACAATACTATGAAAACACTAGAGGCAATACCTCCGTTTGAGCATTGTCATACTATGTGACTTGACAATAGATACTTAGAAAAACAAAGTTTTTGTGTATCAACAATCTACATAAGTGCTTGAAACTCTAGAGGTGATCTATTTTGAAGATGTTGGACATAATGCAATTCACAATGTTGCATATTGACTTATTTTTTGTGGGGCCCACATTAAAGGCTCTAAATAGAGGTCAAAATGGTTTTGAATCCGAAATATATTCCTCTTAAAAATAATTTGGCATCTTCTACTTGCACAACAATTTGCATAGCAAGTTGAGATAGTTTCAAAAGCATGCATTCTTCACGCCTACTCACTAACTCTTAACTGTGTGCCTTCTTCATGAGTGCTCTACAACCATGCATGCTGACTTTGATAACATGCCAAGAGGAAAGAGATAATGAAGATATCTCTCACACAATCTTACACACAAAAAGAGGTTCACACACAAATTGAGGAAAGGAAGTAAAATCTTCGTTTTTTTCTCTTCTATTTACATATAGAGAATGTAAAAGAATGACCTAATACAATAATATAACAAGTACAATATATAAAGAGCAATACACAAAGAAAATCGTAATGACTGTGAATGGATGAGCTGAAAAGAAACAAATGAAGGAATGAGCTGAAAAGAAACAAATGTATCATCACTCTTGGTAGATAAATTCGATGAAGCTCTCTAAAAAATATCCATGACATATATAAATATAGCCACCATACAAGTGAAAGAAAACGAAAGTGGTATGTGTAGTCTTTGATAATTACATATTGAGCTTGATATCGCAAGAGATCAACCATGCTAGGTCGAGGCATGGGGCATACACAAGAGGATGAAGATATCAAAGTTGAGGTTCGGTCAAGTTAGAATATCATTTTTTAAGTATTGGTATGCATACATTTTTGAGTCTATAAATGGAGTCTACAAAATTTTAAAGTCTATTGTCTATATCTCTATTTCTCTTCACGACGAACATGTTTCTCAAGCAAGGTTCTCAATATCCTAACGAACACATTCATAATATTTAGCTCAATCTTTATGGTAATTAACACATTCACTATGTTAGTTACTGTGTGTGTGTCATCAAAGAAATAGTTATAGTTTCTTTGATGGTACCCTGCTACTTGGATAACCGTTATATATATATATATATATATATATATATATATATATATATATATATATATATATTGTTTCAATTATAGTTTCTTTGATGGTACCTTGCTACTTGGATAACCGTAGTTATATATATATATATATATATATATATATATATATATATATATATATATATATATATATATATATATATTGTTTCCGTTATAGTTTCTTTGATAGTACCTTGCTGCTTGGACAACCGTATATATATATATATATATATATATATATATATATATATATATATATATATATATATATATATATATATATATATATATATATATATATATAATACACACACATACATGCTGTAAGGTTTGTAAATCAACAAAAAATCACCCAATTTGGATGCCTAGACTAAGAGAACCACTCTTTTTATTGAGAGCTTATCAACACATGTTCATGCACACACATGCTTTCTTATGTTCCTACTAACTTCATACATTCTTGCACATATTTAATTATTCCTACATATATTTCAGCACAACTTTGAAAGCAAAAATATTTAGAATACATATATGTCCGAAATCCAAAAGTACACTTCTCAAATATATATGTGTGTACATACATCTGGGTCTTACATTTTATACACATCTACACACATGGTTTTACGTCATACATCTTGGTCTTAAAATACACACCATTGCATCGGTCTTGGACCCCATAGATACACCCCATTGCACATCGTGGGGTAGATGTGCCTACACACATGAGCTTTCTTATATTTCTAATGCATTCATACATTCCTGCACATATTCTATAATTTATGTATATATGCTAGCACAGATATAAAAGAGACAAAAGATGTAGAACACATATACATCTAGAATCCAAAAATGGCTCAAATATTATGTAGCTACATACATTTGGGTCTTATACTTTACACACGTCTACATACATGGTTTATGTTTCATACAAGTAGGCCTTATACTACACACACATCTACACATGTGCCTTGGGCTTGGATACATATATGTGCTGCGTGCATAGTTTTGAATGCAGATATTTGTGCACATAATTTCTTTCTACATCCTACATGCATACATATCATGCTAGTTGTGTGTTTTCAACTAGACACATACCCATAGTGCTGCACACATATAGCTGCATACGTACACATATGTCACTAAACCTTGATGCTTCTCATATTCCTGCATACACAAACTTGTTTATATTTGTACTACCTTCATACATTCCTCCACATATTTCACAATTCTTGCATACATGTCAACACGTACTCAAAGTGTCATTATGATTTGAAATAGATTGAGTATATATATAGAGAGTAGACTTGAAACTAATGAAGGCGAAATGACATTACATAAATAATTTTCATAAGTAAAGATGTATTCACAATAAATTGTATCAAAGAGTCATGAATGGTCTTGAGTATATACTCAAGAGAGACCCTCTCCAATTACAAGGGTTTGTAGACATGTCTTATTAACATGGTGCTTATATCTCCTCGAGAATGTGCTGATGGTTGTGAACCCTTTGGCATATCCTCCCTCCTAGTGCCTTCAATCTCATCCTTCTAGTGGAGTTCATCTTTCGCATCAGCCTCCATTTAATGCTTCTTACAAGCCTCTTAGAAATCCCTTTGTGAAGCTTCACTAGCTTTAGCTATTTTTAATTCTATCTACTCCAAGATAAATTCATTGTTTAAGTGCTCCTTGTAGACCTCAAAGCTGCACACTACTATGGACTCTTTGCTATCCTCTAACTGCAACAAAAGGAAAAATTGATCTGCAAACGCTTGGAACAAAAAGGTCTCCCATCCCTCTTGAGTTTGGTGTTCAAACTTTGATAGGAACAACCATGTGGCTTTGGGATTGAGGTAGATTTCATATTCACTATTATTGACAATCAAAATGTTGCTAAACATGCCATATTTTTCTCCAAAATAAATAATAATCTTTATGGAAACTGGTTTCCTTCCTCACCGAACACTCATACTTTGTGCAATGATTCTAAAAGAAATTTCTTATAATGAAGCCCATCTACTGCTAAATACAACGCCCATAACTTTATCTACTTTCATTTGCATGCTTGCATTTTAGATAAAAACATGAAAAATCTTCAAGCAAGAGTCTAGAAAAGCATGCCTATCATTGTAGGAGAGGACATGTTGTCGTCAATTTGATAGCATATGAAAACTTGTGCATATGAGAGAGGGGCTTCCCCATGCCGAGGTTCAATCACCTTCAATAATAGCTCATTCAAGTCAATAATTAACACTTCTTTATTTTTTGCAAGTGGTTTCAATACAAATAAGCATCCAACTAAGTTGAATCACCTCACTACATGGTTGGAGACATGTGATCCTTTCATAAAGCCTTTTTGGTTTGGGTAGAAGATTGCCAACTGTCTGCTTCTCTGATGCTTTTTTTATGCATTTCTCCTTTTTCGATGAAGGATATTCCTAGCCAACAAAACTCTACAAGACCTCCATCTAGAAATATTCACATTTTTAGGTATGGGCACTTTGACTAATGCCAAGCATGTAGAACAAACACAATGGGCTAAAAGCTTCTCTAAAAAAGAAGGACAAAAAATAGTGAAGGAGTACAAATTAATGATAGCATGCTAACTAGAATGAAGTTGATACTAGTTAATATTGTCATTATGTTAATTAGAACATTTGCTATGCCACATAGCTCAATTAATATATTTTTTGTAGTGGTTGATGATCATATGTTGTCCTAATTAGCATAGTTAATATGTTAGTTAGCATAGACACAATGCTAATTGAGCATATGTTAATTAGCACATTTACTATGATAATTCATATTTCTTTCACTATGATGACTAGCACATTTACTATGCTAACTAGCATTTCTAGTATGCTAACTAGCATGTTCACTATGCTAGTTAGCACAATTAGTATGATAGTTAACATATTCACTATGATAATCAGCACAATCTTTTTATGCTAATTAGCACATTCACTATAATAGGCACATTTAATATGTTTATTGGCACAATAACTATGTTAATTAACACATTCACTATGTTATTTAACACATTTAATATGTTTATTGGCACAATAACTATGTTAATTAACACATTCACTATGTTAACTAGCACATTCACTATATTATTTAACACATTTAATATGTTTATTGGCACAATAAACATGTTAATTAACACATTCACTATGTTAATTAATTTACATAGTGTGTTTGCACGTTAAATATGCCAATAAGGATAGAAAATGCTTACCAATTAGATATGTTAGTGAGGATAAACAATGTTGATGATTAAGCTAATTCAGCACAATTAGTTTTATTATTTGTATAGACCCCAGATGGTTATTATCGAACTTCACTATGCTAATTAGCTTACCCAATATAGTAACCAATCAAATATGCCAATAATGATAGTCATCATGATACTTAGCATTGTCACTATGTTAGCCAATCGAATATGTTAAGTAACACTATAATTCCACATAAATCACAATGAGCTTTCAACAATCTTATTGTTGGAAAGTATAATTCCAAAGAAAGAAGCAGATGTAAAACACAGATGTAAAACACATATACATCCAAAATTCAAAAGTACATGGCTCAAATACTATGTTCCTATGTATAACTTAGTCTTACACTTCACACACATCTACACACATGTTATATGTCATACATCTAGGCCTTACATTGCACACACATCTAATCATGTGCCTTGGTCTTGGACACACGACCGTGCTCCCTACACAGTCTTGAGTGAACATGTTCTTGCACATAGTTTCTTGCTATATCCAAGTACACACATTTTCACACGTACCTATAAATTTTGTAAGCGAAAGATGAAGAATGAAACTCCTACAGATACCAAACTGAGGAATGATACTCATAAATCTGGATTCAAGATATTCTCAAATAGAACATCATTTTTTAACTTTCTTTGGCTCATTAAACTCAAGGATCAAGGAAGATGAGACAATTGGGGGGCTCAATTGAGAAAGATAATGTGTACACTATTCATGATCTGCCATTCCCATGAACACCTTTTTACATGCATCTGAGTGGGTGCATTTTACCATAGCTAGAGAAGGCTCTGAGATTTCTTTATAGATAATAACAAAGCTTTTTTATTCATCACCTACCATTAAAGATAATGATTTTCCATTGGTTTCTTTTGTGTGCTTTCATAAAACTATAGAGGAGCCTATTATCATTTGGATCCTTCTCTTCATGTAGAACCTTTAGGCCTCTCTTCTTGCATGATCTATGTCAATTTCTTTTCCCTTTTTTGTGTTGTCCATGGTGTCCCTCTTAGCTGGATCAATATCAAATGTTGCAGTCAAAAAATCCTTAATTATATCCATTTTTTTGTGAGAAAAATGCTCTTATGTAATAGCATACACGTCTGCATTGAGATGTTCCCTTGATGCATTAAGAGATTCTACAAAATAAAATTACATTGAGATCATGAAAGTGCATAGACTACCATTATAAAACTTGTATGCTGATTAACATAAGAAATATGATAATTATAATGAATTTGATTTTGCTCATCACAATCAATATGCACATACCAAACAAAGTATGCAAATTATAATAGCATGGTACATAGCCATCAATCTAGCATATACACTATGCTCATTAGCATAGCCAACATGCTAACTAACACAATCAATATGCTAATTAATATAATCTCTATGATAATAAACAAAGTTAGTATACTAACTAGCATAATTTTCTAATAGCTAGCAGAGGCAATATACTTAGTAGCACAATAAGTATGCTAGCTAGAATGGTCATTATGTTAACTAGCAAAGCAAGTATGATAACTAGCACAATCTGTATGTTGATATATTTTGGTAGTGATGTGTGTAAACACACTTAGGACCATTAGGGAACTTTTTTCCCTCTTTAGGAGGTTTTTTTCCTGGCTTGTAGATATGCCTATAACCCTAATGGGTCACTTATCTTTGTACATTCACTTGATAGTACATTCTGTATTGTGTGTTGTGCTCCAAGCTACTTCTTCTTCCTTGTGTTGTTCACGTGCTTTCATAGACCTCAAACTCCAACAATTGGTATCAGAGAAGGTCACTGCTTCATCCAGGGCATCATCAATACCCCTCCAATCATAGTCTCAAAATCACACAAAAATTGGTGAGCATACTCAGGCTGATTAGGAGTTCAAAACAGTTTTGCCGTGTGGTGTTGAAATTTCAATCTGAGCTCGTTTCAGCCTCTGAATGCAGTATTGTAGCACCTGTGTAGGCAGTTTTGTTCTTTTGTGCCAAAGATAGGTACAAGTTTTGGTTCGCCAGTACAAGCATCTCGAAGTCTAGTACATGCTTAACAGAGCTCGACAGGATAGTTATATTCAACTTTTTTGAGAATAGCATTTTTTTGCATTAGGGTGTTAGTGAGTGGCCATGAATGAAAGCAATGATGTATTCCATATCTTGACTATTGAGGACAACTTGGATGGCACAAATTACCCATTATGGGCATATATGATGTGTCATGTGTTGGTTGCAAAGGACTCTTGAATATTGTGTAGGGTGTTGGAAAATGACCCATTACACCTAAAAATACAGTTATTGAAGGTGATGCACATGGTGTTTAAGATGACAATCTTCAAATTCTTGTTCATGTTATGGTTCCTCCTGCACCTACTGCTAAGCAACTTTCATGGGATGGCAGAGATGCTCAAGCATATGCATTGATAACTTTGTCTCTCAAAGATGTCATTATCCCTCATATTCGCTAGTGCAAAATAGAAAAGGATGCTTGGGATACACTTATCACTTTATAGTAGGCAAGAAATGAAGCTCGTGTTGCTTACGTCCGAAAATAGTTCGAGAGCGAGCATATGAATGAAGGAGATTCTATGGAAAGTTTTTTGACAAAGATCAAAGATTTGAAAGAGCAATTGATTTCTAAAGATGAAGCCTTGTCAAATAGTTCACTTGTGCAGACCGTTCTTAATGGTCTTCCCGATTCATATCAAAGTTTTGCTTTTGCTCTTTGGTTGATGATGGAAGACAATCCCAATGCCTTAACATTTTAGGAGTTAGTCTCTCTTTTATTGCACAAAGATAAGTATAGGTAGAAGAGGTCCATTATGCATGTTGCAGATCAAGCTTCCTTAGCTAATTAGAAAGGCAAAGGTAAATGGAGCTCATCTACTAGTAAGAAAAAGTATGCTAATTATGAACAGTAAAAAAGGGAAGATAAAGACAAGAAGAAAACACAAAAGAAAAAACAATTCTTCCAATATGGCAAAGGAAATGATAATGTCATAAAGCGTTGCCTTAAACTAGCTGCAAAAGAGGGAAAGAAGAAAGAGGTTGGAATAGTTGTTGCAAAGGGCTCTACACCTAAAATAGAGTCTCATAATCTTGAGCAGAATGAAGAATGGGCATTTACTACTATTTGCAATTATGACCCATCTTCTCATCAATAGTGTATGTCTGCAATAGACTGAGATGTTTGGTACTTCGATAGTGGGGCAACCAAACATACTACATCGCAGTGTAGATTCTTTAGTTCACTTGAGCCTACCTCTATAGGGAATACTATCACATGTGCGAACAACTCCTCTTTAAGTTATCCTATTATGGGAGTTGGTAAGATCATTCTAACCGTTGCTGATGGTAGCTCTTTCATATTGTCAGATGCTTTGTTTGTGCTAGGGATCAAGAAAAATATCTTGTCAATTTTAGCATTAGCAAAGGTCAACTTGGTTATCAAAATTCTTGATGATAGATGTATAGTTCATGATATGTGAAATGGCAATGTTATTATTGCTTCTATCATTTGATGCTGTGGGTTGTATAATCTCATAGCCTATGCAAAATCTATCAATGATTCAGCATGTGTAGTTCAAGATTCTTAGGCTGTCTCAAATGCAAAGCTTTGGCATACATGCTTTGGTCATTTGAAAATTGCTAGTTTGCTACACCTCCACGAATATGAAATGGTGTCCTCTCTACCCAAAGTTGAGGCACCTAGCAAATATGTCTATGAATGCTTTATTTTGGGCAAAATGCAGCGTTTCTCCTTCCCAAAAAATGGTTCAGTATGAGCTACTAAGGAATTGCACCTTGTTCGCAGTGATGTTTGTGGTTCTATGCAGACACCTTCTTTTGGGAACTACCTTTACTTCATGACTTTTATTGATGGTTTTTCTAGGCATGCATGGGTGAATCCATTGAAAGCAAAGTCCTAACTATTCATGTGCTTCAAAGAGTTTCTGGTTTCGACTTAGAAATTTGTCAGCATGTAAAATGGGCATCCTCCATTCTGATAAGGGGGGAGGGATCCATTTCTTGCTGAAAGAGAGAGGCATCGATTTTGATGAGAACTTCGCACCCACATGCCAAATCACCATTTTTCATAGCATATGTGCACTTGTAGCTCATTATGGTTTGAATGTACATCAATTGGACATTAAAACTACATTTTTGAATTGGGATGTATATGAAGAAGTGTATGTATTTCATCCTCATGGTTTTGTGCAAAAAGGGCATGAAAGCAAAGTGTGTGCAAGTTGAAAATGGAATTCTACGGTTTGAAGCAAGCACCACGTGCTTGGTATGAAAAGATACATGCCTACTTGATTGCACATGGGTTTGAGAGCATCCCAACTGAGAGTACGTTATATGTCAAGCGTGCCAATGATGTGCTTGTGATCATTGTTGTCTATGTTGATGATATGATGCTCACTGGTCCTAATGAGAAGCATATTGCTGATTTTCAGGCTGATTTTCATGCCTCTTTTGAGATGTCAGATTTGAGGCATTTGCATCATTATTTGGGCATTCAATTCATGCATGTTGATGGTGGAATAGATCTGTGTCAAACAAAATATATTGACACATTATTGCAACATTTTTGCCTTGAAGGTTGCAAACCTGTTGCCACTCCTATGGAATCAAGTTTATTGTTGAGTCTTCATGATGTTGGAGATGCATTTGATGTTGTTCTCTATAACCAGGCTGTTGGATGCTTGATTTACTTATGCATAACTTTGCTTGATTTAGTTTGCCGTCTCTCAGATGATTTATGCATTGCTCAGGTCTCAAGCATTGGTAGGTGGTTAAGTGCATCTTTTGCTTCTTGAGTGGTACTCGACCACTTGGATTTTTCTATCACAAGGGGGAATCAATACCACTAGATCTACATGATTTTTCTGACTCTAAGTGGGCTAGTTGCTATGACACTTGTGTGTTCATTAGCTGTTTTTGCTTCATGCTTGGTAGCTCATGCATATCTTGGTTGGACAAGAAGTAGCCTACTACGTCTAGTTTTGAGGCTGAGTATAGGGTAGCTTTCACAGCTACTATTGAATGTGTGTGGCTCAAATGCCTTTTGGCTGATTTGGGTGTTGGTTAGTCTTCTGTCACCACCATCTTCACTGATAGTCAGAGTGCATTGGAACTTGTCAGGAACCCTGTGTTCCATGCTTGCACAAAGCACATTGAGGTGCATTATCATTATGTAAGGGAGAGGTTCTTTGTTGGGGAGATTAGTTTGGCATATGTTCCCACACACAATAATATTGCAAACCTTTTCACAAAGGCTCTGCCTCGGGAGAAGTTTAAAGCTTTTTTTGCAAAGTTGTGGGCTTACTTCCTTTTGTTGATTGATCTCTTTCCACATATCTTGGCACTTCCTTATACATAAGTGCAAGCTCCTTGTTCACCACGTTACTCTAGGGGGGGGGGGGATTGTAATGTATTTTGGTAGTGATGTGTGAAAACACACTCGGGGCATTTTTTTCCTCCTTAGAAGGTTTTTTTCCCTCAGCCTGTATATATGCCTATAACCCTAACATGTAACTTATCTTTGTACATTCACTTGGTAATACATTCAGTATTGTGTGTTGTGCTCCAAGCTTCTTCTTCCTTGTGTTGTTCACATGCTTCCACAGACCTCAAACTCCAACATTGTATGCTAGCTTGAAAATGCACCATGCTAACTAACACACTTAGTATGCTAGATACCACATTCACTATGCTAGTTAGCATAAGCAATATGCCAACTAGGATAATCTGTATTCTAGCTACCAAAGACACTATACTAATTATCATAACCAATGTGCTAACTAGCACCTCAAATATGCCATCTAGTAGAAAGGTTCTACTAGTAGCATATCGATTGTGCCTGTTAGCACTACCTTTATGCTAATTAGCATATATATTTCACTAACTAGCATCTTAATCATACTAATCAACAAATTGAGTATGCTAATAAACAAAATCACTATGCTCATTAATGTTGGGGTTTGAGGTTTGTGGAAACATGAAACAACACAAGGAAGAAGAAGAAGAAGCTTGGAAGTACTTGTTGATAATGGTCTTGTGGGAAAGTTGAAGGCTGATTGCGACAAGGTCTTTTTCAAGGGTTTTTAAAGGTTTTAAAGTGTTATGGAAGATCTAGGTGGAGCCTCCCTTATAGGTGCACATTTTGTAGAAATAAAGGTCAAAAGTGGAAAAGGTCTTTTTCAAGGGTTTTTAAAGGTTTTAAAGTGTTATGGAAGATCCAGGTGAAGCCTCCCTTATAGGTGCACGTTTTGTAGAAATAAAGGTTAAAAGTGGAAAAGAAAAGAAAAGGACATGGTATGCAAGAGTTTATTTGTGGCCCCCATGAAGATTTTTGTTTTCAAAAAGTCACTACATGAGAAAACATGGAGTCATTGGCCTTTACATGAAGTGTTTCTTGGGACACATGCCAATGTGCACAATATCCGATAAGAAAAGACGAGATGCCTTTGAGGCCAATGATGGGAGGGTGTGCATTCTCAAAGTGGGGTATAGACTTTGTAGGTCCTATTAATCCCCGAGCTAGAAAGGCACATGCAGAATACATTATTGTAGCCACCGACTACCTTACAAAGTGGGTAGACGTCAAAGCCACAACAAAGAATGATGCTCAAATGACTGTAAAGTTCTTATTTGAGAACGTGTTCATGAGATATGGACTGCCAATAGAGTTAGTAAGTGATAGAGGTACTCACTTCTTGAATGAAGTCATTGAAAATCTTCTCCAAGAATTCTTGGTGATACATAAGAAGTCTTCCCCCTATCATCCATAAGCTAACAGAGAAGCCGAGAGCACAAATAAGATCCTATGCAACATATTGACAAAACTGGTGAATAATAAACACTCTAATTGGGGCAAACAACTTCATCATGCTATTTGGGCTTATCGACTTGCCTACAAAACGGTACTCAATGCCACCCCATTTCAGATGGTCTTCAGACAGAATGTTGTGCTACCATTGGAATTCCTAATCCGAGCTTTAAAAGTAGCACAAGAGCATGAATGGAATGGACATTAGTTGTCCTCTAGGATCTTTGATCTAGAACGCTTAGGTGAGACTAGGCTACAAGAAGCATCAAACATCTATGCAACAAAGAAAAGACAAAAGGCATACTTTGATGCACACATTAAGGATAAAGGATTGAAAGAAGGAGATCTAGTGCTGGTTTACACACTAAAGCAACATGCCCAAAAATTGGAGAAATGAGGATATGGACCCATGATCATTAATAGAATTTCTGCTAGTAGTGCGGTTCAATTGGCCACTCTAGAAGGTGAAATCTTGCCAAACTATATTAGTAGATGTCGAGTCAAGCTATATCAAGAACCTCTTACAGAGGATATGTTGATGAGGCTCAACAGTGCTAAGAAGCAAAAAGAAGAAGAGTTAAGGGTTAGAGAAGAAGCACAAGCCGAGGCGAGAGAGCACATTAGATGAAATAAGTTAAGGTGACTAGGCCTAGATGTCAACCCGAAAGCCCCAAAATATCACATGGACATGTGCCAAAAATCAGGCATAATTACTTCTCGAATAATCGATCGATGCCCCTTTGTGATCGTAGAGGCAGGGCAAGGACAAAGTGTAAGGAATGTGAGAGCATTGGTTGACTCAGGTGCATCAACTAGTGCGGTTAGACTTTCATACTGCCAAGACCTGCAATTGAACATCAAGCCCATAGAAGCCTATCTCATAGGTTTGGGAGGTGTGGAAACCCCTTGTTTGGGTGAGGTGGAACTTCCCATCTACCTTCAAGATGTTCCAATGAAAGTCAAAATGCTAGTGTCACGATGAGGACCTTACAGAGCCACTTGTCTTGGGTTAAGATTGGATTTATGACCATGCAGTCAACTTGAACCTAAGAAGTCAACTTCTTCAAGTTTGGGTACATGAACAATGCATTACTTTAGAATTAGAGAATTGCATGCTCACAAATCCAGATGTCACACATTCTCTCAGTTCTTCTAGGACTAATCTTAGCAAACAAGATGTTGTATGTGTCAAAAGATCTATGTTCTAGAAGAACTCAATCATGGAAGAATAGGCTCAAAGACAAGTGGACTCCTCCTCTTGTGAAAGGACTAATGCTGCCACCACAACTCAACCAAAAGGGCAAGCAACACAGTACATGTCAGCCCCTATATCAAATAGACAAAGAGATTTCAAGAAGAAAGTAGTTACGGGCATGAAGCAGATCTGGGTACAAAAAGGAGAGCAATCACCAGACTTGCCAACACAATTCCCACTCGCGCCATCCACTCATGCGAAGACAAGAAACAAGCACCCAGGACCAGCTCAACCAGAAGATCTTCGAAAAATTTGGGTACCTAAGAAATTAGTTGCAACTCAACAAGGGTGATTACACATGTGGGTTCCCAAAGGACTCTTACATGCACAAAGGCCTATGCTCTCCACCATGCAAAATGTCTCAATAAAGAAGCCAAGGAGACAAAAAGGTAATAACCGAGCACAAAGACCAAAAGAAGATAAACTCAACCCTTTGGCAAACGTAAGAAGACAATAATCAAAGATATTGGTTTGGAAGCCAAAAGCATCAGTAGCACCCACAAAACCAAAGAGCAAATCATGAGGGATAAAAAATTCAAGCAACCATCCACAGATGAAGAAGCGAAAGTTGATCTCTACATAGTCAAACACTGTTCTCAAATGGATCCCTAAAGGGAGGAATAGTCAGTTGTCATTTAACCATCTACTTATCACATCATTTCAAGATCCAGTGGCTACCTCCAATAAAGATGGCATCAATGTCCACTAGCAACATTGAAAGCCTCGACATGCAACAACCATGTGCCTTTGGCATAACCTTGTCTTTTGCACCATTCAGGTCATGCATTTCCATAGTATGCATTAATACAGGGCCACCTTACAAGGCCGTGCATAGACACAATTGAGAATCCCAGGCACATGCGACACATCTGATATATGTGAGATATTTTATTGATGCTAACACCTTTCTTCTTATTTAGTGCCATTGTTAAAAAAAAAGGAGAGAGAGAGAGAGAAAAAGAAAGAAAGAAAGAAAAAAAAGAAAGAAAGAAAGAAAAAAAGAAAAAAGAGGAAGCAAAAAAGACAACGAGAGGAGACATGACCATGCTCATGAAGAATCCCATCAGTGAACCATCAGCAAGGACATCCATCAACAAGCAAGACAAGGTAAATGGTCAATCACCATGATGGGAGTACACCACGAAGCATGAAGATCCATGAACCCTTCACAATGGTAAGAATTGTTTACTGTAACAACACTATAACCATGGTAGACTAGGAACCCTCTTCGTCAGCATACCCTTGAGCACTTTGCTCAAGACCCAATTTCTTGCACCATACTTCTTCCCATGCATTTTCCAAGTATGCATACATAGGGCCACATTACAAGGCCGTGCAGAAGGCATATAATGCTTTCAACCCATGCACTAATATACTTACCCATCCTTCCTTATGGGTTATGAGTACTTAGCACGAAAGATTTAGAGGATGTCAAGGTTATAACATGAATATCTATGAAGCAACTCACAGCCAATAGCTGCTCAAAATCAACAGTGCCAACCTCTTTTGAGAAATTAGCAGTTTTTGGGATGCTCACAAATACACCATCCTGCTCAAATCCAAGGAAGAAGTGCATACAACGAGACCAAAACTTGCATAGGCTAGTAGGGGAAAACTAAAGAACCAAACAACCAACAAAGCTACATTTGGAAGATGGACTGCTCTTGTTAATCGACACTACCCCTCAAGTACTACATGGAACTCCTACGCCAACAAGGGTCTGTTGGGGACGAAAAACTCTAGAAGGGGGGAGTGATGACACTCAAGGTTAAGGACAAAGCATGGAAGCACATCAAGGAAGGGGACACACAAGAAGAAGGAGCATGTAGGGAGCTCCGAGAAGCACATGTCAAATTTTCAGAAGAAATCCCTATAAAAATAGTGATTTTTATCACTAAAAACCATTGTAAATACCATTTTTCATTTTTGCAACTCCATTTTGTTCAAGCCGAGGAGTCCTCAAGCTTGAAGAGTATTAGAACTTTTAGACTCCGTTTGAGCCCCCAAATAAGCCCTAGAATGTATTTTTTAAACTAGGCTAGACACTAGGTATGGACAAGGCCAAACCACTCAAAAACTATAAAAAGGGCGGAAGAGCTCATTTTTGGGTTAGCTTGTTGTAGATTTGAGCTTTGTAAGAGCACTCTTTTGCAATCGAAGTCCTTCCATTGTTCCACTCTTTGCTCTTATCTTGTGCACATGAGTATGTGTGTACATGCTTGTGTGCTTTCACTCATGCACTTGTGCCTTCACTTGCTCACGGTCTTCATATTGGTCCTCACGTCTCTATGGATTGACATTTATGAGGTGAAAATCCTAACGTTGGTACTTGCCATTGTGCTAGAGTGACAACATCTTTGCCACAGGAGAGAAGATCTCCTCATAATTGATTCTCTAAGTTTGTGCAAAGCCTTTTGCTACAAGCCTTGCCTTATACCTGTTAATGGAGTCATCTGAGTTCTTCTTCAATTTGTAAATCCATCTTGAACCTATCACTTTCATTGATGAAGACTTGGGAACTAATTCCCAAGTGTTATTTTCCTCAAGAGCTTCAATTACCTCTTCCATTGCATGCCTCCATTCTGATTTCTTCTTTGCTTCCTCAAATGTTGAGGGTTCCTCTTGATTTATGTCTTGTGCTAGATAGATTGAATGTTTAGTAACTAGAGAAGTATCAAACCCATACCTCTCTGGTTTTCTTTTCTCCCTCATGGACCTTCTTAAGCCATGATGTGATGAATCTGCCTCTTGTCCAAGTTCTTGCATTTTAGCTTTACCTTTAGACTTCCACATTTTGATTTTTCCAATCTGAGTTGCTTCATCATCTTTTGAGGTATCTTGTTCTTCAATTTTAGAAGGGTTATCCTTGAAAAGCTTTGGAAAATCTTCTTCAAGATCATAAGGTAATTTGATCTTACTGCATGAGTCTTCATACCAAGAACTATTCTCATCAAATACTACATCTCTACTCACCAAGAATCCTTTGGTTGTTGGGTTGTATAGCCTGTAGCCTTTTTGGTTGCTGTCATATCCAATGAACACACATCTTTCAGCTTTTGGATCCATCTTTCCTCTAACCTGTGAAGGAACATGAGCATAAGCAATAAATTCAAAAAATCTTACAATGATCCAAGCTTGGTCTTCTTCCATTCCAAGCCTCATATGGTGTCATGCCATCAAGTGATTTTGAAGGTAACTTGTTAATCAAATAAGTGGCTGTGGATATAGCCTCAACCCATAAATAATTAGGTAAATGTTTTTCATTTAACATAGACCTTGCAACTTCAACGATTGTCCTATTCCTTCTCTCTGCCACTCCATGTTGCTCAGGAGTGTACCTTGTAGTAATTTCTCTTTTGATTCCCTTCTCTTGGAGAAAGGAGTCAAATTCATGGGAGAAGTATGCTCCCCCTCCATGTGACCTTAGCCGTTTTAGTGTTTTACCTATTTGGTTCTCCACAAGAGCTAAATATCTTTTGAAGCATGAAAAGACTTCATCCTTGTGTTTCATAAAGTACAATATAGTCCATCTACTACAATCATCAATGAAGGAGATAGAATACCTTGATCTAGATATTGAAGCATCCTTGCTAGGTTCCCATACATTTGTATGAACCAAATCCAAGAGATCTCCATGCATATATCCTTTCTTCATGGATGGTAACCTGTGAGATTTTCCAAATTGACATGCACTACACTTATAAATCATGTGTTGCTTTGACATATTAGGGAGTCCAAGTATACTTTCGTCCTTGCAAATTTGCTTTAATGATCTTTCACCAATATGTGCTAACCTTTTGTGCCATACTTCTAATTCTGTGAGTGTCTAACTTCCATAATTAAAGAGAGCAATGTTCCTAGTGTCTTGCAATTCAAATGTGAATAATCTACCTATCTTTTTTGTTGGGAAAGATGGATGGACACTCCTAGAAATGAGTAGGTACTGCAAATTCTTGCTTTGTACTAGCCCTCTTCCACTTCAAAGTTGAGTTGTTGCCCCTCTTAGCTTTCCAATGACACTAAACAAGTGCCTATGTACGTTGGAAATGATGCAAGTAATGATTAACTCAAAATAGACTACTTCCCACTTCACAATCCAATGAAAACTTTCTATTTTGGTTAAGCTCAATGCTTCCAGTACAAAAGAAATTAAATAAATTCCTTTTAGAGATATCAAATTAGCTTAAAGAGCTAATGATTCCAAGTGGAATCACTTAAAATGGTTAACTATGCATAGAGCAATCAATTTAGCAAATGTAGCTTACCCCTGATTTTTTAGGACTTCTGTAGAGAATGACCAGTGACAACTTCGGTGAGCTTTTCTCCCAATCCACAAAATGGAATATCTTCAAAGTCTGCCAGCATGTAGTAGATGACAGAGAGATCAAAAAATGTAAGCAATGATCTATTGTATTATATGAGAATGTTGTACATGATCATTGTCCTGATAATCAATGCCCAATGATAGTGAGAAGTGTAGGCTATGAAGTGATCCTCACTGTCTTACAGTATGATCAACGAAAGGCTCAGAATTGGAGTGATCTAACGACGAGATTTTACATTCATCTTTTATAGATGCTTCATTCAAAATTTGAATTTGAATTCAACTTTGGCTCTCACTAAAAAATGATCCACTAATCTAGGAGATATTCTCTCTAAGAAACTCGTATCTTTCCTATCCATCTAACTCCACGAGTTTTGTGGCTCTTACAAATATTCCTTCAAGTCAATTCGACTTTTACAAATGGTAAAAGATAAAGAATCCATAGCAATGGTTCTCATGGGTCTTCAATCAATTTCACATGAAGTCTTCTCATGCTTAGCCAAGTGTGTAGGCTTGGCATTTGCACGAACAGCTCCCCCTCAAGCCAAACATCTTGGCTTGATCTTCTTCATCAATCTTCTTGTATGTCTTGCAACCCAATCATGGCTTTAAACCTGTAAAGTTTAGTACCGTCAAGTGCTTTGGCCAATAAGTCTGCACATTGCATATTAGTTGATACATATGCCAACTGAATTTCCTTGCTCAATAGATTCTCTCTCACATAATGATAGTGGACCTCTATATGCTTGGTCCTAGCATGTTGTCAATGTAGCATAATTTAAGCTTCGCACAATGCTTTGGTATCCTACAATATTTTCAAGCACATCACCTTCATGATCACTTAATTTTTGGTTCACCTCCATAGGAGTGCTTGCTACCTTGGCATCCTGCAATTGAAATTTCTTCAACATATAATGTACATACTTTCTTTGAGTAATGTAAATGCCAGAGTTAGTATAGACTAACTCAAGTCCAAGAAAATACTTTAGTGATCCAAGATCACTGATTTTGAACTCCTGCGTCATTTGATTTTTTTATCTGCTTGATGCCATTAGCATCATCACCTGTAAGTATGATATCATCAGCATACACACATAGATATATTACCTTTGAATTACTTCTCTTAACAAACAGAGAAGTATCTGCTTTACTCATGATGAATCCTTGATCCTGAAGGTATGTAGACAACCTATGGTTCCATGCCCTAGGTGCCTGCTTTAATCCATAAAGAGATCTGTTCAGTTTACACACATATGTTATCTTGCTTGGGTCCTCACAGCCAGGAGGCTAAGACATGTACACCTCCTCTGAAATCCAGCCAGTTAGAAATGCATTCTTTACATCCGATTGGTACATGTTCTAATTCTTTGATGCCACCACACTTACCAATACCCTAATGATTGGCATTTTGGGCATAGGTTTCTTCATAATCAACTCCTTGGGTTTGTGCAAAACCCTTGGCCACAAGTCTAGCTTTGTACCTGCTTATTGATCCATCAAAATTTCTCTTGATCTTTTAGATCCACCTAGAACTAATTACCTTCATAGACTCCTTCTTTGGTACTAGCTCTCAAGTGTCATTCTCCTTGAGTGCTTCAATTTCTTCATCCATAGCTTCCTTCCATTCTGCTTTGGTCTTTGCCTCTTCATATGATGATGGCTCTTCAAAAGACAAATCTTTTGCAAGATAAATAGAATGCTTAGTAACTAAAGAAGTGTCATACCCATATATGATTGGCTTCTTGCTCTCCCTTTGTGATCTTCTGATTGCTTGGTTGGATGATTCAGGTATATCCTCCAACTTCTTCATCTTGACTTTGCCTTTGGACTTCCATGCCTTGAATTCTTCTAGGTTGGTGATGTCCTTATCATCTGAGTTGATTTCTTCAATCTGGTTTGGCTCCTCCTTGTTGAGGCTTGGAAATTCCTCTTCTAGGTCATAAGGCAATTTTACTTTCCTGTATTCACTTTCAAACCAAGAATCATTCTCATCAAAGACAACATCTCTACTGACCATAAATCCTTTGTTGGAAGGATTTTAAAGCCTGTATCCTTTCTGATTCAAGTCATACCCTATGAAGATGCACTTCTCTGCCTTAGGGTCTAGCTTACCTATGATTTGAGAAGGGATATGCACATAAGCAACACATCCAAAGATCCTGCAATGATCAAGTGAAGGTCTTCTACCATGCCATGCTTCATATGGTGTCATCCCATCAAGAGATTTTGATGGCAACCTGTTAACAAGATAAGGGGCGGTAGATACACGTTTTGTCCACAAATAATTAGGTATTTTTTTCTCATTTAGCATTGACCTAGCTGTTTCAACAATTAGTCTATTTCTCCTCTCTGCCACCCCATTTTGCTCAGGGGCATACCTTGTTGTAATTTCTTTCTTGATTCCTCTATCCTGCAAGAATGCATCAGACTCATTTGAGAAGTACTCACCTCCTCCATCTGACCTTAGACTATTTAGGATTCCTATTTGGTTTTCAACAAGTGCAAGATACTTCTTAAAGCAATTGAATACTTCATCTTTGTGCTTCATAAAATATAAGATAGTCCACCTACTGAAGTCATCAATGAAAGATACATAATACCTTGATCTAGAAATTGAGGGATCCTTACTTGTACCCCATACATCTGTATGGACAAGCTCCAAGTAGTCCTCATGCATGTAGCCTTTCCTTGAGAAGGGTAACCTGTGAGATTTTCCAAACTGACAAGCACCACATTTATAGATCATGTGTTTCTTGGATACATTGGGTATCCCAAGCACACATTGATCTCTATAAATGTGCTTTACGTTTCTCTCACCAATGCGTCCTAATCTCTTATGCCAAATTTCAAGCTCTGACAATGTTTGGTCTTTGTAATTATAAAGTGCAATATTCCTTGTATCTTCAAGTTCAAAAGTAAATAATCTACCTGTCTTTTCTCCTTTGGCAATTCTCTTGAATCCATGTTGGGGATCCTCCACAAATGCTCCATATTTGTTGAACCTGACATGCAAAACCTTTCCCACAATTTGTCCAACACTCATCAAAATTTTGGTAATTGTAGGTACATATAGAACCCTTCTCAACAAATTTGTATTCCCATTAGAGGTTTTAACATTTCCTACCTTGACCACTGAGCACTTGGTGTCATCACCTGTTTGTACGTGATGTTTTCCCTTAGGTTCCTCAAGGTTAGAGAGAAGAGCTACATTGCTTACGACATGGTTTGAGCATCCTGAGTCAATGTAGAAGAGCTGGTCATCCTTCATACCTTGCTTTGAAGCCATATTTCATAATCAAGAGAGAATCCTCTTGTTCCTCTGTATAATTGTTGTAGTCTTTCCTTGATTTGTAGCCTCCTTGGTAGTTGTTATTGTAATTGTTGTTGTAGTTGTTATTGTAGCCTTGATGATGGTTGAATCTCCCTCTTGATTGTGTATATCCACCTCTTTGGAAACCTCTACCTCTCTGATTCTTGAAGTTCCTGTAACACGCATCTGTAGTGTGATTTAAAAAACCACAAATATTACATGGGGAATAGTTGAAAGGTCTCCCGCTACCTTGTATACCTCCTCTGCCCCTACCTCTTGAGTTTCTACCTCTCCCTGCATAGTTGGCTTGAGAGGTTGTACCTTCATCCTCAATCTTCTTGTTTTTCCCTTTCTCTTTAGACTTGCCTTTATCTGTGTATAGGGCAGAAGAGCTATTACCTCTTGATGAATCTCCATTCTTGTTGAGCTTAGCTTCATGGGTAAAGAGTTGCCCCATGAGTGTGGTAAGATCTGGACATGTCCATGTACAAGTCCATGGAAGTTGTGAAGCTTTGCCATTTGTTATATCTGCCTTAATGCCATTGATCACTTTTCTAACAATTTGATCCTCTTCAATTTTTTCTCCTATGCTTGCCAATCGGTCAGCCACATCCTTGACTTTGGTCACATACTCTCAGATGCCTTGCTTGGGTTGCTTTCTTTGAGTGGTAAACTCAATCCATAATTCGTTCTTCCTAACCCTTGTGTTGGAAGAGAAATATGAAGACAGTGTTTCCCAAGTCTCTTGGGATGTCTTACAGTTCCTAATGTGTGGAAGAAGAAAATCAAATATTGCGTTAAGTAAGTATGAACTTGATAATGCATCCTTGGCACACCATGAATTGAGTCTTTCATGCTCCTCTCTTGTAGGTTGTCCTTTGCTTCTGAAAATGGGCATCTCCTCATCTCCTGAGATGTATCCATAGAGACTCCTTCCTTCCAAGTATGCCTTCATCCTCAAGGACCATGCTTGATAGTTATTCTGGTCCAATTTATCAATGAAAGAAGGAAAACCATCTGCCATTTTACCTTAACTCTGCTCTGATACCACTGTTGGGAAAGATGGATGGACACTCCAAGAAATGACTAGGTAATGCAAATTCTTGCTTTGTACCAGCCCTCTTTCACTTTAGAGTTGAGTTGTAGCCCCTCTTAGCTTTCCAATGACAATAAACAAGTGCCTATGTACTTTGGAAATGATGCAAGTAATGATTAATTCAAAACAGACTACTTTTCACTTCATAATCCAATGAAAACTTTCTATTTTGGTTCACACACCTGTTGCTTGTTAAGCTTAGTGCTTCTAGTATAGTAGGAATTAAATAAATTCCTTTTCGAGATATCAAATTAGCTTAAAGAGCTAACAATTCCAAGTGGAATTGCTTAAAATGGTTAGCTATGCACAGAGAAATCAATTTAGCAAGTGTAGCTTACCCCCGATTTTTTAGGACTTCTACAGAGAATGACTAGTGACAACTTTGACCAGCTTTTCTCCCAATCCACTAAATGGAATGTCTTCAAACTTTTTCACCATGTGATAGACTTAGAGAGGATTTTAGTGAGCTATATAACATTGAAAATGATGGAGTAATGACTGAGATATGAGCAATACAAATGACTATTCTGAGTGATAATGACAGAGAGATCAACAGATGTAAGCAATGATCTATTGTATTATATGACAATGTTGTACATGATCATTGACATGATAATTGTTGATGCATGACAACCATCAATTCATGCTTTAAATAAAGATGTGAAGTTAAAAGATGAAGAAAAGATCAACAAATGAAGTTTGAAGATAGTGCATATTCAAGAAATGAAGACTTGTATACATATGTACATTAAACTTGTAATTAGCTCACTTATACTTTTGTTATGGTCATGAGCTTGTACATATATGCCTATATATACAAGTAGAAAGTTGGGGCAAATAAGAGAGAGCATGAGATGAGAAGAATTAGAAGTTGTAAGAGTCATTAGAAATTTTAGAAGTGAAGAAGATCTCTCTCATCATTCAAATGTAAAAACTTTTAGAGTAGAAGAAAAATTGCACCCGATCTTTTGCTCAGTACTCCTTCTATGCTTAATCGTTTGTGAAATTCTTTTGTACAAGTCTAAGTCTATAGTTGATTGACCTCTGTACAAGTTTTTAGATCCTAATTGTGATTACGCTGAGAGAATTGAGAGTAGGAACATTTACATGTGTAAATGACAAGAAGTGAAGTTTGCAACAGGCGCAAATTTGATGCTAATGTTTTGGTCATTTCTCCTTCCACAGTGTAACGTTTTGAGAAAGCAAGTAGTAATTCTTTAAGTTGGAAGGTAAGATACCTTTGGATAAAAGCATTTGAATAAACGGGTTTTAGTTTGAGAGAACTATGCATTAAAAGTTAGAGGTGTCAAAGTCGATTGTAGAAGTACAGTTTTAGACATAGGTGAATTGTTTGAATCATTTCTCAAGATTTGCTGAATCTTTTGAGATGTTTTAACTTGGACAAGGTGTGTAATCTTGAGACGACACGTTGTACAAAGTTTCATAAAAAACTTTATACATTTGATCAGTCAATGAGTGAGTTATGTGCAACATGCTTTTCTGAGTAGTGACTCTTTTCACAGTTAGTGTAGACTTTGATAGTTTGGCATTGATCTTCCAAAATTGATTAAGGTTTTGAGTTATTCTTGATATACAAGTGTTCTAACATCAAGGATATCATGTTCTTTTGAAGATTAACACTCTCCATCAGTGGTATCAAAGTTGGAATCATCAAAATAGAAGAAAAGAGGACCCCGACTATTGCAGTCATACAGAAATCAACATTTGAAGGTTCAAAAGGGGAAAGCTTAAAGGAAAAGCTTGAGAAGGAGGCATGAAGCTATCAAGAAGATCAAAAGGAACTTCATTCAAAGTAAAGGTACACTTATTCATCATAAAGCTTGAAGAATTTAATACACATGTGAAGAAAAGATGGATGATTCTCTTCAGATAGAGAAAATGGATAGAGAAAACTATCCAGCTTGGTCAATGAGGATGGAAGCTCATCTCATGAGCAAAGACCTGATAGGTTATATCACAGATGAAGAAGAAAAACCAAAATTTAGAGATCCTCGTGTTCCAACTAGGGATGAACTCTCATATTTGAAGACATGGATGAAGAAGGATGCTGAAGAAAGGAGCATCATCTGCATGGGAGTCAATGACTACTTGCTACCTCATATTAGAGGACTTGAAAGTGCAAGTGCTATATGGAATGCTTTGGAGGAGCATTTTTGAAACACCACAAAGTCAAGGATCACATCTTTGTGGGCAAAGTTTACCACATTAAAAAAGAAAGCTTCTCAATCCATTTCTGATTATGTAACAAGGATGAAGGACATTGCAGATGCATTAGGAGTAGTTGATGAAGATATTGAGGAGGATAAACTGGTAAGGCAAATCCTAATAGGTTTGAGAGGAGATGAGAAATGGAAGCCATTCATTTTGTCTACTGAATTGTCACTAGATCATTTCACTCCTTATTTAAATCAGTTGCTAGGACATATGCTAACTTTTGAGCAGGATGTCAAAGGTGATGTTGATAAGATTATAGGTCAAGCAATGTATTCAAAGGACAAGAAGAAGAATAGCAAAGGCAAGCGACAATTAAATGAAGAAGAAGGTACAACTAGTCAAGCCAACTTCCTAAGAGGAAGAGGAGGTGGCAAATGTAGAGGAAGAGGGAGAAGCAATAAAGATGGAGCCAAAGCTTCCTGGATTTCTGGTAAGACAAATCATTTAGCTCATGATTGTTGGCATAATCAGAGTAATGGAGGATATGGTCATAACTTTAACTCAAGAGAAAGAGGTGGTAGAAACCAAAGAGGTAATTTCAGAGGAAGCGATAGAAGAGGTTACTTTGGAAGAAATGCAGGTAGATGATTCCAAAGTCAATCCTACAACAATACCTACTACAATTATGCTTCAGATTAGAAGGAGGATTCAGCTTTGATTATGCATGCAACTTGTGAAAGACAAAGTGAAGACCAATGAGTCTTCTACATTGACTGAGGGTGTAGCAATCACCTGAGCGGTAACATAGCTTTGATGACTGAGTTGGAGAATAAGGTAACTAATCATGTAGTTCAAACATGTGATAATACAAAGCACAATGTGAAGCCAATTGGATCAGTGAAGGCCAAGGATGGAAGTACTCTTCTGAGTAAGGTCTTGTATGTTCCTACAATTCCAAAGAATCTGATAAGTGCAGGGCAAATTGCTGAAAAAGATTATGAAGTAAGGTTCACTAATGGAGTTTTTGTGGAAGACCCTAGCAATGGGTATAAACAAATTGTTTCAGGGAAGAAAGAAGGAAGACTCTTCACATTGAAGATTCAAGGTAATGTTGTTCATGCCTTGTTTACTTATGGAGGACATAAGATCTCCGAGTTAGATCTTTGGCATAAAAGGCTTGGACACTTCAATGAAAGAGGTATTAAGGATATGGTTAACAATGGTTCCGTGCTTGGATTTCCTAATGTTGCAGGTCAACACATGACATATAATTGTGAGGCATGTCAATTAGGTAAGGTTCATAAGAAATCATACAATAAGCATGGATTTATGTATTCAGAGAAGCTTGAATTGGTACACACAGATGTGTGGGGAGCATCAAAGGATTTCAGTGTTAATGGTTCAAGATATTATGTGATTTATGTTGATGATGCTACTAAGTGGATCACTATATATGTGATCAAAGATAAATCAGAGGTATTCAAGAAAGAATCACATGTCAAAAGTTGAAGAGAAATGGTTAGATGGAGGGGAAGAGTATTTCTCTAATGAGTTCAGTGATTACTTATGGAATATAGGTATAAAATGGGAAGTCACTTGCAAGTACTCTCCTCAACAAAATGGTGTAGTAGAAAGGAGAAATAGAACTCTTGTTGAGTTTGCAAGATCAATGATGAAGGAGAAAAATTGTCCAAATTATTTGTGGGTTGAGGCTGTAAATATAGATACATACTTGGTTAATAGGTTACCATGTAAAGCTTTGCAGCGTATGACACCATATGAGGCATGGTGGGGTAAGAAACCTACCTTAGATCATTGCAAAGTTTTTGGATGTTTGGCTTATGCATATGTGCCATCTCAGTTGAGGCATAAATTGGAACCTAAAGCTGAAAAGTATGTGTTCATTGGATATGATGATAAACAAATGGGTTATAGGTTGTGGAGTCTATCTACAAAGCAATTCATTGTATCAAAGGATGTTACATTTGATGAGCAAGGTACTTGGTATGTAGGTACAATCAATAATCATGCAGGTGATGAAGCAGTTTTGAATCAGAGGAAAGGTAAATCAAAGGTTCATATATTTGATGAAGAAGAGAATAATGAAGTAGAAGTTGAAGTTGAAGAAGTGCCAAGGTTTGATCCAGAATGTGATGGACAAGAAACTTCAAGAAGTGGAGAACTCAGAACGTCATCAAGGCACAAATGGCAACCTACAAGGTATAGCTATGACACTTCTTTTTTGACTACTAAAGATTATGCTTACATGGTGAAAGCAGATGAAGACCCCTCTACATATGAAGAGGCAAAAGGTAAAGAAAATTGGGAGAAAGTTATGTAGGAAGAGTATGATGCATTGATGGAAAATGAGACTTGGGATTTGGTTCCTAAACCAAATAGTCAGAAGATCATTGGATACAAATGGGTCTACAAGACAAAGAGATATGCAGATGGAAGTGTATCTAGGTATAAAGCTAGACTTGTTGTGAAAGGGTATGCTCAAACATATGGTAGAGATTATGATGAGACCTATAGTCCTGTGGCAAAGATGACAACCATCAGGACACTCATAGCCATTGCTGCATGTAAAGGTTGGATATTATGTCAATTAGATATGAAGAATGGTTTTCTTAATGGTTATATTTTAGATGATGTTTTCATGGAACAACCAGAAGGATTCAGAGATAAAAGGTATTCAAAATATGTATGTAAGCTCAAGAGAGCTTTGCATGGTTTGAAGCAGGCCCCAAGGGCATGGAATTATAGACTTGTGAAGTTCTTGAAGGAACTTGGTTTCCAAGAATCTAAAGTTGATAGTAGCTTACTTGTCAAAGCAAGTGATGATGGGTTCATTTATATTTGCATATATGTTGATGACATAATTGTTACAGGTACAAATGAGAAGGGCATACAAAGTCTCAAGAAACAAATGGAGAAAGAGGTCAAGATTAGTGACTTGGGAGACTTGTCATATTTCTTGGGCATGGAGATCTCATATACTAAACATGGAGTGTATGTGACTCAAGAAAGGTATTTTAAGAACTTCTTAATCAAGTTTAAAATGGAAGATTGCAAGGTAGAACCTACTCCAATGGAGGTGAATCATAAGTTGAGTAGATATGGAGGAGAAGAATTCAAGGATATGAAGCTATATCAAAGTCTGGTTGGTAGTCTAATCTATGCTACATTAACTAGACCTGATTTGGCATATGTAGTTGGAGTGTTGTCTCAATTCATGCATTGTCCTAGGAAAGAACATTGGTTTGCAGGACAAAGAGTGTTGAGATACATTAAGGGTAGACTCAAGGAAGGTTTGTATTATGGTTTTACATCAGTTACAAACATCAAGCTATATAGTGATACAGATTGGGTAGGTAACCCTGATGATAGGAGATCAACATATGGATACTTGTGTTATGTGGGAGATAAGTTAATCTCTTGGTGTTCTAAGAAGAAACATACAGTTGCTTTATCATCTATAGAGGCAGAGTATAAGGGTATGGTTGAAGCTGCAAAGGAAGTCATATGGTTGAAGACTCTTATGAAGAGTTTTGACATCATTCAGAGTACACCCACTATTCATGGAGATAATATAACTTCATTGTATCTAGCTGCTGATTCTGTTTTTCATGCGAGGACTAAACACATTGAGATTCAGTATCACTTCTTAAGAGAGAAGGTGTTTGATAAGGAAATTGAAGTCATACATGCTTCAACAAAAGATCAGATTGAAGATATGCTAACCAAAAGCTTGGATGGACCAAAGCTACAGACATTCAAAGATATGGCAGGTATAAAGAAGATAGAGACAACTTCAATTGATGATTGAGGGGGAGCTGTTGATGCATGAAAACCATCAATTAAGTCAAAAGATGAAGAAAAGATCAAAAAATGGAGTTTGAAGATAGTGAATATTCAAGAAATGAAGATTTGTATACATATGTACATTAAACTTGTAATGAGCTCACTTATACTTTTGTTATGGTCATGAGCTTGTACATATATGCCTATATATACAAGTAGAAAGTCAAGGCAAATAACAGAGAGCATGAGATGAGAAGAATTAGAAGTTGTAAGAGTCATTAGACATTTTAGAAGTGAAGAAGATCTCTCTCATCATTCAAATGTAAAAACTTTCAGAGTAGAAGAAAAATTGTGCCCGATCTTTTGTTGAGTACCCCTTCTATGTTTAATCTTTTGTGAAATGCTTTTGTAATAAGTCTAAGTCTATAGTTGATTGACCTCTGTACAAGTTTTCAGATCCTAATTAAGATCAAGCTGAGAGAATTGAGAGTAGGAACATTTACATGTGTAAATGAGAAGAAGTGAAGTTTGCAAGAGGTGCAAATTTGATGCTAATGTTTTGGTCAGATCTCCTTCCATAGTGTAAAGTTTTGAGCAAGCAAGTACTCATTCTTTAAGTTGGAAGGTAAGCTACCTTTGGCTAAAAGCATTTGAATAAACGGGTTGTACTTTGAGAGAACTATGCATTAAAATTTACAGGTGTCAAAGTCGACTGTAGAGAAGTACAATTTTAGACATAGGTGAATTTTTTGAATCATTTATCAAGCTCTATTGAATCTTTTGAGATGTTTTAACTTGGAGAAGGTGAACAATCTTTAGATAGATAGCTTGTACAAAGTTTCATAAAGAAGTATGTACATTTGGTTAGTCAATGAGTGAGTTATGTGCAACAGACTTTTCTGAGTAGTGACTCTTTTCATAGTTAGTGCAAATTTGATAGTTTGGCATTGATATACCAAAATTGATCAAGGTTTTGAGTTATTCTTGATATAGAAGTGTTCTAACATCAAGGATAGCTTGTTCTTTTGGAGATTAACACTCTCCATCAATAATCAATGCCCAATGATAGCGAGAAGTGTAGGCTATGAAGTGAGCCTCACTCTCTTACCGTATGATCAACTAAAGGCTCGGAATTGGAGTGATCTAACTGCAAGATTTTACATTCATCGTTTATAGATGCTTCATTCAAAATTTGAATTTGAATTCAAATTTGGCTCTCACTAAAAAGTGATCCACTAATCTAGGAGATATTCTCTCTAAGAAACTTGTATCTTTCCTATCCGTCTAACTCCACGAGTTTTGTGGCTCTTACAAATATTCCTTCAAGTCAATTTGATTTTTAAAAATCGCAAAAGATAAAGAATCCATAGCAATGGTTCTCATGGGTCTTCAATCAATTTCACATGAAGTCTTCTCATGCTTAGCCAAGTGTGTAGGCTTGACATTTGCACCAACATTTTTACCCTTTGCAATCCTCCTGAATCCTTGAATTGGATCTTCAACAAATGCTCCTCCTTTTGCGAACCTAACTTGTAGGCCTTTCTCCACAATCTGTCCTACACTTATCAAATTCTTTGTGATGGTAGGAACATAGAGTACCTTACGAAGTAGGTTGATGTTTCCATTAGGTGCTTTTACATTTCCTATCTTCTCCACTAGGTGCTTTGTATAATCACCTGTTTGCACTTCATGCTTGTTCCTTGTATCTTCTAAATCTAATAGGAGGGCCGGAGGTCCAGATTTCCTACCACATGATTTGAGCAATCTGAGTCTATGTAGAAAACATACTCATCAGATTTACCTTGTGGCGTTGTCATATTCATGAGAAGTAGAGAGTCTTCTTGATTTGAGTCTTCTATGTAATTATTGTAATCTCTTCTCCCTTTGTATCCTTTTTGGTAGGTTGAATAGTTTTAGTTGTTGTGGTTGCCATGGAAACTATTGAACCTTCCTCTTGAGTAGCCATAACCTCCTCTGTTGTAGCCTCTACCTCTTTGATTCTTGGAAGTCCTAAAGCAATTCCTCAGTTGTGTGATTTTTAATCCACAAATAGAACAAGGATTAGAGTCTTGGGATCTCCCCCTAGCTTGTCTTCCTCCTGTGCCTCTACCTCTCCCATGTCTTCCTCTACCTGTATAGTTGGCTTGGTGTGTACCTCTTTCATCATCCACTTTCTTTCCTTTCCCTTTGTTGTCTTTGGCTTTATTTTTATCAGTATAAAAAGTAGAAGATTGATTACCTTTGGAACTTCTCCATTCTTGATGAGCTTGGCCTCTTGAGTAAGTAGTTGTCCCATAAGTGTATTAAAATCTGGTGCATGCTGTTGGAAATGAGATAGGCCCTTGGCACATGTCACAGGTCCATGGTTCCATAGGTCCAGCATATACAACATCAATTCCAGCATTCTTCAATATTGACAAAACATGAACATACCACAACTTAATCATACAGATGATGAGATAAAGATAGAGAAAGAATAGACGACATGCGTAAGGTGTTACGTAAGCCATCGCTTACTCATAGTATCATATATACCAATGTTCAATGTACAATGTGGGAGAAAAACTCTCAACCACTCTATGTGATGAGAAATAGATGAATGACTGAATGTACAAATGTAACAAACATATTCAGATGTATGGGAGTAATCTGAATATACATGAGATGTGTGACCTTATAGGTTATAGAAGAGTGAATATGAGTGACTGAAAGAGGAAGGATTAGTGTGAAACTGATAATCAACAAACCCTCATCTAACCTTAGGCTATGTAAGACCCTAAGTTAGATACGTGTGTGAAAAGATCACATACTTAAAAATTAGCAAAGAATGCTAACAAGTTTGTTGCAAGAAATCCTCAAACTCATGTGAACACACCTTCTCAAACACCTCATCCAAATATGCATAAAGCATATACGTACTGTTTCTCTTGTACCTATGCCGAATAGGACTCCTCCTGATATGGATGCTACTGCCTCCATAAAATTCAAGTAGTACCTATGTGCATAAAGAGATTATGTACCTGAATACTTAACATAAGATGTATATCTTATGTTAACCACCATCCGATGTCTTTGACGTAGCCCGACATCTTCTTGTAGAAGACAATCTTCAACTACAACATGTAGACGGACGATCCTCACCATCAAGCTGCTAATGACCAAGTCTTCTTGCCATGAACAAGAGATAACCTCCTCTCCATGAGCTAGAGTGTGAGCACACCCTTCATCTTCTCCAAGAAGAATCATTAAGAAGAACTCCATAGCTGCTCCTCAACATGATTCAAGTTAGCACCATGGCTGCCCCATGTGTTAGATGAAACACCACCTCTATTGAGGTCCAAGCTCCAAGCTTGTGTTGAATACTATGTGAAGGATGATTCAAGTGATCCCAAATAGTCTCTTATACCGTAGAGCTTCTATCTTGAAAAGCTTCTCAAAATCAACCAATAAAGCTATGCGATCGTACGTGATCGTATAAAGCAAAAGCTGTCGCCATGCGTGTGCGTTCGTGATGCGTCGTTTGTTTCTAAAAAGAATACTTTTAGCTTTTGATAAAACTCCTTCATGCGATCGCATCGAGCAGATTTTGAACCCCCGTGGGCAGGTTGTAAGATGTTTGCCTTAACCATGGTTCCCGCGATGCTCTTCTTATAAAGGTAGTAGAAGAAGCACTATATAAGCTATGTCCACTGTGAATAAAATTGACCAATGACCATGGGTTTGAGACTTTGACCTTTGGGACATTGTTTTCCAACACATGCATATCCATGTATAGATACATTGCTGTTGTAAAGGCTTCCCACTTGTCATCTACCTTCAAACCATTGAAGAATTGCCTCAAAATTTGTTCATCTATTACTTCTCCAATGTTTCCTAGCTGATCAACAATATCTTTGATCTTTGTGAAAAAATCAATCACATTTTTCTTGCAAGATTTCTTGAGCATTGTGAATTTCAACCATAGTTGATTCTTTCTGGCCTTTGTGCTTGAAGAGAAGAAGGCCTCAAGTGCATTCCACACTTCCTGTGATGTTTTACAACTTCTAATGTGAGGAAAAAAAAAATCTGAGATAGACTTGAGGAGATAAGACCGTGCAAGTGCATCCTTGGAGCACCATGTGCTCAATCTTTCTTGCTCTTCTTGTGTAGGTTGACCTTTATTCTTGAAACTTGGCATAAATTCATCTCCATCTATATAACTGTTACTTCTCTAACCCCAAGGGAAAGTGTCTTACACCCACCTATGTTTTGCTCAATTGCCTTGCAATTAGTCAACTCATATTGCTTAGAGACCAGAGTTTGTCCCTCGAACTTAAAACTTCACATTCTCAACCGCATACACCTACTCTTATGCAGTCATGCACATGCACTCTCATGCACTCCTTCCCCTTTGCTCATGCCTGCATACACGCATATAGGCCACCTTCGACTTTCTTCAATCTTTCTTTCTATCTTTCACCTCACCTCTATCCTCTTTCTTCACTTTATTTGGGTGACACTCACAAGACACGTAATTGAACTTCACGATTCCTCCGTTGCCTTTAATCCCTATGTGGATACTCAAGGTTTCTAGCTAATCCTTAGAGGTTTAATTCCACCTTGATGTCTTTTCAATACTACGTGGAAGGTGACGATTCTAGACTGCAAGAACCAAAATTTGGCTTCCGATTGGTTGTGACACAATCATACAATGCATATTTATCATTCTTTAGCATCGTTAGAGACTTGGTTCGATAGATTTTCTATTGCTTATTACGACTTACTCAACAGAGTCGCATAAAGGTATTCTTGAGTGCTTTGCACTGTCACGTAATTACTTAGCTTGTTCAGTTTATGGCAAGCGTTTAGCAACCCTGTACGCCTTTCCCTTCGTACTTCAATCGGAATTACCGATTGAACCGCACAAACCGCAGCAGAGCTCTCATCAATTTTCTGAGTGTTTTCGTTAGATGGGAAGAGTTCGGTTTTACCCTGCCGTATCTTTAGTATGTCCCATCTCAAAGTTACAAATACATTTAGGTTTAAGACATCAACTCAGGATTCTCGAAAGTAGGTTCCTAGATTTTCCTTTGTGTATTATTCAAGCCAAGTGAAGCTAGTGCACACGAAGTTATACTTTAAACTGAGTCAACAACATTTAAAACTCATAATCAGTGACAGATGAACTTTTCTTATCTTCTTCTAGAGTTGTAACATATGTTGTGAACTCAGGGATTGACATGCTGTCTGGTAAGCAAACATACTCGTATTTAATTTAATATGAATGTTCTATTCTTTGTAGTCGCACGGACCTAATGTCATGTGTTAACCTAAGCAGAGATTTCCAATGTTCCTATTGATTACCATCTCACATCTATGACTGAACCGCCTAGTGTAAGTAAACACAAGCATCAAGACTGGAATCGAGGCAGACAAACAATTCAAAAACAGTGATGCAAATGCAAATACGAGAAGAACCATCTTGCCATTTCAGTGCGGCCATTGCAGATTTAATCCCGATTTAAGCGATGTGTTCTGGTTGAGAACCTGCAGTCTCCATTTATCGATTGCATTTAAAACATCGGGGCAGCCATTTGACTATTATTAAACTTTTCAATGTCTACACAGAAGGTCAAGAATGCACAGAAATATGATGCATCAGTGACGTAGCAATTGCACCCGCTGTTGAGTCTATGCATGCCAAGACGTAACGGAGATGAAGGGTAGTCAAATACTTATCAACACGATTTTCTCAGCTGTACATATTGAGCTACACCAATCACATGATTCAGCTCTTGACATAGGAAGAAAAAGCTTCTTTTCGCACAAAGTCCTTGCGTTACATATTGATCCCAAAGAAAAACAATGCCTATTCATATCCATATGCACGGAAAGAAAAACACGCAAGTTCAAGACATCAACTTACAACCTTCACCAGTATGTCATCTTCCCATTCATCATGATTGCTGCTCTCCCTATCCTTTGCTGATGCAGAGAGAGGTTCATGAGTTCTGCTGCTGATTCCGCAGGTTCTCCCTTCCTTAGTGCAACCTTGCCCGTATGATAACAAGCGACGGTTCTTCAATTACAAGTAAAGTTTCGATGACTACACACTGTCACTCCCTTTTTTTTTGCTATACCTTCTTGCACATCTACGAGCACTGGGTTTGCTTCTTCAATGGCTACCCCCTCCCCAAGAGACTTCCTCGTAGTTCTTGATCAGCACTTGCTTAAGATTTCCGAATAGAAACATTCTTGAGCTCCTGAATCGCGAGATAGAACATAATGAATATTTGGGAGACTATTCATCCACATGGAAAAGGTCTACTGTAGTTCGGAGTTGCAAGGAAACAAATGGCATGGCCGGTCTACAGGGCTCTCTGATGTCACATAAGAGTCTCTCTCCTCTTCCCTTAGGTGTGCATCGAGGACTAATCTCCTCTATCTTACATACATCGAACGTGGTGAAACTACAGCAGCGATGTGCATACTGGAACACAAGGGTAAATGATTGATCACAGAAGGAAGCTTCCCCTTCTGCTTTGACTCTTTCAGTTGCCAGATGGTTACCCTTCCACACTCTTCCTCGACCTCTTCTCTACCGTTGGCTTCCCCAGGCACTTCTCCTCCTAGCTCCCTAAAAATCCCCGTCTGAAAAATGCTTCCTCCCTTTCTTTTCGATGAACACGCAGACGCCCTTTTTCAGAACTGAACAACAGTCTAAAACCATAAAAAAATCTCGGTGCAGTAGCCCTTTTTTCAGCAGAAGCACAACCCCTCCCTTTTGTTGTCGTGATCCTCCTCGATTGCTAATAAAGTACCCCTTTTTTCAGCTCTGCCAAGCAAATGGCATGAAATCGATTTTTGGTTTCTGACAGAACTGGTATGATATTATAACAGAAAGTTATTTATCCCCAAAAGTTTAATACCACTTGTACTTTGGTTCCCCACCTTTTGACCATGGACAAAGTATCTTTGTAACCACCCTCATTATAGTAGCGAGGTCCATCCTTCTTGAGGGTTGGTCACTATCCATTCACCATTATTCCCTCAATGCCATTGCTCTTAAGTGCAAGGAGATAGGGAAGAGTCATTCTTTAGATAGTTCGCTGTGATGCGCAGAACATGTGCATGACAACTTGTGCTTGCATAAAAAGAGCCTTCATGATAGAGTTGGTCATCACAATGTAGACCTGGATGCACGTCTTTGCGAATCTATGCAAGATTCTCTTCTTTAGATCTCAATACGCAAACTTGCACGATCCATCATGGAGGTCAATTCAATTTTCTAACAAAACCCTCCTTTCTCTTCATCATCCTGATTCAACTTCATGGCTTCCTCATTGCCCATGTTCATCCACTTTCCACCACACCTTCGTCTAAGCCACCTTGATTGAAGTCAACTGATATTGACAAACATCTTTTTGTTGCAAAATACCTGCACTCGTATGTACACTATGCAAAATGGAAGTTTATTAGTGCAGAAAAACCAACCAGATCATGAGCTAACATACTCCCCTCTTCTTATTTGCAAAGTCGTCCTCGATGAGCCACTCCTGCTGCAATATAATCCAAATAGCCATGAGAATGTCAGTGTACAACTTATTTGCATACCTGTTCATCAAGCCATCATTCCAACTGGACCTGCACTCATTGAAGCCATTAGTGCTCAAAAAAATCACTATTGAATACATACAAATCATTCATCTACAAATTGATCCAAGAACATGCACATATATGCAACTCCATTTCCAAAATGCATCAAATTGCTCATGCATTCCATTATGAAAATAGTCTCAACCAAAATACCACATTCATTCCTTTCCATGTTTATGCATACAGCTACCATGGCTAAAAAAACAGAAATGGAAGTACCAAAATAAACAATCAACAACTGAAATGAATACAACAGGAGATGCAACATACCCAAAATGCATACCCCTTTTATTGACCTACTATTCGCTATGTACAATTATTCCATGACTAGACACTCCCTAAGAATCCCCATCGTCGTCCTACAAAAGCCATCAAGATTCGAGTACGAGTCAAGACCTACATAAAAACCCTAGAGTGTCGCACGCACTGGAAAACCCTTGGATAGAGCACACAAGTTATAAAGCAAGACCGTTGCATTACCTCGCTAAAGGTCTCATCCATAAGTACATATACAGTATCCGTGCCTTTGAGAATGTTGATTCAGAGTGAGTTGATCTGTCGCAAGCCACCATATACCAATTACACAAGCAAATAACATTCCCTTCTAGTCGATCATCGCCCTTCCCTCTCTCTCTCCCCCTCAGGAGTGGGGAATAATTTCATATGTAAATTTTATTTATATTCACATGTTGGCCTACTTTGACATTGGATGCGATTCATGGCCCTGACCACCCGGCCAGGTTGATTCCACCCATCTACCAATGCAACGCAGCGCCCAACACACAATCACAGAATGATAACACATAACATATAAAGCTAGATCATAACGAAGCTGGATGCGGATCGTGGTCGTGACCGCCCGACCACAATGGCTCCACCTACCTACCAACCCGTTATGGCACATAGCTAAGACACAAACATATATATCCCAAGCCTATGGTGAAACTAGCTGCGGCTCGTGGTCCTAACCACCTGGCTAGGATAAATCCACCCACCTACTAGCCCACCATAGCGCGTTGGTACAATCACAACAACACAATGTTTTTTTTCTTTTTTTTTCATAGTTAATTAATTTACCTCAGTCCTGAGAATTAGGGAGATGAAGAAAGGGATGTTCCCCACTTTTCCCACACATGCATACAAACATTCACACTCTAGCCTTTGACAGATCAACCACCTCTTCACTCCATTCTCTCAATTATAGACACTACATATGTATTCATCGATTTGACTTTTCACTAGGCAACTACAACCGGCTATGCCTTGGTCCCTTATATACCTATCCTTAGATGATCTAGAATGTGGGTCTCCTGGATGTCTCATATAGCCTCACCTCATACTCGCATCCCGACGAGTTCCCTAGGGCGAGTCCGGCTCAACTTCAGGAGCTCCGTCATCGCTACCTATCGTTAACAGGTCTGCCCAAGCCCAATAGATATCATTTACCTCGTTAGGCAATTCCATCGTGCTGTCGTAGTAGAAGTACCGATCCTTGGCATATCCAGCCCAACTAAGTAGATATGCTTCGAATTTGGGAAATGGAAAGTCAATGTCCATACCTTGATTCCAAAAGCGTACAAGCCAGTGTGCCTCCTCCACATCATAGTTTGTCCGCAAGCTCTCAACCGATATCTCCATTTTTTCTAATGCTTGATCTAAAAAATATACGACAAGGTTGAACAGAGCACTCTGGTATACTTGATCAGCCATCGGTCGCCTAGTCCTCAGTGATCCTGCATAGTAACACACTTGGTTTACCAGTTTCTGCAATTCCAACAAACAAAAGGTAATTGAATGAACAAGTAGAGAAAGGCCTTCTCGCTTTCGTTCTTGTATCCAACCACACATCTCTCGTAAGAGCACCCAAATCACGCAAAAAAGGGTCATCATCCAGCGGCTCACTCGAAGTCCTGTCCATGCACTTCCACCTATCGATCCTTGTACGTTCTGCTCGCTATCCTGACATCTAATCCCATCAAACCTCCATCGGATAACTCTGGCATGCTTGGCATGAGCCAATCCTAACTCCTTTAGGCCGTCGCCAATCCTGCACGTATTCTTTGCATGAAGCACTTTACTCACTGTACTCTTTTCTGGCGCATTTTCTAATGCAAGTTCTTTCTCCAATCTTTCATGTCTAAAAATCCTCTCTTCACCACCATCTTGGTTCTCCCTGTCTCTTGTTGTCCAGAGGTTCTCCTTTCGATCAACTAATTCCTTACTAGAACTGTTGTGATCCACACACCACTTTTCTCTCCCAGATCTACCTTTTCCCTCGTGCTCTCCTTTGCATGTACCCTTGCTCATGGCATCATGTACTCTCCTGGTGCTAGACGACAGCTTACTGCCTTGGTTCCTTGTCAACTTTTGATGCTACCCTCGATCACCAGTTCCAAAAGAGCATTTTCTATTTTTCAAAGAGTTTTCCCTCCTTGCATGAGGATCCACCACCTGGCTCATTTTCTTCTCCTTCTCCACCGGGTCGATGTGCATTGTATAGCACTCAGCCTCGCCTGTACTTGCCAACCATCCTAGCAGTTCCTGATTGGAATCATCTTTATAGAGCAATGGATTTTGATATTCTCCCAACTTCGTGTCTTGATTCTTGGAGAGCTGCAAGTTGAACCCGTCTTGAAGCAGATTCTTGTAGGTGTCTGTGTTCAAAGAAAACCTAGCTCGTGCCATCTCTTGCCTTACTTTCTCCTTTGCTTTCATTTCCATCTCATCGACTATTATTGTCTTCTTCTTGTCGGTCGAGTTTGGAGATACTTGGATTTGAATCGGATCAGACTTTGGCCCTATAGAAATGAAACCTGTGCGCCAGTCATCCACACAATTGGCTTGCATAAGCCATGGTCGTCCGAGTAGGATCGAGAAAGTGGTCTCTGAGGTCCTTGGTCTTACTATCAGATAATCAACTTTAAATTCTAGACCCCCCACAACGGTGCTTACATTCTTCAAAAGACCAGCAGGCTTTACTTGCGTTTGATCTGCCATCCTCAAGGACATTGGAGTTTCTTCCATGTGGTTGAGGCCCAAAGCTTTCATCATGTACTCAATCATTAAGTTGATTGCGGCTCCACTATCTAACTGAGCACCGGGGACTGCATACCCTTTAATCTTGACTGTCACAGCTGGAGCATTCGAATCAATTTGCATCGTAATACTTTGAATCATACCTTGGACCTCTTTATCTTGTCTCTTTTTATCTCGAGCTTTCCTCGGCTTCTTGATATATTCGTGGATGAATTGTTTCGTATATGCAGGTGAACATTTCAGCAATGTGCCAATGTACAGCGTGACTTCCGTGTCAGCGAGCAGCTTTACGATGTCCACTTCCTCCAAACTTTGTCGTTCCTTCCTACACTTTGGAGCCCTTAATCTTTCAAGGAAGGGCGCTATGCCTGGCACAAACTCCTTGATCACTGGTGGAAGAATCTCTATCTCTTCCCCATCCTCAAACTCTTGCTGTTCAGCAAATCCTCCAACTTGGTTTTCTACATCTCCATGTTCGGGTATCTTCTCTTGACTCGCTTCTTCGCTTTCGCCTTCTGGATGTTTCTTGAAATACTCTTGAGTCATTGTGACTACTGCCACAATTGGCTCTTTTGCTATTTCTTGGCCTGGTAAGCATCCACAAAGTGCATTGACGAGCTAGAGCCTTCTTGAGGGTTCAGTGTCTTGAACACTACTCTGATCGTAGGAACTGGCTCTTGAGCTCTCGATGTGGAATGCATCTGAGTCTCAACATAATTTGAGGACCCTACTGGCCCCTTATCCTTGCTAGTGGAAGCTCTTTGTTTTGGACAATCTTCATCAAAGTGGCCCTCTCCATTACAGTACCTACACAGCGGGGTATAATCAACTGGTTTCTTTTCGTTTGGACATCTAGATTGAGTATGGCCAAAGCCATGGCACCTCCAACACTGGATTGGACCATCTCTTCTTTGATCACATGCGACTCCTCTCGACTAGTCTCCTCCTTGACCCTGAGCACCATATCCATAAGTTTGTCTATTTTCCCAATGAGATGTAGGTGGGACACTTTGAGCAGGCAATCCCGTGTAGGACCTTTCTCTTGTATCTCCCGATTTCATGGTCCGCTCTTCATAGGCCCTCTTGTTGTAACATCGATCCTCCGTGTGATTTTTCCTTCCACAAAAAGTGCAACGCATTCTAGGTGGCGATCTATTTGTGAATACTCTCGAGACTGTAGGGCATTCTGAAGCCAGATGGCCGTAACCATGGCACTTCCCACACCATGTATTTGATCGAAACACTTGATTGGGGTTCGTAGTTACCTCTTGTTTTACTGTGTATGTTTCCTGGGTCATTGTGACAGCTTTTATAGCTTGGGTGACCAACTCCAATGCTCGTTCTTCAGTCAGCGCAGGCTTCACCTCGCTTGGCATGCTAGTGGCAGCTACAAAAGCTGGGGTCGTCAATGCGGGACTTCCTTGGCCAGAATCTTTCATTGGTATGTTTCCTGGGCCTCCCATTGGCTCGTATAAGAGCTCCATCTTCCTCTGTTGACATAATTGTACTTCCTCCCAAAGCCTTGCTTGTTCCTTAGCATCTATTAAAGTTGCCGGTCTTGTCAGGCTAATATGCTGTTGCGCCGTAGGATCTCTCAATCCGGCAATGAATCTTCTCTTCAATGTCTCATCGTTCGGGGCATTCGCGCCCATCTTTCTTACCAAGGTTTCCATTCTCTGAATGTAGTTATCGATGCTTTCTTTGACTCCCTGTCGCAAATAATCCATCTGTTGGGCCAATCTATCTTGGAAGCCTTGTTGTCGAAACTTTGCCAAGAAGGCTTCCTTGAGCATCTGATAAGTTCCACGCTCTTGTGGTGTCTAATTCCCATACCAATTGGCTGCCTCATCACAGAGAATAGCCGGAAAAATCATCAACCTTTGACCTTGGTCAACTACCTCATTGGCCACACAAGTAACCTCAAACAACTGGATAAAACTATCTGGATCCTCGTCCCAAGCACCTGAGAATTTGGTAAAGTCCCCCAAATGAACTGAAATCCGTTGAGCCATTTCGAATAGAGATGTGATGTCAATATCACTTCGATCCCAGAAATTTAGTGCACGCGGCCTCAAGATCCCTCCTTCAAACTTTTGCACTTGATTCGCGACTCTCCTACGGGAGTACACGTTTTTGGCAGATTTTTTCGAGCTAGTCAAGGTCAACTCACCTTGCGATTCCCACCTCTTCCTTTCTCTTTCAAGGGCTCTTCTCTGAGCATGTTCCTCTCTTTGCGTTTGTGTTCCTCCTAAGAATGAGCTCCCCTCGCTCATGTACTAGATCTGGAGTCCGCAAGCTCGGCCAACATGTGGCGCTAGGCGAACCTATGGCACTCTCTTATAGAGACGTGTCAAGCTTTTCCCGGCAAACGCACCAAAATGTTACTTCTCTAACCCCAAGGGAAAGTGTCTTACACCCACCCATGTTTTGCTCAATTGCCTTGCAATTAGTCAACTCATATTGCTTGGAGACCAGAGTTTGTCCCTCGAACTTAAAACTTCACATTCTCAACCGCATACATGTTGATATATTTAGGTAGTGATGTGTGTGAACACTCTAGGACCGCCGGGGCACTTTTTTCCCTCTTTAGGAGGTTTTTTTCCCCCGGCTTGTATATATGCCTATTGCCCTAATGGGCTACTTATCTTTGTACATTCTCTAGTAATACATTCAGTCTTGTGTGTTGTGCTCCAAGCTTCTTCCTCTTCCTTGTGCTGTTCGCGTGCTTCCGCAGACGTCTAACTCCAACAATTGGTATCAGAGCAGGTCGTTGATTCTTCTAGGGCGCCGTCGACACTCCTCCGTTTGCAGTCTCAGATTCGCACAAAATTTGGTGAGCATACTCAGGGTGTTTTCGAGATCAAAACAGCTTCGCTATGTGGTGCCGAAATCGCGATCTGAGCTCGTTTCGGCCTCCGAACGCACTATCGCAGTGCTTGTGCAGGCTATTTCGTCCTTTTGTGCCAAAGGTATATACCAGTTTCTGTTCGCAAGTTTAAGCGTCTCGAAGTGTGCTACAGGTCTAGCAGAACTCGTCTGGGCAGTTCTGTTCAACTTTTTGAGATACAGTCAATTTTCTGCATCAAGGTATTTTAGTCACCGGCCATGGCTGAAAGCAGTGATGTATTCCGTATGTTGGCTGTTGACGATAAGTTGGATGGTACCAACTACCCATTATGGGCTTATATGATGCGACATGTACTGGTTGCAAAAGGATTGTGGAACATTGTGCAGGGTGTTGAAAGACGTCCTGTTACACATGTAACGACAGGTACTGCAAATACAGGTGTTGGAGCTGATGAAGATGGTGTCGAAGATGATATTCCGCAGATTCGTGTTCGTGCTGCTGTTTCTGTTGCACCTACTGCAGAGCAGATTCGTTGGGATGGCAGAGATGCCCAGGCACATGCATTGATAGCTTTGTCTGTCAAACGTGCCATTATTCCTCATATTCGCTCTTGCAGAACAGCAAAGGATGCTTGGGATACACTTACCACTTTGTACTAGGCTAGGAATGAGGCTCGTGTTGCTTACCTCCGAAAACAGTTGGAGAGTGAGCACATGAATGAAGGTGATTCGATGGACAGTTTTCTTACAAAGATCAAAGACCTGAAGGAACAATTGATTTCTGCTGATGAGGTTATACCAGATAGCTCACTTGTGCAGACCGTTCTGAATGGCCTTCCTGATTCATACCAGAGTTTTGCCTCTACTCTTCGATTGATGATGAAAGGCAATCCGAATGCCTTGTCATTTGAGGAATTAGTCTCTGTTCTGTTGCAGGAAGATCAGTCCAGGCAGAACAAGTCCATTATGCGTGTTGCAGATCAAGCTTTCTTGGCTAGTCAGAAGGGCAAAGGAGAATGGAGCTCTTCTACTAGTAAGCAGAAATCTGCAAATGCTGCACAATCGAAGAACCAGGATAAAGATGAGAAGAAATCAGAAAAGCAGAAATTGTTCTACAAGTATTGTAAAGGAAATGATCATATTATAAAGAACTGTCCAAAACTGGCTGCTAAAGAGGCAAAGAAGAAAGAGGCTGGAATGGTTGTTGCAGAGGCCTCTACACCAAAAACAGAGTCTGCAAATCTTGTGTAGGAAGAAGAATGGGCGTTTACTACTGTTTGCAGTTTTGACCCATCTTCTCATGATCAGTGCATGTCTGCAGTAGACTCAGATGTTTGGTACTTTGACAGTGGGGCAACCAAACATATTACCTCGCAGCGCAGTTTCTTCTCTTCACTCGAGCCTGCCCCTACAGGGAATACTGTCACATGTGCCAATAACTCCTCTTATCCTGTTATGGGAGTTGGTAAGATCATTCTGACTACTGCTGATGGTAGTTCTTTCACTTTGTCAGATGCTTTATTTGTGCCAGGGATCAAAAAGAACCTGTTATCAGTTTCTGCATTAGCCAAGATTGGCTTGGTTGTGAAATTCGTTGATGACAGGTGTACAGTCCATGATCTCTCAAATGGCGATGTGATTATTGCTTCTGGCATTTTATGTCGTGGGCTGTATAAGCTCATAGACTATGAAAAATCTGTGAATGATTCGGCATGTGCAGTTCATGATTCTCAGGCTATGTCAGATGCAAAGCTTTGGCATGCACGCTTTGGTCATCTGAATTTTGCTAGTTTATTACGCCTGCAGAAATCTGAAATGGTGTCCTCTTTGCCCAAACTTGAGGCACCTGGAAAACATGTTTGTGAAGGCTGTATTTTGGGCAAAATGCAGCGTTCTTCCTTTCCAAAAGATGGTTCAGTTCGGGCTATGCAGAAATTGCAGCTTGTACATAGTGATGTCTGTGGTCCTATGCAGACACCCTCTTTTGGAAATTACCTTTACTTCGTGACTTTCATTGATGATTTTTCCAGGCATGCATGGGTATATCCACTCAAAGCAAAGTCCGAAGTGTTCATGTGCTTCAAACAGTTTTTGGTTTTGGTTGAAAATCTGTCAGCATGTAAAATGGGCACCCTCCGTTCTGATCGAGGGGGGGAATATATGTCTTCAGATTTTAATGCATTTCTGGCTGAACGTGGGATAAAACACCAGTGTACAGTGCCGTATACACCTCAACAGAATGGAGTTGCTGAACGAAAGAACAGGTCACTCATGGAGATGGCGAGGTGCATGGTCAAAAGTCAGGCTTTACCACATAGTTTCTGGCTTGAGGCTGTCATGTGTGCAGCATATGTACTGAACAGGTGTCCCACGAAAGCGTTGCAGTCTATCACTCCATATGAGGCTTGGCATGACCGCAAGCCAACTGTTGCTCATCTGCGTGTTTTTGGTTGTTTGGGATATGCATTAGTGCCTGAACAACATCGCAGAAAATTGGATGATAAGGCAGTAAAATGTATTTTTGTTGGGTACAGTTCTGAAAGTAAAGGCTATCGTCTGTATCATCCACAGACTAAACGCATTCTGGTTAGCCGTGATGTTGTCTTTGTGGAAGATGCTATTCAGCCATTGCTTTCATGTACTAAGGAGACATCTGTTAGCTCCAAAGACATGTATGATACTTTGATGCCTCTTTTTACAGGTGGACAGGCTAGCGCTGGTCCTAATGAGGCAACTTCTCAGCCTTTGCAGGTTTCATATGATGATGCAGATCATGCCATTTCTGATGCAGATTTACATGATGCACTTGTTGATGAGAGAGCTGATATTGAACAGGCAAAAACTATGCCAAAATGGCTGGTGCAGACTTTGCGTGACAGCAAATTAGATGCACCTTTGTCATATCGTACTCGTTCAGGCTCTCATAGTACCTCCTTTGCATCAGATTGCTATGCTATGGCTGCATCTAGTCTCTGTGATGAGAATGAGCCTGTTTCTTTTGATGAAGCACAAAATTCAGAAAATTGGATGGCTGCTATGCAATCTGAATATGATGCTATAATGAAGAATGGTACATGGTCTTTATGTGACTTGCCTCCTGGCAAGAAGGCCATTGGCACTAAGTGGGTATACAAGCTGAAGCGTAAACCTGATGGTACAGTTGACAGGTATAAGGCTAGGCTTGTTGCAAAGGGTTATGCGCAGGAAAGAGGCATTGATTTTGATGAGACCTTTGCACCTACATGCCGTATGACTACTGTTCGGAGCATTTGTGCACTTGCAGCCCATCATGGTTGGAATGTACATCAGTTGGACATTAAAACAGCATTTCTGAATGGTGACTTGCATGAAGAAGTGTATGTTTTTCAGCCCCGTGGCTTTGTGCAGAAAGGGCATGAAAACCAGGTGTGCAGGTTAAAGAAGGCGTTATATGGTTTAAAACAAGCACCACGTGCTTGGTATGAAAAAATACATGCCTATCTGATTGCACATGGTTTTGAGAACAGTCCAACTGAAAGCACCTTATATGTTAAGCGTGCTAATGATGTGCTTTTGATCATTGTTGTCTATGTAGACGACATGCTGCTCACTGGTCCTCTTGAGAAGCATATTGCTGATTTCAAGGCTGATTTGCATGCCTCATTTGAGATGTCTGATTTGGGGCATTTGCATCACTATTTGGGCATTCAGTTTATGCAAGTTGATGGTGGAATGGCTTTGTGTCAAACAAAATATATTGACACATTATTGCAGCGTTTTGGCCTTAAAGACTGTAAGCCTATTGCCACTCCTATGGAGACAGGTTTACGATTGAGTCTTCATGATGCTGGAGATGCATTTGATGCTGTTCTCTATCAGCAGGCTGTTGGATGCTTGATTTACTTATGCATTACTCAGCCAGATATTCAGTTTGCTGTCTCACAGATGAGTAGGTTTATGCATTGCCCAGGAGTCACGCATTGGAAAGCGGTTAAGCGCATCTTTCGCTACTTGAGTGGTACTCGGCTACTTGGGTTGTTTTATCCCAAGGGGGGATCACTACCGCCAGATTTGCATGCTTTTTTTGACTCAGATTGGGCTGGTTGCTATGACACTCATGTGTCCACGAGTGGTTTTTGCTTCATGCTTGGTAGCTCATGTATATCTTGGTTGAGCAAGAAGCAGCCTACTGTGGCCACTTCCAGTTGTGAGGCTGAGTATAGGGCAGCTTTCACAGCGACTGTTGAGTGTGTGTGGCTCAGACGCCTTATGGCTGATTTGGGTGTTGGCCAGTCTTCTGCCACCACCATCTTCACTGACAGTCAGAGCGCATTGGCAGTTGCGAGGAACCCTGTGTTCCATGCTCGCACTAAGCACATTGAGGTGCATTATCACTATGTCAGGGAGAGGTTCTCTGCTGGGGAGATCAGCTTGGCATATGTGCCCACGCAGGAGAACATTGCAGACCTTTTCACGAAGGCTCTGCCTAGGGAGAAGTTTGAAGCTTTCCGCAAAGCTTTGGGCTTACTTCCTTTTGTGGAGTGATTTCCACATAGCTCGGCACTTCCTTATACATGAGTGCCAGCTCCTTGTTCACCGCATCACTCCCAGGGGGGATTTGTTGATATATTTAGGTAGTGATGTGTGTGAACACTCTAGGACCGCCGGGACACTTTTTTCCCTCTTTAGGAGGTTTTTTTCCCCCGGCTTGTATATACGCCTATTGCCCTAATGGGCTACTTATCTTTGTACATTCTCTAGTAATACATTCAGTCTTGTGTGTTGTGCTCCAAGCTTCTTCCTCTTCCTTGTGCTGTTCGCGTGCTTCCGCAGACGTCTAACTCCAACAATACACCTACTCTTATGCAGTCATGCACATGCACTCTCATGCACTCCTTCCCCTTTGCTCATGCATGCATACACGCATATAGGCCACCTTCGACTTTCTTCAATCTTTCTTTCTATCTTTCACCTCACCTCTATCCTCTTTCTTCACTTTATATGGGTGACACTCACAAGACACGTAATTGAACTTCATGATTCCTTCGTTGCCTTTAATCCCTATGTGGATACTCAAGGTTTCTAGCTAATCTTTAGAGGTTTAATTCCACCTTGATGTCTTTTCAATACTACGTGGAAGGTGAAGATTCTAGACTGCAAGAACCAAAATTTGGCTTCCGACTGGTTGTGACACAATCATACAATGAATATTTATCATTCTTTAGCATCGTTAGAGACTTGGTTCGATAGATTTTCTATTGCTTATTACGACTTACTCAACAGAGTCGCATAAAGGTATTCTTGAGTGCTTTGCACTGTCACGTAATTGCTTAGTTTGTTCAGCTTATGGCAAGCGTTTAGCAACCCTGTATGTCTTTCCCTTCGTACTTCAATGGGAAGCACCGATTGAACCGCACAAACCATAGCAGAGCTCTCATCAATTTTCCGAGTGTTTTCGTTAGATGGGAAGAGTTCGGTTTTACCCTGCCGTATCTTTAGTATGTCCCATCTCAAAGTTACAAATAGATTTAGGTTTAAGACATCAACTCAGGATTCTCGAAAGTAGGTTCCTAGATTTTCCTTTGTGTATTATTCAAGCCAAGTGAAGCTAGTGCACATGAAGTTATACTTTAAACTGAGTCAGCAGCATTTAAAACTCATAATCAGTGACATATGAACTTTTCTTATCTTCTTCTAGAGTTGTAACATATGTTGTGAACTCAGGGATTGACATGCTGTCTGGTAAGCAAACATACTCGTATTTAATTTAATATGAATGTTCTATTCTTTGTAGTCGCACGGACCTAATGTCATGTGTTAACCTGAGTAGAGATTTCCGATGTTCCTATTGATTACCATCTCACATCTATGACTGAACCGCCTAGTGTAAGTAAACACAAGCATCAAGACTGGAATCGAGGCAGACAAACAATTCAAAAACAGTGATGCAAATGCAAATACGAGAAGAACCATCTTGCCATTTCAGTGCGGCCATTGCAGATTTAATCTCGATTTAAGCGATGTGTTCTGGTTGAGAACATGCAGTCTCCATTTATCGGTTGCATTTAAAACATCGGGGCAGCCATTTGAAGTCTACCATTAAACTTTTCAATGTCTACACAGAAGGTCAAGAATGCACAGAAATATGATGCATCAGTGACCTAGCAATTGCACCCGCTGTTCAGTCTATGCATGCCAAGACGTAACGGAGATGAAGGGCAGTCAAATACTTATCAACACGATTTTCTCAGCTATACATATTGAGCTACACCAATCACATGATTCAACTCTTGACATAGGAAGAAAAAACTTCTTTTCGCACAACAGTCCTTGCGTTACATATTGATCCTAAAGAAAAACAATGCCTATTCATATCCATATGCACGGAAAGAAAAACACGCAAGTTCAAGACATCAACTTACAACCTTCACCAGTATGTCATCTTCCCATTCATCATGATTGCTGCTCTCCCTATCCTTTGCTGATGCAGAGAGAGGTTCATGAGTTCTGCTGCTGATTCCGCAGGTTCTCCCTTCCTTAGTGCAACCTTGCCCGTATGATAACAAGCGACGGTTCTTCAATTACAAGTAAAGTTTCGATGACTGCACACTTTGTCACTCCCTTTTCTTTTGCTATACCTTCTTGCGCATCTACGAGCACTGGGTTTGCTTCTTCAGTGGCTACTACCCCCCCCCCCCCCCCCCCCCCCCCAAGAGACTTCCTCGTAGTTCTTGATCAGCACTTGCTTAAGATTTTGGAATAGAAACATTCTTGAGCTCCTAAATCGCGAGATAGAACATAATGAATATTCGAGAGACTATTCATCCACATGGAAAAGGTCCACTGTAGTTCGGAGTTGCAAGGAAACAAATGGCATGGCCCGTCTATAGGGCTCTCTCATGTCACATAAGAGTCTCTCTCCTCTTCCCTTAGGTGTGCATCGAGGACTAATCTCCTCTATCTTACATACATCGAACGTGGTGAAACTACAACAGCGATGTGCATACTGGAACACAAGGGTAAATGATTGATCGCAGAAGGAAGCTTCCCCTTCTGCTTCGACTCTTTTAGTTGCCAGATGGTTACCCTTCCACACTCTTCCTCGACCTCTGCTCTGCCGTTGGCTTCCCCAGGCACTTCTCCTCCTAGCTCCCTAAAAATCCCCGTCTGAAAAATGCTTCCTCCCTTTATTTTTGATGAACATGCAGACTCCCTTTTTCAAAACTGAACAGCAGTCTAAAACCATAAAAAAAACTCGGTGTAGTAGCCCTTTTTTCAGCAGAAGCGTAGCCCCTCCCTTTTGTTGTCGTGATCCTCCTTGATTGCTAATAAAGTACCCCTTTTTTCAGCTCTGCCAAGAAAATGGCATGAAACCGATTTTTGGTTTCTGACAGAACTGGTATGATATTATAACAGAAAATTATTTATCCCCAAAAGTTTAAAACCACTTGTACTTTGGTTCCCCACCTTTTCACCATGGACAAAGTATCTTTGTAACCACCCTCATTATAGTAGCGAGGTCCATCCTTCTTGAGGGTTCGTCACTATCCATTCACCATTATTCCCTCAATGCCATTACTCTTAAGTGCAAGGAGATAGGCAAGAGTCATTCTGTAGATAGTTCGCTGTGATGCGCAGAACATGTGCATGACAACTTGTGCTTGCATAAAAAGAGCCTGCATGATAGAGTAGGTCATCACAATGTAGACCTGGATGCACGTCTTTGTGAATCTAAGCAAGATTCTCTTCTTTAGATCTCAATACGCAAACTTGCACGATCCATCATGGAGGTCAATTCAATCTTCTAACAAAACCCTCCTTTCTCTTCATCATCCTGATTCAACTTCATGGCTTCCTCATTGCCCATGTTCATCCACTTTCCACCACACCTTCCTCTAAGCCACCTTGATTGAAGTCAACTGATATTGACAAACATCTTTTTGTTGCAAAATACCTGCACTCATATGTACACTATGCAAAATGGAAGTTTATTAGTGCAAAAAAACCAACCAGATCATGAGCTAACAATAACCATATAGATTCCTTCTTTGAAGATAAGCTTCCATCCTTAAAGACCAGGCTAAGTAGTTATCTCTATCCAATTTGTCAATTGATGAAGGAAATCCCTTTGCCATGCTGTCCAACCTTGCTCTGATACCACTATGAGGATGGATTTAAACTTGATGAAGATGAAGTGGTGCTGTGAAAACTTTGCACTACACTATCCAAAAAAACTCTATAGATATGTGGTGGGCCTTTTTATCTTGCCAAAGGATGTATTAGACACCCTGTGTACCTTGGAAGATCACTCTCAAAAAGATGAATCAAAACAGATAGGTAGGAGTTGATCCAAGAGTAAAAAACCTTGCTATTTTAGTTCATACACCTACTAAGTGTTTTGAACAAATCTTTGAGCACAACAACATCTGGCTTAAATACTTTTGTGGAACTCTACTTAACTTAGCAAGCTAACAATCATGAGTGATTTCATAAAAAATGATGAACTACATGCATAGAAAGATATTTAGCAAATTATATCTCCATCCCGACATTCGCAAGCTGCAATAGTTATCAGACTAGTGAGAAAAGATATGCTAATATGTGACGATTCCGAGAAGCAATGCTAATGAAACTTTGTAGGATTATAATAGATAGTATGATAATTTTAATATGCCTTAAGTCATGGAAAATGATCAACTACACACTGAGAAGAAGCTCGTAGAAAATCACTGTTCTGATGGAGAACTAAGAGAGAGGTAAAATATGAAGAGATATAGGCAACTTCTAATGAATATATCTCACGATTGAGGAATCAAAATGCAACAAAAATTTTGGAGTATATAGTAGACTTAAAGAGCTCACTTTAAAAAGTTAAAGCACTGAAAATAATGCACCATGCTCAAAGAAAGCATCTCTGCAATCTGACAAAAAAAAAAGAGATGTATGACAATCAACAATACACTCACATAGACATGAATATATGGTCACAATTGATCATGAGTTCAAATGTATATTGAATGTAAATTACAATGAACTTACTGGTACATATGTGTGCCTTGAGATCACACTCTGATATGGCAAGAAGCTCAGCTAATGAGTGTGTAAAACCCGTGACTAAATCATGTGTATATATAGTGATGATTGGAGCCAAGATTTGAATTTGAATCTTGCTCACCTAAAACCTCTTTTCCCAATTCTTAGTGATAGATTCTCAACTAACTCAATCATGAGTTTGTGGATTTTCTTTCCCTTCTCATCAAGTGGATTCAACCACTTTGATTCCTTCACTTTTACATCAAGTAAATACTCAAGGAGTTACAAGGGTGAGTTCATAAGTGAACTCTTCAAGGCTTTAGCATTTGCTTCAAGTTCTTATGACATTTGAAGACTCAAAACAACACTTAGACTTGCCATGAACTTGTTCCAACAATCGAGACCCCTCCCATCATAGTCTTAGAATTGCACGAAAATTGGTGAGCATATTCAAGGTGATAAGGAGATCAAAATGGCTATGCTTTGTGGTGTTGAAATCTCTATTTGAGCTCGTTTCGACCTCCGATTGCCGTGTTTGTGTGGGAAATTTTATCTTTTTGTGCCAAAGATATATACAAGTTTTGGCTCACCACTATAAATGTCTCAAAGTCTACTATAGGTTAAGCAGAACGCAACTGGGTAATTCTCTTCAACTTTTTGAGATAGAGTCATTTTTTTGCATCAAGGTATTTTAGTCAGTGGCCATGGCTAAAAGTAGTGATGTATTCTGTATGTTGGTTTTTGAGGATAAGTTGGACGATAACAACTACCCATTATGGGCTTATATGATGCATCATGTATTCATTGCAAAAGGACTATGGGATATTGTGTAGGGTGTTGCAAAATGTCTTATTACACCTACAAAAATAGTTGATGAAGGTGATGCAGACGACATTGAAGATGGCAATATTCTTCATGTTCTTGGTTGTGTTGCAGTTCCTCTTGCACATACTACATAAAAAATTTGTTGGGATGGCAGAGATGCTCAGACACATGCATTGATAGCCTTGTCTATCAAACGTGCCATTATTCCTCACATTTGCTCTTGCAGAATAGCTAAGGATACTTGGGATACACTTACCACTTCATACCATGCAAGGAATGAGGCTCGTGTTGCTTACGTCTGAAAAGAGTTGGAGAGTGAGCACATGAATGAAGGAAATCCCATGGATAATTTTTTGACAAAGATCAAATATTTGAAGGGACAATTGATTTCTACTGATGAAGTATTGCCTAACAGTTCACTTGTGCAGACTCTAAATGGTCTTCCCAATTCATATCAGAGTTTTGCTTTTACTCTTCATACAATGATGAAAGGCAATGCAAATGCCTTAACATTTGAGGAGTTAGTCTCTACTCTATTGCAAGAAGGTCAGTCTAGGCAGAACAGGTCCATTATGCATGTTGTAGATCAAGCTTTCTTGGCTGGGCAGAAGGACAAAGATAAATGGAGCTCTTCTACTAGTAAACAAAAATCTTATAATTTTGCACAATCAAAGAAGGATGATAGAGGCAAGAAGGATGATAAAGACAAGAAGGAATGGTTGTTGCAGAGGCCTCTAGACCCAAAACAGAGTGTGCTAATCTTGTGCAAAATGAAGAATGGGCATTTCCCACTATTTACAATTATGACCCATCTTCTCGTAAACATCTAAGTCTACTGTATGAAGAAATTATGTTGAGGTAATATGTTTGGTTGCCCCACTATCAAAGTACCAAACATCTAAGTCTTTTGTATGTTTGCAGTAGACTCAGATGTTTGGTACTTTGATAGTGGTGCAACCAAACATATTAACTTGCAGCACAATTTCTTGATTTTAGTTGAGCTTGCCGCTATAGGGAATACTATCACATGTGCCAACAACTCCTCTTATCCTATCATGGGAGTTGGTAAGATCATTTTGAATACTGTTGATGGTAGTTCTTTTACATTGTTAGATGCTTTATTTGTGCCAAGGATCAAGAAGAATCTGTTATCAATTTCAGCTTTAGCCAAGATTGGCTTGGTTGTGAAATTTATTGATGACAGATGTACAATTCATGATTTATCAAATGATAATGTCATTATTTCTTTTAGCATTTTATGTCATGGGCTGTATAAGCTCATAGATTATGAAAAATCTGTGAATGATTCAGCATGTGCAATACATGATTCTCAGGCTTTGTCATATGCAAAGCTTTGGCATGCACACTTTGGTCATCTAAGTTTCGCTAGTTTGCTATGCCTCCATAAATCTAAAATGGTGCCCTCTCTGCCCAAACTTGAGGCACCTGGTGTAGCATTCCTCATCATGCCCATAAAGATTGTAATCGATTAAGAGATTGAATTTCCATAAAGAAATCATACTCTCATTAACCTTAAAGTCACCATTAGTGTTAGGGCAACTTATCTTTATCATTCAACTCCATGAACATATTTGTTGCACCTTCTCGTTGCTTTCCACCTCATTCTTTGCATAATTCTCAAAGAAATTTCTCGATAACTTCCTCTTGTGCATCTAGCTTCATCTTCAAAGCCTGCATCTTGTCTTGGAATCCAACTCTGCTCTGATACAACTTTCATCATTGAGTCCATGAAAGCATTTGCAATACCCTCTTTTTGTTTGTTGGATCTTTCTTTATGTAATTTTGCATTTAGTCTACAGATAATAAAGTTCTCTCCCTTCTTGTTCTGTGTACTCTATTTTTCTTCTTTATACGTTGTTGTGCCGAAGTCTATTATTCTATGTGGGATTGTGATTGAAGATTAGGATTGTAAGATGCCACATTGATTTTCCCCCAAAAAAAAGGAAGATGTATAGGTAATAATGAAATTTTATGTTTAGGATATTTTGATCATGTGTGCAAAATCTTGTATCAATAAGTTTTTACATTCTCTCTCTAGAAAGTTGTCGCATGAAATTTGTGTGTTAAATTTGAGCACGAAGATGAAAGAATCTGAAAAGTGTTGTATGAGAGAAAGCTAGAGTACACTTAGTAGAAAAACTTTACTTGATTGATTTTTTTGTAGTTCCGATGTTTTATGTCTCATTTGGTTGCATGAAGATAGGTTAATGAAGAAATTTTTCATGTTTTTCATCTCTCTCTAGAACTTTCAATTTTGGAGGGCCCAAAAGTGATATCTAGAAGCAGATTTGGACCTAAGGAGTCTCTAACATTATTTTATAGATTGAAGAGCTGAATATTTTTTTGTCTCACAAGCTTAAGCTAATTCCCCACCATTTTTGAGTTACAAGGCTTGGAAAAGTGTTGTTTTTTTACTTAAAAAAAAAGAGAAGCTTTGATTCATCTTATTCATGTTCACAGATTTAGAAAATGCACATGGGTATATGGGTTATTTTAGATGATTGACGTGTGTGTGAGTGTGTTGCAGGGATCACCTCTATTTTTGTAGGTACAAGTCTTGAGGTGGACATGAAACATAGACACATGGGTGGTCTCGAAGTCTTGCATAAGACATGCAAAATAACGTTATCTTGGAGCACGCAAATTCTAAGAGTGCATGTCTAGGAAGGTGTGATTGGTCGTGCACTGGTGAAAGGTGGAGATCCAAAAAAGACGAAGACTAATTAATGGGAAGGAGGATGGTCGTACATTGATCACAATCGTTTTTGGCTTTTGAGATTGCGATTGAGATTGAGATTGGCATTGAAATTGTGATTGTGATTGGGATTGGGATTAAGATCAGCTCGAGGGTGGTTGGGTGGATGAGGCTTTAGATTGAAGCTATTTGATAGATTTTGTCATGCACATCAGAACTACTTGTAATTCTGCACAGATAATAAAGTTCTCTCTCTTCTTGCTCTGTGTATACTCTGTTTTTCTTCTTCATATCTTGTTGTGCTAAAGTCTATTATTCTGTGTGGGATTGTGACTAAAGATTAGCAGACTTGTTACACCTGGTAAACATGTCTATGAAGGCTATATTTTGGGAAAATGCAATATTCCTCATTCCCAAAAAATGGTTCAGTTCGAGCTACTAAAAAATTATAGCTTGTTCATAGTGGTGTCTGTGGTCCAATGTAGACATCCTCTTTTGGAAACTATCTTTACTTCGTGACTTGTACATCAGTTGGACATTAAAATTGCTTTTTTGAATGGCCACTTGCATGAAGAAGTGTATGTTTTTAGCCCTATGTCTTTGTGCAGAAAGGGCATGAAAAATCAAGTGTGCAGGTTGAAAAACGCATTATATGGTTTCAATCCAGCACCACGTGCTTGGTATGAAAAGATACATGCCTACCTGATTGCACATGGTTTTGAGAATAATCCAATTGAGAGCACCTTATATGTTAAGCATGCAAATGATGTGCTTTTGATCATTGTTGTGTATGTTGATGACATGCTGCTCATTGATCCTCATAAGAAGCATATTGTTGATTTTAAGGCTGATATGCATGCTTCATTTGAGATGTCAGATTTGGGGCATTTTCATCATTATTTGGGCATTTAGTTTATCCAAGTTGATGTCGGAATAACTTTGTGTCAAAAGAAAAATATTGACACCTTATTGTAGTGTTTTGGCCTTGAAGACTAAAAACCTATTGCAACTCCTATGGAGACAGGTTTATGATTGAGTCTTCATGATGCTGGAGATGCATTTGATGCTCTTCTCTATGAGTAGGCTCTTGGATGCTTGATTTCATTATGCATTACTTGGCAAGATATTCAGTTTGTTGCCTCATATATGAGTAGGTTTATGCATTGCCCAGGTGTCAAGCATTGGCAGATGGTTAAGCGCATCTTTCGCTACTTGAGTGGTACCCAGCTACTTGGATTGTTTTATCCCAAGGGGGGTTCACTACTACTAGATTTACATGCTTTTTTTTACTATGACTAAGCTATTTGCTATGACAATCATGTGTCCAGCAGTGGTTCTTGCTTCATGCTTGGTAGCTCATGCATATCTTGGTTGAGCACGAAGCAGCTTACTATGTCCGCTTCTAGTTGTGAGGCTTAGTATAGAGAAGCTTTCATAGTCACTGTTGAATGTGTGTGGCTCAGATGCCTTATGGCTGATTTGGGTGTTGGTTAGTCTTCTGCCACCACCATCTTCACTGATAGTCAGAGTGCATTGGTATTTGCAAGGAATCATGTGTTCCATGCTCACATTAAGCACATTGAGGTGTGCTATCATTATGTCAGGCAGAGATTCTCTGGTGGAGAGATAAGTTTGGCATATGTGCACACATAGTAGAACATTGTAGACCTTTTCACAAAAGCTTTGCCTAGGGAGAAGTTTGAAGCTTTCTACAAAGCTTTGAGCTTACTTCCTTTTGTGGATTGATTCCACATAGCTTGGCTCTTCCTTATACTTGAGTGCCAGCTCCTTGTTCACTGCATCACTCCTAGGGGGGATTTGTTGATATATTTAGGTAGTGATGTGTGTGAACACACTAGGACCACCGGGGCACTTTTTTCCCTCTTTAGGAGGTTTTTTTCCCTGGCTTGTATATATGACTATAGCCCTAATGGGTCACTTATCTTTCTACATTCTAGTGGTAATACATTCAGTATTGTGTGTTGTGCTCCAAGATTCTTCTTCTTCCTTGTGCTTTTTGTGTGCTTCTACAAACCTCAAACTCCAACAAAGGGGGCACTAGAGGACATACCCACTCCAAGTGAAAAGACACGACAAAAAGAAGCGCTAACAAGCACAAGTGAATCCATTGAACATGCATTCAGCAAGGCTCAAAAGGATTTTGAAAAGTCTCACATAGCCCATGCTCCTATGGAATTTGAGGCTTGAAGACTATTCAAATCCATTAATAAGGAGTTTAGTATTTTTTATCTATTAAAAATAAATGCAAAATTTAGATCAGAAGTTTTGTAGATCATTGATGAAGCCTCCACATCAAGTTTGGCTTCTAAGGATAATGTTATGAGTGAGGGTAAAGTTATTGGGGTAACCACCTTCACAGATTATAAGAGCCCGCGACTTACTCTGACTATTAAAGGACAACATCTACAAGGAGTTATAGTAGTGGTGGCTCAAGCATTAAGTTGATGCCTGAACATACCACGGAAAAACATTTGGACTTAACCATCAAGAAGAGCCAACTTCACGTGTGATGTTGGTCGAACAAAGCACATTTACAACAAATGGGAGTGGTCCCTGAAGTTCTAATTGAGGTACAAGGTAACATTTTTACTATGGACTTTGTTGTATTGAGACTATCATAGGTAGATGGAAGTTTTCCTTAGTTGATTGGGAGACCCTGACTAAGGCATGCCAATGTTTTACATGATTGGGAAAAGGATACTATGTGGGTAAAACAAGAAGGAAAAGAGCTTAAATATATATTTTGAGAAGAAGAACCAGACAACCAAGGACCTACTAGCATGATACAAACATTTAGCATTTTTATGGAGATGATGAATAATTCAAGGTGGATTCATATGAAGAAGAGGGCATGTTGGCCTGGTTGCAAGAATGCGACTCCTTTTCTTGTTATGGAATTCTTCCAAATGCTTCAAGTACAGAGGAATTTTATGAAGACAAGGAGGATAACATATAAGTTGCTAGATTGGATGAACCAATGAAAGGCCATAGAAGAAGGAAGAAGACATCGCTTACACAACACTGATGAAGTAGATTCAAATTCCAAGAAGGGAACTACCTACAAGTCTATGTGGGATAAAGTGATGGAAGACTTCAAAGATGAAGAAGAATCTCTGGAAATATTGATGGATAAGAACATAGTCAAAGAAATTTAGTGAGGCCACAAGGAAAACCCTCATCCTATACTAGTGGCCACCAAGTTATGGATAATGGTATGGATAACATCTTTTATGAGAATTTATGTATGACATTACAAGGGGTTTGGAAGGAATACCTACAAATTTTGGGGAATACAAGGTTCCACTAATTGAAGGAGCCTAACCACTAAGGGGGAGAAACCACATATTAAATCCAAAGTATGCTAAAGTTTTCTACATAAAGATCCAAAGGATGGAGGATGCTAGAATTATTATTTCAGTGGAGTATTAAAGGGCACAATTGTGAGGCAAGTGGCTCCCTCATTGGGAAGGACCTTACAAGATTAGAGAAATGCTACAATGGTTGCGGTGTAGTTAGAGACTCTGAATGGAGAGATGCTATCACTGGTCAACAATTCTAGGCTCAAGGCCTATCATCATCAACAAAGAGAAAGCTTCTCTGGATCACCTCGAACTTGCAAAATCTTTCTATGTTGGACATTGCTCTTCTCATACCAACTTTTTTTCTTAGTTTTCTTATTTTCATCAATCGTCATGCTTTTTCTTTTAGGTTTTTATTTATTTGGAGGTCATTTCGTTGACCAAATCATGATAATTTTATTGGAAAGTTTTTAGATTTTTTTGGAATTTTTTAAAGAATGTTTTTGGGAATTATTTTTCTTTTTTAAAAGGCTCTTTTTCTTGTTGAAATAGATAAAAAAAGGAAGTTCTATGAGGTTTTGACTATGGAAAATTTTCTTGAAATGGAGGCTATTTTTAGAGAAATTTTCCATGATTTTTTGGCTTTAATTTTTTTTGGGTATTATCTTTGATTTTTTTCTATTTTGGGATATATTTTTCACAAACAAGTCCCCCATGTCTTTTTTATTATTAAAATAAAAAAATCTCTCTACTTTCTCTCTCTACTTTCTCTCTCTACTTTCTCTCTCTACTTCTCTCACTCTCTCTCCACCTCCCTCTTCCTTCTCTATCTACTTCTCTCTCTCTTTCTCTCTCTGTCTCTCTGTCTCTCCTCTCTCTCTCTCTCTATCACTCTAGCACAATGGCGAGTACCAATGTGAGGAGATCCACCTCATAATTGTCAATCCGTGGAGACGTGAGGACTAGTATGAAGACTATGAGCAAGTGATGGCACAAGTGTGTGAGTGAGAAGCACACAAACATGCACAGGCATACACACACACGCGCACACAAGGCAAGAACAATGAGAGGAACAATGGAGTTCTTTGCATTAGTCAAAGAGTCTCTTACATAAGCTCAATTCACAAACAATCTAACCTCAAAAATGAGCTCTCTAGCTCTTTTTATAGCTTTCTGACTAGCTTTGGCCTTGTCCAGACCTAGTGTCCGGCCTAGTTAAAAATTAGGTTCTAGAGCCTATTTGAGGGCTCAAACGAAGTCTAAAAATTATGAAAATTGGTATGTAGCTAATTCTAATACTCCTCAAGCTCCAGGACTCCTCGGCTTGAACAAAATGGATTCTATTATGCCAAAAACGGGATTTACAATGTGTGTGTAGTGATGAAAATCACTAAAGTTGGAAGTAGTTCATGGAAAAAAATGATTAGGCCTTGTTGCCGTATTGTGCATGACTGCTCCGTTGTGCCTGTATGCTCTTCATATGACTTGTATGCCAACACTCCCCCCTTCCTAGCGTCTATCGCCCCTGACAGACCTTTATTCTATAGGGTGGTCGATATAGTATATTGGATGACATTGGTGGCAAGTTCGTGTTCTCCTATCCTTAAGCCTCGTGCTAGGTCAGCTTCCAATGCATCCCAATTTATTGCACCGGGGACCTCTGGTTGCAGTGTGGTGTAGTACTCGGAGTACATGGCTTGTTCACAAGCAAAGAGATGGAGCAAGTGTGCTGGCTTAGGTGCAAACACTTCTGAGTGGTACTCCCAAAATCCTTATCGGAACATTTCTTCAAATGTTTGTTTATAGCACGCAGGAAGATATTTAATTCATGCATGCCAAGCATATGCTACCCGAATGCTGGGGGTGGTGCTCATGTCGTACACCAAATCGTAATTTCCATGAGTAAACCTTGGTAGCCATACCTGTGGTGCTGCTGCATTTCTAAAGATTTTGAGTACTACCTGCATCATATCCAAAATTTTGAGCATCATTTGGGCCGCCACATTTGGCATGGGCTTCAGTCGAGGCATCCAGTGTCGAATTGTGGCCATCATGTAGGCCACCGATCATGGTCCTTGTGGTGGTGCTATGTACGGGTAGTCTAGCCATTCCTTGCATTGTGCGTTGTTATGCACTTTAATGTTGAATGCTTTCCAAGAGCTGCGTAGTGGAACAGGGCCATAGCATGGATTGTAAAGTAGATGTAATGGCGCATTGTTCCAGGTGCGCAACATTTCAGGATATGTTTCAAGAAGTTTCTGCCACCATGTCGGTTGACGGATTTTGCCTTTTTGCACCTCTGGAGGAAGATCTTCGGGATGAAATTGGGTTGCGAAGGAAGGTATCTTTCCTGTGACTCTCTGTATTTCTGCGTTATAATCTACCAAAATGATGTAGTACGGCCTATATTGAAGTTCTGATGAGAGAACAAGGCATCTAGATGACAAGTTCTTGAAGTAATTGGATTGTAATACAGTGTCTTCTATGACCCTCATGGCCTGATTTTGCACGACTATTTGCTCTTCATGTGAACTCCCGATCTCCTCCACTTGTCGTAGTCATGGGGGTCGCGGTGCTTCAAACGTATCTTGACCTTCTTCCGTTTGTTGACCTCCTGGGAAGGGTTGTGGGTCATACTCTTCTTCAAATATTTGTTCCATAGGAATTTGTACTGTTTCTTCGTCGGTGGGAGCCTCAGGTGGGGAAGGTGGTCTTTCATATTGTAGCAGGCGTGTTTGCAATTCTGTCACCTGTTTCTGGAGATCTTTTAGGGCCTCTGAGTCTGTGAGAAGTGAAGCCGTGGAAGAGGTGGTTTGAGAGGCAGTCGTTGTGTCTTTTTGTTGTTTTTGCTTCAGTTGACCCAGTTCCTCTGATAACTGGTCATGTGCTTCAAGTAGAGTAGCATAGTCTTCCAAGATGATCTTTATATTGTCGGGGGTCACAGCTTGAGACTTTGAGGGATTGATGGGTGCCCGAGGTGTGTTTTCGATAGCTGCTTCTAGGTTTTCCTGATTCTGTAGTTTCAGTCATCGATTCTCTTCATGAGCGGCTGCAAGGTGTTGCTTGAGTAGGGCCATATTTCACTGAAGCTTAAAGTTGTGTTCTAGCTGTGTCTGTAGATGGCCTTCTACCACTTGTATTGCTTCCTGGTCTGTGTTCTGTAACTGTACTTCCAAGATGCTATGAGCCTCTTGTAAAGTTTGGAATTGTGTATGGAGGCAAGAATTCTCCTCTTCTACTGCAGAAAGATGATTTTGTAGCCTCTCCGAGTGCTCTTACAGTCGTACGTTATGTTGCTAGAGCTGATTGTACTATGTCCTTAACTGTGATATACATGCGAGCATGGTGTCCAATGCATTGCCTATGGATGATGGTGTGGTTTGTACAATGGAGGATGCAAGGGGAGGGGATTGGGGAATGGGAAGAGTGAATGATGTGTCTAATGGAGATGTGTGTGTGGGTGAAATTGGTGGAGGGGGAATGGGAGAAGGTGGAAGTGTGGGGGGTTGGGGAGGTACTGTGGGTGGCGAAATGTCCATACTTTCAGGAGTGGATGCAAGTGTGGTGTCTACCATGTATATTGGAATGGTAGGTGGTGTGTGTGTGTGAGAGTAGTGAATAAGTGTTGTGTGGATGGTGGGGTTGGGATTGATGAGGAGGGTGGGATGGTGGCTTGATACATTCTACAAAAGTAGTCATGGGCGAGTTGAAGGAATGTTGGTATGGGAGGTGGAAAATGAGAACTTGGAGGCGGGAAAGCTATAAAAGGGGATGTGGTGGCTGGGAATCCAAAGAAAATGGATCTAGAGTCAGGATGGCCTATGGTCGAGGGTGTGGGGGCTGGTTGTCCTAGGGCTGTTTCCATGAGCGATTTGGTGGATTGGGTTGTGATGGTGGTGGCTTGATAGATTGGGTTTTCACAGGTGGAGAACAAGGTTGAACTGGAGGTGGGAGTGCGGAAGATGAAGGTTTGCTCGGTGGGTTGAGTGGTCGAGGTGATCTCCATAGCTTCTATTCTAGGAGGTGATGGTGGGGGTGTGGGTGATAGTGGCTCGGTTGATTCCTCATGGGTGACTGAGTGGTCTTGGCCAGAAGTTATAGCTGCTTGGGAGGTGGTCTCAATGGGTTCAGATGTAATAATAGGTCCTTCCCCCGTAGTAATTAGAATCTGGATATTTTTGCCAGACCGTGGTCATGTTTGGAATCGTCACGGATCGTATTGAACGGGGGGTTTTTGTATAGCTGTTCGAACTGCTTCTACTACACCATAAGTTTCTGCCACCAATAAGAGACTCTCACTGAATTCTGAGTCGACTCCAGCTTCTTCCAAGAGTTGAGCCATGAGCACCCTACTGCTCTGTTCAGTGAGAAGTTGTTGCGATCGCACTCGTTCCATGATTTGATACAGCCTTCGGAGTTCTGTTGTATATGCGGGGGTTTTGGTGGTTCCTTCTTCTTCTTCTTCTTCTTCTTCTGCTTCTTCTTCTTCTAGGTGTCCTTGTTGTTGACCTTGCTAATCGTCACCCCAATGTACATGGCGGCATTCTGTGGATTTCCTCCGTCTTTGTGAAGAGGTGCCCTGTTCTTCTGTGTACGAGAAGAATTCGACATCAGAGAGTTGGGTATTTTGCAAGAATGATTCAAAGTCGAAGGTGCTCATCCCTTCAATGTCTCTAGTCGGAGGAAATTCGAATTCAGATGGGACAGGTGGAGCCGAAGGGGCAGCTTGTGATGTACCTTTAGATCCAGGCCTGGATATTCTAATGGTAAAGGGTGGTACAGTGGTCTCCCCTCGTGGTGAGACTTCCGGAGTCGTCAGAACTTCATGTGTCTGGACACAAGGGATCGATCCCCTCATATGATTGGATTGATGTGTGGCAGTTTTGAGCCTCTTAAACATTTGTAGTTGTGCCCAAGTTAAAGCACTTTCAATGGGTACATCATATGCTAAGCATCTGTATATAATGCGTGTGATTGCACAACATCCATTCACCACTAGTTTTCTAGATGACCTTTTATTTGCTTCATACAATTGCTCCACAATCCATACAGGAAGCTTAATCGGTAGCACACCTGTTTCTGCCAAGTAAAGAGCGAACCAAATCCTCTTGTGGGGTTGAGTGAACCGATCTTGACCAGGAAAAGCAAAATGTTGCATGCACATACAGAGAGGGATAGACACGTTTGGTGTGAGTGCTTCCATATCTTTCAGCTTCGGTAGTTTCCGATCCTTCATGTTAGTGGGAATGAGCGCATCTTTCTCAGATGGTACATGTGTGCCATGCATATTCAAAGCAGAGCTCACTAATTCCAAGGTAAGTTCGAACCTCTTCAACTCGTTGTTGCCCAGCAAAGAAGGGAGAACGAACGTTCTTGGTTTGTCCTTTTCTGCATTGGCCTGTAATGTTGAGACCACATAGTAGCACCGGAGGAGATCTGGTTTGGGTAAAGGTGCCTTGAAGTACTCGGCTAGGCTTGCACGTTGCCATATGGTCTGAAGCTCTTGTGTGTTCTGTAGAGTCTCAAACTCCTTGGAGAAAAATTGGAATCGGACCCATGATCTGTCATACTCGCACTTGGACTCCCAGATATACTTGGCCTCTCCGAATGGACCTGGCATGCCATTGAACCAATGAGAATTGGCATGGACTCTCTCTGTGATCCCTGTGGGAGGATTCAGTACAGGTATACTGCTGGAGGTGTTGCAACTCTACGGGTCATTCAGTTGGAGGCACATCAATAGGTAGACCATCCACATCAATCCCTGTAGTACTTACTCTTGCCTGTGAGCTTGAGCCTCTTGCTTCTGCCATGAGATTACATGTAGATGTTGATGCTTATCTGCTAGAAGAAGAGAGGCACATTAGCATTGCATAGGAAACAGAAGGTTCTGGTGTTCCCTCCACAATACTAACCCACTAACCTACTAACTAACATTCTCACACATCACAAAACACTCCATCCTCTTTGGAAAAGAAGGGAACTCCTCTTTGACTACTGCACTTTTGTCAAGAGTGACAATCTTCTGCACCATAGAACTTTGGACAAGAATAGCATCATTATCTTCATGTGGGTTCCTGGAGGGACCAGAAGTTGGTGCCTTTTCTAGTGGCCTGAGTGCTTGATTTTGTAGTTCAATCGTGATGCGGTGTTGGCCTACCCAAGCCTGAAGAAGTCCACTTCTTAGGTTGAGGTTGACTGCATGATCATAGATCCAGTCTTGGCCCAAGACAAGAAGTTCGGTAAGATCCTCATCTTCGCATACTAGCACTTTTACTGCCATTAGGACCTCGTGAACGTAGAGGGGAAGTTCCACCTCACCTGTGCAAGGGGTTTCCACACCTCCCAATCCTATGAGATATGCCTCTATAGGATTGACCTTCAATTGCAGTTCTTGGCAGTAAGAAAGTCGAACTGCACTAGTGTTGCTCCTGAGTCAATTAAAGCTCTCACGGTCCTTACACTCTCTCCGTGTCCTACTTCTAGGGTCACAAAAGGTCGTCGATCGATTATCCTATGGGAACGTTCACTTGAAGCCTCGCACATGGCCATGTGATAGCCTAGAGATCCTTGAGTGTCAGGCATAGGCTGATCTCTACCTTGTCTCCTCAATTTCATTTGTCGGATGCGTTCTAAAGCTTCTGCCTGTGCTTCTTCTCGGATTCGTTTTTCCTCTTCTTTATGTTTCTTAGCAGTGTTGAGCTGATTTAGCATCTCTTCGGTCACTTGACTCTACATCCGCTTATGTAGCTAGGGATAATATCGCCTTCTAAAGTGGCTAGTTGTACTGCCCCACTAGTTGAAATCCTATTTATGATCATAGGTCCATAGCCACGCTTCTCTAATTTTCTCGCATGTTGCTTCAAAGTGTAGACTAAAACTAGGTCTCCCGCTTTCAAACCCTTATCTTTCATGTGTGCATCAAAATATGCTTTTTGTCTTTTCTTGGCTGCGTATATTCCTGTTGCTGCTCTCAATCGTGTTTCACCCAATCGTTCAAGATCAAAGATTCTAGAGGAGAGCTCATGCCCTGTCCACTCATGCTCTTGTGCTACTTTCAATGTAGGTATCAAGAAGTCCAATGGTAGTACTGCATTTTGGCCAAATACCATCTGAAATGGTGTGGCTTGGAGTACCGTTTTATAGGCAACTCTATATGCCCAAATAGCATGGTGAGCTCTTTGTCCCAATCAGAGCGTTTATTGATGTTGACTAATTTGGTGAGCACATTGCATAGAATCTTGTTTGTGCTCTCGGCTTGCCCGTTAGCTTGTGGATGATAGGGGGCAGACTTCTTGTGTATAACCAAGAATTCTTGGAACAGATTTTCAATAATTTCATTCAAGAAGTGAGTCGCTCTATCACTTACTAGCTCTATAGGTAGCCCGTATCTAGTGAACGCATTCTCAAATAAGAACTTAGCAGTTGTCTGAGCATCATTCTTTGTCGTAGCCTTTACCTCTACCCACTTGGTTAGATAGTCAGTGGCCACGATGATATATTCAGCATGTGAACCCTTAGCTGGGGGATTAATAGGACCTACAAAGTCTATTCCCCACTTGGAGAATGCACGTCCACCCATCATAGGTTTCAGTGGCATCTCATCTTTACGTATAGGATATTGAGTTCGCTGACAAATGTCGCACCTCTTCACATAGGTATGTGCATCTATGTTAAGGGTGGTCCACCAAAGACCTGCAAATAGTACAGCCTTGATCGCCCGATTTGGTCCAAAATGTCCTCCTGCCACACCTTGGTGATGTTAGACGACCGCCGGAGTGGGACAGACGTAATGACCGCCTGATATACCGGAATTATCAAAATCCGTGCAAAAAAGTTGGTACGTGCATCTTGAAAAAAGATATATAAAGCAATGTAAAGAGAATGGCGAGAGAGACGCTTGTGTATATGGTTTTAGAGAGAGAGAGAGAAAGAGGGATGCCCTTTCTGAGATTGTCAGAGTTTACTTACACTATGGTGAAGCTCTGAGTATTGTTTGTGTTGATTTTTGTTCTGTCTGCGTCGCCTGCTCATACTGAAGTTCGCCGTAGTGAATGTTAAATGTCAGGTTATGTGGTTGAATACTGTTTTCGTATCGTAAGATTGTGTGCTCTACGACCGTTGAAGTACCCTGAGTTAGTATAAGTGAATGTAGTACTACATAAGTTGATTTGATACAGATTATTGCTTTTGGTAAATGTAACTTTTAATTGAATGTCTCGGGAAGTATTGTGGTGAGTGAATCTGTCTGATTCACTCTGTTTGATATATTATATGTTCATGAATCTGTAGAAGGGACAATTGTTCTGTTCTTCGAGTAAACTGATCTGGAGAGTTTGGGACGTAGGAATCTAAGAACCAAGTATCGATGTTGATTAGTAAGTGAGCTAGACGAGTAGTCACGCTTGATGTTATAGCGAAGATTTGGGAAAATAGTACAGGGCCTCTGTTTAACAGACCCCTACCACTCCCAAGAGCCCACGATGATTTGGTAATGTCTTACGGTAATGATAATTAGAGTTAACCATAGTTTACGGTGAAGCTCTGTATTAAGTTAATCTTTGTTCAATAACGACTTGCGTTTGTCAGTAACACAGCATCGCTAGTTCAACACTTTAACAGTGAGCAGTTTCCAAGATCTTGAGATATTCACTCTCATGGACACATAGTCTCAAATATCCATCTTTTCCATGTTTGTATAAATTATCACCAATAAGTGAGTAGTCTAGGGCTTCTTGTTCTAAACTTCTTTGCCTCGTCAAGGTCATATATTGAGGAAATGTTTTCATCCTCAAGAAGGCTACTAATGGTTCACTCCACTCTGGCACTATGGACACTTGATAAAGAGTGGCATGTTCCACGGGTGGTTTAGTGCAACAGATCGGGCATTCCTTGCATAACTTATGGACATCGGCCTCCATAGTCGGCCAATGCACCCGAGTCTCCTTAGTGTCTATAAAGTTCATTGCTTTGAGTAGTGTTGCTCTAATGCACCTACATGTGCTAATTGCAACCATTTTGCGTACTCATCCTCTTCCACACAACAAGCTAGGATCCCTTGATCTCTATGCTTGTACATACTTCCTGCCATGATCTGGTATTTTTGGGCTTTTACTATCTCCCTATCTTGAGTGTTTACTACTAGATGTTTAGGCACGTATGTCAATACTGGCACTAGTGTCTTAGCCCACTGAGGTACAACTTCCAAATTAAATAAGTATGCATCAGGAAGGTCATCTGATACTCCTTGTGGGGCCTCTCCTGATGTGAGTCTAGAGAGATGATATGCTCTCATATGAGTTCTCCCTTTCCTCACCACGACCTCAAAGTCATATTCCATGAGTAAGAGGAACCATCTTACTAATCTGCCTATATTGCATGGCTTGTTTACCGAGTATAACAATGCTTGATGATCAGTAAAAAATTTAGACTTATTTGCAAGCAAATAGTGTCTAAACTTTTTAACTGCATATACCATACCTAATCCTTCTCGTTCAGTAGTGGTATATGTTAAGGAAACACTCACGAATTTGACGCAACAAACAAAGAGAGAAATAGAATCTTCTGGAAAATCTACGCACAGGTGTACAGTATGCAAAGTTAGTGCGCGGTGCGCGCATAACAGAGCAGTTAACCGCGGCGGGCGCGTAAGGCGCGCATAACGCGAATTGAAGAATGACAGGGCAGAAGAGCGCCAAAGAAATTGTATATATATACAGCAAGATTTGAAGAACATAGCGGGTGTATGCGAGAGAATAGACGATGATACACAGAGAAGAACGAGAGACAGATATAGAGAAGACGCCATAGATCGCGTATGAGTGAAGAGAGAGTTAGAAGTTCTCAGAAGACGCCATAGATCGCGTATGTACAGATGAATAACACAAGCCCGAAGTGTTGGATCTTTTCATCTGAAGAGAGATGGTAATAAGAAACTACTCACTGTAGGAGAGTTTTTGTAACTTGAGCAAGAAGAGGCCAAGCTTACTTGTACACATCTTCTCTAATCGAAAACACATGTTCATGTGGATGTCTGCGCGTAACCTTTACTTAATCTGAAGCTATTTCGTGTTACGGTAGGAAGTTCCGTTTATCGTCAACTGTCACGACTTGTTACTAAACGTGCTTCAGTACCTTCTCTGTAAACGCATGTTTCGGTGAATAACAGTTTACTCAGTAAACATGTTTCAGTAATTTCTGGTCAGTTACAGTTTCTCAGAAAACAAGTTTTCTCGGTAGAACAACGAAGTATAACTCGTAGCAGAGTTCGAAGCTTTGTGTGAGAGATAGCTCATCTTGTAGCTAGACGTCTCTACTTTAAGCTGGTCAAAGTTTCCGGTGGAATGAAGATGTACACACAGTACAAAAGTTAACCGGAAAGTAGCACTTCAGAACTGTGAAGTTTCCAGAAGGAAGTTCATTCGGTGAAGGAAGCTCACACACTACTTCCTTACTTCACATAAGTTCATCTGAAGCAATTACGAACAGAACTAAGTTTATTTCGGTGAAGTTCCGGTACGACTACGGTGTCAGTCCAGTAACAGTCTGGTGAAATTCCGGTGGAACTTGTGTCGCAGGATAACACAGTTAAGGCGACGTTAATTAGGCTAAGCTACTGTTGATTACAGAGGTGTTCTGAATCACTCTAGTTTAGCATTCTATTTCGGTGGCGCGGCATTTTCCGCAGGCCTGACAGAGTTCAAGCCTTGTCGCGAAACTCACCTTCAGGGCGAAAGTATTTCCACAACATTAGACGTTAGAGCCGAAGTTTTTTCGCCAACAATTGGTATCAGAGCGGGTTAGTTTTCCAAGAATCGGTATAAGAGCCTAGAGTATTCTCTATGATGGCAGATCACGTCCAAATTGATAAACTGGACAGAGATAATTATCCCGCATGGGTAATGCGCATGGAAGCCTTACTTATGAGTAAGGACTTAATGATGTACGTGACCGGAGAAGAAAAGAAACCGACCTTCGAAGATGATAGTCAACCGGAAAAAGAAGAACTAGACGCCCTAAAGCTGTGGCAAAAGAAAGATGCAACGGCAAGAGCCTACATCTACAACACTGTGTCAGAACATCTGCTACCGCACATTAGAGGTCTGGAGAAAGCGGAGGACATATGGAGTGCATTGGAAGATCACTTCAAAAATACTATGAAAGCTAGGAAGGCCAGCCTATGGTCCGAGTTCACAACGTTCAAAAAGAAGCCGAGTCAAAGCATCAGTGACTACGTCACTAAAATGAAGGATCTAGCAGATAGTCTTGGTTCCATAAATGAAGAAGTCGAAGATCATAGATTGATAGCGCAAGTGCTCACAGGTTTGAGAGGAGATGAAAGGTGGAAACCTTTCGTACTATCAACTGAACTCTCCCTAAATCATTTTGTACCAGAGTTAAATCAGCTGCTTGGTTTGATGCTCACATATGAGCAAGACCTGAAAGGAGACGCAGACAAAGGACAGAGCTCAGCAATGTATATGAAGAACAAGAAGAAAGAAAAGGGTAAGCCAAAAGACGAAGAAGAATCGAGCTCTCAGGCCTATTACGCAAGAGGGAAAGGCACTGGCAGAGGAAGAGCAAGAGGAAGAAGTAGTTAGAATACTAACAAGAAAGTCTGCTGGATTTGCGGACTAAGTAATCATCTGGCGCATGACTGTTGGCACAATCAACAAGGATCAAATCAAAGCCAGAACAGTAATAGCAGAGGTAGAAGCGGAAGATATCAAAGTAACTTCCAAAGAGGAAGACAAAACCCAAGAGGAGGCTATGGTAGAGGTGGAACAAGAAGTTGGGGACAGAATCAATCCTACAACACCACCTACAACAACTACGCAAATGACACACATAATGAAAGTCATACATCATTGATGATGAACTCAATCAGCACATCAGAAAATGAAGATCTAAAGGTATTTTACATTGACTCTGGATGTTCTAATCACTTGTCAGGAAATATAGAACTAATGTCAGAACTAGAGAAAGGTAGTTCTAGTCACACTGTTCAAACAGGTGACAATACAAGACACAAAGTACAATCAATCGGAAAGGTGAAATGCAAGAGTGGAGCAGATTTGCTAACCAATGTTTTGTATGTTCCAACCATACCGAAAAATCTGATCAGTGTGGGACAGATAGTCGAAAAAGGTTTTCAGGTCAGATTTACAAACAAAGGAGTATTTGTAGAAGATCCCAAGAACGGATATTATCAGATCGTTTCTGGTAAGAAAGAAGGTAGACTCTTTACCTTAAGAGTACAAGGGAACATTGGCCAAGCGCTGCTCACACATGATGAAAAGGTAATTACAGAACTTGATCTCTGGCACAAGAGATTAGGTCATTTTCACGAAAAAGGAATCAAAGCTATGATAGCGAATCAGTCTGTACTGGGATTACCGAACGTACAGAACCAACATATGATTCACAAATGCGAAGCCTGTCAAATGGGAAAAGCCCACAGGTTACCTTTCCAGAAGAAAGGATTCAAACATGATGGTGTGCTAGAACTCATACATACAGATGTATGGGGACCAACGAAAGAAGGATCAATCAGCGGGTCAAGGTACTATGTTTTATTCATTGATGATGCAACAAGGTGGATAACTCTTTATGTTTTAAAGGAAAAGTCAGAGGTGTTCGGAGCTTTCAGACATTTTCATGCATATGCTGAAAGACTCACCGGACGAAAACTTAAAAGACTGAGGTCTGATGGAGGGGGAGAATACTTCTCCCATGAATTCAATGACTATCTTTGGAATGCAGGTATTAAGAGAGAAATAACCTGCAGGTATACACCACAACAAAACGGTGTAGCAGAAAGGAGAAACCGAACTCTAGTCGAGTTTGCACGGGCTATGCTAAAAGAAAAAAATTGCCCAGATTATCTTTGGGCTGAAGCCGTAAACACAGCGACATACTTGGTAAACAGATTACCATGTACAGCCTTAGAAGGAATGACCCCTTATGAAGCTTGGTGGGGAAAGAAGCCAACACTTGATCACTGCAAAGTGTTTGGATCAGTAGCGTATGCTTATGTACCGTCTCAACTGAGACATAAGCTTGAACCAAAAGCAGAGAAATATGTATTCGTCGGATATGATGAGAAACAGATGGGTTACAGGTTATGGAGTCCTCTAAACCAAACATTTTACTGTTTCCAGGGATGTAACATTTGATGAACAGAAAAGCTGGTATGCAGATCAGAGTCATACAGCTGAAGAATTTGAAGAAGAGATAAAAAGAAGAGAGAAAGGAAAATCAATTGTTCAGGTAAACAAAGAAGACGAGGCAAGTACGTCCAGGATCGGAACAGGTATAAGGAACGAAGATGAAGACATGTACTCAGACACACACGAAGAATATGAGCTGAGAAGGTCAAACAGAGTAAGAAGACAACCGGAAAGATACTCGTATGATACATCATATATAACTCAACAAGACTATGCATATATGGTTAAAGAAGAGGAGGAGCCTCAGAGCTATGACGAAGCCAAAGGCAAGAAGCAATGGCAAGAAGCAATGGAAGATGAACTCACCGCACTGGAAGAGAACAAGACATGGGAGCTTGTTCCTAAACCGAATGGTAAGAAAGTAATTGGAAATAAATGGGTGTTCAAAATAAAGAAACTTGCAGATGGAAGGATAGCCAGACATAAAGCGAGACTGGTTATCAAGGGCTATGCTCAGACGCAAGGCATAGACTATGACGAGACGTTCAGTCCGGTGGCAAAAATGTCAACCATAAGAACAGTGATTGCTATAGCAACATCAAAAGGATGGAAGCTAAGTCAGCTAGATATAAAGAATGCATTCCTGAATGGATATATATCAGATGAAGTCTATATGGAACAACCGGAAGGGTTTATAAGTTCCAGATACCCAAATTTTGTTTGCAGGTTAAGAAAAGCACTTTATGGATTGAAGCAAGCTCCAAGAGCTTGGAACTACAGACTCGTGAAGTATCTGAACGAACTTGGATACCAAAGTTCGAAGGCAGATGCAAGTCTACTCATCAAAAGGACAGAAGAAGGAATGATCTACATTTGTATCTATGTAGATGACATAATAATTACAGGAACCTCAGATGCAGGAATCACAGAGGTAAAGAAACTGCTAGGAAAGGAATTCAAGATCAGTGACCTGGGAAAGTTATCATACTTTCTAGGGATGGAAATCTCATATACAGATCATGGTGTATATGTCACACAAGAAAGGTATCTCCTGAACTTATTGAAGAAGTACAATATGGAGAATTGCAGAGAAGCTTCAACACCGCTTGAAGTAAACCATAAACTCAGTAAATATAGTGGTATAGAGTTTAAAGATATGAAGAAGTATCAATCGTTAGTAGGAAGCTTAATATATGCTACGCTAACAAGACCGGATCTCAGTTTTCCGGTGGGAGTCCTTTCACAGTTTATGCATTGTCCGACAGAGCAACATTGGGTTGTAGGACAAAGAGTTCTCAGATATATCAAAAGAACTATAAAGGAAGGATTATATTATCCTTTTACGTCAGATATAAAGCTCAGAGCATATAGTGACTCAGATTGGGCAGGAAGTCAAGATGACCGAAGATCAACACACGGGTATATGATATACCTAGGAGATAAGCTGGTAAGCTGGTGTTCGAAGAAACAACACACAGTAGCTTTATCATCAACATAAGCAGAATACAAAGGACTGGTAGAAGCAGCAAAAGAAGTAATATGGATGCAGATGTTACTTAAAAGCATGGGTATAGATCAAAGTATACCGATCATACATGGAGATAATATGAGCTCGCTGTATCTTGCAGCGAATCCTGTGTTTCATGCAAGAACAAAACACATAGAGATTCAGTACCATTTCCTAGGGAAAAAGTAATGGAGAAAGAGATAGAAATAGTCTACACTCCTACGAAAGATCAGATTGCAGATATTCTGACAAAGAGCTTGGATGGAACAAAAACAAACAGATTCAAAGAGATGGCAAGAATAAAAGAAATAAAGATATATGAAAGACCGGAAGAGGTCAAATTAGTGATTGAGGGGGAGCTGTTAAGGAAACACTCACGAATTTGACGCAACAAACAAAGAGAGAAATAGAATCTTCTGGAAAATCTACGCACAGGTGTACAGTATGCGAAGTTAGTGCGCGGTGCGCGCATAACAGAGCAGTTAACCGCGGCGGGCGCGTAAGGCGCGCATAACGCGAATTGAAGAATGACAGGGCAGAAGAGCACCAAAGAAATTGTATATATATACAGCAAGATTTGAAGAACATAGCGGGTGTATGCGAGAGAATAGACGATGATACACAGAGAAGAACGAGAGACAGATATAGAGAAGACGCCATAGATCGCGTATGAGTGAAGAGAGAGTTAGAAGTTCTCAGAAGATGCCATAGATCGTGTATGTACAGATGAATAACACAAGCCCGAAGTGTTGGGTCTTTTCATCTGAAGAGAGATGGTAATAATAAACTACTCACTGTAGGAGAGTTTCTGTAACTTGAGCAAGAAGAGGCCAAGCTTACTTGTACACATCTTCTCTAATCGAAAACACATGTTCATGTGGATGTCTGCGCGTAACCTTTACTTAATCTGAAGCTATTTCGTGTTACGGTAGGAAGTTCCGTTTATCGTCAACTGTCACGACTCGTTACTAAACGTGCTTCAGTACCTTCTCTGTAAACGCATGTTTCGGTGAATAACAGTTTACTCAGTAAACATGTTTCAGTAATTTCTGGTCAGTTATAGTTTCTCAGAAAACAAGTTTTCTCGGTAGAACAACGAAGTATAACTCGTAGCAGAGTTCGAAGCTTTGTGTGAGAGATAGCTCATCTTGTAGCTAGACGTCTCTACTTTAAGCTGGTCAAAGTTTTCGGTGGAATGAAGATGTACACACAGTACAAAAGTTAACCGGAAAGTAGCACTTCAGAACTGTGAAGTTTCCAGAAGGAAGTTCATTCGGTGAAGGAAGCTCACACACTACTTCCTTACTTCACATAAGTTCATCTGAAGCAATTACGAACAGAACTAAGTTTATTTCGGTGAAGTTTCGGTACGACTACGGTGTCAGTCCAGTAACAGTCTGGTGAAATTCCGGTGGAACTTGTGTCGCAGGATAACACAGTTAAGGCGACGTTAATTAGTCTAAGCTATTGTTGATTACAGAGGTGTTCTGAATCACTCTAGTTTAGCATTCTATTTCGGTGGCGCGGCATTTTCTGCAGGCCTGACAGAGTTCAAGCCTTGTCGCGAAACTCACCTTCAGGGCGAAAGTATTTCCGCAACATTAGACGTTAGAGCCGAAGTTTTTTCGCCAACAGTATAGTTTCGTTCAGCTACATTCAACTGTCTACTAGCATAGGCAATTGGAAGATCCATATTACCTTCACCAGTAGGTTGTGCGAGCACACATCCGATGGCATAATTGGACGCATCCACATGCACATGGAAGGGCTTATTCCAATCTGGTGTAGTCAAGATTGGTGCTGAACACAATCTTCTTTTGAGCTCATTGAAAGAATTTTCACATTCATCAGTCCACTCAAAGTTAGTCAAAAGTCCTTACAGAGGCTTTGCAATGATGGCGTACATGTGTATGAAGCGTCGGTAATAACCACAATGCCCCATGAAAGTTTGTACTTCCTTGATATTCTTTGGCCTAGGTAGTTCTCCGATGGCCCTCACTTTCTCCTCATCAGTGGAGATGCCGTTCTTTGACATTATGTGTCCTAGAATCTTGCCTTGCTTGACCATGAAAACACACTTTTCTGGGTTCAAGCAGACTTGATATTCTCTACATTTATCAAAGATTTGTCTGAGTTCAAGTATATGGGTCTGTCTAATGTTGGAATGAGCATAGAGGTCATCAACATAGACTTCCAAATTCTTCCTCAATAACTCTTTAAATACATGGCACATTAGTCTTTGAAAGGTTGCAGGAGCATTGGTAAGCCCAAATGGCATTACCCGAAAAGCAAATATACCCCACTCCGTGGCAAAAGCCGTCTTATGCTGATCTTTCGGTGTAATGGCTACTTGATTGTAACCAGAGAACCCATCGAAGAAGCTGTACACTTCCTTGCATGCTACCCGTTCTAATAGATGCTCAGTGATAGGAAGCGGATAACTATCTCTGATAGTGGCTGCGTTAACCTTCTTCAAGTTAATGCATACACGTAATTTGCCATTCTTTTTGGGCACCACTACAATGGGGGATACCCATTCAATGTGCTCAATTTCATAGATAAATCCAGCTTCCACTAAGCGGTCTATCTCTTCTTTGATCTTGGCAGCATAGTTGTCATTGTATGTGTATGGCTTTTGTTTAGAGGGTCTAGCCTTTGAGGTCATGGGGATCGTATGTGAGCATATGTCCGGGTCTACACCTTTCAGGTCCTTGTAGCTCCATGCAAACACGTCTCTATATTCTCGTAGTAAGGCTATCAATTCCTGCTCCTCATCTTCACTTAAGTCATGTACTATGTATGTGCATCTCTCCTCTCCTTCTTCTATGGCTACCACTATTTTCTTGGTGGTTTCTTTGTTATCATAGGCCTCTCCTGCTTGTGCATCGCGTTTTGGCATTCTTATCATGACTCTCCTGTCTTCTACTTCATACTTCTTAAAGTTTCCTGGGACTTCGAACAAGGATTCTTCCTCCTCTGGTGTGGCTTCTTTCTTCTTCCTTTTCTTTCCTTCACTCTTGGTGGTCACTTGTGTGGTTAATCTTACCTCATTTGTAATTTCATATCTCTAAAGGTGAGCTTCTACTTCGTAGAAATATTCCTCATCTGATGCAAAAGGAGGGTCCATTATAATTGACTCTAGATCGGAGTCACTTGCATCCTCGAATGCATGAGTGTTAGGTTCACATTCTTCCAGAACCGAATCTCCCATGATTGGCTCTATTGTGAAGACTGAGATGTCATAGCCATCCTCGTCACAATGGGGTGTCCACTACTCTTCGTTGATGGCTACATCCATAGTTGCTAAAATTTCTGCCTAGCCGTGAGGTTCAAATTCTTCGTCAGGAAAGACTACATGTGCATAGGCTGGGTCTTGAATTGATCTATGGTTTTCCTTCGCACCTATCTCTCTGGCTTTTTCTCTCTTCTCTTCTTCTACTGCTACTTTACACATCCACAGGTGAGTGTCTTCATGCATCCATGAGGATCCTGATCCTATGGAATGCACTGACTCAGTATCATCCTTAGCTCTATGGATGGGATTTCATTGAATAGGGGGCACATCTCTATGAGAGAAGTCTCTGAGATTCACTATGGTAGTGACACCCAAGTGTTGCAAATACAAAGAATTGGTCCCCCAATCTTGTACCACTTGCAACTACCTCAAGAAGGATCTTCCCATAATCATCTCGTAGGCATGATTCTTGCTAAAGTCACATATAGCAAAAGTATGTTCAAACTCTACACCACAAGTGGTAAGAGTTATTCCCTCTAGTAGCCCTAAGGGTCTCTCAATGTGACCATCAGCCATTTGCAACTTCATTCTTGTTGGCCTGAGTGCTGGCTTGCCCCAACATTTCCATAAGGAAGTGGTAACAATTGCAACTCCCACACCTGAGTCCGAAATGGCTTTGGTTGTGTAACCCTGATGAGTGATAGGGAGATAGGTGTTTCCTTCTTCTCCTTCGCTCATGTCTCCTATCTTGTCCAACGGTATTTCTGGTACTGTTCTATATGATCCTACCTGGGAACGAGGTTTTGACATGTCTGGCACTTGCTTGGCTACATGTTTCCACAATTCAGGCTTGACCTTGAGTAGCTCTTCTAAAGTGAGATTGCACTGCACTTTAGTATTCTTTACTACCTCTGTGTTCCTAGGTATGATTGAGTCTTTGTTTCTTATCATGACCGTCGGTGCTCTCATACAAGTGGACTTTGCTTCCCATGGGCTCATGAAATGGGGTAGTTCCTGCAACGAATTAGACTTGAAGTCTAATCTCTCTTGGGATTGGGCACTCTCGTGCTCTCCATAAATGGAAGGAAGGTCTTGTGGGAATTGATCATGTGTGTCATCCACAAGTTCAATGGGAGGAGGAACTTCACTCTCTTCAGCCCATTTTTCTTCCTGAATCTCTCGCAAGAATTCTGGTGAGTATTGATTCATAGAAGAAGAGGTGTCTGGTTCAGTGGAGTTAGGCATATAAGCTTCCTTGGGAGGAATGCTTATTCTATCACTTGCCTTCTCCTTAGCCTGGGAGTTAGCTTCTTTTCTAGACTTTGCAATTATCGTCTCCAACCTATCCAATAGACCATCAAAATGCAATGGTGTTCTAGTGGAGCTAGAGCAATTGAAGAGGCGACTGGCCTCAAACATGGCTTGCGCCAATTCCACCATCTTGGCACACAACTTGGTTCGTTCAAGCTCTAAGTCAGCTCTAGGGTAACATCTTTCATGATCTGTTACATTTGGCCCTTCCTGGATCCTGGCCTGATATGCTCTAAGCATCATATCTATGTCCTCGGGAGTGGGATCTGCTAAGACTGATCCTACTCGGGGTGGTGGGTGGGTTACCTGTGGTGGATTAGAAGGTGATGGGGATGGTAGTGGGGGTGATGTGTGAGAGTGCGTTTGAGATGTGATTTCTATGATTTTGGCCTTGGTCTCTTGCAGACTTTCCTCAAGTTCGCTCATCTTTCTTGCCCATTGTCTTTTCATACGTTCACAACTATCTCTCCAAGCTCTTGTTCTCTTCTTATTCAGGCTCTCAGTCTCACTAATCTCCGCATTCCTATCCTGGCCCAAGTCTTGGTTTTGCTTAAGTGCCTGAGCTCTCGTGATGACTTGTACTGGAGCCGTGGAAGTCACACTTCCTGTGGAGTCTAGCGCTAAGCCAATAACATTGATAAGAGCAATTTTTGGCATATTGGCTAGGTCTTGGGACACTCTCGTAAAAAATGTTCCCTTCCACAATCTGGACAAAAGCCTTGAATTGTCACAGATTGGGTTTGTGTAGGTGTAGGTAGAGGGTAATCACGAATGAGGTGATCTCCCTGACATCGATAACATGGCCCTCTAGGAAATGGAGGTCTCATCGGCCTAGGTTGGGATCTCAAGTTGGGGTTTGCATACATGACATTTGCATATTCTGGCTCCCAACTAGAATCACTCGGTTCCTCATAATAGTATGACTCACTATGCTCCGGTGATTGCATGTAGTAAGCCTGTGGGCTCTCAATGTGGGTAAAGTCGAAACTATGATCACTTGGATCACTTTCTGAAAGCGACTATGTCACTGGCACTGAATCTCTATTTAGATTTTCTTCTGCATCTGCATACTTCACTGGAATCACATTGGTGGGGGCAGGGGGTTGCTGCGCTAGGACTGGTTGCGGTCTTTGTTGCCCTTGATAGGGTGGTTGATAGGTTTGTTGGGGTCTAGCATATTGTCGTTGTGGGTGCTGATTAGGATACTTTCCTTGTTGTGGATATGGCTGAGGATAATTTTGTCTAACAGCTTGTTTGTTATATGGGCAGTCTTGTGCTGTGTGATTGGTGTACCTCCTTTCTATGGTGTAGTACTGGTTGTTGGGATTAACTTGGGGTTTAGCCATGATAGGACACACATTAGCCATATGGTCTCCTCCACAAGTGTAGCATCGTTTTCCTAGAGCAAATCTAGGGATTTGCTTGCTAGAGACTCCTAATTTCTGAGCTACCTTTTCTGCTAGATCCTCAATTGATGTGGATTGTGAGGAAGCGAGGCTACTAGAGCTATCTGAGTCTTTATAGATCTTTGAGAGCTCTAATTCCTCCCTTAGATTATCCTCAATGTCTATGCACATGCATACACACTCTTCTATGGATCTAGGGTCCTTCAAGTACACGTACGATCTCAATTTGGTACTTAACAATCCGTCTAGAAATAAGGCCACTTGCTTGGCTGGAGTGGGTAACTCTGGAGCAGGGCATCTCTCTAGGTATTGCCTAAAACTTCTTCCTGCAAGTCTCACTATCTCTTGAGGTGTTTGCTTGAAGCTATATATCAAGGAAGATGTGTTATGCCTAATGCCACTTTTGGAAAACAATGCTTTGAGAAGTTGGTCTATACTTCTGTACTGATCTTGGTGAAGTGGTTGAAACCAAGTCAATGCAGTGTTCTTGAGTGTTAGGCCAAAAACATTGTATTGAGTGAACAAGTCTTCCACTTGTTCAGCTCTCAACACTTGCCTAAACTCAGCTACATGGTTATATGGGTCTCACGTGCCATCGAAGCAATTCTTCATAGACTTAACCAATTGTGTAGGCTTTAAGGTTCTAGCATGTTCGCTAGGTCTTGGGAGAGGGAATTCATCTGTATTTCTTGGATTCCTTGGATCCCTATGTCTCTCCCTGTCCATCCTATCAGTCTCTGTCCTCGTTCTTTCTCTTCCAAGTGGATTGGCAAAGCTCACCTCGGGTCTATCTCTACTCCTCTCTCTCTGAGTTCCATGAGCCTGAGATGTTCCAGCTCCTTGGTGACCATATGACACAGTGGATTGAGGTTAGGGAAACACAAATTCCCCCTTCCAAGTGTATGCGTGTCTTCCATGCTCTGAGACCACAAAGATCCTCGCAAAAGCATCATCTAAGTACATCACTTTGCCTGGGATATCGGGATCTTTGAATTCATAGATGGTAAGTGCTCCTACTTCAGTGGGCTTCTCAGGCTTATACCTCCAAAAAGCCTCATCCGTTTCTCTGTTCAAGAGTAAATCTATGCTCCTATTATCCTAGGGAACCAACTCTGGAGTGATTATTCTTGTCCGAACCGACTTGCCATGAGGGGTTTTTGGCTCCTTTCCTAAGTTCCCTTGCTCTATGTCTCCTATTTCGACCTCAAGGATTATGTTGCCAAATTCATCTGTCCTTTCAGGTTGGCTGGTGACCACATACATAGTTCCTTCTTTATCTATATAGGAACCATTTTCAAACTTGACTACAGGGTCTTCTAGTCCAATGGGCTGATCCGGGTTTTTAATTAGGACAACAGACCTTCTCAGGCTGTCCTCATAGATGCGTGCACCTAACCGGTTGGTCCTGATGTATTCCAATTGAGTTTTGTATGGACCCTCAGGTCTTTCTAGGTATGCCACTCCTCAGCTACCTACAGGTCTCTCCATGTTGTAAGACATCTCCGAGTCACTAGTTTCTGAGTCTAGAGCGTAGGGGTAGTCGCTCAATTGCTGAGCCCGAGATCTGGCTGTATGGTTGACACTAGCCTCAGAAGATCTAATACTCTGACGGTCTCTCCCTAAGTGTCTTCCTGATCTAAGGTTCATATGCCCTTCCAATTAACCCAATGATCCTTGTACAACCACGTTGCTTATTCTTTGATGCCAATCACTTGTTCCTTTTGAGTTCCTTTGTAAGTGTTTTCTTGTCTTTAATAAGCGTCGTCAGGAGCATTTAAGTGTGTCGTACTTGATGTTCTTCGTCCACTTAGTTTAAGTTCTTTTCCTTAAGCTGTCCTTTGACTACAATTTAGTCTATTCTTGGACTTGAGAAATTAAAGGCTCTTCAATCTCGAGTATTCCTATCGTATCCCTAGTCAATTTGGACCACTACTCGCACTTAGCCTATGCTAAGAATGGACTGAGGGGGTTAAGAGATGTTCCAACCTCAAGTCGCTCCTTCTTGCTGTGCTCGTCTGCCCAGGAAGCGTGTTCCCAAGCTTGCACACAATGGCACTTGCTTTGCTGTCTCCAAAAGCTCTTAATGATCCTGTAAAAATTCCAAGTTTAGCTCCACTTTTCACCCTCAATTGACAGACAATTTAGTTCAGAAACTTTTAATGACCTTTTTTCCCCCTTTTCTATTGCCAGAAACTTTTCTCTAGAGCTCCCTTGGTCTACCTACCCCACAGAGGGTTAACTTCAAAATACCCTATTTGAAAATCAATGCATTATTCTTATAAAAAACAATTGAAGGCATTTAGTATATGCCACGAGCTTTCTGACAAGCCCTAGAGCTCAAAAAATGGATTTCATATGAAAAAGTTATGACCGTTCAGGGTTTAGGGGGTTACACAGACAAACAGAACCTTTCAGGAGTTTAGTGCATTTTTCTAAGGCCTTTGTGAGTGTGGGAGTAATTGAGTATGCAAATATGCCCAAAATTTAGCCTAAATTTTCAAAAATTTACCCCTCTATTTTTTTGCCGAAAATGTCTGTCTATCGCGATAGACGGTGTCTGTCGCGATAGACACTGACTGTCACGTGGGCCTGTCTGTCGTGATAGACGGTGTCTATCGCGATAGATGGGGGTCTATCGTGGGGTCCGGTCTGTCATCTGTCGTGGGCCTGTCTATTGCGATAGACGATGTCTGTCATGATAGAAGGGGTCTGTCGTCTGTCGTGGGCTAGTCTGTCACGATAGACGGTGTCTGTCGCGATAGACGCTATCTATCGTCTATCGTGGTTTGGTCTGTCGCAATAGACGGTGTCTGTCGCGATAGACACTGTTTGTCTTCCGTCGTGGGGGTGTCTGTCGCGATAGACGGTGTCTGTCGCGATAGACGCTGTCTGTGGTCTGTCGTGGGTTTTGGTCTGTCGCGATAGATGGGTGTCTGTCGCGATAGACTGAGTCTGTCGTGGGTTTTGGTCTGTCGCGATAGACGGGTGTTTGTCCCGATAGATGGTGTCTGTTGCAATAGACGGTGTCTGTCGTGATAGACTCAAAAAACACAAATTTTTTAGAAACTTTTGGTGATTTGGAGTGCTCTAATGGTGTGGGTTATCGTGCCAAGCATGCATTCAAAAAATATTAAGTTTTTCTGTCTATCGCGATAGACAGAGGTCGTCATCCTGGGACCTATGCAGAGTCTGTCGTACTTGCACAAGCTGCTGGAGATGGTGGTACAGCTAGTTCCTGCAGCAAAAACTCAAAAAACACACAAAAACAGATTGCATGCAAGCTCTCTCTCTCACAAGTGAAATGCGGGAAATGAGGTGGGGAGTGGAATATACTCAAAAACTGAAATTTTTGTGAAGATGGAGATGGAGGTGGCAGATGGTGAGGATGATGATGGTGATGCAAAAACAAGAAAAATAGAATAAAAATAAGGAAAAGAAAGGATATTACCTATGACTCCAATGTCTCAACTCTACGTCTTACCATCACACGCTCGTCCGCGAAGCTCTCTCCCCGGCAACGGTGCCAAATTTGGTGTCACTCTAGCACAATGGTGAGTACCAACGTGAGGAGATCCACCTCATAATCAATCAGTGGAGATGTGAGGACTAGTATGAAGACTATGAGCAAGTGATGGCACAAGTGTGTGAGTGAGAAGCACACAAACATGCACACACATACACACACACGCACACAAGGCAAGAACAATGAGAGGAACAATGGAGTTCTTTGCATTAGTCAAAAAGTCTCTTACATAAGCTCAATTCACAAACAATCTAACCTCAAAAATGAGCTCTCTAGCTCTTTTTATAGTTTTTTGACTAGCTTTGGCCTTGTCCAGACCTAGTGTCTGGCCTAGTTAAAAATTAGGTTCTAGAGCCTATTTGAGGGATCAAACGGAGTCTAAAAATTATGAAAATTGGTATGTAGATACTCCTCAAGCTCGAGGACTCCTCTGCTTGAACAAAATGGAGTCTATTCTACCAAAAACGAGATTTACAATGTGTGTGTAGTGATGAAAATTACTAAAATTGGAAGTAGTTCATGGAAAAAAATGATTAGGCCTTGTTTCCGTATTGTGCATGACTGCCCCGTTGTGCCTGTATGCTCTTCATATGACTTGTATGCCAACACGCTCCCCTTCTCCCTCTCTCTCTCTCTCGCTCTCTCTCTCTCTCTCTCCCTTGCCCCTCGCCTATCACAACCCCTATTTTTCTATCCAGGCCATTTTCGTGCCTGCAAGGTTTTTCCTTCAACACCAAACTGTGCACAACTATAAGGGGTAGTAGAGCGCCTAGATGCCACCTCCCCATCCAAGCTCTTTTTGCCATCCCATTGTAATATTTTTTGAAAGTAATCAGAACACTTTCTTTGACAAACACCTTGGATTTTTGTGTACGCATTTTCTTGTGCATGCCTTAGGTCATCTTTTGGGCCTTAGGCATTTAGGGCAGCCTAGGATGTCTCAAGTGGTATCAAAGCACGAGTCTAGGGGAAGCCTTTGGACAAGAGGACTCTCACACTAGTTCTGGCAGCACCATCAACGTCTTCGGACCATCTTGGGTGAGTCCTCTTGACATTGTGCGTATGTTTCTCCCTTCCCTCCCATCCTCTTCATGGGTGCTATCCTCCCTATCATGAGAAAGGAGATAAGGAAGAGTGCTCACTCGACACTCTTACACTCAAAGAGGAGCAACACAGATTGAGGCAAGGAAGAATGATCTTCTTCTTCTTCTTCTTCTTCCTCTTCTTCTTCTTCTTCTTCTTCTTCTTTTACATATAGATAATGTACAAGAATGACACAAATGCACTAGGACCCTTTGTGTCTTGATTAGCAATAAGAAATACAATATCCTTGTCTAAAATGAGACAAAAGTGTTCCTTATGCATAGCGCATAAGCCAAAGATCACACACAAGTATACCAAAACACCACAGTTTCTTGTGTAGTCAACCTGTCTGTGTCAATCCTCCATCTTGTCCAATAGCATACCCTTGTGCACACCTTGCACTCAAGCTTCAGATAAGGTTGAAGGAGGGATCACTGTCTGTCGTAAATGTGTAGCACTTCCTTGACAGTACTTGTTCCACCTTAGGTGCTCTCCTACTTGCTCTTTGTGTACTCATTGTTCAAGTTCTTTGCTCACTCTTGCTCTCTCTTACTCCTTAGTGTAACTCTCTTGTCCAAGAATTGCTAATATCTTCCTTGTGTGTCGATATGTCACTTCTAATTGCTAGTGTTTCTTGATTCTCACTTTGATGTCCCAAGAATTACTTAATGTGTAAAGCCAAAGACTCCCTATTTTTTCCTATAGTGACTTTAGGAGAAACAAAATTTTAAATCAGGGGCCACACATAAAATTTTACGTACAACTTTTGCTTCATATGACTTCCACTTTTGACCTTCAATTCTTCAAAATGTGTGCATAAGGAAGGTTCACTTGAACCTTCCAAAGCACTGTGCACCCTTATTCTCAGCCACTTGCGCACCCTTGTTCTTAGCCACTTGTATGCCACCTGTGCACCACTTTGCACTTTTGCACCACCTCTACATCGCTTCACCTTTGATGAGCTCCACAATTGACTAGCTTGACCATTGATCGACTCAACAATTTTGGACCGCCTAATGGGCTCTCGATCTTGAAGAGCGAACAACCAAGCCATGAGCAAAGATGTGTTACTTCGATAGCTTTTGTGCAAAACCCTCAAAATGGCATATGAGCAGTCACCAAGTCCACCACCAAAATGAAAGAACAACCACAAGGAAATAACCAAAACTGGACACCAACTCATTGAAGAAGAAGCAATATTTTTGAGGGTAGGAAGGAAAGGTTAGGGAGGGTGTAGGAGCAAACAAGAATAGGGCACAAAGGGGGGGAGGGTGAGGGCTAGGATTAGGTATAAAGGGAGGGTTAGGGACTATGAGTTGGAACTGTTGATAGTGAGAAAATACCAAAACATGGAAGATAGACATGATCGATATGCAAAATGTGAAATATGTGGGAAAATAAGGAGGGAATAAAACATGTGGACCACATGTGAGATAAACATCACATGATATATGTGTACAAAACATAAAGCCTTTGACCAAAACATTCCAAAAGTTATGGATTATGATGAAACTTATGCAAAAACAGAGTCAAACAGCATCAAAAAACATGAAATTGACCCCAAGTTTGAAAAGAATGGTCACCCGAGGTGCAATCTGGAGCCAAAAGGATTTTAGCCAAAAAAATAAAAATGGACCACACCATAGGATAAAATTTTATCACATGGTGGGTGGGAAGGGGAGGGGGCAGGGGGGGGGAGGGGGAGGGGGAGAGGGAGGGAGAGAGAGAGAGAGAGAGAGAGAGAGAGAGAGAGAGAGAGAGAGAGAGAGAGAGAGAGAGAGAGAGAGAGAGAGAGAGAGAGAGATAGAGAGGGAGGGAGGGAGGGAGGGAGGGAGGGAGGGAGGGAGGGAGGGAGGGAGAGAGAGAGAGAGAGAGAGAGAGAGAGAGAGAGAGAGAGAGAGAGAGAGAGAGAGAGAGAGAGAGAGAGAGAGAGAGAGAGAGAGAGAGAGAGAGAGAGAGAGAGAGAGAGAGAGAGAGAGAGAGAGAGAGAGAGAGAGAGAGAGAGAGAGAGAGAGAGAGAGAGAGAGAGAGAGAGAGAGAGAGAGAGAGAGAGAGAGAGAGAGAGAGAGAGAGAGAGAGAGAGAGAGAGAGAGAGAGAGAGAGAGGATGAGAGAAGTAGAGGGACAAGATAGAGAGAGGGTGAGAGAGGTAGAGAAAGATATAGAGAGGGTGAGATAAGTAGATGGAGAGGATAGAGAGAGGTAGAGAGATGATGAGAGACATAGAGAGAGAGAGGGTGAGAGAAGTAGAGGGAGAACATAGAGAGAGGTAGAGCAAACTAGAGCAAAGCATTTGTGAGTTTGCTTGCTACAACTAAAATTTCGGCAAAATAGTACAGTCATAACAGAATCAAAGGTCACTCTTTGAGAAAAGAACCTCTGTCAATAGTCTAATCCACATCTTGAAGTGGAGTAGCAACCTCTTAGCTTGTGAATTTCCCTTTTTCCCTTCTCCATAGCTCTACCCTTTCCTTTCCTCTCAAGGAGAGCCTTCCTTTCTTTGTCAAGCTTAAGCTTGGTACTGACCACCTTTGATGGATCAATCCCAACATTCATTGTTGCACCATTCACTTTCTAGCGTGTAATCCATTTGATATGAATCATTGATTTTTTCTATAAACCTACACCATTTTGCATCTTCACCTTTGAAAAATATCTACAATCAAGCATTGCCTCTACAAAATGAAGACATATTAGTGCACAAAAACCAACGATTTTTACCGCTAACATACTCCCCTCCACTTATTTGCGAAGTCGTCCTCGACGAGCGATATGAGTCACTTCATATTCCTCTTCTGACTTCCACTCCTCTCTTCGAGTCATCTGCTTACTGCAAGAAATCTTCTACTCAATAATATTAATAATACCAAAAAACATCAACGAAAAAGCATGTCAACACAACATAGCAATGATCATGCAGACTAGAACAACATGTCAATGCACACTTGGTTCTACTGTGATTTTCCATTTTATCCTGCTATCGAGTCTCGACCTCTCCAATTTTTGTATTTGACTTCCCCTTGATTCATATCGTTTCTTTCCAAGCTTTTATATCTCTCTCATGTTTACCATTCCCTTTTCACCTAAATTTTCTTCTCTCATTTTCCTTTTTCTTTGCTCTCACTACAAGGAATACGGGCGTATAGCGACGGTTAAGGCTCGTCGCTATAAAATTGCAACTTGCATCGTAATTAGCGTCGCGCGCCGACCGTCGATTAAACAGCGCAGAAAACGACGGTATTTGCGACTTGTGACGCGACGGGATTGTGACGTTCCCATAAAACGTCGCTAAAATGGTGCAATTTAAAAGCGTCGCATAAGCGATGCTTTCTTGCGTCACATAGGCGACATTAGTTGCAATCGCATAAGCGACGCTAAAATTGTCGCGTATTCGACGACGAATAGCATCGCTTACACGACGATTTGTTGACGGACAAAAATTAAAACGTTGGAGGCTCTGCAATCGGCATTTTCACGCATCCGATTGAAGAGCTCTCCAACGTTCGCAATTGCACTGCACTTACGAGCTGAAGCAAGTATATGTAGAATTGTTGTTTTGCCTAAGCTCTCTCTTATTGTCTCCCTCTGTCTTTGTTTCTCTCTTTCTACATCTTTCTCTCTTTGAATTCTCTCTCTCTCTAGATCTCTCTCCCTCTCTCTAGATCTCTCTCTCTCTCTCTCTCTCTCTCTCTCTCTCTCTCTCTCTTCTTTCTCTCTTTATTGCAGGTTATTCAATAAGCTAACCAAGAAAAAAGTATGGCTAACAATTGTAAGTAAAATTTCTATTCTTTGTAGATCATTTGAATTGTGTTATTTTCATTACATAGCATACTCACACTTATTGATATGCACTCATACACTTATACATGATGAAGATGCACTTTCACACATATACATATATACACATGCACATACACACACATATATACACATAGATACATGTGCACATACACTTAGACATACACACATATACACATGCATATGCACAAACATTCCTACAACCACATAAAAAGACGTCCATGCATGCATTATATATATATATATATATATATATATATATATATATATATATATATATATATATATATATATATATATATATATATATATATATATATATATATATATATATATATATATATATATATATATATATATACATACATACACACATTAACATATATGCAAATACATGTATATGCACATCCACATACACATGCATGTTTCATACATATACACATATACATATACATATACACACATATACATATACATGCATATACATGTACACACACATACATATACATGCATATACATATACACACACATACACAAGAACATGCACATACTCATACACACATATACATTTATACATGCACATCCACATACATACATATACACACACATACACATGCACATACATACATATACACACACATACATATACTCTTAGGTACACACATATGAATGAATTATATAATTAAAGTATTAAAACACATATACACATGCACACACACATGCATATACCTACATATACACATATACATGCACATACACACACATACACATAGAGTTATACATATACAGGCATATACATATACACACACATACACAAGAACATGCACATATTGATACATACTGATGGGCTCCTAAGCCCCAGGGAAAAATGATTATACGAGACTTTATGTTGTTCGAAACCCCTCTGAATCGGTCTATTTGGATTACCTAGAGCCCACAATTATCTCGCAATGGATTCTTCCTGTGTCTATGCACTAGCTCATATATTTCCCGGCAAACGCACCAAAATGATGGGTTCCTAAGCCCAAGGAAAAGATGATTGTGGAAGCCTTTATTTTGCTTAACCCCTCGGAATCGGTCCAATTGGATTACCTAGAGCCCATAGTTGTCTCACAATGGATTCTTCCTATGTCTATGCACTAGCTCATATGTTCCCGGATCTATTGCTTGGAAGGCAATTATCCTAACCCTTGGACTACAAACGCTCCAAAATGGTTGGTCTCTCAGTCCAACGGAAAAGATGCACACTTAGGCTTCTTGAAATTCATCATCACCAGATCTTTTATTCTACCGAACTTAAATGTAAAAACGTTATATCATAGATCGCCCTTGCAGCAAGCTCATTAGTCAAGAATATGAAAGCCAATCACTCCCTTGACAATGTCCTGTTGAATTGAGGACTAAACCCCAAAACGTGAATTGGCATATACCTATACCCATCCCCCAGCAAATCTAAAGCTCATATTATCATCACATAGACCTCTGTATCACAGCCCATGGCACTCGTTCAACAACAGACGAGATAGAGGAAAATTGGAAGAACTCCAAAGATTAACTTTAAGCTCAAAGTAAATCCGATCAAACAACATCAACGTTCAATTGTTTTCACTTCACATCTTCTGGTTGTTTTTTAAACAGCAATCGTCATCTCTATAGCTTGGTAGAAGAGTGGTTGGTTATCAGCAGGCACTAGTAAAGAACAGTTAGAAGATGGCATGAGGGATATGTGAGCAACCTCAGATGACTGATAAATGGCAGGTATTGATATGTTACAACTATGGATAACTAAGAGATCTCTTGGCCATTTTGGTTGTCTTCTCCCGAATAGTAGGGTACATTGTAATGGAAGAATCTCTTCTCGATTTTTTCAATCTTTAGAATAACAGAACTCTAGAAGACAATCAAAAGAGTATTACTAACTTGTTCTGAATCTAATTCTTCTCCCTAATTGTAAGGTACCATTTAGTAGAAGAATTTCTACTCTCTTTACTCTCCAAACAGCAGACGCCTAGAAGAAAGTCAAAAGAGCATTACTATCGTCTTCTAGCTCTAGTCAGCTTACAGAACCATACGGACCTTTTATTTTTCTGGTTGGAGGCCTTGTTTTTCATTTCATACCGCCCCAACTGTAGCAAATATCTAGAACAGATGAAAAAGAGCATTCCCACATGCATGTTTACTTAGATGTAATTTCGCTTAAAGCTTGTGAAAGTTACGTTTTGGCGAACGAAATTGGATTAATAGCAGCGCATAGCCTCCAGCCATGTAATAATGTACATCACTGATACATAGACTAACATCCTTTGACACGACACGGCATGCTCATAAGATCTCTATTCAAGCACGCATGAATTTCTTACTCAATATCTTTCACAGAAACTGCCATAATGTCCATACTTCTAGAGGGTTGGAACTATACTGCCCAAATAGGTAATGGCAAAATGGTTCCTGCAGATTACTGCTTCAAAACACGAGCAAATCTCGGAACGGAATACCACACCAAAGACAATCTCCCATGAATAGCCACACCATGTATGATAAATATCCCATAAATAGTCACCATAATAGATGATTTCTTTAACAGTGCAGCAAAGGAATTCTGGCCGAGAACGCAACTAGAAAGAGCAAGCAAGCACATCTCGAAATGGGCTGCGACACCAATGATAATATCCCATGAACAGCCACCATAACAGATGATTTCTCTAACACTGGAACAAAGGAATTTTGGCCGATATGCAACTAGAGAGCAAAATACAGAGCATTAAATATATATCAGAGAACTGCCACCGATAAGTAATTTTCCGACAGCGTTAAAATATTATATTAACGGCTGGAAGGTTACGGCGCTTCAATGAAGAAAGACAATCTTCAAAAATCATGTCACTGATTAACAAGCACAGAAGAAATACATGGTAGTAGTATGACACCTTTCATGGCGTACAGCTAGGTTCAACAAGGCTAGCAAGGCAGCTTCTTTCGCTTCAATATTGGACGATTTAAGCATCGACACAAGTGGCGCTACGGCTCCTGCCTCACCAAAATAGGTTCGACTTCGAATGGAGCATTTTGTAAGCCTGTTGGGATCCTTGCTGTCACAAGGTGGAAGGGAACCTTACCCTCTGTATCTGTCTCCCAAGCACATGACCTCCCCGCCTTCAGATCCTTGTGCAATATCTTCTCTCCCCTATGCTCCTTGCGGTGTGCCTCCACAGCTAGAACTCCCTTCAAGATAAGGGTCTCCCTCTTCGTAACTGGGAGTCCTGGATACCCAAAAGGAAGTGTGCCCTGTCAAAACCAAAACTGAGAGAGAGCATCCCCACATTTCGAGAGGCCCCCTTTTTTTGTTCGTAAAAAAAACGAGAGGGAGAGAGCCTGAGATGACTTTGCTCCTCTCCTTTTTGATAAGGCCCCTATCCCCACACACTCAAAAGGTGTTAAGTGCAGTTTGGCATGCGGCCCTGATCACATTTCTCCATATCTCTGAATTTTTTGCAACGATGTGTCGAAGATCGATTTCCGGAAATCGGTCAAACGATTGTAATTGATGGTTGATAAGAAAGCATTCCCCCCTGAAACAAAGCTGCTTCTAATTTCCTCTGCACGTCAGTATTTCCTATGTTCTTAGGGGGCTTGTTCATGCTCAATCCCTTTTCTCCACATCCCTGCAATCAATATCTCCACATGCTTCTCATCAATTATCAAATTCATGCTTCAAGTACCTGAGATCAAGCGTATTTTCCTGCCAAATAGAACCACATTAGTGCATAAAAATCAACCATTTTCGGAGCTAACATACTCCCCTCTTCTTATTTGCGAAGTCGTCCTCGATGAGCCACTATTGCTGAAATAAAATCCAAACAACCATGAACATGTCAATTTTCAATTGGTTCACATACCTTTTCATCGAGCCATCATCCCAATTGGACCTGCACTCATTGAAGCTATTAGTGCTAAAAAAATCACTCATGAATACATACAAATCAGTCACTTCCAAAATGATACCAGAGCATGCACATATATGCAATTCCATTTCAACCATGCATCAATTTGCTCACACATTCCATTATGAAAATAGTCTCAACCAAAATAACACATGCATACTTTTCCATGTTTTACACATGCACTGTCATTGCGAAAAACAGAAACGGAAATACCGAAATAAACAACAACAACTGAAATGAATTCAATCGGAGATGCAACATACCCCAAAATGCATACCCCATTTTATTGACCTACTATTCGCTATGTACACATATTCCATGAACAGACACTCTCGAAGAATCCCCATCGTCGTCCCACAAAAACCATCGAGACTCGAGTACAAGTCAAGACCTACATAAAAAACCTAGAGTGTCCCACATACTAGAAAAACCCTCAGATAGAGCACACCAGTTATAAAGCAAGACCGTTGCATTACCTCACTAAAGCCTCATCCATAAGTACATATATAATATCTGTGCCTTCAAGAATGTTGATTCAAAGTGAGTTGATCTGTCGCAAGCCATCACATACCGATCACACAAGCAAATAATGTTCCCTTCTAGGCGATCATCGCCCTCTCCTCTCTCTCTCTCCCCCTCAAGAGTGGGGAATAATTTCATAGGTAAATTTTATTTTAATCACACGTTGGCCTACATTGACATTGGATGCGATTCGTGGACCTGACCACCCGATCAGGTTGATTCCACCCATCTACCAATGCAATGCAGCGCACAACACACAAACACACAATGATAACTCATAACATATATCAGCTAGCCCATAACGAAGCTGGATGCGGCTCATGGTCGTGACTACCCAGCCACGATGGCTCCACCTACCTACCAACCCGTTATGGCGCATAGCTAAGACACAAACATATATATCCCAAGCCTATGGCGAAAGTAGCTGCGGCTCGTGGTCCTAACCACCCGGCTAAGATAAATCCACCCACCTACTAGCCCACCATAGCGCATCGGTACGATCACAACAACACAATATTTTTTCTTTTCTTTTCTTTTTCTTCTTTCTTTTTTTTTTTTTTTTTTATAGTTAATTAATTCACCCAAGTCCTGAGAATTAGGGAGAGGAAGAAAGGGACTTTTCCCACTGTTCCCACACATACATGCAAACATATACACTCTAGCCTTTGACAGATCAACCACCTCTTCACTTCATTCTCTCAATTACAGACACTACATATGTATTCATCGAGTTGACTTTTCACTTGGTAACTACAGTCGGCTATGCCTTAGTCCCTCGTATACCTATCCCTAGGTGTCCTAGAATGTGAGTCTCCGGGGTGTCTCATGTAGTCTCACATCGTACTCGCATCCCGACAACTTCCCTAAGGTGAGTCAGGCTCAACTTCAGGAGCTCCGTCATCACTTCCTAGCGTTAGCACATCTGCCCAAGCCCATGTGATATCGTTTTCCTCATTAGGCATTTCCCTCAAAGGATCGAAATAGTAATATCGATCTCCTGCCCATCCTACATGTCGAATCAGGTATTCCTCAAAACACTCAATGTAAAATGCAACACCCAAACCCTGGTTTATAAAGCATACCAGCCAATGTGCTTCCTCAACATCGTATTCCGTCTCAAAGTCGTCGACATCTATGTCCATGCGGGCGAATGTTTGGTCCGAGAAATATATCCTTAGCTCGTACAAATAGAGTTGCGTTATTTGATCTGCCATTTTGTTACTTAACTCCTAACAGTCTCTGCATAACACCAAAAAATATTAGAAGTCCAAAATTTCTTGAGCTATCAAGGAAGAATATTTATGACACACAAATCATAGCTTACATATGCGCATATATATATATATATATAACTATACATGTATGTACAAGGAGTTTACTACGTCCTTCCGTTGGATCTCATCTGGCTTCTCTTGTCTTAATATCACTTGAAATATGGTTTAACTCTAAGCGCGTTAACCTTCACGGGAGCATATTCTTTTCCTACATCTTGAATTTGCATGGAACCATTGGAATTGAGTTCCACCACCTTAAACGGTCCTGCCCATCTTGTCTGTAGCTTCCCCGAGAATTTATAATATTTACTATCATAAACTAGCACCAAATCCCCTTCTTGAATCACATAGGTTTTGAGATTCTTGTCATGCCTCTCCTTACGTCTCTTCTGAATAGCTTCCAGACTTTGCTGTGCGATGAGTCTCTTTTCTTCTAGCTTGACCAGTTGTACGTACCTCTCCTTTAATGACTCTTCCTCTCCCAACCTGGCTTCGATGGCCACTCTTAATGTTGGAACTTCTTTTTCGATGGGAAAGATGGCTTCCTCGCCGTATACTAGGGAGAACGGAGTGCTCTTGGTCGTCACTCGGTAGGATGTTCGATATGCCCACAAGGCTTCCAAAAGTCTCTCATCCCAGTCTCTCCTATGCACAGCTACTGTCTTTGTTAGAATATGTTCAAGAATTTTGTTGGTGACCTCCACTTGTCCATTTGCCCTCGGGTAATATGGAGTGCTTTTTCTATGTTTGATCTTATATAATTCCATTAATTCTTTGATCAGTTCGTTGACAAAATGTGTCCCTCTATCACTCACTATTTCCAACGGGCATCCGAATCGAGTGATAATTTGTTCGTACAAAAATTTAGCTACATCAACAGCTCGGTCAGTCTTCAGAGCTTTGGCTTCCACCCACTTGGTAACATAGTCAGTACAGACCAAGATATACCTATTGGATCTTCGTCGTGAGGGAGGATCAATAGGCCCCACAAAATCAATTCCCCACTTCTCAAAGGGCTTAAGAGCGAGCACCGGCGTGAGAGGAGCTGCATGTGCTAATGTGGGTTTGCCCATTCGTTGGCATTTATCGCATTTCTTACAGTATGTATGCGAGTCTTTGAACAGCGTTGGCCACCAATACCCAGCCAATAAAATCTTTCTTGCCGTCAATTCACCAGCAAAATGTCCACCGCAGGGTTCATCATGCAAAGCCCTCAACACTAGGCTTGCTTCTTCTTCCTCGAGACACCTCCGATAAATGCTCTCATGAACAAAATATCGATAGAGTTGCCCCCCAATGATGCTATGGTGCTTTGCCAATGCTAACAGTTTTTGCTTCTCTCTCTTGCTTGCTCCTGGCGGATATTTAGTAGTGCACAAGAAATTCACCAAGTCGGCATACCAAGGTACTTTCGCATCAACCTGGAATAGATGTCCATCAGGAGCATCGTCGGGCACACCAGAGATTGGCTCCTCATTAACAATTCGAGATAAATGGTCGGCCAATATATGCGCTTTGCCTGGTCTGGTTACCACTGTGAACTGAAATTCTTGGAGAAGTAGCATCCACCTCATCAATCGCCCTGATAACTCTGGTTTATTAATGATATACTTAAGGGCTTCATGATCCACATAAAAAGTGAAATGCTTTCCCATCAAGTAATGCCGATACTTGTTCACCGCAAAGATCATCGATAGACATTCCTTTTCTGTAGTCGTGTAATTTCTCTCAGTGCTACTCAAGTTGCGACTTGCGTAATAAATAGGGTGGTCCAACTTCTTTTCATCGGCTTGGCATAGTACTGCTCCAACCGCAGTATGAGAAGCGTCGGTATGCACATGAAATTCTTTCGTCCAGTCGGGTGCTACCAAGATTGGTGCATTTATCAATCTCTCCTTGATCGAGTCGAATGCAGCTTGGCACTCTTCAGTCCATTGGTATTGTTGGTCTTTCCTCAAAAGATTCGTCAGTGGTGCCGCTATTGATGCAAAATTTAATATAAATCGTCGATAATAATTCGCATGGCCCAAGAATCCTCTGAGTTGCCGCAAGTTTTGAGGAGGTGGAAGTTGTCCGATCTTTTCCACTTTATCCTCGTCAACCGCAATCCCTTTTTCGGAAATAACATGTCCCAAAAGCAATCCTCTTCGTACTCCAAATGTACACTTTTCAGGATTAATGCGATGCCTTTTTCAATGCTTCTTCTTAAAATCACTTTGATCCTCTCCATCATGTTTTCATCGTCGCCTCTGATTGCAAAGTCATCGAGAAATATCTCCATCCAATCCTGCAAATAGTCTTGATATGCAGCTATCATTGCCCTCTAGAATGTGGCCGGTGCATTGCATAATCCAAATGGCATCACATGATATGCATACGTACCCCATTCTGTGGTGAAAGTAGTTTTTGATTGATCCTCTTCATGGATTTGGATCTGGTTGTACCCACTGAAACCATCCAAAAATGAGTACAATTTATGGCCAGCTACTCTGTCCAAGATTTGATCAGTAAAGGGCAATGGGAAATGATCCTTCTTCGTGCGCTCGTTCAGCTTTCGATAATCTATGCAAATACGGATTTTCTTATTTTTCTTCGGAACAACTACAATTGGTGATACCCATTCACTGGACGCGATGGGATATATGAATCCTGCTTCCAATAACTTAGTCAATTCCAGCTTGATCAATTCCGAATAGACTGGATTTGTCCGCCTAAGTCGTTGACATATTGGTCGGGTACCTTCTTCCAAGTCTATATAATGTTGGCAGATTCGGGGATCAATTCCTCTCAGATCACTATATGACCATGCAAAGGCCGTGCCGAAATTTTTGAGTGTCATTTTAATACAATCTCGTACTCCATCTGGTAGCTCTGACCCCACGCTCAAGAACTTTTCTGGAAAAACTTCCCATTTTTCCACCTGAGCTTCTTGCGAATATTCTTTATTCCTTGATGACACTGTGATTGGAATGTGCTCTCCGATCACGCGTGCATGGTTGGCCAGTAAATCATTGTTTTGTTCTGTTTCGATTGGACCCAAATTTTTTAGTTCAGCTTTGACAAGGGCTTCCGACGCTTTAGTCTTACTTTTCGCTTCCTTTTCCGATTCTCGACTTCTCCTTAGAAGCTCTGCTTCTAGCATTCTAACCCTTTCTCTCAACTGTTGTACTTCCATTATCGGCGCTAACTCCAGTTTCAACTCTTCTTTTGAAGTTCCCTTCTCCAGGGATTGAGTAGCTTTATTTTCCTTTGCGTCTATACTCAACATGTAGCACTCAAATCCTCTTGTATGCGTCAACCATCCTAGCAACTCCTGATCGGAATCGTCGTTATAAAGCAATGGATTTTGATACTCTCCCATCTTCGTGTCTTGATTCTTAAAGAGCTGCAAGTTGAACCCGTCTTGAAGCAGATTCTTGTAGGTGTTCGTGTTCAAGGAAAACCTAGCTCGTGCAATCTCGTGCCTTGCTTTCTCCTTTTCTTTCTTTTCCATCTCATCGACTATTATTGTCTTCTTCTTGTTGCTCGAGGGTGGGGATACTTGTATTTGAATCCGATCAGACTTTGGCCCTATGGAAATAAAACCTGTGCGCCAGTCATGCACACATTCGGCTTGCACCAGCCATGGCCGTCCAAGTAGGATCGAGAAGGTAGCCTCTGAGGTCCTTGGTCTTACTATCAGATAATCAACTTTAAACTCTAGACCGCCCACAACTGTGCTTACATTCTTCAAAAGGCCCCCAGGCTTCACTTGTGTTTGATCCGCCATTCTCAAAGACATCGGCGTCTCGTCCATGTGGTTGAGGCCCAAAGCTTTCATCATGAACTCGGTCATAAGGTTGACTGCGGCTCCACTATCTAACTGAGCACCAGGGATTGCATACCCTTTAATCTCGACCGTCACAGTTGGAGCATTCGAGTCGATTTGCGTCGTAATACTTTGAATGATTCCTTGGACATCTTTATCTTGTCTATTTTTGTCTCGAGCTTTCCTCGGCTTCTTAATATATTCGTTGTAGAATTGTTTCCTATAAGCAGGTGAACATTTTAGCAATGTCCCAATATCCAGCGTGACTTCCGTGTCAGCGAGCAACTTCACAATATCTACTTCTTCCGAACTTTGTCTTTCCTTTCTGAACTTCGGAGCCCTTAATCTTTCGGGGAATGGTGCTATGCCTGGCACAAACTCCCTGGTCACTGGTGGAAGAATCTCTAACTCTTCCCCATCCTCAAGCTCTTGCTGCTCAGCAAATCCTCCAACTTGGTTTTCTACCTCTTCACGCTCAGCGATCTTCTCTTGACTCCCTTCTTCACCTTCGCCTCCTGGATTCCTCTTCGAATACTCTTGAGTCCTTGTGACTACTGCCACAGTTGGATCTTTGTGTGGTTTCTTGGCCTCGTAAGCATCCACAAAGTGCATTGACGAGCTAGAGCCTTCTTGAGGGTTCGGTGTCTTGAACACTACTCCGATCGTAGGAACTTGCTCTTGAACTCTCGATGTGGAATGCATCTGAGTATCAACATAGTTCGAGGACCCTATTGGTCCTTTTTCCTTGCCGGCAACAGCTCTTCGTTGTGGACAATCTTCATCAAAGTGGCCCTCTCCACTACAGTACCTACATAGTGGGGTATAATCAATTGGTTTCTTTTCGTTTGGACATCTAGATTGAGTATGGCCAAAGCCATGACATCTCCAGCACTGGATTGGACCATCTCTTCTTTGATCACGCGCGGCTCCTCTTGGATAGTCTCCTCCTTGACCCTGAGCACCATATCCATAAGTCGGTCTGTTTTCCCAACGAGATGTAGGTGGTACACTTTGAGCGGGCAATCCCGTGTAAGATCTTTCTCTTGTATCTCCTGATTTCATGGTCCTCTCTTCATAGGCTCTTTTGTTGTAACATCGGTCCTCTGTGTGATTTGTTCTTCCGCAAAAAGTGCAACGCATCCTAGGTGGTGATCTATCTGTGAATACTCTCGAGACTGTAGGGCATTCTGAAGCCAAATGGTTGTAACCATGACACTTTCCACACCATGTATTTGATCGAAACACTTGATTCGGGTTCGTAGTTACCTCTGGTTTTACTATGTATGTTTCCTAGGTTATTGTGGTAGCTTTTATAGCTTGCGTGACCAACTCCAATATTCGTTCTTCGGTTAGCGCAGGCTTTACCTCGCCTGGTGTGCTAGTGGCAGCTACAAAAGCTGGGGTCGTCAATGCGAGACTTCCTTGGCCAGGATCTTTCATCGGTATGTTCCCTGGGCCTCCCATAGTCTCGTATAAGAGCTCCATCTTCCTTTGTTGGCATAATTGTACTTCCTCCCAAAGCCTCGCTTGTTCTTTAGCATCCATTAAAGTCGCAGGTCTTGTCAGACTGATATGCTGCTGTGCCGTAGGATCTCTCAATCCCGAAATGAATCTTCGTTTCAATGTCTCATCGTTCGGGGCATTCGCGCCCATCTTTCTTACCAACGTTTCCATTCTCTGTATGTAATTATCAATGCTCTCATTGACTCCTTGTCGCAAATAATCCATTTGTTGGGCCAATCTGTCTTGGAAGCCTTGTCGTCGAAACTTTGCCAAGAAGGCTTCCTTGAGCATTTGATAAGTTCCACGCTCTTGTGGTGTCAAATTCCCATACCAATTGGCTGCCTCATCACGGAGGATAGCCGGAAAAATTCTCAACCTTTGATCCGGGTCAGCTACATCATTGGCCTCACAGGTAACCTCAAACAACTGGATAAAACTATCCGGATCTTCGTCCCAAGTACCTGAAAACTTGGTGAAGTCCCCCAAGTGAACCGAAATCCGCTGAGCCATTTGGAACAGAGGTGTGATGTCGATATCACTTCGATCCCAGAAATTTAATGCACGTGGCCTCAGGATCCCTCCTTCAAACTTCCGTACTTGACTCGCGACTCTCCTACGGGAGTACACGTTTTTGACTGATTTCTTCGAGCCAATCGAGGTCCACTCACCTGGCGGTTCCCACCTTCTCCTTTCTCTTTCAAGGGCTCTTCTCTGAGCGCGTTCCTCTCTTTGAGTTTGTGTTGCTCCTTACGATGAGCTTCCCTTGCTCATGTACTAGATCTTGGGTCCGCAAGCTCGGCCAACCTGTGGCGCTAGGCGAACCTATGGCACTCTCTTATAGAGATGTACCAAGCTTTTCCCGGCAAACGCACCAAAATGATGGGCTCCTAAGCCCCAGGAAAAAATGATTATACGAGACTTTATGTTGTTCGAAACCCCTCTGAATCGGTCTATTTGGATTACCTAGAGCCCACAATTATCTCGCAATGGATTCTTCCTGTGTCTATGCACTAGCTCATATATTTCCCGGCAAACGCACCAAAATGATGGGTTCCTAAGCCCAAGGAAAAGATGATTGTGGAAGCCTTTATTTTGCTTAACCCCTCGGAATCGGTCCAATTGGATTACCTAGAGCCCATAGTTGTCTCACAATGGATTCTTCCTATGTCTATGCACTAGCTCATATGTTCCCGGATCTATTGCTTGGAAGGCAATTATCCTAACCCTTGGACTACAAACGCTCCAAAATGGTTAGTCTCTCAGTCCAACGGAAAAGATGCACACTTAGGCTTCTTGAAATTCATCATCACCAGATCTTTTATTCTACCGAACTTATATGTAAAAACGTTATATCATAGATCGCCCTTGCAGCAAGCTCATTAGTCAAGAATATGAAAGCCAATCACTCCCTTGACAATGTCCTGTTGAATTGAGGACTAAACCCCAAAACGTGAATTGGCATATACCTGTACCCATCCCCCAGCAAATCTAAAGCTCATATTATCATCACATAGACCTCTGTATCACAACCCATGGCACTCGTTCAACAACAGACGAGATAGAGGAAAATTGGAAGAACTCCAAAGATTAACTTTAAGCTCAAAGTAAATCCGATCAAACAACATCAACGTTCAATTGTTTTCACTTCACATCTTTTGGTTGTTTTTTAAACAGCAATCGTCATCTCTATAGCTTGGTAGAAGAGTGGTTGGTTATCAGCAGGCACTAGTAAAGAACGGTTAGAAGATGGCATGAGGGATATGTGAGCAACCTCAGATGACTGATAAATGGCAGGTATTGATATGTTACAACTATGGATAACTAAGAGATCTCTTGGCCATTTTGGTTGTCTTCTCCCGAATAGTAGGGTACATTGTAATGGAAGAATCTCTTCTCGATTTTTTCAATCTTTAGAATAATAGAACTCTAGAAGACAATCAAAAGAGTATTACTAACTTGTTCTGAATCTAATTCTTCTCCCTAATTGTAAGGTACCATTTAGTAGAAGAATTTCTACTCGCTTTACTCTCCAAACAGCAAACGCCTAGAAGAAAGTCAAAAGAGCATTACTATCGTCTTCTAGCTGTAGTCAGCTTACAGAACCATACGGACCTTTTATTTTTCTGGTTGGAGGCCTTGTTTTTCATTTCATACCGCCCCAACTGTAGCAAATATCTAGAACAGATGAAAAAGAGCATTCCCACATGCATGTTTACTTAGATGTAATTTCGCTTAAAGCTTGTGAAAGTTACGTTTTGGCGAACAAAATTGGATTAATAGCAGCGCATAGCCTCCAGCCATGTAATAATGTACATCACTGATACGTAGACTAACATCCTTTGACACGACACGGCATGACTCAGAAGATCTCTATTCAAGCACGCATGAATTTCTTACTCAATATCTTTCACAGAAACTGCCATAATGTCCATACTTCTAGAGGGTTGGAACTATACTGCCCAAATAGGTAATGGCAAAATGGTTCCTGCAGATTACTGCTTCAAAACACGAGCAAATCTCGGAACGGAATACCACACCAAAGACAATCTCCCATGAATAGCCACACCATGTATGATAAATATCCCATAAATAGTCACCATAATAGATGATTTCTTTAACAGTGCAGCAAAGGAATTCTGGCCGAGAACGCAACTAGAAAGAGCAAGCAAGCACATCTCGAAATGGGCTGCGACACCAATGATAATATCCCATGAACAGCCACCATAACAGATGATTTCTCTAACACTGGAACAAAGGAATTTTGGCCGACATGCAACTAGAGAGCGAAATACAGAGCATTAAATATATATCAGAGAACTGCCACCGACAAGTAATTTTTCGACAGCGTTAAAATATTATATTAACGGCTGGAAGGTTACGGCGCTTCAATGAAGAAAGACAATCTTCAAAAATCATGTCACTGATTAACAAGCACAGAAGAAATACATGGTAGTAGTATGACACCTTTCATGGCGTACAGCTAGGTTCAACAAGGCTAGCAAGGCAACTTCTTTCGCTTCAATATTGGACGATTTAAGCATCGACACAAGTGGCGCTACGGCTCCTGCCTCACCAAAATAGGTTCGACTTCGAATGGAGCATTTTGTAAGCCTGTTGGGATCCTTGCTGTCACAAGGTGGAAGGGAACCTTACCCTCTGTATCTGTCTCCCAAGCACATGACCTCCCCGCCTTCAGATCCTTGCGCAATATCTTCTCTCCCCTATGCTCCTTGCGGTGTGCCTCCACAGCCAGAACTCCCTTCAAGATAAGGGTCTCCCTCTTCGTAACTGGGAGTCCTGGATACCCAAAAGGAAGTGTGCCCTGTCAAAACCAAAACTGAGAGAGAGCATCCCCACATTTCGAGAGCCCCCCTTTTTCTGTTCGTAAAAAAAACGAGAGGGAGAGAGCCTGAGATGACTTTGCTCCTCTCCTTTTTGATAAGGCCCCTATCCCCACACACTCAAAAGGTGTTAAGTGCAGTTTGGCATGCGGCCCTGATCACATTTCTCCATATCTCTGAATTTTTTCCAACGATGTGTCGAAGATCAATTTCCGGAAATCGGTCAAACGATTGTAATTGATGGTTGATAAGAAAGCATTCCCCCCTGAAACAAAGCCGCTTCTAATTTCCTCTGCACGTCAGTATTTCCTATGTTCTTAGGGGGCTTGTTCATGCTCAATCCCTTTTCTCCACATCCCTGCAATCAATATCTCCACATGCTTCTCATCAATTGTCAAATTCATGCTTCAAGTACCTGAGATCAAGCGTATTTTCCTGCCAAATAGAACCACATTAGTGCATAAAAATCAACCATTTTCGGAGATAACACATACATATACACTTATACATGCACATGCACATACATACATATACACACACATACACATGCACATACATACATATACACACACATACATATACACTTAGGTACACACATATGAATGAATTATATAATTAAAGTATTAAAACACATATACACATGCACACACATGCACATACCTACATATACACATATACATGCACATACACACATATACACATAGAGTTATACATATACATGCATGTACATATACACATACGTACATACACATGCATATGCACATACTCATACACACATATACACTTATACATGCACATGCACATACATACATATACATACACATGCACATGCACATATATACATATATACACACATACATAATTAAAGTATTAAAACACATGCTTAATATAAACAATAATAACAATCAATAGAACAAAACTCTTCATTACTTAATACCATACACACAATTCAAAACATAACTGAAATAATATATATATATATATATATATATATATATATATATATATATATATATATATATATATATATATATATATATATATATATATATATATATATATATATATATATATATATATATATGTAAATACATATAATCCAATGTCATAATCAACTAAAATCCTAATCATCATCATGATGATGATGATGATCATCATCATCATCAGCAATATCATGATCATTCTGATCATCCTCATCCTCATCGTCATGATCACCCTATGACGATCGAGATCGTCCCTCCTGTGTCTGTCTCTCCACCTCATCCATATTTGTCTCTCCATAATACTCCTGTATTGCATATAACAAACATAAATAAATAAAATAATTAAAACATTCATAAAAACAAAATAATTATATAAAATTAAAAAATACTCACAAAGGCATCAGGATGATCTTGCATATACTCGCTCAAACGCCGATATCCAAAATGTGTAGCATACTCGATCTCTTGTTTCGTAGGATATCGGCCATAATCCTTCCGCTGCAATGAAACAAATAAAAAACATTAGTTGCTTGCATTTTAACTAAAATAAAAAATATACTCACAATAACACATATACTTACAAACGTAGCTACAAAACCATTATGGCCCATTTGGCCTAGGTGCGATGTGTGGCCCGACTCCACTCTCTTCTTTGCAACAGCCTGTTTATTCAAGAAAAAAAAACATAAATTAAATGTAAAAAATTACTAAAATATATAAAAATTATAAATAAAAACTATTAATTTGTGTACCTTCTGCTGAGGAAATGACTCCTGAAGACGTAGCTGTCTATGAAAAAACTGCCAAGACTCAGGTGGTATGCTAGCTCGCCTCTTATTTTTTTCGACCATACAATATCTCCTGTTAATTTAATCTCAAACAGAAAAAAAAGCCAGAATACATACACATATATACACACACATACACATACACATACCCACATACACATATACATGCAAACATATACGCATGCATATATGTATACATATACACATATACATACATATAACATAAACATACATATACATATCCACATATATACGTACACACACATGCATGCATATACACTCATTCATACAAAATACATGCATTTATCCCACAATAATATGTAGTTGTGTATATGTGAATATGTGAATATGTGTGTATGTGTAAATGTGTATATGTGAATATGTGTGAATGTGTAAATATGTATATGTGAATTTTTTGTTTATGTAGATAATCAAATTATTAATATCAAATGTCATTATTTGTAGATTCTGATCAGTCAGATAGAACTCCACCACCGTCTCCTCTTCGTGCAACGACTTTATACTGTAAGTATATGAAATATTTAATTTTAAATATATTTGATGGATACATAACTTATATTTTTTTTTTATGTTTCTTATTATGTGCAGATTCTGATCAATCAGAGGGTACTCCACCACCTCCTACCCATGCAACGACTTCACATGTGTCCTCCAATAGGAATTATGATGAATTTTACTATGAAGAGCATATTATATGTTGGTGTAACTCTTGTTATGGCACATATCGAAGACCACGATTGGGATGTATTGAACATGAGGTAGAGTATGGTACATTTGAGCGTGCACCATCACCTAGTCAGCGTGATAATGCTTGGGTATGTATTTTCTATATATATTAATGTCCTTATTTTATTTAAAAACCATATATAAAATCAAATTATTGTTGATATACAGGAATACTTGCTCGATGATGATGATGATGATGATTTTTCTCATAATGTTAATATACCTCGTACACGTCATGGACTTGCTATTCATCAATTACAAGCAGAGGTTTCTAGAAATCCTCTACCTCCTGGTTTAGAGAATGAAATGGCTGGAGATTATCCATTGCCAGCTCGTGGTCGTTCTTTAGTACAAACATATGATAGAAGAAGATATGGAGGATGGAATAGAGGACCACTTCCTTTAGATGGAGAGGTTTTCAACTTTTGGGGTAATCGCTATATGATTGCTCCATCCACTATTACTAATGCTGGTCGTGGTCTCTTTATTGTAGAGGATTTGTATGTACCTCCGAACTCTGAAGTCACTCTTATGTCATTTTGTGGTCCTATATATGGATGGGGAGATTGGCATCGACTTTCACGTTATGTTCAAAGCATGAGTACTTATGGAATATGCTTGAACGCAGCATCCCTTACTAGTAGAAGGATTTTACATGCAGAAAATGAAAGATTATATATTGATGGAAGACCTTACACACATGGAAATATAGCAGGTTTAATAAATAGTAGTCGAGGGTTACATAATAGTTCAAGGACTAATTGCACATTTGAGGAGCGTGAAAATAGTCATGAATCACCATACATGAGTAGAGATGTATCAAGATACATAGTTGTCAATGCTATTACTACATTACATGCTGGTGATGAACTATTAGTGAATTATGGATGGCGTAGACCTCCAAGAGCACCTTTTAGCTAGAGAGAATAAAAATTTTCTATCCATATTTAATAAGTTATATACTTAATTTTATATTTGAAGTTTACTTTTTATTCATTTATGGAATACTAATGAGTTTTATTTATATGTGTAGATTCCAACGTATGATGTTGATGATATTCGTCCACAACATTCCCAATTACCAGTAAGACCACGATTATCAGAAGCTTCCATGAGGAGGCTATGCAAAACTAATCCTGTGCAATATGCAAAGTTGAAAGATCTATATTCAAAAGACGATAAAGTACAAGATTTGTGTGACAATGATGAAGATGATGGCATGGCAGATTTTATTGAGGATTGGTATCAAAATGACAGTGAGAGCATTGATATTTCTAAAAATGAGAAATATCTTCGAGAGGAATGTCTAAAGCATGTAGATGAAGGAAGTCGTTTGACACGACTAAGTGCGAGCTTACTTATTCTCAACCTTCAAAATCGTTTTGGATGGAGTAATGTATTTGTTTCGACACTATTAAGGTATAATTTTCAATTTTCTATCTATTTATATATATATATATAAATATATATATATATATATATATATATATATATATATATATATATATATATATATATATATATATATATATATATATATATATATATATATATATATATATATACATGCAGGTTTTTATTCTTACTTTAGATAAGATAAGAAGAAGAACTTGAATTGAATGGATACGATTGTTTGTTTTGGAGGATATGAATGATTTGTCGATTCACACATATGTTCAGTTTGAAAGTGTGAATCGACAAATCATTCAATGAAGGTACATACTTCATGTGTCCAAAACAAACAATCGTATCCTGCCATCCAAAACAATCAAATTTTGTGTAAATATTTTGAAAGATGCATTAATAGTTTTAAAAGATGCGTGGACAAAAAGTGTCCATTCAATTCAAGTTCTTGTTCTTACCTTATCTAAAGTAAGAATAAAAACCTACATGTATATATGTATATTTATTTATTTACCTTTTTTAATATATCTTTTTTTGATAAACTTACAGGTTATTATCTGAAAAGTTTTTACCAAGTCAGAATATTCTTCCTACCTCACATGATGAAATGAAGAAGATAATCAACAATCTTGGTATAGATTATCAATGTATACATGCATGTCCTAATGAGTGTATTTTATATAGAGTTGAATATGCAGACTCTTTGACATGTCCCAAATGTCAATCTCCTCGATATAAGGGTGAAGAAGGTAAAATCCCAAAAAAGGTATTGAGACATTTTCCATTGGCTCCACGGATTAGACATATGTTTCAAAGCCCCAAATTATCAAAGCTTTTGACTTGGGAACATGATCACAAAAGTACTGATGGAATAATCAGAATTCCTCATGATAGTGTTGCTTTTCAGCATATTGATTCTACATGGCCTGAATTTGCACAAAATCCACAGAATCTAAAGTTAGGAGTTGCATTAGATGGGGTTAATCCATTCTCCATGAAATCCAGTAAATGGTCAACATGGCCAGTGGTAGTCATAAACTACAATCTTCCGCCATATCTTAGCATTAAAAAGGAACATTTAATGCTTTCACTTTTAATCCCAGGCAAAAGACAAGTTAAATATATGAATGTATATCTTGCTCCTCTCATTGATGATCTTCAAGAGTTATGGAGAGGTATTAATGTCATTGATGTATCGAAAAGCATCAATGAAAGACATATTACGTTTCGTGGTATTGTGGCTTGGACTATTCACGATTTTCTTGGATATGGCCTTTGTTCAGGTATTGATGTAATTTTTTTATTCAATATGCATGTAAATAAATATGATTTAATCTAATTATATTTTTATCATTTTTCATGATGCAGGAATATCTACTAAGGGTTATAAAGCTTGTCCATATTGTGGTGATTGGTTGAGATCAATCTATAGTAAGAATCTCAACAAAAATATTTATCTTCAACATAGATGATTCTTGCCTAATGATCATCCATTAAGATCTAAAAGAGAAGCGATACATTTGAATGGAAAGCTTGAAACAGGCCAGTATCCAAAAGCTATGACACCTATGGATTGGTATAAAAAATGGATAGATGGACCTCTGATAGATCCAGAAGCAGAAATCTTCAGTGATGATTCAGATAATGAGTATGTGAATAGAGGTAAAGGAAAATTGGCACTCGCTGAGAACATATCAATATGGTATTCTTTGGAGTATTGGAAAGAGTTAAAAGTATGTCATCTTCTTGATCCTATGCATATATTCAAAAATATTGGTTATTCACTATGGCAGCATCTTCTTGGACTAAAAGATACCACAGCATCAAGGAATGATTTGAAAGATCAAAAATCCAAACCAAAGTTATGGCCAGTTTTTGATAGACAGCGACAAGAAACGACTTATGCATCTGCTCCTTGGGTACTTACAACAAAAGAGAACTATCAACAATAGAATTCAATTGATTAAGACTCCTACATGATATGGAGCATCGTTTCAAAACATGTTTACTATGGATGATAAGAGCTTATCTGGGTTAAAGACCCATGACTGGCATAACTTTTTGAAACATATTTTACCTTTGGTTATCGATGGATGTACAACGAAAGAAGTACGAGATGTGATCTATCGTCTTGGATCACTTATAAGGTAATTACGATACTTTTATATTTAATATGTATGAATATTGGATATCTTTTATATTTTAATTAACTTCTTTATAATTGTTTTTATGATATGTATAGGTGGATTACATCCAAAGAGATCGATAAAAATTCGATCCCACAAAAAAACGTGAATGCAAAGAGCTACTATGTTTGATGGAAAAAGAACTTCCTACTTCATTTTTTGATATTCAGGTTCATTTATTAGTCCGTCTTGTAGATGAGATAGAGATTGCAGGTGTTGTCAACACTCGATGGATGTTTTGGGTCGAGCGATTTATGGGAATACTAAAAGGTTATGTGCGACAAAGAGCAAAACCAGAAGGATCCATGGCAAAGGGTTGGATGCTTGAAGAGTGCATGTATTACGTTAGTGAGTACCTTGAAAGAGTTCATGAAGAAGCTCCACGTGCATGGACCAACTAGTCTTTTTCAAAAATAACAGATGAGGTATTATCAGGTAAGGGGGTTCCATTCTTATTTACATTTCAAGAAAAAAATGATGTTTCTACTTTTGTAGCATATAATAGAGAATGCATGCAAGCATTGCTTAGCGAGTACGAGGAACTTCAAAGTCTCTGAAGTAAAAGGTGAAAAAACAAAAGATCTAGACGTAATCTTGATAATAATGAGATTATAGATATACCTTCTTTCACGGATTGGCTATATAGTCGTTTGCAACGCGCCAACGCAAATAATGAAGAAATCTCATATGAGCAAAGAGAGTTAATGATAGGTTGTGAATGAAAGGTAATTTTATTAAAATAATATTTTATTTTTTTCATATATGTATGTTAGTTTCTATTTACTAATTGATTTTATTTTGCAGGCTCGAATGTTTACGAATATGTGGGCTTTTGGATAGCATATTAGAATCAAAGCCATTGATTCTTTACGTAAAACAGAGGATTCTAGTATTGTTGCTTCTTTCAAGCAACTATCACGTGCTAGCTCAAAAGACACGAACCTTATAGATAGCGAACTTGGTTATGTAGGAACTATTGTTGGTATCTACGAAATTTCATTTCGTACATTCAAACAGGTAGAAAAAAGTTTATATATTTTTTTTAGAGTTAGTTATTTTTTAAAGCACCTAATAATGGGTTTTTGTTGTTATATATTTTGATAGGTCATTTTGAAGGTTGACTGGTTTTGAGCGGAGTATAAAGGTAGTAATTCTACATTAAGAAAGGAATTATCTGGGTTTTGGGAAATTGATTCTTTCAAGGTAATGCGATCTACTAAAGAACCATATATTCTTCCTAGGCATATTGAGCAAGCATTTTTTTATAAAAACCCAGATGCTCATCCTTGGTGGCAAGTCATTCATGTGCAACCTAGAGGTAGGTCATTGTTTGAACAGTTTATTGTTAGAGAGATCGAAGAAAGTCCTCTTGATGATTCAGCATCAGATACTGATACATCAACATCTGAAATAGAAATTAGAATCATTATACGTGATAATGATACTAATCTTTTTGATGAAGAGGATAATTCTCTACATGCTGATTCTACTGATGAGGAAGAGGAATTACTAGAAATAGATATTAATCCATCAATAGATGATGTGATTCATGAGAACATAGATTTAACAATAGAATAAATAAATGAAATCAATAAAGATAATGAAGATGAGACTATATTGATGTCTTACCAAAATGATGGCAATAATGAAAACATATGAGCAGATTAGATAGTAAATTGTACTCTAGTTATCGATCAATAACTTGAAGCTTCTGAATGGATATCAGATAATAGGTTTTTTTTATTAACTTGAATAAGGATGAATCCTATTAGAGAGATGAAATAATGTTCTTCTAAGTTAGAACATGAAGCTCGGGGGTATGCCTAATTATTTTATATATAGCTTTATCTTCGAGGAGCAAATTTTTATCATGTATGTATGCATATGTGTGTATATTCATGTGTATTATATGTATACATATGTTAGTATGCATATATATGTATTTCATGTATATGTATGTGTTTGCATGTGTGTGATATATGTATACATGTGTTAAATATGCATATGTGTATATATGCATATGCATTTATGTAAAATATTCATGTATTCATGTAATATATGCAAGTGTTTATAATTGTGTACATGTATATATGTATATGTGTCTATGTGTAAATATGTATGCATGTATATATATGTTTATGTGTGCATGTAGGCATGTATATGTGATGTGTACATGTATATATGTATGTATGTCTATGTGTAAATGTGTACATGTAAATATGTTAGTATGTATATATATATATTTATGTGTGCATTTAGGCATGTATGTGTGATGCATAATATATCTACTCCATTTTATATTTATGTATCCTATCTACATGATGTGTATATATCTTTACATATATTATGATCCTCGTTGATTCGAGTAGCTATATATAGAGGCATAAGGTTGGGAGGAGAGACATCTCTCTAGTAGGACGTCGGAGGTGTACATATACTTCAAACATATGGCTAAAAAGTTGAATTAGAGTTTTTAAATTAGGGATTTCAAAACCCTAATATCGAAATTAGTGTTTTCAATTTAGGATTTTTGAAATAGGATTTATTTATTTATTTATTTATTTATTTATTTATGTGTATGCATGTGTTGTGTATGTATGTGTATCTATATGTGCATATGCATGTGTTTTGTGTGTATATATGCATGTATGTGTATGCGTGTATTTATACCTCTAGTCTCTCTCTCTCTCATATACATACATACATGCATAAACACACATACTCATATCCACATATATATACATAAAAGCAGTGCATACCGTGCATTGTCGCGACGATGAGCCATAAGTGTCCGCATCTCTTTTAAACACCACTTAAGGGACCATCCTGTCCCAAACTCTGTCTCAAGTGAACTAAGCACATATTTTTTATCCCTCTCATCATGCTCACTACAAAAATAAAAAACATAATGTAAATAAAACATAAGATATATATTTCAATTTATATGTAAAACTTTTACTTACTTCCACGATAAGTGGATAAAGCGCATGTAAGAGTCGCATACTGCCCGCATTCTTCTCTTGAACTCCAATCCATTCCCTATGTACACAATGTTCCCCTCTGGCTCTATGTCGCACTCTAGTCCTAAGGTGCCTATGCATGTCCTCATAGGCAACTCTGCTCTGCTATCACGTGCTGGAGGTGGTATAGGTGTCCTGAAAATAGATAGATAGAAATAAATAAAAATATATGTTATAATATCATTCAAAAAGTTTATGAAAACAAAACATACCTATGAGCAGCTAGCTCTCTTCCTGCATGTGGAGCCACAGAAGAGCCCTCGTCTGATTGCTGGGTAAGCATCTTGATCGTATAATCCAGCTCCTCATCAGACATCTCTGAGTAATCACGCATTATGGCCCCTAGAGTATCAGACAGAACTCTTGCTCTCATAAGACTTTTTATGAGAGTGAGTTTCGCCTTTCTCTCTCTACTGGGATCCATAATACCTAACATATAAAACAAAATGGTTAGAAATCAATATATATACGTGTACATATGTAAGTGTGTATGCATTAAGTATGTGTATGTATGCATGTGTGTGTATGTATGTGCGTGTATATGTGTGTATGTGTGTATGCATGTGTATGTGTGTGTGTGCATCATTATGTGTATATGTGTCTATGTGTGTATGTGTGTGTATATGTGTGTGTGTATGTATGTGTATAAGTGTGTGTGTATGCATGTATGTATGTATGTATGTATGCATATGCATATGCATTATGTATGTATATATATGCATGTATGTGTATGTGTGAGTATGTCTCTCTATGTGTGTGTATGCATATATGTGTGTATGTATGCATATATGTGTGTATGTGTGTGTGTGTATATGTGTTTGTATGTGTGTATGCATGTGTATGTGTGTGTATGCCTCATTATGCGTGTAAGTGTCTATGTGTGTTTGTGTGTGTATGCATCATTATGCGTGTAAGTGTCTATGTGTGTTTGTGTGTGTATATGTGTGCATGTGTGTGTGTCTGTGTATGTGTGTGTGTCTATGAGTGTGTATGTGTTTATGTGTATGTATGTATCTATGTGTGTGTATGTGTGTATGTGTGTATGTGTGTATGTGTATGCATGTATGTATGCATATGTGTGTGTATAAATGTGTATGTGTGTGTATGCATCATTATGTGTGTATGTGTCTATGTGTGTATGTGTGTGTGTATCTATGTGTATGTGTGTGTGTCTATGAGTGTTGATGTGTTTATGTGTATGTATGTATCTATGTGTATGTATGTATCTATGTGTATGTATGTGTGTATGTGTGTATGTGTATGCATGTATGTATGCATATGTGTGTGTATGCATATGTATGTGTGTATGCATCATTATGTGTGTCTATGTATGCATGTGTATGTGTGTATGCATCATTACATGTGTATGTGCCTATGTGTGTATGTGTGTGTATATGTGTGTGTGTGTGTCTATGAGTGTGTATGTGTTTATGTGTATGTATGTATCTATGTGTGTGTATGTGTCTATGTGTGTATGTGTATGCATGTATGTATGCATATGTGTGTGTATGCATATGTATGTGTGTGTATGCATCATTATGTGTGTCTATGTATGCATGTGTATGTGTGTATGCATATCATTACGTGTGTATGTGTCTATGTGTGTATGTGTGTGTGTATATGTGTGTGTGTCTATGTGTATGTGTGTGTGTCTATGAGTGTGTATGTGTTTATGTGTATGTATCTATGTGTGTGTATGTGTATGCATGTATGTATGCATATGTGTGTGTATGCATCATTATGTGTGTATGTGTGTATGTGTGTGTATGCATTATGTACGTGTATGTAAGCGTGTGCATTATGTATGCATATAAGTATGTATGTATGCATATGCATATGCATTATGTATGCATATGCATATGCATTATGTATGCATATGCATATGCATTATGTATGCATATGCATATGCATTATGTATGCATATGCATATGCATTATGTATGCATATCTGTGTATGTGTGTGTATGCATTATGTATGTGTATGTAAGCATGTGCATTATGTATGCATGTAAGTATGTATGTATGCATATGCATATGCAATATGCATGCATGTATGTGTATATGTGTGTATGTCTCTCTATGTGTGTGTATGCATATATGTGTGTTAATGTGTGTACATGTGTCTGTATGTGTGTATGCATGTGTATGTGTGTGTATGCATCATTATGTGTGTATGTGTGTGTATGTGTGTGTGTCTATGTGTATGTGTGTGTATCTATGAGTATGTATGTGTTTGTGTGTGTGTATGTGTCTATGTGTGTATGTGTCTGTGTGTGTGTATGTATCTATGCATGTGCATTATGTATGCATGTAAGTATGTATGTACATTGTATGCATATGCATATGCATTATGTATGCATATGTATGCATGTATGTGTTTATGTGTGTATGTCTCTCTATGTGTGTGTATGCATATATGTGTGTGTATATGTGTATGTATGTGTGTATGCATGTGTATGTGTGTGTATGCATGTGTATGTGTGTATGTGTGCATGTGTGTGTGTATATGTGTGTGTATGTGTGTGTGTCTATGTGTATGTGTGTGTATCTATGAGTGTGTATGTGTGTATGTGTCTATGTGTGTGTATGTGTTTATGTGTGTATGTGTATGCATGTATGTATGCATATGCATGTGTATGCATGTGTATGTGTGTGTATGCATCATTATGTGTGTATGGGTCTATGTGTGTATGTGTCTATGTGTGTATGTGTTTGTGTATATGTGTGTGTATGTGTGTGTGTCTATGTGTATGTGTCGCTACGCGTCTATGAGTGTGTATGTGTTTATGTGTGTGTATGTGTCTATGTGTGTGTATGTGCATATGCATTATGTATGCATATGTATGCATGTATGTGTATGTGTGTGTATGTCTCTCTATGTGTGTGTGTGTATGCATATATGTGTGTGTATGTGTGTATGTGTGTATGTGTGTATGTGTGTATGTGTGTATGTGTGTGTATATGTGTGTCTATGTGTGTATGCATGTGTATGTGTGTGAATGCATCATTATGTGTGTATGTTTCTATGTGTGTATGTGTGTGTGTATATGTGTGTGTATATGTGTGCGTGTTTGTGTGTATGTGTGTGTGTCTATGAGTGTGTATGTTTGGATGTGTGTGTGTATGAATGTGTGTCTATGAGTGTGTATGTTTGGATGTGTAAGTGTATATGTGTGTCTATGTGTGTATGCATGTGTATGTGTGTGAATGCATCATTATGTGTGTCTATGAGTGTGTATGTATATGTGTATATGTGTGTGTATATGTGTGTCTATGTGTGTGTGTATATGTGTGTATGCATGTGTATGTGTGTGAATGCATCATTATGTGTGTATGTGTCTATGTGTGTGTATATGTGTGTGTATGTGTGTGCGCGTCTATGTGTATGTGTGTGTGTCTATGAGTGTGTATGTGTTTATGTGTGTGTATGTGTCTATGTGTGTGTATGTGTCTATGTGTGTATGTGTCTATGTGTGTATGTGTCTATGTGTGTATGTATGCATATGTGTGTATGTGTGTTTATGCATTATGTACGCATATGTGTGTGTATGCATTATGTATGTGTATGTATGCATATGCATTATGTATGTGTATGTATGCATGTGAATTATGCATGCATATGTGTGTGTATGCATGTAAGTATGTATGTACGCATATGCATATGCATTATGTATGCAAATGTGTGTGTATGCATGTAAGTATGTATGGATGTACGCATATGCATATGCATTATGTATGCATGTATGTGTATGTGTGTGCATGTCTCTCTCTATGTGTGTGTGTATGCATATATGTGTGTGTATGTGTGTATGTGTGTGTATGTGTGTGTGTATGTGTGTGTGTGTGTATGTGTCTATGTATGTGTGTGTATATGTATGTGTATATGTGTGTGCATGTGTATGCATTATGTGTGCATGTGTATGCAACCTTATTTGTGTATGTGTGTATATGTGTGTGTATTTGTGTGTATGTGTGTGTGTGTCTATGTGTATGTGTGTGTGTGTGTCTATGTGTGTGTGTACATATGTATGTGTATGTAAGTGTGTGTGTGTGTGTGTGCGCATACCTGCTTGCTGTTAGTTTGTGCGGCCCTCTCTCTCTCTCTCTCTCGTGCGCTCTCTCTCTCTCTCTCACTCTCTCTCTCTCTCTCACTCTCTCTCTCTCTCGGTCTCTTCTTGCTTGCATCCAAGTCCCGGCACAAATGTGCCGGGAGAAATCAATTTTTTTTTTTTACATTCCAAAGTGTCGCATATGCGACGCTCTGCAGTTTGCCAACGTCGCTCACACCGTCGCTAGGCAGTGACGAAATTAGCGATGCTCTTTAATTAGCGTCGCATAAGCGATGCTAGCATCGCTTATACGACGAGGGTCGGGGAAAAAAAAATTCAAAATTCTGACCGTCGCTTATGCGACGACCTCGTCGCATAAGCGACGCTTCCCATTTTTTTTTCAATTCGGGGGCGTCGCTATGCCCCCCTTTTTCTTGTAGTGTCTCTTCTTTATTCGTCAATTGAGTCCAACTTTTCAACTTTCTAGTATTTCATTTACTTCTCTCTGAAGATATTTTGACCATGCATGCACATCAGCATAGACCACTTAGGTCTAACCTAGGTTTACTTGCACAAAACTGCTCGTCCTCGATGTGATTCAAGACTTCACAAGTTGTTGCACAACCTAAGGTTCGAAGTGCATGACCTTCAAGAGGCTCACAAACAAACAAGATAACTAGCATGATTAGATCTGTCAAGTCCAAGTCTTCTATAGACGTGCAACGAACTAAATTTCAGCCAAGCTTGAGCTTTGATTTGACATGCTTCATCGGGAGTCCGCATCAGCCCATATCCCCACGACACATAAACACATATTCCCATCCAGGCATCATGCCCTCTCCTCTCTTCTATCCCCTCTTGAGAGAGGAATTTTCTTTTTCTCTTTTTTTTCTCTTTTTTTTCTCTTTTTATTTATTTATTTATACGCGATGCACAATGCTAGCACTATGTGAAACTGATGTCAGCTCGTGGCTTTGACCACCTGTCCAAAGTGACTCCACCTGCCTATCGGCCCACAAAGGTGCATAGCTACATACAGGTCAGGCCTACAATGAAACTAGCGTTAGCTCGTGGCCTCAATCACCTCATCAAGGTTGTTCCACCCACCTACTAGCCCACTGTAGCGCACCGACAACACACATATATACAATTATTTCTATTTTTTTTTTTTCAATTCCAAAGTCTCGAGAATTAGGAGACAGAAGAAAGGGCCTCATTCCCCGACCACCAAACACATTACATACACGTAACCCCCCATGGACATCTTGATGAAGCATATCATCTCTTTGCTGCTACTCGAGCTTAAATCCAACCACTACACTCTATGGTCAACTCTTTCCCTTAAGACCCGCACATACTAACCATCTCATCAATTTGCAACCTCAGAAAGTGTCACTTGGTCTCCTACGTTTGCAACACAACTCGATCTGTCTATCCTCACACCTTAGACTCGCAATTCTAATGAAGCCAACCCTGGTCAGACCTAAGCTATCCTCACCAATGACACACCCGATCATCAATATCGTAATCACATGCTAAGATACTTGTTCACGATGGATTCCATTGTCATCCACCTCTTCATTTAGTGTCAATGAAGACCGAAATCATGAACCATTCTTTTGACTTCATTTCTACTCATTCTTTCCTTCTACATTCTTTTCGTGCCAATCAGACACACACTAGTGATTCCCCTTCTTCCTCCTTCAACATCCTTATGTTTTCTCACTCAACCTTTCCAATGCTTAAACTTTTCAGACCCTAAACTAACTCTCCCCTCCACTTTTAATCATTCCCCATCTCTTCAGTGAGCCCTTCTTAGGCCTCCTTCTGCATACCTGCACTGCCACAAAAAAACAAAACAAAAAGAAAACAACAAAAACAACTGCCCCGAGAGAGAGAGAGAGGGTGAGAGAAAACGAGAGAGAGAGTGAGGAGGATTGAAATTTTTTGTTTTCTTATTTTTTTCCACTCTCCCACTCCCTTTCACCCCCTCTGACACCCCACTCGCCCCACTCACATGCACACATCCACTTTCAATTTTTTTCTTTTTTATTTATTTTGTTTCTTTTTGTTTTTGTTTTATTGTTGTTTTTTTATTATTATTTTCCTTTTCTCTTCTTTTTGCATTTTTGTTTTGTTTTTTTTTCTTCTTTCTTTTTTTTTGTTTTTTTTATTTCTTTTTTTTTTCGACTTCTAAAAATATCGACCTTCAAACAACATGCACATATGAACGGAACCATGAAGTTTGCAGCTACAGTACATATGCAAGAAGTATCCAGTAAATAGTCTTGCTCATTGCAACTAGAGCAAAGCATTTGTGAGTTTGCTTGCTACAACTAAAATTTTGGCAAAATAGTACAGTCATAACAGAATCAAAGGTCACTGTTTGAGAAAAGCACCTCTGTCAATAGTCTAATCCGCATCTTGAAGTGGAGAAGCAACCTCTTGGCTTGTGAATTTCCCTATTTCCCTTCTCCATAGCTCTACCCTTTCCTTTCCTCTCAAGGAGAGCCTTCCTATCTTTGTCAAGCTTAAGCTTGGTACTGACCACCTTTGATGGATCAATCCCAACATTCATTGTTGCACCATTCACGTGTAATCCGTTTGATATGAATCACTCATTTTTTCTATAAACCTACACCACCTTGCATCTTCACCTTTGAAAAATATCTACAATCAAGCATTGCCTCTGCAAAATGAAGACATATTAGTGCACAACAACCAACAATTTTTACCGCTAACAGCACGTGTCTCACATCCACCTGATAGATATGTTCCAGGTTTAGATTTTTCTATGCTAACAGATGTCGGTGAGCCTTCTTGCTACAAAGAGGCCATGCAGACAAAGGATCATGTCAAGGGGGAGTGTGCCATGAAGAGTGAGCTAGATTATATTCACAAGAATGGTACTTGGGATTTAGTACACTTGCCAAAGGGCAGGAAAGCTTTACCATCTAAATGGGTATATAAGATGAAATTCACATCAGATAGCACTTCTCCAAAGTATAAAGCATGACTTGTTGCAAAGGGTTTTAAGCAACAACATGGTGTTGACTTTGAAGAAATCTTCTCCCGAGTGGTCAAGATGACTACCATGTGCATGCTGCTTGGATTCATTGCTATGGAGGACTTAGAGCTAGTCCAAATGGATGTGAAAATTGCTTTCTTGCATGGAGATCTTTCAAATGAGATCTATATGGAACAACCAGAGAGTTATGTAGTTCCTCGCAAGGAAAATCTAGTTTGTAAGCTCAAGAAGAGCTTGTATGGACTTAAACAGTCCCCTAGACAATGGTACCAAAAGTTTGATGCTTTTATGAAGTCTCAAGGCTATTCTGAAAGCAATGAGGATCATTGTATCTACACAAAGAGATGCTCAGATGGCAGCTTGATATGCTTGATATTTTATGTCCATGATATGTTGATTGTTGAGAATTCCTCTTATGACTTTTCAATTTTCAAAAAGAATTTGAGTCAGATATTTGATATGAAGGATTTGGGGGATGCCAAACATATTCTTCGCATGCGCATTACTCGTGATAGGAGTAAAAGATGCATATACTTGTCTCAAAGTGAGTACATATCCAAAGTACTTCACAGGTTAAATATGCAAGATGGAAAGGGATTGAGTACACCTTTACCCACATATGTGAAATTTAGCAAGGAGGATTGCCCCAAATCAATTGAGGAAAAGAAATTCATGACCAAAATTCCCTATGAGTCTGCTGTCTCTAGTATGCTATGGTAGTTACGAGACCAGACATTGCATTTGCAATGGGAGTTGTGAGTAGATGTATGTCTAATCCTGGCAAGAAACATTGGGAAGCGGTCAAGATGATTTTGAGATATTTGAGTGGCACTAAGGACAAGTGTCTATGCTTAGGTAGAGGGAAAGCACCCATTATTGGTTACATAGATTCTGACTATGTTGGTTCTGTAGACAATCATAAGTCTACATCAGGGTACATTTTTCATTTTGCCAGAGGTGCTATCTCTTCGAGATCTCATCTTCAAGAATGTACAATTGTTTCCACCATAGAAGTAGAGTATGTTGCAGCAAGTGAGACATGTAAGGAAGCATTGTGGATTTCTCATCTTGCTTGTGATATGGGTTTACCTCAGCATGTACCTGGTTTGCTCAGTGACAGTCAGAGTGCCATTGCTTTGGCTAAGAATCCAGTCTATCATGCAAAGACTAAGCACATTGAGGTAAGGTATCACTTCATTAGAGATTGTTTAGCCATTGAGCACATTATTCTTGAGAAGTTTCACACTCGAGATAATGTTGCAGATGCTTTGACTAAAGCTCTACCAGAGGATAGCTTTCGACACTACTGTCACTTGATGGGGGTTACTTGATTCATGATCTTACACACTCACTTGTATACTATGTAACATGCCCATTAGGTGGGAGTTATAGTTTGTATACTTACACTCAGGTATTCTTTATCATTCTTTATTTTTCTCCCATAGTTACTTTGGCCATATTGGCCTTTAGTGAGAGATTGTTACCATTAGTGTCCATGTGAAAGGCCAAATGGCCACCGGCCACTTCTTTGTATATGTTCTTTAATAAAACATATAGTTGCTTGGTCACCCACATACTATAAGTTCGATCACATTTGTAAGACCTAAGAAGTTTGTCTTCGTGCTCCCTGTGTACTGTGTTTTTCCTATATATTTTGCAGCCTCTATGCGGAGTATCGTGTGCAGCCCTAGGAGCTCAGTTTTCTACTTCAAGGATATCGTCATGTAGCTCTCAAGAAGGAAGAGTGCACTGTGGTGCATCACCATCGAATTACTTCAATTTCACCATGCATTGCCCCCCACACACTTCAACCTTCCGTGATTCCCCCTTCCAACCTTCCGTGATCCCTTCCAGCAACCTCACCTGCACTCACCACACCATTTTCCATAGCATTCACTCTTCACATCCCTACTCCCTTTCCCCCTGCATTACATCTTGTACAACTAATCCATGATTGTAGATTCAACAACCAATTCTATGATAAGTTTTTCCAATCAATTGAGGCACAAATACCAACAGCTAGTAGTATGAAATGAAGCCATCAATGAGCAATCTATGACCTTGCAAGAAATAATTTATGAGCTTGTGGCAGCAACATATTATTGTAGGATAAATTAAAATCTTTACAAATATCACACAATGAGCTAGAGTCCAAGATTCAAAACAAGGATCAAGGATCACTAAAGATAATAGAGAGTCATTTACACATATAAATGGAATGCAATGCAAAGCTTCAATGCAATATGGAATTATTACGGAGACATCTTGCTACTACACATGAAGAGAATAAAAGATTACAACAACGAAATCAATACAACCTAGCGGTTGCTAAAGAGAACACACCTAATGTGTCAATCAATCCATCTAAATTCCAAGATGTTCCTCTAGAGAACATTCATCTCATATTGGAAGAGTATGCAAAGCTGTTAGAATCACATGATAAATTATCCGAGGAAGTGGCTCAACTACACCAAAAACTAGTAGTGCCCCCTCAACCAATTCTAGAGCCCACTATAACCATTGCAGAACCAAGTGAGCTGATGTAGTTACAAAAGCAAGTACAAGAACTAAAAGCTTGTCTTCTCCAATACAAACGACCATCATCACTCCTTGAAGTGTCAGCATGAGACGAGACATTTATGATCCCAGTTGAAGGAACACTTGAAGAGGTGTATGAACTAGAGTCTGTACCTAGTAGTCATGTCAATGATGAGGGTCAAGGGACATATGAAGCAGCAAGACCACAATGGCTCAAACAGGTTGAAGATATTGGCAAACACATGATGAGAGACTTGTCATTCAGATACAAGCAATGGATAACATAGAAGACATTGTACTTAACTCAGAGTACTTCAAGAATCTATCTCATAGGTGCCTCACCACAACTTTTGAACTCCAATACCAACCTTAATTCATTCTATTAGCTAATTACAATGTAGAGGTGAAGTGCATCATTGGCAAAGAGCCCACATTTATGATGCAGTCTCAACCAAAAGCCATGCCAGGATGAGCTTGCAGAGGAAATATCGTTCAATCAAACTAGTTTCAACACTTACTTGAGACTTATTCGGAGATGATTTACACATGGTCAAATGCTTCGTTGTATATTTTATGTAACCTATGTTATGGCCTAGTTCCAAGAAGACGCTTGTGGCTAGTTTTTGCTATCAAGGTCCATAATAATGCAAAGTATGTAGATTGGCTCAATTACCCATATCTTGCACCACCACAAGGACCATCCGCAATGGCCTACATGATCTTGGGAGGCCACCATTGGATATCTCACCTCAAGACAATGCCAGATGTAGTCGTGCAAATGATGCTACAAACCTTTGAATTGATAAGGGTAGTATTCAAGACATTCCACAATGTGAAAGCACCATATATATGTGCAAATTCTAGATTTGATGATGGCAACTATGAATTAATTTACGACATGATTACCACACCCCGCTTAAGATTATGTATGCTTGGCCTGCTTGCATCAAGTACTTACAGGCATGCTTTTTTACTTTCATATTTTTTTAGGGTTCATTTGAGCCTTCAAATTAGCTTCGGAACCTAATTTTTAACTAGGTTGGACATCAAGTATGAACTAGTCCAAAACTATTCAAAAGCTATAAAATGAGCTAGAGGGCTCACTTTTGAGGTTGGATTTTTATGAAACTTTGTACTAAGGGCTTGTGAATGAAAGATTCCATTGTTCTAATCTTTGTTCTACCTTGTGTGCACGTGTGTGTATGCATGTGCATATTACTGTGCTTCTCACTCATGCACTTGTGCATTCCTCTTGCTCACATTTTGCATACCATCCTCACGTCTTCATACAATGACATTTCTATTGGTGCATTTTACCCAAGCCTACATGCTTGATATACTTGATATTATGATCATTTGTAAGTCACATGTGTAGTCATGTGAACACCTCTTGTAAAAAAGTACATTTTATCTCTTGTAATTGAAAAAAGGAAAAAGGAAAAAGATGGCTTACCTCATCCATGAAAGCAAACTCATGGCTCTAACTACCTAAAACCACGAATTTTTGAGCTGAGGGAATATCTCCTAACTTTGGGGATCACTTTTAGGTGGAGCCATTTGAATTTGAATTCAAAACTCCCTCCAAGAATAGCTATAAAAAGAGCAAGAAGGAAGAGGCGATTAGCAAGCCTTGTACGTGACCACTTCATGTCATTTTGTAGATATTGAAGAGCTTACTCCATACCTCTATCATTCTACTCCCATTGTGCAAATATTCATTGCCAATGTGGTTGTAATCATATGTGAATCTATACATTTATCTTTATCTACTTCTCTGTTTTGTTTTCTGTCATACTCACTCAGAGCAGTAACTTCAGAAGGTCATATCTCGAGTCATAGGCAACATTTTTCAGTTTTTTAACGTGCGTTGGATAGCTCTTACTGTCTACGTTCTGATATTAATTTTCATGGTCATTGGATTTACAGTTTCGGAGATATCTGCATTTTACTGCTCACTGGTCTATCTCTGCAGAGCCCCGAGAATGGTGGGCATGTTCCAAAAATTGATGAATCTTGTTCTCAGTGCTCAGTCCATCATTTGAAGTGTTTTAACTTGGATTGGGAAGCTTGCTAAGTCTATTTGCTATGCCCAAAAGTAATTTATCTAATTTCTACTAGGTTGAGAGCACTGTTCAGTTTTTCCAGCAAGTGTATGTCCAAAAATAGCAAGTTTTGGGAGCTAGTCATTTCGCAACTAGTCTATCTTGACTTAAACTTTTGGGATACATGTTCCAAAGTACTTGGCTGATATTTTGGTGGATTTAGGAAGCTCAAAGGGTCTACTAATCAACTCTGAAGTCTCAGTTGGCTGGTGTGAAGCTGGTTGTAGCAGCACCAACTCATCTTTGGATCCACCATCTCTCTTCAAAGTGGTATCAGAGCATAGTCAAGCAACATGGGAGATGGATTTCCATCAACAATTGACAAATTGGATCGAAACAACTACCCGGCATGGTCTCTAAGGATGGAGGCTTACCTTCAAGGGAGGAATCTATATGGATTCATATCTGGAGATGAAGCAATGCCAACCATGAGGAACAAAGGGCAACCATCACATGAAGAAGTGGAAGGACTTTTGAATTGGTGTTCGAAGGATGCACTTGCAAGGTCCAATATTCTAAACTCAATCTCTGATTTTCTTTTACCTCATGTCAAGGGATGCAAGACATCAAGAGAGACCTGGAATGCACTTGCTTCTTTCTTCTCTTCGAACACTCGAGCAAGGAAGAACCAATTGTGGATGGAGTTCACAACAATGAACAAAAGCCCGAAGCAAAATGTGACTGATTATGTCAGAAAGATGAAGGAGATTTCCGACCAACTTGGAAGCATTGGAGAGGTAATTGAAGAGGATCAAATCATTAGACAAATCATAAATGGAATCAAAGCAGACGACAAGTGGGAGTCATTCACAACAGCCATGGATTTATACATGGATATGCATGTACCTGACCTCAACACACTCATGGGCCAACTCTTCACTCATGAAGCAAAGATTAGCAAAGGTGGTGAGATGCAAGGTAGGGGGGGATTCCAATCATCTCAACCTTGCAACATATGTGGCTTATCTAATCATACTACTGAAGAATGTTTCAGGAACCCGAGGAACTCAAGAGGAAGAGGATTCAATAGAGGTGGCTATGGATCAAATAGAGGCAGGTACAATGGAGGCTACAACAACAACTCCTACAACAACAATTACAACAACAACAACTATCAAAGTGGCCATAGAGGAAGAAGAGATTACAATAACTATGCAGAGGACCAAAGTCAAGAAGATTCATTATTGATTATGAATCTATCAGTGAAGAAGGGTAAGGATGATGATCACATATTTTACATTGATTCGGGATGCTCAAACCATGTAGCACGAAATGTGGCCTTACTTTCTGATTTGGAAGATCCTCATAACAAGCATGAAGTGTAGACAGGAGATGACACAAAGCACTCAATGGAGAAGATAGGTAATGTGAAGACATCAGATGGGAACATGAACCTCTTAAGCAAAGTCTTGTATGTCCCTACAATTACCAAAAATTTAATAAGTGTTGGACAGATTGTTGAAAAAGGATTGCAGGTTAGATTCAATCGATTTGGAGCATATGTTGAAGACCCAAGGCAAGGCTTTAGAAGGATTGCCAAAGGAGAAAAGACAGGAAGGCTTTTCACTTTTGAAGTGGAAGATACAAAGAACATAGCTTTGTTTAGCTATGGATCTCAAACTCTTACAGAGTTGGAGATATGGCACAAAAGGCTTGCTCACATTGGTGAGAGGACACTCAAACAAATATGCAAGGACCAAAGTGTACTTGGTTTGCCTAATATCACAAGGCAACACATGATTTATAAGTGTGAAGCTTGTCAACTCGACAAGGCTCATAGACAACCTTTCAATAAGAAAGGATATATGTATCAAAATCCTTTGGATCTAGTGCACATGTGTGGGGTCCAAGTAAGGAGCCATCTATATCAGGCTCAAGATATTATGTGTCTTTCATAGATGATTGTAGCAGGTGGACCATTCTGTTTTTCATGAAGCACAAGGATGAAGTGTTTAATTGCTTTAAGAAGTATATTGCTCTTGTTGAAAACCAAACAGGTAGGACTTTGAAAAGACTCAGATCAGATGGTGGAGGAGAATACTTCTCTTATGAATTTGATGCCTTCTTGCATGAAAGAGGCATTAAAAGGGAAGTCACTACAAGGTATACACCCGAACTCAATGGTGTAGCAGAGAGGAGAAATAGAGCTATCGTCCAAGCTGCAAGGTCCATGCTCAACGAAAAGGGATTGCCAAACTACCTATGGGCAGAGGCTGTGTCTACAGTGACATATCTCATAAATAGACTTCCATCTAAGTCACTAGATGGAACCACTCCATATGAAGTGTGGAATGGAAGAAGACCTAGTCTAGAGCATTGTAAAATCTTTGGATGCTTAGCCTATGCTCACATTCCTTCTCAAGTAAGAGGGAAATTGGATCCCAAGGCAGAGAAGTGCGTATTTATTGGTTATGATCAAAACCAAAAAGGATATAGATTGTACAATCCAACCAATAAAGGATTTTCTGTGAGTAGAGATGTAATTTTTGATGAAAACAAATCATGGTTTGATGATGACAAGAAAGTGAAGTTGCCATATGACTTGGATGAAGATTTTCCATCACTTCAACCAAAGGAGCCAAAGCAGATTGAAGAAAGTGATTCGGAGATTGACCTAGAAGACTTGGAAAGACTAAAGCTATGGAAGAACAAAGGTAAAGCAAAGATGCAGGATGCTACATATGGACCGGAGAGCTCACATCAACCACTTAGAAGGTCTTCAAGGGAGGAGAATGTTGGAGCAAGTCTATGACAAGCCTAAGTATTGGCTTGAGTCCCACAAAGATATAGAAAAAGCCTTAAAATGAAGACTATGTAAAGTTCAATGGAAAGAGGAGCCACGAATTCGTGATTTGTGGTAGGTAGAGAATCAAATCAATCATTGATTGATTGGAGAGTGATTGAGGGAAGTTAGCCTCCCAAACTCAACTATAAATAGATGGCAGTTTTAGTCGTGGTTAGAGAGACCTATGTGAAGACCTCCAAGAGCTGAGCTTTATGCCATATCAAGGTGTGATTACAAGGCACACATATGTATCAGTAAGTCATTGTATTGTACAAGCAATATACTTTCATTTTCATGATTATTTGAGTTCATCTTTCCATGTTCTTGTGAAGTGTACTACTCACTGCCATTACTCTCAGTTTTTCTCAGTCAGCTTGCAGAGATGTTTTCTCTACGCTTGGTGCATTATTTTCAGTGATTTAACTTGGTAAAGTTAGCTCTATAAGTCTACTATATGCTAACAAATTTTTATGTCATTTGGATGTTGCAATCTTCAGTTATGTTCAGTTGAAGTCAATAGTGTCTGTGCATTTTCACTTCTCTGTCAGGTACCCGACTTTTTCACTCATCTTGTCAGAGGTGTTTCTCAATGGTTACTTATCCAAATTCAGTGATTTAAAGCTTGTTGGATTTATCTTACTGTCTAGTATAACCATAAAAATGTTCATAATCATTGGATTCCTTCATTTTGAGTTATGTTGATTTTTCTGCTCACTGGTCTCAAACTGTAGCAGCCCGTGAAAATCGGGATGATGTCATCAGTTGTTAAAACTCATTCTCAGTGTGTGGTTCATTATTTTTTATGAGATTACTCTTGAAAGTTATCTCTTTCAGTTACCTAGACTTCCCCAAGAGGAATTATGCTAATTGCTGCTGTGCTTAGAGAATTATGTAAAACACTTGACAGGTGTATGAACCAAGAATAGCAAGTTTTCACCTCTGAGCTAACTCCAACTTATCTGTTTTGATCTATCTTTTTGAGAGTGATCTTCCAAGGTACATAGGGTGTCTAATACATCCATTGGAAAGCTAAAAGGGCCCACCATATACTTCTGGAGTTCATTTGGCTGGTGTAGATCAAGGATTTTGCAACACCTCTTCATCTTCAAGCACATACCTATCCATCTCTTCACTGAGAAGAAACTTGAGAGGTTTGGTTATGATACTTCTTTGGTCACCAAGCACTCAATCTACATTGCAAAGGATTCAACCAATGAAGAACCTACCACATTCGAAGAAGCACAAAGCAAGAATGCTCGGAGAGATGCAATGGATGAAGAAATGGAAGCCTTGAAGGAAAACGCCACTTGGGAGCTTGTACCTTACAAGCCATCTATGAAGGTAATTGGATCTCGATGGATATACAAAATCAAGAGGAATCCAGATGGAAGTATAAATAGACACAAAGCAAGGTTAGTTGCTAAAGGGTTTGCTCAAACCCATGGTATTGATTATGAGGAGACTTTCTCTCCTGTTGCAAAAATGCCTACAATTAGGGTTCTCATTAGTCTTGCTGCATCTAGAAATTGGAATCTCTATCAACTTGATGTAAAGAATGCTTTCTTGAATGGATGGATTTCTTAGGAAGTGTATATGGCACAACCTCCTGGATATGAGGATGCACATCATCCTAACTATGTATGCAAACTAAAGAAAGCTTTGTATGGATTGAAGCAAGCTCCAAGAGCTTGGAATTTCATATTGGTGACTTATTTGCAGGACCAAGGATTCAAAGCTAGCAAGACGGATACCTCTTTGTTCATAAAGAGGAATGGATTTGAAGTGATCTATTTATGTGTGTATGTTGATGATATTATTATCACAGGCAATGATCTTGAAGGAATCAAACAGGTAAAGAGTCAAATGAAGGAGGAGTTCAAAATAAGTGACCTCGGACCACTCACTTATTTTCTTGGATTGGAGTTGATCTACACAGATTCAGGTATATACATCACACAAAGGAAGTATGTGCATGACATGCTCGTCAAGTTCAAGATGGAAAATACCAAGTGTGCAGGTACACCTATGGAGCAAAATCATAAGCTTAGTGCTTATGAAGGAGAGCCGATTGAAGAAATCACAAGCTATCAAAGCTTGGTTGGAAGTTTGAACTATGCAACACTCACAAGGGTGGATATATGCTATAGTGTTAGCATATTGAGTCAGTTTATGCATAAGCCGAGAAGACCACATATGGAAGCGGCCAAGAGAGTCCTCAAGTACCTAAAGGGGACCATGAATGAAGGTTTGTTTTATTCATATACTTCAGATATTGAGCTAAAGGTCTACTCAGATGCAGATTCCGCCGGATCTAGAGATCATAGAAGAAGCACATCCGGGTATATATCGTTTGCACGTTCAAAAATCATTTCTTGGTCATCGAAGAAGCAACCAACCGTGGCATTATCTTCTACCAAAGCCGAATATAGAGGTTTGGATAATGCAACTCAACAAATAATGTGGTTAAAGTCCTTGTACACAGATCTTGGACTTCATTCTTCAACACCTCACATTTTTTGTGACAACACAAGCTCACTACATCTAGCAGCTAATCCAGTATACCATGCTAGAACCAAGCATATTGAAGTCCACTACCATTATGTAAGGGAGAAGCTGAGCAAGGATATTCAACTATCCTATGTCTCTACAGATATGCAATGTGCAAACATATTGACTAAAGCTCTTGATGGTACAAAGTTAAGTAGATTCAAGTTGATGATTGGCTTGCAGGAAATCAAGGACAATTGAAGACTTATTTGGAGGCCAAGCATGTTAGGCTTGAGGGGGAGCTGTTGGTGCATTTTACCCAAGCCTACATGCTTGATATACTTGATATTATGATCATTTGTAAGTCACATGTGTAGTCATGTGAACACCTCTTGTAAAAGAGTACATTTTATCTCTTGTAATTGAAAAAAGGAAAAAGGAAAAAGATGGCTTACCTCATCCATGATGTAAAAGCAAACTCGTGGCTCTAACTACCTAAAACCACGAATTTTTGAGCTGAGGGAATATCTCCTAACTTTGGGGATCACTTTTAGGTGGAGCCATTTGAATTTGAATTCAAAACTCCCTCCAAGAATAGCTATAAAAAGAGCAAGAAGGAAGAGGCGGTTAGCAAGCCTTGTACGTGACCACTTCATGTCATTTTGTAGAGATTGAAGAGCTTACTCCATAGCTCTATCATTCTACTCCCATTGTGCAAATATTCATTGCCAATGTGGTTGTAATCATATGTGAATCTATACATTTATCTTTATCTACTTCTCTGTTTTGTTCTCTGTTATACTCACTCAGAGCAGTAACTTCAGGTCATATCTCGAGTTATACGCAACATTTTTCAGTGTTTTAACGTGCGTTGGATAGCTCTTATTGTCTACGTTCTGATATTAATTTTCATGGTCATTGGATTTACAGTTTCGGAGATATCTGCATTTTACTGCTCACTGGTCTATCTCTACAGAGCCCCGAGAATGGTGGGCATGTTGCACAAATTGATGAATCTTGTTCTCATTGATCAGTCCATCATTTGAAGTGTTTTAACTTGGATTGGGAAGCTTGCTAAGTCTATTTGCTATGCCCAAAAGGAATTTATCTAATTTCTACTAGGTTGAGAGCACTGTTCAGTTTTTCCAATAGGTGTATGTCCAAAAATAGCAAGTTTTGGGAGCTAGTCATTTCGCAACTAGTCTATCTTGACTTAAACTTTTGGGATACATGTTCCAAAGTACTTGGCTGATATTTTGGTGGATTTAGGAAGCTCAAAGGGTCTACTAATCAACTCTGAAGTCTCAGTTGGCTGGTGTGAAGTTGGTTGTAGCAGCACCAACTCATCTTTGGATCCACCATCTCTCTTCACAATTTCTGAGGTAGATCTCCTCACATTGGTGTTCCCATTGTGCTAGAGTGACAAGGAGACTATTTTTTAGTGTACATGTTAAAAATCATGTCAAAAATCTTCAAAAGGTAGGCCATTTACCATTTGTAATAAACAAAATCTTCATTAAAGGTGTGGACCAATTAGCAACTTTGGAGGGTTCTCTATTGCCCAACTACATTAGTCGATGCCACATCAAGAAGGTCTTGAGCCCTTGACTGATGAGATGATGGCAAATCTCCAAGAATCTAGAGATAGAAAGGCCAAGGAGAATAGAATTAGGCAAGAAGCTCAAGAGAAAGCTAGAAAAAGAATCCTTTGACATAAGAAATTGATGCATGGGTTCTTTCAACTTCTTCCTTCCAACCCTATCAAAGTATTCACATTGAGATTTATAGACGAAGGGCATTTGGAAAAGATGACATGGCTACATGCCATGCTAGGACTAGATTTCAATGAGAGCATGATGACGTACATGTACTCAAGCACATGAAGGAGCGTATTTTGCAATGAATTAGCTTGGACTATGTAGGAATCTATCTATAAAAAAACATCGGTACTATCAATATAAAATGACGATAAATAGCATACATAAGAGAGATTATGATTCAAGTAAATACTGAAGGGCTAGTTTCTTTAGAAGAATTCTTACCTATTGACAAACCACAATGGAAGAGAAAATAATATTAGGACAAAAATGCTTAAACAAGCATTCTACAATTTTGGATTATTCTTTGGGATGTGTAATGGTTGATGATGGGCATATGCATGCTACATCATCCTTTTTTTATCCAGAAAAATTCACATTGAGGCATGAATGCTTGATGATATGTTTTCCTCTCAGCTTTCAAACACAAGAAATTGGATGATAAAGCAGTGAAGTACTCAAAGCAAAGGCTATCATCTGTATCATCCATAGAACAAATGCATTTTAGTTATCTAGGATGTTGCTTTTGTGGAAGATGCAATTCAGCCATTACTTTCATGTAATAAGGAGACATAATTTAGCTCCCAATATGTGCATGACACTTCATGTCCTCTTTCTATAGGTCGATAGTCAAGTGTTGTTCTAATGAGGCAATTTCTCAACCTTTACAGGTTCCATATGATGATGTAGATCATTGCATTTCTGATGCAGATTTACATGATGCACTTGTTGATGAGAGGGTTGATATAGAGGAGGAAAGAATTATGCCTATATGGTTGATGCAAACTTTGAGAGATAGCAAATTAGATACACCTTTGTTATATCATACTTTTTTAGGCTCTCATAGTGCTTCCTTTGTGACAGATTGCTATGATATGGCTTCCTCTAGTTTTTCTGATGACAATGAACCTATTTCTTTTGAAGAAGCACAACATTAAAAAAATTAAATGGGTGTTATGAGAGAGGCATTGATTTTGATGAGACATTTGCAACCACTTGTTGAATGAATATCGTTTGTAGCATCTGTGCACTTGCGGCTAATAATGGTTGGAATGTACATCAGTTGGAAATTAAAATAAATGTTGCTTTACATGAAGAAGTGTATGCATTTCAACCCCCTTGTTTTGTATAGAAAGGGCATGAAAACAAAGTTTTTTGGTTGAAAAAGGCATTATATGGTTTGAAGCAAGTACCACATGCTTAGTATGAAAAGATACTTGCCTACTTGATTGCACATAGTTTTGAGAACAATCCAACTCATCGCACCTCATATGTTAAACATCAGATGATATAATTCTGATCATTTTTGTGTATATTGATGACATGCTACTCATTGATCCTAATAAGAATCACATTTCTAAATTAAAGGATGATTTGTATGCCTCTTTTGAGATGTTAGATTTGGGGCATTCAATCTATGCAAGTTGATGGGGAAATACCTTTGTGTCAAACAAAATATATTATTGTGGCGTTTGGCCTTGAAGATTGCAAACCTATTCCGTCTCCTATGGAAACAAGTTTATAGTTAAGTCTTCATGATGATGGAGATGCATTCAATGTTGTTCTGTATCAGCAAGTTGTTGGATGCTTGATTTACATGCATAACTCAACCTAATTTCAGTTTTTTGTCTCATAGATGAGCAGGTTTATGCATTGCCCATGTTTAAAGCATTGGTAGGTGGTTGAGATCATCTTTTACTATTTAAGTGGTGTTGGGAGATTCTATATTTGAAAGGTGCTTTAGTGTTTATAGAAGAAGAATGGAGAAGAAGAAGAAAGACAATCATATCGGAAGCCTCTGTGTCTTGATTGACAATAAAGAATACAATAGATTTGTCTAGAATGAGACAAATATGTTCTCTCTACATAACAAATAAGCCAAAGAAACACACACACAACTATACAAAATATCACAATTACTTGTGTAGTCAACCTCCTCTGTGCTGGTCCCCCACCTTGTTTAGTAGCTTGGCCTTATGCACTCCTTGCACTCAAGCTTCCAATAAGGTTGAAGGAGTGGTCACTTCTTTGTCGATGTGTAGCACCTCCTTGATGACACTTTGTCACACCTTAGTTGTTCTCTTGATTGCTTTCTATGCACTCTCTCTACCTACTTTGTCAGCCCCTTTGCACAATTTGTGTCTCTCTTTGTCTTTGCACACCTTGCCTCTCTACATAGGCACTATTCCAAGTGTTTCTTGCTCTCTCTTGATCCTAGTGTAGGCTATGCTCTTGCTCCTTAGTCTATCTCCATAGTGCAAGAATGATAATGCCCTTTGGTTGTGTGTCGATTCCTCTTATGTAGGTTGCTTCAACTACTTGTCTATCTGTTCACTTTTATGTCCCAAGAACCTTCTTCATGTAAAGTCCAATGACTCCCTATTTTGTCCTATAGTGACTTTTTGAAAACAAAACTTTAAATGGGGAGCCACAAAGAAACTCTTGTGTACCATCTTTTCCACTTTGACCTTTATTTCTACAAAATGTGCACATAAGGAAGGGTTCACTTGGAGCTTCCATAACACTTTAAAAGCCCTAAGAAACCTTCAAAAATAACTTTTTGAAATCTCCCTTCAACTTTCTTGTAAGACCATTGTGAACAAGTACTTGTGCACTACCTGTTCACCCATCTCCTTTGCCACTTGTGCACCACTTGTGCACCCCCTACCTCTTCATCTCAAAGAGGGAATAGCCAAACCACGAGCAAAGATGTGCCACCTCAACACCATAGTGGGTAAAACCTTCAAAATAACATATGAGCAATCAACCGGGAAAAGGAAAGAAACAATCACAAGGAAGCAACAAAATTGTACACCAAAGAAGTTAAAATGGAGGAAGAAGCAAGATTTTTGGAGGGGTAAGAAGGAAATGGTAGGGAGGGTTGAGGGGCTAATGAGGAAAAGGCAGGGAGGATTGAAGGTTAGGGTGGGGTTTAGGGCTTGGTTTAGATAAAAAGGAAGGGGTAGGGAGTAGGATGGGGGTCTAAGGACAAGCTAAAATTGCAGAAAAAATTGAAGATCGATGTGTCGCATATGAAAAATGTGAAACATATGGAAAAATAAAGATGGAATGGAGCATAAGGAACGTGTGGCGGATAGAAACCGCATGTTAAATGTGCAAAAAACATATGGGATTGGACCAAAAGAGTGAAAAAGTGATAGATTTGGGTGAAACTAATGCAAATAATGAGTCCAAGGATGCCGAGAAACATGAAATTCAATCCAAGTTTGAAGAAAATGGCCACCCAAGGCACAATCTAGAGCCACAAGGTTTGTATAAGCATATATATATATATATATATATATAAAGAGCAAGACCATAGGGTAAAATTTATCCTATGGTATTGGGGGGGGGGGGGGGGGAGGGGGGGGCAGCGAGATGGCTTGGACCGTCCCAAATGCCCAAGGCCCAAAAGAGGACCCAAGGCATGTGCAAGAAAGCATGTACACAAAAATCCAAGGTGTGTTAACTATATTTATTGTTTTTTCTTGCACTAACATGACTTCATGGTGTAGGAAAGGTGGTTGATTGTAGGTATTTGGAAGAGATAGGTGGTATATTGGGGATGAATCTTGCTATTGGAAATGCATCAATAGATATTGTGTGTCAAGTGTGGCTTTCTCAGTAAAGCACAAAGACTTCAACAGGCTCCCAAAGTCAAGATGTTGTGCCATGGATGGCCCTAATCTCAGGATATGCCAAACATGGGGATGGCATGTTTTCTCTCAATGGTCTTGATGAAATGCAACTCGGAAGGTGAAGGGAGGGCTCATTTTTGCTTTTTACAGTAGTTAGCTAACAAAGGACCCCATATAAAGCATGTGCTCTTATCTGTTATTAAATTGATGGGAAAATTACCTAGGCAAAATGGTCAAATGGAAGGCCTTAAAGAATTATTATCATTTGTTTCCCCACCTTTGAACTCATTTGGTGGTATATTCCAATTCAAGCTTTTCAGCAACTCGCAAGGGTTAATGTATTCATGTGTTTTACTCTCCAAGTGCTCTAAGAATGTGGGGGTTTTATGGATCTGATGTGGCAGAGGGCGGTGGTTTTTTGCCCACCCTATGTCAAGACGGGTGTTAGAGAAAGGGGTTACACCCCATTGTTGCACATGAGCAAAAAAAATAAGGGGGTTTGCTTCTTGAGGGGATAGCGGGTTCTTTTGGTGGCATTGTGTAGAGTTGTGCACCCAGAGTGAAGGAGAGTCAGAAAAACTCAATATTGGACTCCTCAATCTCCTCTCCTATGCTTGCCAATTGATCAGCCACATCCTTTACCTTGGTCACATACTCTAAAACATTATGCTTGGGTTGCTTCCTTTGAGTGGTAAACTCAATCCACAATTGATTTTTTCTAGCTCTTCTATTGGAAGAAAAATATGAAGATAATGTATCCCAAGTCTCTTGGGAATATGGGCATCTCCTCATCTCTTGATTTGTATCCATAGACACTCCTTCCTTGTAGATAGGTCTTCATCCTCAAGGACCATGCTGGATAATTATTCCTGTCCAATTTGTCAATAAAATAAGGGAAACTGTCTCCCGTTTTACCTCAACTTGCTCTGATACCATTGTTGGAAGAGATGGATGGATACCTCAAGAAATTGAGGTGGTATTGCTAAAGCCTGCTCTGTACCTGCCCTATTTCACTTCAGATTTTGATAGTAGGCCCTTTTAGCTTGTAAATGACACCAAGAAAGTACCTATGTGCTTTGGAGTTGATCCTTCAAACAAATGAACCAAAACAAACTACTTTACAAATAGTTAGTGTCTCAAAACTTGCTATTTTGGTCCTCACACTTGCTGGTACTTTTGCTTAGTGCTGACAGTACAATAAAAATTGATTAAATTCCTTTTGAGAGAATTTAATTAGCTTAGATATCTAGTGATTACAAGTGGAACCATTTAAAATAACAAACTATGCACTGAGAAATCAATTTCGCAAACCAAGGTTTATCAACTTTTTAGGGATTGAGTAGTAAATGACTAGTGAGGAATTCGAAGGCAATTTCTCCCAAATGGATGAACCAAAAGCTCTGAATCTTTGACAGTATAAAATAGACTTTAAGCTGGTCCCAAGAAGCTATAGAACATGTAAAAGGATTGAAAACTCACTGAGATATGATCAAGCAAAGTTCACTATTCTGAGTAGTCATAGTAGAGAAGTAGACACAGATGATCAATGAAGTATATGTATTATGACACATGATTATAAAAGATCATTGGTATTGAAATGATGCACAATGATAACAGTCTAAGTGAGCTATGGTTTAATACACTTAACTACTGTAAATGATGATGAAGAAGACTAACAAAAAAGCTCTATAGCCATGAGTTTTTACAAGCTCTTTTATGAGATCACTTTTTCTCAAGTTTGAATTTGAATTCAAGTTTGGCTCCCACTAAAAAGTTATTCCCTTGGTCTAGAAGATATTCTTTCATTGAAAACTCATAGCTAGTATGCTTCGTACCTCCTCAGATACAAGGATCTTGAAAGATTCTCAATTATTTAATCTTTTACGAATGGTAAATGATCGAATGGTTACAAGCAAGGGTTCTCTTCATCAAGTAGTTGCACATATTTTCTTCCATGCCTAGCCAAATGTGAAGGCTTGGACTTTTGCACCAACAACCTCACCATTAGGTGGTAGGAATCTCCTCCTTCTTGGTTTAGATGCTTTAAATCCTGGAGTTTCTAATTTTTTCATATCTTCATCACTTGTAGATTCCATGTCTACCCATCGATGGTCTTTGTCATTTGCCTTTTCCTTTCCTTTGCTACTTCCTTCACTTCAATGAGTTTCATTCCTTGTCCTTCCATGTGAACCTGATTTAGTACTCTCCTTTGATGGTGTTCTTGAAGTGGTTGGACCACTTATCTCCATGCTTTGTTGTTGCTCTTTGAACTTCTTCTCGGCTTCATATGCATCGTCAACCTGTAACACATCTTTGCTACCATACTAAGGCAGCAAATCATCAAATATTACATCCCTAGATACCTTAAGCTCTTTGGTGCAAGAGTTATAGAATCTAAAACCTTTTTTCTCTTAAGAATATCCAAGAAATATACACCTATCTCCCTTCGGGTCTAACTTGTGTCTCAGTTCTTGAGGTATGTGAACATAACACACACAACCAAATACTTTGAGATGTGAAAGTTTGGGTTTCTTACCACACCAAGCTTCATAAGGTGTAACTCCATGTACTCCTGAGGTTGGACGCCTATTCATAATATATATCACTCTATTTGTTGCATCATCCCAATAAGATATGGAACATTCATTTCATTTAACAAAGCTCTAGCCACTTCTGCTATATATCTATTCTTCCTCTCTGCCACCCCATTTTGTTGAGGTGTATACCTGCAAGTGAATTGCCTTTTTGATCCCATGGTCATGTAGAAAATCTGAAAATTCATTTGAAAAATACTCTCCCCCTCCATCCGATCTGAAAGTCTTTATATACTTCCCTATTTCCTTCTCCACTAGGTTTTTGAACCTCTTGAAGTGGTAAAACACCTCTGACTTTGACTTCATGCAATACATCCAAACAAACCTTGAATGATCATCTATAAATTTGGCAAAACATATATTACCTCCAATGGATGCCTCCCTTGTAGGTCCCCATACATATGTGTGTATGAGATTCAACACTTCATTGCTCACATGTGCTCCCTTCTTGAATGACAATCTACTTTGTTTTCCTAATTAACAAGCATGGCACAAATGTTGCATATTCTGCGATGTAAGATCAGGTACACCACTCACCCAGCCCTTCCTTTGCATGTCCTTCATCCTTTGTAAGTTTATGTGTCCGATTATTTTATGCCATAAGTTGATTTCTGCAATGTGTTTATTTTCAATTGACAAGTAGACAATGTGAGGGGTTTATGGCTTTACCTCCATGGTGAAGATTCTTCTTTGCTTCTTTCCTTTTGCTATGAGCTTGTAGTCCTGCATGGGGTCTTCAACAAAACATCCTTGATCATTGAACCTCACCTCATAACCTCTTTCAACCATTTGACCTACTGAAACCAAGTTTTTTGTGATGGTTGGCACATGCAACACATCCTTCGACACCTTGGAGCTTTGAGATCCATTCAATGCAACATCTTCCACATGTGTAATCTTGTGCTCAATGCCATCCCTTGTCTCTACATGTCCTTGAGTGATGGGTGAGTATAAATTAAAGAAAACATCTTTATTACAACTCATATGGTTGCTACAACCATTATCAATGTACCATGTAAAATCAGAATTGACTCTTTCACTTTACCCATACATCATAAGCAAGTTCTCATTTTTTGAATTTTCTATAATTACCTTGGTTCCTTTTGAATCCTTGATTGCCTCCTTGTTTGGACCAACAATCTCTTGCATAATGGCCCGGTTTTCCACAATTGAAGCATTCTCCATTGGATGCTTCTCTTCCATGTGATCTTCCTCCTCTTCCTCTAATCCTTCCTCTTCCTCTTGATCCATAGCTTTGGTTGGAGCCTTCTTGGTTTCTTGAGCTTGATCTTGACCTTCCTCTCCCTCCGCCTTGGGAGTATTGTCCACCTCTTTTGCCTTTCCTTCTACCTGCATAGAAAACTTGGCCTTGGATGCCCTTTGATTGTGAACCTCCTTGGTTCATCTCCTCGATCACCATCAATGTGACTAATTGATCAAATTCTGGTAGGGAATCCCTCACATAAACTGATGTGGTGAATGTTTTCCACCTTTCATCCTCTCTCAAGCCATTGAGAGTGTGTATGACAAGATCATCATCTTCAATTCGGATCCCAATTGAGCCTAGAGCATCTGCAAGCTCCTTAACCTTCAAAATGTACTCATTTATGTTAGTACTTGGTGATTTCCTAAGATTATTCAACTCATTCTTGAGCTGAATCTTCCTTGCCTTGGTTGATGAAGAGTACAATCTCTCCAAGGTTTCCATTGAAGAGTACAATCTCTCCAAGGTTTCCCAAACCTTCTTAGATGTGTCCAAGTCTTGTATATGCCCTATCATGCTATTGCTTATGTGTTGGGATAGAATGAATATGACTCTCTTATCCCTTTCTATCCATTCATTAAGTGCCTTGACCTGCATTTGAAGTGGTGGATCATGTACATGAGGCATTGGCTCCGTGCCACTCACTAATCCCCACAATCCTTTGCCCATAAGGTAGTTGCTAACTCTAAATTTTCATGGTTGATAATTGCCTTTCTCTAACTTCTCTATTTGTGCATTATTGAACAGGCTCTAACGGCCACGGAAAAAGTGGTTTTACAAGACTTTACTGGGTTTAAATACCTCGTAATCGGTCTACTTGGATTACCTAGAGCCACAATTATCTCGCAACGGATTTTTCTTATGGCTATGCACTAGCTCATAAGGTTCCCGGCAAATGCACCGAAATGTTTGGGCTCCTAAACCGAAGGAAAAAGATACAGGTGTTTACTTGTATGTAGTGATAATTTGCTCAACCTGCTTGTATAAGCCGACCTTCTCTTATTTTGCACACCCTAATGCACATGCACTCAGAGATCCGCTCCACAAGGGGTACCTCTCGAGATTCACCTTCACTTCCTCCTTAATCACCTTCTCCTCCTGTCGCTTTCTCTTCTTCTATTGCTAATTCCTTTCTCTCACTCACCCCACATATGCACACCCACATGTCACACACCCATGTCCGCTCTCTATTTCCCTCTTTTTCTCTCACATCCCCATTTTTTGTTTTTTTTCACATTGACATTTTATTTTGCACTGGAGAAGAAGAGACAGATGTACTGTCAGAGAGTGAAAGCCCAAGCATATGGCTCATAAGTGCTAGCAATATGCAAACAAATTTACCAAGATATTGCATAAGAACCGATCATAAATGTTGAGGTCAACCAAATAGTCAAGGAAATTATAAGTTCGCATAACAAGATGGTGCATTTAGCAAACATTAATACTGTTCGTAATTATTCATCATACCTGCATTTAGTCTATATGTGTGCTTAATCGCAAACAATTTGCAATAACAAAATTCTAAGTTCCATTTCGCTGAACACTAGTGACCTTCAGCTCCAACAACTGCAGCAAAAATGTCAAACATCAACCCTTAAAATGCAGCAGTTCTCACCAGCCAGCCACGATGCACACTTCTTCCTCATTTGTTTTAGCACTCCAAATGAAAATAAGGCCTGAAAAAATCTGAATCTCCTTCCGAGATGAAGCACCTGTTCAGCATGTTTCCTTCTAAACCTTCTACCCTCAACAAGAAGATCTTCGTGAATGTAGATTACACAGAAATGTAACAAGCAAGTATTTTGAGCCCCAATTTCGAGATAGGAAAGCAGAGTACTACAGATTCCATACACCAAACACAAGGTACCGCTACCACTGAAACATAGAACCTGAATTGAAAGCATAGTAGTAAACAACGATCAACATTGATGAACTGTTTCTAAACATCGAAAGGACCCAGTACGAGAGAAACACACGGGCCTGTGAAACCAAAACATCGCTACCTCACGGACTGGCGGGGAGAAACGGTACTAACTTGTGCAAGAAAAAAAAAACAGTCATAACATGTCTCCACCCCCGTGGGCAACAAGCTCCGAGGTGCCCATCATTCTGTTATGCCTCAAAATAGTCGACCGTGGCGAAGAACCTACCGTGCACAAACTATATACCTGCAGAAGCAAAAGTTGAAACTCTGTCTGAGCAATCGCTCTACTCGAGACGGAAACAGCACCTCAGTGTGGCGCTCTCATTTGACCCAATCAAGGATAGTTTTCGGCAGTCCAAACAGGCCGTTGTTCATTCTGCTTGCGGGCACTCCCTAGCAAAGTGTCCAGGTTTCCCACAGGAGTAACATGCTGAGCCTCCTCCTGCACCACGGCCACACCCCCGACCTCCGAAGCTTCTACCACTGCCTCCGTCACCGCCCGGACACTCCCCAGCAAAGTGACCTGGTTCTCCCCGTCCTCTGCACCGAAAACCCCTCAAGAACATAGAGCTGGAGAGAGGAAGGTGTCCACCCCCAATGAAGCCGGCGGAGATAGATAGAGAGAGAGAGAGAGTCCTTCTCGTATACACGCACGGATAAGGACGAGAAATTTGTGCCTTCCCTCCACCGCTCAAAAAAAGACCCCTTCCTATCTAGCATTTCAGCTTTTTTTAGCTTCAGACTTTGTAACTAATCATGAATTCCATCCTCTGCCAATATCAGAACAGCCAGTTGTAAGCACGAATTCATTCTCCATGCATCCCTTCCCATTATTTAATGAAGTAAGAGCTCCATCACATAGACTAGAACTTGGAAATGACGTGGAAAGCTTGTAGTAGATGCGAACATTATCCTAAACATGTTCACCAACTCTTTGAAGTTCCTTTTTGTAGCACTATTACTGTATATGCTCAATTCAGCACTTTGTGTTCATGGAATCCATGCACCTCCAATCCATATTCTCTGATTTTATCCGTCAATGAAGAAGTAAAGCCCATATCTTTCTACACATGTTGATATGAATGGAGAAGCCATAAACAGTGATTGATGTGATGTCTTGGAATCCAGTAGCTCAGGAACTTCATGTAGTGCATTTCACTTCAACGGCGGATAATTCCTCTCTATTTTGCCTTCGTAAGATCCATCATACATATAGTATCTTCATCATGAGCTCTTGAAAATCTAGAGCTATCCTTTTCCTCATATTCCTTTAGCCCTTCCTTCGTGTGCCTCATCAGGCTACTCACAGAAGCCTCCTCCTCTTACAAGCAAGAACCTCCTCTTTCCCAAGATGTGATTGGGCCCAGGCCCCCAAACCTCTTGTGAACCCTTGCCCATAAATGTGGACAAACCTTCATTGCATGTTTCACTTCTAAGAAGAGATCTTCCCCCTTACAGGTAATCACAGATGATGAACCTTTCCCTCAGCCTATTGCATTTCCCTTCCCACAAGAAAACGTATCCCTGCGTAGGTATTGAAGCATAAAACAAAAAAACTCCACTATCTCTGTCGAGTCGCTCCTCCTTGTACTTTCCTCCTCTCCTCCACGTGCTGCTGCCTTTGCACATGGTTGTCCACTACTTGTGGATGGTCATATTACTAGTTGTATTGTTGTCCACTTTTGCTTCCTGCCTTGCTGGTTGTATCATTTCCAAGCAGAAGTTTTGTAGACATGAGTGCAATCTCCTTTCATCCAATTGATTAACTCTGCAAGTACTTGCAATCAAACAATATTTTCCTGCCAAATATAAACATATTAGTGCATAAAAATCAACCAAATTGTGGGCTAACATACTCCCCTCTTCTTAATTGCGAAGTCGTCCTCGACGAGCCAAATCTATTCTTTTCTTCCTCAATGAAGCACCTGCAATCACCCTTCATACAATCGTTGGTCAGTACCAAAATCCAATCATTTCACTTACCATCTTTGTCCATCTTCTCGCATCTTCATCGACATGTCCACCTGTCTGCAAACTTCATTAAAACATTAGAACTTTTCGTCATCAAATCACAATATGTACAACCAAAATGAAAAGACAATTATATCCTTCATACACATCACACATATATACTCAACACACACATCACGATCCCGCATCACACATACATTCTCGTCACACACAACATACATACATGCAAACAGAAGACATGTCCACATTCGCTCTCGTTACTCTTCTCGACTATTCATTCAACACGTCACGAATCCCTATTCCACATGCATACTCAACACACTTTCCACACACCATCAAAAACCATTTCCGAGTTCCATTTCGATACTCTTCCCAACCACACGATCGCTTTCTTGATTCCTTTTTCTCGTTTCTAACTGGGTTCTCTCGCCAATTTCCCAATTCCTTCCCACCTAGGGTTTCCTATTCCCACTTACCTTTTGGTCTATTCTGTGCTCTTTCGTTCATCAATCAAATTCTATGCTTGGTCGCCACCATCTCTCCTAAATTGATGGACACACCGCAAAGACCACTCAAGCCTAACACGAGATCACCTCGACAGGATCACTCATCGTTGATGCGATTCCGAACTTCACAAGCCATTGCACCACCTAAGAGCCAAACTGAACACTTCCGGAAGGTTTGCAGACAAACAATGCAACTAGCACGATTGGATCCCTCAAGTCCAAGCTTTCCATAGACACATCGTAACCAAAATCCTAGCTGAGCTTAAGCTTCAATTTGACATGTTTCATCGGGAGTCCACACATAACCCAAATCCCCACAACACAAACACATATATTCCCATCCGAGCATCATGCTCTCTCACCTCTCTTATGTCCCCCCTCGAGCGAGGAATTCTTCTCATTCATTTTTTTTACACATTTTTTTCTCTTTTTTCATCATTTTTTTTCACATATTTACTCACACTTGCCGGCCTACGCCGAAGCTGGATGCGACTCGTGGACTCGACCACCCGATCAAGTTTGTTCCACCCATCTACCAACCCAACGCAGCGCGCGACACACAGACAGCTAGCCCTATGTGAAACCAACGTCGGTTCGTGGCTTTGACCACCCGGCCAAAGTGGGTCCACCCACCTATCGGCCCACATAGGCGCGTAGCCACACTCACACATACACAAACATATATTTTTTCATTTTCTTTTCATTCCCGCATCTCGAGAATTAGGAGACAAAAGAAAGGATCTTTTCCCAACCATCCCAATCACGACACACACACATATATCCCCTCGTGGACATCCCAATGAGACATATCTCCTCTCTGCTTCCACTCAAGCCAAAATCCAGTCACTAATGCCATGGTCAACCCGTCCTCGCAAAAACCCACACACACTAATTACTTTGCCGACCTGAAACCTCAGAAAGTGTCACTTCAGTTCCTAAGTGTACAACACACTTGGTCCATCCGTCCTCACATCTCAGACTCGTAATCCGCAAAGCAAACCCTAATCAGACTACAGCCGTCCTCACCGACATCCATTGCCTCGTCTATTTTTTCATCCCCAACCTCTGCCTCGCAGAGATTCCACATGATTCGGAAAATGACCTGAAAAATTATTATTGCTCATTGGGCTCCTCAATGATTCAAGCCTCGCCGCTAAGTCCCTTAATCCTTGTTTGTTGTGCTCAATATCACTCTGATATTGGAACAAGTCACAGTCGATGCCTCGGAACCGATTCCATATTTGCTCCATCTCTTTATCCTCTCTCACCCTTTTTGCAGATTCGAGGGGAACATCCTCCCTCTTCTCAACTCGAACAGTCAACTTCTCGACTTCCTCTCTAATCGATCTTTCCTCCCAAATCCTACTCATATTTTCTTCATTTAGATCATCTACCTTCTTCAACAATTCATTCTTCATTTTTTCTAACTCCGTTCCGAATGCATCCAACCTATCCAACACCGCTTTCAGCTCTTCCTCCATTTTTCCTGCTTTCGGGTCCTCTACCTGTACTCGCATCTCATCGTCTTTCCGATTCATCGACCTACCGAGCTTGCTACTCAGCTTTGCATTCTCTTTCTCTACACGTCTCACTTTCTCATCACTCTCTGCTTGGGCACTTTTCATTCTTTCTAACTCGAGGTGGAACTCGTCACATGCCTTACCCGCTTGATCACTGTATCGACGGATTATGCCTTGTACCTTCTCGATTTCATGCTCCATTCCTTCGACTCTCCTCAGTAGGTCATCCTCGTCTCTTGAGAGCTCTTCTTCGATCGCAACTCCAAAGCAGTCGGCTACCATCAAGCCGGATCTCAAGTCCCAGACCACGTTTTCACTCTCGGGCTTCACAAGATCTTGCCTCCAGCTTTTGTTTACTCTTTTCCACTCCTTGTTTTCATTTTTCAACATCCGTACTTGCTTTTCCCAAGTTCCTAGGATCTCGGCCATTTTCACTTGATTTTCCTCTAATTTCTCTATTTTGATCCTCTCGTTATCTCGCTCCACCTGCAACCAATTGACTTGACATTCCAGGCTCTTCACAAGTTCTATCAAGTCTCGATCATGAGATCGAGTGTCCTTGCTTTCACTTGCTGTCGCAGTCTCCGTTGACGAAGTAACTCCACCCTTGTCAACTTCCACATACAAGGAGGATAAGCACCTATCATCGTTGCAACCTTTGTGTCAGTCATCTCTTTTGAGCCACACACGTGCTCGCATAGTCTCTTTTTCCCACAGTCCTCACATGTGGGGACAAAATCCAATGGGGAGCATACACGAGGGCAATATTTGGCTATATGCCCAATCTGCTCGCAACACCAGCATCTCACATAATTTGATATCGGGCCAAATCGCCACCCTCGGTTCACATGATGTCTCATGGTCGAATGAGAATATATGCATCTTCTATTTCGTTCAGAATTCATTTGCCTCATGTTGGCATTCTCCTCAAAACCACAGGCTTGCCTTTGTTGAGCCATTTCTTTCATGAGGTCAAAGCAGATTTGGGATCGACTTGGCTGTGCCACACGATTGGGGCACCAAGCGAACTCGTAGCACTCTCAATGAGATGTGCTAAGCCAATTCCCGGCAGACGCACCAAATGAACAGGCTCTAACGGCCACGGAAAAAGTGGTTTTACAAGACTTTACTGGGTTTAAATACCTCGCAATCGGTCTACTTGGATTACCTAGAGCCACAATTATCTCGCAACGGATTTTTCTTATGGCTATGCACTAGCTCATAAGGTTCCCGGCAAATGCACCGAAATGTTTGGGCTCCTAAACCGAAGGAAAAAGATACAGGTGTTTACTTGTATGTAGTGATAATTTGCTCAACCTGCTTGTATAAGCCGACCTTCTCTTATTTTGCACACCCTAATGCACATGCACTCAGAGATCCGCTCCACAAGGGGTACCTCTCGAGATTCACCTTCACTTCCTCCTTAATCACCTTCTCCTCCTGTCGCTTTCTCTTCTTCTATTGCTAATTCCTTTCTCTCACTCACCCCACATATGCACACCCACATGTCACACACCCATGTCCGCTCTCTATTTCCCTCTTTTTCTCTCACATCCCCATTTTTTGTTTTTTTTCACATTGACATTTTATTTTGCACTGGAGAAGAAGAGACAGATGTACTGTCAGAGAGTGAAAGCCCAAGCATATGGCTCATAAGTGCTAGCAATATGCAAACAAATTTAACAAGATATTGCATAAGAACCGATCATAAATGTTGAGGTCAACCAAATAGTCAAGGAAATTATAAGTTCGCATAACAAGATGGTGCATTTAGCAAACATTAATACTGTTCGTAATTATTCATCATACCTGCATTTAGTCTATATGTGTGCTTAATCGCAAACAATTTGCAATAACAAAATTCTAAGTTCCATTTCGCTGAACACTAGTGACCTTCAGCTCCAACAACTGCAGCAAAAATGTCAAAGATCAACCCTTAAAATGCAGCAGTTCTCACCAGCCAGCCACGACGCACACTTCTTCCTCATTTGTTTTAGCACTCCAAATGAAAATAAGGCCTGAAAAAATCTGAATCTCCTTCCGAGATGAAGCACCTGTTCAGCATGTTTCCTTCTAAACCTTCTACCCTCAACAAGAAGATCTTCGTGAATGTAGATTACACAGAAATGTAACAAGCAAGTATTTTGAGCCCCAATTTCGAGATAGGAAAGCAGAGTACTACAGATTCCATACACCAAACACAAGGTACCGCTACCACTGAAACATAGAACCTGAATTGAAAGCATAGTAGTAAACAACGATCAACATTGATGAACTGTTTCTAAACATCGAAAGGACCCAGTACAAGAGAAACACACGGGCCTGTGAAACCAAAACATCGCTACCTCACGGACTGGCGGGGAGAAACGGTACTAACTTGTGCAAGAAAAAAAAACAGTCATAACATGTCTCCACCCCCGTGGGCAACAAGCTCCGAGGTGCCCATCATTCTGTTATGCCTCAAAATAGTCGACCGCGGCGAAGAACCTACCGTGCACAAACTATATACCTGCAGAAGCAAAAGTTGAAACTCTGTCTGAGCAATCGCTCTACTCGAGACGGAAACAGCACCTCAGTGTGGCGCTCTCATTTGACCCAATCAAGGATAGTTTTCGGCAGTCCAAACAGGCCGTTGTTCATTCTGCTTGCGGGCACTCCCTAGCAAAGTGTCCAGGTTTCCCACAGGAGTAACATGCTGAGCCTCCTCCTGCACCACGGCCACACCCCCGACCTCCGAAGCTTCTACCACTGCCTCCGTCACCGCCTGGACACTCCCCAGCAAAGTGACCTGGTTCTCCCCGTCCTCTGCACCGAAAACCCCTCAAGAACATAGAGCTGGAGAGAGGAAGGTGTCCACCCCCAATGAAGCCGGCGGAGATAGATAGAGAGAGAGAGAGAGTCCTTCTCGTATACACGCACAGATAAGGACGAGAAATTTGTGCCTTCCCTCCACCGCTCAAAAAAAGACCCCTTCCTATCTAGCATTTCAGCTTTTTTTAGCTTCAGACTTTATAACTAATCATGAATTCCATCCTCTGCTAATATCAGAACAGCCAGTTGTAAGCACGAATTCCTTCCCATTATTTAATGAAGTAAGAGCTCCATCACATAGACTAGAACTTGGAAATGACGTGGAAAGCTTGTAGTAGATGCGAACATTATCCTAAGCAAGTTCACCAACTCTTTGAAGTTCCTTTTTGTAGCACTATTACTGTATATGCTCAATTCAGCGCTTTGTGTTCATGGAATCCATGCACCTCCAATCCATATTCTCTGATTTTATCCGTCAATGAAGAAGTAAAGCCCATATCTTTCTACACATGTTGATATGAATGGAGAAGCCATAAACAGTGATTGATGTGATGTCTTGGAATCCAGTAGCTCAGGAACTTCATGTAGTGCATTTCACTTCAACGGCGGATAATTCCTCTCTATTTTGCCTTCGTAAGATCCATCATACATATAGTATCTTCATCATGAGCTCTTGAAAATCTAGAGCTATCCTTTTCCTCATATTCCTTTAGCCCTTCCTTCGTGTGCCTCATCAGGCTACTCACAGAAGCCTCCTCCTCTTACAAGCAAGAACCTCCTCTTTCCCAAGATGTGATTGGGCCCAGGCCCCCAAACCTCTTGTGAACCCTTGCCCATAAATGTGGACAAACCTTCATTGCATGTTTCACTTCTAAGAAGAGATCTTCCCCCTTACAGGTAATCACAGATGATGAACCTTTCCCTCAGCCTATTGCATTTCCCTTCCCACAAGAAAACGTATCCCTGCGTAGGTATTGAAGCATAAAACAAAAAAACTCCACTATCTCTGTCGAGTCGCTCCTCCTTGTACTTTCCTCCTCTCCTCCACGTGCTGCTGCCTTTGCACATGGTTGTCCACTACTTGTGGATGGTCATATTACTAGTTGTATTGCTGTCCACTTTTGCTTCCTGCCTTGCTGGTTGTATCATTTCCAAGCAGAAGTTTTGTAGACATGAGTGCAATCTCCTTTCATCCAATTGATTAACTCTGCAAGTACCTGCAATCAAACAATATTTTCCTGCCAAATATAAACATATTAGTGCATAAAAATCAACCAAATTGTGGGCTAACAATTATACTCAACCATACTAAGGTCTAAGATGCTCCTCTAGGTTCTCCTCAAGTGTTTGTGTGCTTTAGAAGGTGTGGATATTAGCTTTTGATTGCTTTGTCCTTGCAAACCTTTGACTAGTTGAGATCTCGATTGACGTAGCCCCCTTTCGATGTCTTCTTGCTTTGATAAGTCCTCCTTGTGCCTCCACGAGTTGTCTTGATACATTTAAGTCTTCAATATGGTTCCCACTGATGTCTGAAAGCCTCTAAAATGGTCTGACACCATTGATGGGGGATGATTCTAACACCCCAATGCAACAATGGAAGATGGTTGCCCTCCACTAGGTCCACAAGCAGTGATATATGCTCACTGTTCTAAACTTTTCTCTACACCAATACAGGGAAGTAAAATGAAATTTTCCAAGCTTACAGTGTACTATAAGAGCTACCCAACAAGCTTCAAATCATCCAAAATGGATATTCCAGCTAGGAGAACCAGCCTTTGTGATGCAGACTACCTGTTTGCAACACTCTCTGCCTATGTGCAAAGATATACCTTCACAAAGTTGGCAATTTCTCGCAATTTTCTCAACCAAATAACTTGAAACTTTGGCAAAGTTCAGGGCACTATATGAGAGACCACATGAACGTTGAAATCAATGAAAATGAGTACAATGAGAGAGCAAACAATGTTCTGCAATATGGTACAATCAGATTTGGAAAAGCCTAACTACAACTCTAGATAAAGAGGAGCAAAATCATGAGAAAATGAGGTAAGCAAGCAAGGGGGCTACTTGTTGGAGTTTTATGACTTCACTAAACTAAGTGGAAAAATCGTGGAATGCATACAACGCAAGAAACAAAGGCGGGATGATGCTTATGTAGAGTTTTACTTTTCCTACAATCTAGCTAACCACCCACCAATCAGTGTAGGTGCACTTTTTGGTGGCTGATTTGATGAGCTTTGAATTTGATTGAGTTTGGTGGATCTTCTAACTTTGTTCCACAGCTTTGGGTCCTCCTTTTTTATTGTTCCACTTGCTAAATTTTTGGTTGAACCCTTTTGCATGATTAGGACTTGATTTTCAACACAAATTAGAAAAGGAGGTATGATGTATCTACTAAGGAGGGTTCAAATATTGAGGGGAAGCTAGCGCACTCCCTAGATTACTTATCAAAGCTTGTTGAGGATCACCCTCAAAATAATGATGGCCCAGACTCCAATCCAAAGGGAAGCTGATCAAGGGATGCTCTTATGCACACAATGGGGGGAACACAACTTCTCAAACATACACAGATGGTAATACCCAGCTTGTGTCTTTGCAACATGGCTCTGACAGATTGTTGATTACTTAACCACCATTGAATTTTCTATGTGTGATGCAGATCATTCATTATATGCAATGAAGAGTGATGAAGAGTGATGATGGCATCATGATTATGGCTATTTATGTTGATGACTTGATTGTAGGTGGTGATAATGAAGAAATCATCAAAGAGGTAAAGCAACTCCTTATGCAAAAATTTGACATGAAAGATCTTGGTGTGCTATGCCATTTTTTGGGCATTGAGTTTATACATACAAAAACAGGTATATGGATGTCGCAAATGCAATATGCGTTGAGTATGCTGCAAAAGTATGGTATGGATGATTGTAAGACAATTTCTATGCCACTAGATCTAATCTGAAATTGGATACTACATCAGGTGAAGCATTGGAAAATGCTACTATGTACAGTAAAATTGTGGGAAGTATGGTATATCTCACAATTACAATGCCTAACCTTAGCTACACTATTGGACTTGAAAGTCAACCTATGCAAGCTCCCAAGAAACTGCATTTAGATGCTTTGATATGCATGCTATGTTATATGAGTGATATTTTGGATTATGCATTATTTTATGAAGCTAATGTGGAATTGTCGGTTCATGGATACACTGATGAAGATTGGGCTTGTACTATTCCAATGAGAAGATCTACTAGTGGCTTTCTATTCTCACTTGGGAGTGCATCTATTATGTGGAGCAACAAGAAGCACCCACTATTGATTTGTCGAGTACAGAGACTGAGTATAGAGGTGCTGCAATGGAAGAGTGTGAAACATCATGGCCAGAGATGTTGCTTGCAGATTTAAGTGTGGAAGTGCAAGATCCTATCATCATCTATTGTGATAATCTTAGCAACATACACATCCTATCACCCTGTTTTTCATGCTAGAACAAAGCATATCAAAGTTTTTTCATGCTAGAACAAAGCATATCAAGGTGCATTATCATTTCATCAGGGAAGAGGTATTAGCATGTGATATTGACCCTGTTTATGTGAGGACAGATGAGCAGGTTGTTGATATTTTCACTAGATCACTTGGAGCTAAGAAATTCAAGAAGTTTCGGAAGATGCTTGGATTACAAGACATGAGATTGAGGTTGAGGGGGATTGCTGAGATATCAAGCTCAACATGTGATGATCCAGGATGACACCTATCACTTTTTCCTTTCTATGACATGTATAGTGGTCATGCCGGTATATGTCAAGGATACTTCATTGAGCTTTACTAGATTCATCTACCGAGAGTGATGGCACATTTGTTTCTTGCCAGCTCACTCATTCATGGACATTAAGATTTCCCTTATGTACTGTTCTTTATATATTGCACTAGTCTTATTATTGTATTGAGTCATTCTTGTATATTCCTTTTATGTAATAGAAGAAGAAGAAGAGGATGATGATCATTCTTCCTTGCCTCAATCTATGTGTGCTCCTCTTGAGTGTGAGAGTGTGTGAGTGATCTCTCTACCTTATCTCCTTTCTCTTGACAATAGACACACACATATACATGTACACACACATGTACATACACTCACATACACATATACACACACCTACATACAATCACATGCATACATACACACACATGCATACACAAGTATATGTGTACATACATACACATGCATTACACACATACACACACACACACATAAAGTTACATACACACATATATATACACATGCACATACACACACATATGCGTACATGCAAACACACACAAATGCACATACACACCATATGCATACACATGCAAATATACATATACACACATAGACACACACACATACACTCACATGCATACATACACACACATGCATACATGTGCATATGCATACATACATACACAAATGCATACACACACATATGCCTACACACCCATGCAAACACACATACTCATACACACACACACACTATACATACACGTGCATACACAAACACACATACATATCCACACACAGATCCATACACACACATACACATACACACACATGCACACTCATACACACACGTAAAGTCAAATAGACACACATATATATACACATGCATACACACACATACATATGGATACATACACATATATACACACACGTGCAAATACACACACATACACATATATGAAGGAGAGTGTTAATGTCCAAAAGAACAAGTTATACTTGATGTTAGAGCACCTCTATATCAAGAATAACTCAAAATCTTTACCAATTTGGAGGATCAATACCAGATTATCAAAATTTTGAAGTACCTGTGAAGAGTGTCATTTCTCAGAAAAGTCTACTGTTAACTGATCAAATGTGTAAAGTTTTTCATGCAACTTTGTATAAAGTGTCATCTAATGTCTGTGCACCTTCTCCAAGTTAAATCATCTCAAAAGACTTTGTAGATCTTGAGAAATGATCTAAACAAATCACCTATGTCTAAAACTATACTTCTCTACAATCGACTTTGACACCTGTAACTTTTGACACATAGTTCTCCCAAACTACAACTCGTTCATTCAAATGCTTTTGGCCATAGGTAGCAGCTTCCAACTTAAAGAATGAGTGCTTGCTTGCCCAAAACTTTACACTGTGGAAGGAGAACTGACCAAAACATTAGCATCAAATTTCGCACCTGTTGCAACTTCACTTCTTCACATTTACACATGTAAATGTTCCTACTCACAATTCTCTTAGCCTGATCACAATTAGGATCTGAAAACTTGTACAAAGTTCAATCAACTATAGACTTAGAGTTGTACAAAAGCATTTCACAAAAGATTAAACATAGAAGGAGTAGTAAGCAAAAGATTGGGCACAATTTTTCTTCTTCTCTGAAAAGTTTTACATCTGAGTGATGAGAGAGATCTTTCTCATTTCTAAAATGTCTAATGACTCTTAAAATTTATAATTCTTCTCTTCACATGCTCCCTTATACTTGCCCCAACTTTCATACTTGTCGCATATATATACAAGCTCATGACCATACAAAAAGTATAAGTGAGCTAACTACAAATTAATGTACATATGTATACAAGTCTTCATTTCTTAAACATACTCTATCTTCATTCTTCAATTGTTTATCTTTTCTTAATCCTTTAACTTCAAGTCTTTATCCAAAACATCAATTGATGGTTGAGTTGCACCAACAGCTCCCCCTCAATCATCAATTGAGGTTTTCTCTATCTTCTTTATACCTGCCATGTCTTTAAACCTTTGTAGCTTTGGTCCATCCAAGCTTTTGGTTAGCATATCTGCAATCTGATCTTTTGTTGAAGTATGTATGACTTCAATCTCTTTATCAATCACCTTCTCTCTTAATAAGTGATACTGAATCTCAATGTGTTTAGTCCTGGCATGAAAAATAGGGTTAGCAATTAGATAAAATGAACTCATGTTATCTTCATGAATAGTGGGTGTACTCTGAATGATGTCAAAACTCTTCATGAGAGTCTTTAACAATATGACTTCCTTTGCAGCTTCATACCTTTATACTCTGCCTCTGTAGATTATAAATAAACTATGTGTTGCTTCTTAGAGCACCAAGAGATTAACGTATCTCCCACATAACACAAGTATCCATATGTTGATCTCCTATCATCAGGATTACGTGCCCAATCTGTATCACTATATATCTTGATGTTTGTATCTGATGTAAAACCATAATACAAACCTTCCTTGAGTGTACCCTTAATGTATCTCAACACTCTTTGTCCTGCAACCCAATGTTCTTTCCTAGGACAATGCATGAATTGAGACAACACTCCAACTGCATATGACAAATCAGGCCTAGTTAATGTAGCATAGATTAGACTACCAACCAGACTTTGATATAGCTTCATGTCCTTGAATTCTTCTCCCCCATATCTGCTTAATTTGTAATTCACCTCCATTGGAGTAGGTGCCACCCTGCAATCTTCCATTTTAAACTTGATCAACAAGTTCTTCAAATACCTTTCTTGAGTCACATACACTCCATGTTGAGTATATGAGATCTCCATGTCCAAGAAATATGACAAGTCTCCCAAGTCACTAATCTTGAACTCCTTCTCTATTTGCTTCTTGAGGCTTTGTATGCCCTTCTCATCTGTACCTCTAAGGATTATATCATCAACATATATGCACATATAAATGAACCCATCATCACTTGCTTTGACAAGCAAGCTACTATCTGCTTTAGATACTTGGAAAACAAGTTCCTTAAAAAACTTCACAAGTTTATAATTCCATGCCCTTGGGGCCTGCTTCAAACCATACAAAACTCTTTTGAGCTTACATACATATTCTGAATACCTTTTATCTCTGAACCCTTGTGGTTGTTCCATGAAAACATCATCTGAAATATAACCAGTAAGAAAAGCATTCTTCACATCTAATTGACATAATCTCCAACCTTTACATGCAGCAATGGCTATGAGTGTCGTGATGGTTGTCATCTTTGCCACATGACTATAGGTCTCATCATAGTCTATACCATATGTCTGAGCAAACCCTTTCACAACAAGTCTAGCTTTATACCTAGACACACTTCCATCTGCATATCTCTTTGTCTTGTAGACCCATTTGCATCCAATGATCTTCTGACTATTTGGTTTAGGAACCAAATCCCAAGTCTCATTTTCTATCAATGCATCATACTCTTCCTATATAGCTTTCTCCCAATTTTCTTTACCTTTTGCCTCTTCATATGTAGAAGGGTCTTCATCTGCTTTCACCATGTAAGCATAGTCTTTAGTAGTCAAAAAAGAAGTTTCATAGCTATACCTTGTAGGTTGCCATTTGTGTCTTGATGACCTTCTGAGTTCTCCACTTCTTGAAGTTTTTGGTTCATCACATTCTGGATCAAACCTTGGCACTTCTTCAACTTCAACCTGTACTTCATTGTTCTCTTCTTCATCAAATATTTGAGCCTTTGATTTACCTTTCTTTTGATGCACAACTTCTTCATCACCTGCATGATTATTGATTATACCTGCATACCAAGTACCTTGCTCATCAAATGTAACATCCTTTGATACAAGGAATTGCTTTGTGGATGGACTCCACAACCTATATCCCATTTGATTATCATCATATCCAATGAACACATACTTTTCAGCTTTAGGTTCCAATTTATGCCTCAATTGAGATGACACATATGCATAAGCCAAACATCCAAACACTTTGCAATGATCTAAGGTAGGTCTCTTACCTCATCAAGCTTCATATGGTGTCATACCCTTCAAAGCTTTACATGATAACCTATTAACAAAATATGTAGCTATCTTTACAGCCTCAGCCCACAAATAATTTGGACAATTTTTCTCCTTCATCATTGATCTTGCAAACTCAACAAGAGTTCTATTTCTCCTTTTTGCTACACCATTTTGTTGAGGAGAGTACCTAAAAGTAACTTCTTATTTTATACCTACATTCCATATGTAATCACTGAACTCATTAGAAAAATACTCTCCCCCTCCGTCTGACATTAGTCTCTTCAACTTTTGACCTGTAATTCTTTCTGCATACACATGATAACGTTTAAATGTATTGAATACCTTTGATTTATCTTTGATCACATACATAGTGATCCATCTGGTAGCATCATCAACATGAATCACATAATCTCTTGAACCATTTATACTGAAATCCTTTGATGGTCCCCACACATCTGTGTGTACCAACTCAAGCTTCTCTGAATACATAAATCCATGCTTAGAATATGATTGCATATGTAGTTCTTGGCATAGAAAGTCTAGTTTGTAAGCTCAAAGAAGATCTTATATGGGCTTAAGCAATCCCCTAGACAATGGTACCAAAATTTTGATGCTTTTATGAAGTCTCAAGGCTATTCTCAAAGCAATGAGGATCATTATCTCTACACAAAGAGATGCTCATATGGAAGCTTGATATGTTTGATACTTTATGTCAATGATATGTTGATTGTTGGGAAGTCCTCTTATGAATTCTGAATCCTCAAAAAGAAGTTGAGTCAAAAATTTGATATGAAAGATTTGGGGGATGCCAAACATATTCTTGGCATCTGCATTACTCATGATAGGAGTAAAAGATGCATATACTTGTCTCAAAGTGAGTACATATCCAAAGTACTTCACATGTTCAATATGAAGCGTGGAAAGACATTGAGTACAACTTTACCCACATATGTGAAATTGAGGAAGGACGATTGATCCAAATCAGATGAGGAAAAGGATTTCATGGCCAAAATTCCTTATCAGCCTGCTATTGGTAGTCTCATGTATGCTATGGTGGCTACAAGACCAAACATTGCATTTGTAGTGGGAGTTGTGAGCAGATATATGTCTAATCCTGACAAGCATTGGTAAGTGGTCAAGATGATTTTGAGATATTTGAGTGGCACTAAGGACAAGTGTTTATGCTTAGGTAGAGGGAAATCATCCATTATTGGTTACACAGGTTCTGATTATGCTGGTTGTGTAGATAATCATAAGTATACATCAGGGTACATCTTTCATTTTGCTAGAGGTGCTTTCTCTTGGAGATCTCATCTTCAAGAATGTCCAATTGTTTTAACCATAGAAGTAGAGTATGTTGCAGCAAGTGAGGCATGTAAGGAAGCATTGTAGCTCGTTTGCTCAGTGATAGTCAGAGTGCCATTACATTGGCTAAGAATCTAGTCTATCATGCAAAGACCAAGCACATTGAGGTGCAGTATCACTTCATTAGAGACTACTTAGCCATTGAGCTCATTATTCTTGAGAAGGTTCATAGTCAAGATAATGTTGTAGATGGTTTTACTAAATCTCTACCACATGATAGGTTTCGACATTGTTGTCACTTGATGGGGGTTACTTGATTCATGATCTTACACAATTACTTGTATCTTGTCTAACATACCCATCAGGTGGGAGGTATAGTTTGTATACTTAAACTTGGGTATTCTTTATCATTCTTTATTTTTCTCCCATATTCACTTTGGCCATATTGGCCTTTAGTGGGAGATTGTTATCGTTAGCGTCCATGTGAAAGGGCAAATGGCCACTAGACATTTCTGTATATGTTCTTTAATAAGACATATAGTGGCTTGGTCAGCCAAGACTCTAAGTTCAACCGCATTTGTATGAGCTAAGAAATTTGTGTTCATGGTTTGTGTACATGTTTTTCATGTGTATTCTCGCACCCCCTATGCATGATACTGTGTGCGGCATTGGAGTTTGGGTTTTTACAGCAAGGGTATCGTTGCGGAGCTCTTGAGAAGGAGATTCCACCATCATGCATCCCCAAAGAAATACTTCATCCTTTTTCGTAAGTATCCAAGGAGCAGTTTCATAAGTTGTTTCCTGTCGATTTTTATAAAAAATTGGCCGTAACTTTGGTTTTGATTTTTTATCCTTTAAATCATTTCTTGATGCTATTGTGCCTTTCAATTCAAGAAGATGTTTCAATAATGAATAACCAACATTCTTGAACATATGCATAGGATCAAGAAGATGACATATCTCTAATTCTCTCCAATACACCAAAGAACACCATATCAACATATTATCTCCTAGTGATAATTTTTCTTTAGATCTAATCTTCACATTCTCGTCATCTTCATCATCACTGAAGATCTTGAAATGTGGATGTATAAGAGGCCCTTCTATCCATTTTGGATACCAATCCATAGGTGTCATTGGTTTTGGACACTGACATGTTTCAATCTTTCCATTAAAATGTATCGCTTCTCTTTTGCATCGTAATGGATGATCGTCAAGCAAGAATCATCAATGTTGAAGATAAATATGCCATATCCTAGAAAATCATGTATAGTCCAATCCACAGTTCCACGAACCATAATGTGTCTCTGATTAATGCTTTTGGATACATCAATGACATTAATACCTCTCCGTAACTCTTGGAGAACATCAATGAGAGGAGCAAGATCTACATTCATATCTTTAACTTGCCTTTTTCTTGGGATTAAAAGTGAAAGCATTAGATATTCTTTTTTAATGTTAAGGTATGGCAGGAGATTGTAGTTGATGACTACCATTGTCCATGTTGAACATTTACTAGATTTCATTAAAAATGGATTAACCCCATCTAATGCAACACCTAACTTTAGATTGCATGCCTCTTGTGCAAAATCAGGCAATCTAGAATCAATATGTTGAAAAGCTGCACTATCTACTTGAATTCTCATTACTCCATCATTAGTTTTATGATCAAATCCCCATGTCAAAATTTTTGATAATTTAGGGCTTTGAAACATATGTTTAGTTTGTGGAGCTAATGGAAAATGTCTCAATACGTTTTTTGGGATTTTACTCTCTTCCTCTTTATATCAAGGAGATTGACATTTTGGACATGTCAAGGAGTCTGCATATTCACTGCAATCGTTAGGACATGCATATAGATAATCTATACCAAGATTGTTGATTTTCTTCATTTCATCATGTGATGTAGGAATAATTTTTTTCTTGAAAATAAATAAATAAAAATAAATTTTATCTTGAAAATAAATAAGTAATTTTTTGCTTAAAAATAAATAAATAAACAAATATTTTTGCTTGAAAATTTTTGCTTGAGAATTTTTGCTTGAGAATTTTTGCTTGAAAATAAATAAATAAATTTTTGCTTGATGTATTATGAAGGAAAATAAATATATAAATAAATAAATATGTATGTGTGTGTATATATATGTGTATGTGTATGTATGTATACATGTATGTACGTACATACGTATGTATGTACGTACATATGTATGTATGTATGTATGTACATATGTATGTATGTATGTACATATGTATGTATGTATGTATGTATGTATGTATGTATGTATGTATGCATGTGTGTGTGTGTATATGTGTATGTGTGTGTATGTATGTGTGTATGTGAGTGTATGTGTATATGTATGTATGTATGTATGTGTCTATATATGTATGTATATGTGTGTATATGCATGTATGTGTGTCTATGTATGTGTGTATGTGAGTGTATGTGTATATGTATGTATGTATGTGTCTATATATGTATGTATATGTGTGTATATGCATGTATGTGTGTGTATATGTGTATGTGTGTATATCCATGTATATGTGTGTATGTGAAAACAAATAGATGTGACATCAATACATTTTTTCATTTCATTTCTAATTTTTTTTTTGGTTACTGAAGCATGCAGATTGCCCTTTGTCTATGTGGGCTACTGAATTGCTTGGATGTCTCCCATTTTACACATGAATTAATACTTGCCTTGCTAATTGAGACTTACACATTTGTCCACAAAGTCCACGACGCAGTTAGCAAGGCAAGTATTAGGTCGTCTTGAAAATGGGAGAAGCAAATTTATCTAAAAGATTCTAAAGGTTTTCAAATCAAAGATGGAAAAATATTTGATGCCAAAGAGGCAAAGAGGATTCTCACCTTACAAATGCTTTTCATTTTTTTTGGGTTCTATTATGTTAGGTACTTTTCTTACCTCTTAGGTTCTTCAAGGATTAATAATGATATGATTGTATGATTATTACCTCATATCTTATGTAGTTCAAGCCTCTTATACCTATTGAAGGTTGAAATGATTAAGTTGTCAAATTGATTGATGTTTTTTATTCTGGACAATGTAAACTTGTGTTGGTTTTCCCTACATTTTCATCTATAGGATGAGCAAACAGAAAGTGTTCATTCGATGCAGGTTCTTGTTCTCACCTTAGTTTTAATCACTTTGGCCTTACTTTCATAGCTATTAACATGGAGAAATGGTTCATATCTTCATGCATGACATGTTGTATATCTGTATGTGTATATAAAATTTGTATGTGTATGTGTATATATGGGTATGGGTGTGTGTATGCATGTATATGTGTATATATATGTGTGTATGTATACATCTATATGTGTATGTGTATGTGTGTATATATATAAATAGATAGAAAAATAAAAAATATACCTTAATAGTGTTGAAAAAGATACATTACTCCATCCAAAATGATTTTGAAGCTTGAGAATAAGTAAGCTTGCACTTAGTCATGTCAAGCGACTTCCTTGATATATATGCTTTAGACATTCTTCTTGGAGATATTTCTCCTTTTTAGAAATATCAATGCTACACTGTCATTTTGATACCAATGCTCAATAAAATCTGCCATGCCATCATCATCATCATCACAAAAATCTTGTAGTTTATCTTCTTTTGAATATAGTTCTTTCAATCTTTCATATTCTACATGATCACTTTTGCATAGCCACCTCATGTATGCTTTTGAAAAATGAGGTCTTACTCGCAACTCTAAATGGTGTGGTGGAAGACCATCAATATTATACATTGGAATCTACATACATGAATAAAAATCATTAGTTTTCCATACATGAATGAAAAATAAACTTGAAACACAAATTCAAATATGTAAGTTAATTTGAAAAGAGTTTTAATTAATTAGAGTTTTCATTGCAATACAAGATAGGTGGACATAAAGTTTTCATTGCTCACTAAAAGGTCCTCTTGGATGTCTATGCCATTCATAATTCTCTAATAATTCATCACCAACATGTAATGAAGTAATAGCATAGACAACTATGTGGTGTGCTACATCTCTACTCATGTATGGTGATTCATGACTATTTTCACGATGTGCAATTATTCATTGAGCTATTATATCCTCGACTACTAGTTATTAAACTTGCTATATTTCCATGCATGTAAGGTCGTCCATCAATATATAATCTTTCATTTTCTGCATGTGTAATCCCTGTAATAGCAAGATGAGCTGCATTCAGGCATAATCCATAAGTACTCATGCTTTAAACATAATGTGTAAATCGATGCCAATCTCTCCATCTATATATAGGAACATAAAATGAAATAAGAGTGACGTCAGAGTTTGGAGGCACAAAAAAATCCTCTACAATAAAGAGACCGTGACCAACACCAGTGATAGTGGAGGGAGCAATCATATAGTGATTACCCCAAAAGTTAAAACCCCCTCCATCTAAAGGAAGTGGTCCTCTATGCCATCCTCCATATCTTCTTCTATCATATGTCTATACTAAAGGACAATCACAAGTTTGCAATGGATAATCTCCAACCATTTCAATATGTAAACCAAAGGTAGAGGATTTCAAGAAACCTTGGCTTGTAATTGATAAATGGCATGTCTGTGACATGTACGGGGAATATTTGCATTGTTAGTAGGAGAATCATCATTATCACCATCGAGCAAATATACTTTTATACTAAGTATAATTTTTTTTTGTATATGATTTTAAAATAGAATAATGACTAGGAGTTAAGGAATCAATACATACCCATCCATTATCATGTTGATCAGGTGGTGGTGCATGCTCAAAAATACCATAATTTACCTCAGTTTCAATACATTTCAATCATGGTCTTTGAGGGGTGCCATAACAAATATTACACTAGCATATAATATGCTCTTGATAGTAAAAGTCATCATAATTCCTATCAAAAAACACATGCAATGTCGTTGCATGGGTAGGAGGTGGTGGAGTACCCTCCGATTGATCAGAATTTTATTATAATATAAAATAGAAAAATATATATCAGTCATGTATGTATCTATCAGATATTAGAATGAAAAGTTTGATATACTTATACTAAGTAGTCCTTGCAGAGTTAGGAGGCGGTGGAGTTCCCTGTGATTGATCAGAATTTGATTGTGTAACAAAAAACGGTACTAGATATTAAAAATCTGATTATTTACATGCATACACATTCACATGTACACATTTACACATACACACATATTCACATGTGACATATACACTAATATAGATTCTGACATATAGATACATCTCTACTCATGTGTGGTGATTCATGACTATTTTCATGCTCATGTATGTGTATGTTTATGTATATGTGTGGGTATGTATATTTTTGTGTATGTGTATGTGTGTATGTGTGTATGGGTATGTGTGTGTATGTGTGTATGTGTGTATGCATGTTTATAAATTTAAAGTTTTCTTTTGTATACTGATCCTTCTTTTCGTTTGAGATTGAAATAACATGAGATATTGTAGGGTGGAAAGAAATAAGAGAAGAGTTAACATACCACTTGAGACAAGGTAGCATTTTTGAAAACAACTTTGTCTTTAGGAATCATTTCCTCAGGAAAAGGTATGCAAATTAGTTTATAGTACTGTGCGTAATAAATCTCATATGTTTCATAATTAGTTTATATTTAATCTATGTACTTTTGTTTCATTAAATAAACACATGCTGCTGCAAAGAAGAGAGTTGAGTCACATCATACATCATGCTTAGGCCAAATGGGTCATCATGGTTTTGTTGCTACATTTGTAAGTATATGTATTATTGAAACTATAATTTTTATTTATTTACAACATTAATCATTAACCTTTTTATTTGTTTCAATGCAGGGAAAGGATTATGGTCGTTATCCTACAAAAAAAGAAGTGGAATTTGCTACACATTGTGGATATCGATGTCATATGAGATCATTTTTGGAGTTCGAGGTCTGCGAAAGCACGCAAATAGTGCAAGGAAGAAGAAGAAGCTTGGATCGCAATACATAATACTGGATGTATTACCACTAGAATGTACAAATATAAGTAACCCATTAGGGCAATAGTTATATATACAAGACAAGGGGAAAAACCCCTCCTAAAGAGGGAAAAAAGTGCCCGGGTGGTCCTAGAGTGTTACACATCACTACCTAATATATCAACAAATCCCCCCTGGGAGTGATGCGGTGAACAAGAAGCTGGCACTCATGTATAAGGAAGTGCCAAGCTATGTGGAATCGATCCACAAAAGGAAGTGAGCCCAAAGCTTTGCGCAAAGCTTTAAACTTCTCCCTAGGTAGAGCTTTCATGAAAAGGTCTATAATGTTCTCTTGTGTGGGCACATAGGCCAAGATGATCTCTCTAGCAGAGAACCTCTCCCTGACATAATGATAATGCACCTCAATGTGCTTAGTGCGAGGATCAAACATATGGTTCCTCACAACTACCAATGCACTCTGACTGTCATTGAAGATGGTGGTGGCAGAAGATTGACCAACACCCAAGTCAACCATAAGGCATCAGAGCCACACACACACACACACTCAACAGTCGCTATGAAAGCTGCCCTATACTCAGCCTCACAACTGGAAGTGGCCACAGTAGGCTGCTTCTTGCTCAACCAACATATACATGAGCTACCAAGTATGAAGCAAAAGCCACTAGTGGACACACGAGTGTCATAGAAAACAGCCCAATCAGAGTCAGAAAAAGCATGTAAATTTGGCAGTAGTGATCCCACCTTGGGAGAAAACAATCCAAGTAACCGGGTACCACTCAAGTAGCAAAAGATGCACTTAACCGCCTACCAATGCTTGACACCTGGGCAATGCATAAACCTGCACATCTATGAGATAGCAAACTGAATATCTGGCCAAGTAATGCATAAGTAAATCAAGCATCCAACAACCTGCTTATAGAGAACAACATCAAATGCATCTCCAGCATCATGAAGACTCAATTGTAAACCTGTCTCCCTAGGAGTGGCAATAGGTTTACAGTCTTCAAGGGCAAAATGATGCAATAATGTGTCAATATATTTTGTTTGACACAAAGCCATTCCACCATCAACTTGCATAAAATGAATGCCCAAATAATGATGTTAAAATGCCCCAAATCAAACATCTCAAATGAGGCATGTAAATTAGCCAAAAATTAGTAATATGCTTGTCATGAGGACCATTGAGCAACATGTCATCAACATACACAACAATGATTAGAAGCACATCATTAGCATGCTTAACATATAAGGTGCTTTTAGTTGGATTGTTCTCAAAACCATGTGCAATCAGATAGGCATGTATCTTTTCATACCAAGCACGTGGTGCTTACTTTAAATCATATAATGCCTTCTTCAATCTACACACTTGGTTTTTGTGCCCTTTCTACACAAAGCCATGGGGCTGAAAAACATACACTTCTTCATGCAAGTCATCATTCAAAAATGCAGTTTTAATGTCCAACTCATGTACATTCCAACCATGATGAGCTGCAAGTGCACATATGCTACGAACAGTAGTCATTCGGCATGTAGAAGCAAAAGTTTCATTAAAATCAATGTTTCTTTCCTATGCATAATCCTTTGCAACAAGCCTAGCTTTATATGTATCAACTGTTCCATCAAGCTTACGCTTCAACTTGTATACCCACGTAGTGCCAATAGCCTCCTTGCCAAGAGGCAAGTCACATAAAGGCCAGGTACCTTTTTTCATGATAGCATCATATTCTGATTGCATAGTAGCCATCCAATATTTAGAATTTTGTGCTTCATCAAACAAAACAGGCTCATTCTCATCACAGAGACTAGAGGCAGCCATAACATAGCAATCTGATGCAAAAGAGGCACTATGAGATCTTGAACGAGTATGGTATGATAGAGATGCATCTAATTTGTTGTCACGCAGAGTCTGCACCAACCATTTTGGCATAGCTTTTGCCTCCCCAAGATCAACTGTCTCATCAACAAGTGCATCATGTAAATCTGCATCAGAAATGGAATGATCTACATTATCACATGAAACCTGCAAAGGTTTAGAAGTTGCCTCATTAGGACTAGCACTAAACTATCCACCTGTAAAAAGAGGCAACAAAGTATCATATGTTGGAAATTTAGTAGGCCTATTACTAATACCACAGGTCCAAGGTTCCATAGGTCCAGCATATACAACATAGAATCTAGCAATCTTCCAACATTGACAAAACATGAACATACCACATTTAATCATACAAATGATGAGACAAAGATAGAGAAAGATTAGACAACATGTGTAAAGTGTTACGTAAGGCTTACTCACACTATCATATATACCAATGTTCAATGTACAATGTGGAAGCAAAACTCTCAACCACTCTATGTGAACTGAAATAGATGGATGAGTGTAATTATAAATGTTACAAACATATTCAGATGTATGGATAGAAATCTGAATATACATGAGATGTGTGACCTAATAGGTTGTAGAAGAGTGAATATGAGTGACATAAAGATGAAGGATCAATCTAAAACTGATAATCAACAAATGTCCATCTGAACTTAGGCTATGGAAGACCCTAAGTCAGATACGTGTGTGAAAAGGTTACTTACAAAAGTAGCAAAGAATGCTAACAAGTTTACTGCCAGAAATCCTCAAACTCATATGATCATACCTTCTCGAACACCTCATCCAAAATATGCATAAAGCATATATGTATTGATTCTCTTGTACCTATGCCAAATAGGACTCCTCTTGATATGGATGCTACTACCTCCATAAACTTCAGGTAGTACTTGTGTGCATAAAGAGAACATGTACCTGAATTCTTAACATAAGATGCAAATCTTATGTTAACCACCATCCAATGTCTTTGAAGTAACCTGAAATCTTCATGTAGAAGACAATCTTCAAATACATCATGTGAATGGCCAATCCACACCACCAAGCTGCTAATGACCAAGTCCTCTCCATGAGCAAGAGTGTGAGCACACTCTTTTCCTGCAAGAAGAACACCATAGCCACTCCTCAACATGCTCCAAGATAGCACCATGGCTGCCCCATGTGATAAGAACATCACCTCTATTGAGGTACCAAAGCTCTCCAAAGCTTGGTGTTGAAACTAGGTGAAGGATAAATACAATGAGCCCAAGACTCTTCTTACATAGTAGTTGGTCTCACCTCAAAAGCACTCAAAAAAGCTCTCCATCGTAGCGATGAATAAAACAAAATCAATCACGATCCAACATTTGATTATTAAAAAGCAATTTGATCGCAGTTCGGTGCCATCCATGAAAAGCTCTTATTTGAAAAGCATGAAGAATAAAAGACTTTTTGTTTTTCGTACTACCGGTGATGGGTATCAAACCTTGGTCATTTCTTTGAGAGGTCTAATGTCTAGCCACGCTACCAACGCCGATTAGTTGTACAAGGAGTGAGATTAAAAAACTATACATGTTGTGTACAGTGTGAATAAAATGGACCAATGACCATGGGATATTGACACCTTGACCTTGGGACATTGTTTTCCAACAATCCCCCTTGCAATGTCACAATGGTACAAACTGAACTGGATCTGCAAACTATCATAAGCTTCAAACTTGTACTCCCCAAATTTGACCTTCAAACCTGTTCTTCAAAAGTCTTCTTCAAAACTGAATTTGACTTTCCTTCAAACTGAACTTGCTGAATATGAACCATAATACTTGAGAAAATATGCAAACTAGATATCCAATAGTGTACACATCAAGCAATCACTGCTTGACAACAAATATAGCATGTACTGACTCTGAACCTGCTATCTCTTGTCTTCATAAACCTAAAAACATACACTAGGATCCACATATTTGCATTTATCTTCCAAAAAGATTTCTCAACGTACTTGTGTTGTGTCATGTAAATACACTAAACAAAATCAAGAACTGAATCCTGGAACCTGTGACTGACAACTCACAACTTAGTGTATTATGAACACTACTAGTTCATCTCTGACTTTACTAAACTAAACTAACTCAACTCAACTCATGAGTCTCATCAAAAAATCTATGATGTCATCATGTCTTCATCCTTGTTCAATGTGTAAATCCTTCATACCTCTTTCCTTCAGAACCTGGTATAAACATATATGTGAGCACCTCTAAAACATACCTCTCTAAAATATCAAGCTTCTTTTCAATAGGACTTTGGAACCTTCTCCTGAACAGGAACATCCTAACAGAAACTTTCTCCAGACATTCTCCTTCTTCCTTCTTCTTTCAAAGCTGGAACATAAAGAGAACCTGACAAAGGAAATAAAGAAATACCTGAAATAGGAATACCTATAGGTATGACTCTGTATTCTTTCATATATGTGTTAGTCGGCCGCCGGATTGGCGATTGTAAAAACAAAATTGAATCTTGTTCGCACGAACGAAAGGTTGTTACACCGATACTTTGTAATCTTTATATAAAGCAATGAAAAAGAGATGCGTAGTGACGTTCCGTGAGATCACCAGACTGTCTGTCTGGGTGATTTGTCTGTGACGTTACTGTGTGTCGAGTTGGACAATTCTGAGTATACTACTCTTGTTCTGTCTGGTTGTATATTGATACCTGTGTCTGTTCGTGAGTTACATAGACGTTCAGTTGATCGTTAGACTGTTATCCGAGCGAATTGTCTGCAAAGTTTCGGTTGTGATTGTTGTTGACTAAGTGTATCGTGGTGTCACTCTTTCTTGTAAGGTGTTGTAACGTGTTGGATAAAGTTTGTGTAATCGCGGCAGTGTTCTGAGAACTCTGAGTCGTATTGTGTTTCTTCAGTGTTGAGGTCTGTCCTCATGCGGTCAAGATTAGGCTACAGTAAGGGTTGTCTTAAGTTGCATACTGGATCTTCAGTACTGTGTGTCTGAGACTGTTGAGTTCTTCGGTGTCTTCGGTTTTGTTTGATTGTTGTACCTACTCGGTGAAGGTTGAATTACTGATATTATCTTTAGTGTTACAGTAGTTTGCATTCGGAACAGTTATTAAGTTAATCAAGTAACTCTGTATCACGATATCGCATAGTCTGGTGCAGTGTGTTCGGTCAACTGTAGGAGAGTTTGGTTGAGTACTGTAAGATTTTAAGTGTAACGAAGTCTTGATAGATGCTTTGAGCATCAGTATACTGCTATGTGTGAGTGGTTAGTCTAGGAACCAAGTATAGGGCCTCTGTCTAATAGACCCCTTCCACTCCCAAGAACCTAATCAGATGTTTAACGCGTCTCTAACAGTTAGTTTTGCGTTTAAACATTTTAACATTGGCGTCGTCTGTGGGAAGGTGGCATCAAGATTGTTCGTTGATTGATTGTGAAAGTGGTCATAGATTGTGAATCGACCGTAAAGAAGGTACGCAAAGTATTGCAAACGTAGTATATGCCGGTTACTCGTTCCGGTGAATCATACCCAAGGCATAGAAGAAACCAACAGTCTTGGGCGATACCTAATTTGCTAAGGACGCCTCCAGGAAGTAGAAGCGCAAATAAGTCTAACCCAGTTGTCAAGGAATTGAAGAACGCAAGTAGTGACTTCGGAAGTATTCCGGTGGAACGCACTACCCTTCTTGCAGATTCCGGTGCGATTTCGGCATAGTCTGTCGAAGAAATAATGACTCTAGAGTCTGCGGATAGAAACCTCGTGGCCAAAGAAATCAGTGGAGGTGAAAAAGCACTTTGTTTTGGTGAAAATTCGACACCTTCCGGTGTCATTTCGATACCAGTTGCTGAGAGTCCACAGTGCTCCGGTGACGGTTTACCATTTCTTGGTGAATCCTCAGTCTAGTCACTGCTATTTGGAGTAAGCTTTCCTACATTTGATATCAAGAAGGAAGGTAGCGTGTTCAAAGCTGAGATCCGAAATATACTGAACAATATTATCGAGCCAGAGAGTGCACAGGCTGAAGATATAGATTCCGACGGTTCAGATATTCAGCCTCGGGATACATAAGATAGTCCCAATACCACCACCAGCACGATGAGTGGGCAACAACAACAACAACAACAACAGCAGCAACAACAGTTATTTCCACCCCGACCGACTCCAACAGGAGTAACGTACACTAAATTCGGTGGATTTCCAGGAGATGACCCAGATGCTCATGTACGCACATTTGAGATAAGTTACGCAGTGCTCAATCATCCGCCTAATCCGGCGTATAAAGCTATTGTCTTCCAGTCTACATTGGTTAATGAAGCAGCCAGGTGGCTTACAGAATATGATATTAACCATTTCGGCACATATGAAGCGGTAAGGGATGCATTTTTGCAGAGATTCAGACTAAAGAAGAATCCAGCCGAAATTTTCGATTACCTGCAAAACAATAGACAGAAGATGAATCAAACAGTGCAGGAATATGCCACCCTATTCAGAACGCATTTGAGGCAATTACCACCAGCACATGCCAACCTACCAGATGATGTCATCACTCAATGGTTTATCAACGGTTTGACTCCGCAACTTAAACAGATTATGATCATACGTTGTGTGGGAGCTATGACGCTAGATGCGGTGATTGCAATGGCTTTGCAGCTTGAAAACAAGGTAGGAGGATTTACAGAAGATCTGGAATGGTTAAAAGCAAGTAAAAATGTTGTAGACGATCCGACCAGACAGATGTTCTGCACCATATGCAAGAATTCAAGGCACACTAGTGCCACTTGTGCACTTAATCAGTTGTTTTGCGCTATCTGCAACACTACCAGACATACCACCGAAAACTGTGCATACAATGCTAAAGTACAGGGAACAGCAATGGTAAATGCAATTATACAAGAAACAGGGCAGCCTGCCAATCATTATGTTCCTCCGTAGATGAGAAACAACCAGCAACAGGGATATCGAAATTACAGAGGACAGAGAAATAATAACTACAATGCAAACCGTTTGGCAGGCAGGCCACCACCTCGCTGTTATTTTTGTGGTGAATTTGGCCACATTCGAAGATTTTGTAAAGATGCGGCCGAATACGATCAAAGGAAGGAGCGCCAGAACCCAATGACTAATATGGTACAGATCACACCTATAGAAACACAAGCTGTAGTAGTTCAAACCAGATCCGGTAAGACACTGCAACCAGCAGCTGAAGTGTTTGAACCAAGCATACGTGAACAACAAAGAATGTATGATAAAGCTAGTCAGTGGACCACCACAGAGCCTACAGTATTCCTAGATCCTATTCCGATGACCCAGGCTCCGTTACCCGAGGAAGGAACACAAAAACAAGGTTCTAATCCAATAGCAGGCACATCATCCTCAGCAGGTGCATCATCTTCAGAATCTGTGGAAAATACAATTCAACCACATAAGGCCTGGGAAATTTTATCTAAAGCATCCATTACTCTCCCTCTTGGGCAATTACTTGCATTAGTACTAGGAGTCCACCAGCAATTTCAACAACAATTTAGTACTGGGTCTGCCTGCATTCCAACAACAGCGACAGTGTAACCGGAACCTGATTCTACGGTTGATCATTCGGTTCCTTTAATTACGGTATGGTATAAAAATCACAAAATTTCATAGGTACTAATTGATGGAGGATCTGGTGTCAACATTGCTACTGCCACACTGTGTAAAAAGTTAGGATGGACTGACCAGTTCAGTTTTTTGTGAGAATGGCCGACCAGTCAAGAGTCCATCCAGTAGGACTTGTGCGAAATGTACCAATAACTTTGGAGGGTACAACATTCAAAATGACCTTTGTCGTCCTAGAATTGCCGGAATCCAGTCTTGATTATAATCTTCTTTTCGACCACCATTGGCTGAAACAAGCTAAGGTCATACAGGATTGGTCTGCACAGGAACTCACTTTCAAGGATAATAATCATAAATATGTTGTAAAATTGGATGCTATACAGCCTTGCGAATTACATGCTAGACCTTACTTTGCGGAACCAGTTCATATGTTAGATGGTTTGTCAGATGATGAAGAAGAAGAGTTTTTGAAGAATAACATTGATTTGATCTCCTTAGGAACTGTTGATCTACAATCTGTTGTAGATAATTGGAATTCGGTAGTTTGTACAGTAATGCCTGTGACTGAAGAATATAAGAAAGAAGATACTGCTGCTATAGATAACGATGATCTACAACAAGTTTTTAAGCCAGCTGACGATACAGAGAAGTCCCGACAATTCTATGTTCCAGAAGATCAGTTAATTACATATAATTCAGGTGATGAAGTTAACCAGCGAGCTGTAAAGATAAAAGAAGGATTGCCTGAAATTTTCAAGCAGAGTTAATACAGTTGCTTCGAGAGTTCTATGATGTTTTCGCATGGAATTACAAAGACATGAAGGGTTTGGACCCTCACATTTATCAACATAGGGTCATGCTGAAGCCGGAAGCAAAACCAATCAAACAACCCAACTACCGGATGAATCCAAACTATGCATCACAGGTAAAAGCAGAGCTTGATAGGTTACTCAAAGTCGGATTCATTGTACCAGTAGAGCATGCTAAATGGATCTCACCAATTGTTATTGTTCCTAAAAAGAATAAGCAACTGCGAATTTGTGTGGACTACCAAAAACTGAACGCAGCTACGGTGCCTAATCCATTTCTGCTACCTTTTCTTGACACGATGCTTGATAGAGTAGCAGGACACGAAATGTACTCATTCTTAGATGGATATAGTGGGTATAATCAGGTCAGAATGGCTGAGGAAGATATACCAAAAATAGCGTTCATCATCAATTGGGGTGTATTTGCCTGTACTGTTATGTGGTTCGGATTAAGAAATGCCCCTAGTACTTTTCAAAGATGCATGCAGGAAATATTCTCACCCTACCTTACCTCTTTTATGCAAGTGTATCTTGATGATTTTTTGTTATTTGGTAAGATGGTAGCACACTTGTTCCATTTACGGTGTTGCTTTGAGAAGTGCAGAGAATACAGACTCTGTTTGAACCCAAACAAATCTGTGTTTGCGGGTTCATGTGGAAAGCTACTTGGCCACATTGTATCTGCACAGGGTATACAGGTAGATCCAGACAAAATCACAGCCGTGTTAGAAGCACCTGTACCCACTACACCTAAGGAAGTAATGCGTTTCATGGGACAAGTAAGATGGCATGGACGACACTTACGATGGCTTGCTCATTTGGCGATACCACTGAACCGGTTAATAACCAAGACTCCCCGACAATTTGAGAGGACTCAAGAATGTCAAATTGCTTTTGATCGTCTAAAGGGATTACTAACACAGGTTCCAATCTTACAGCCTCCTGACTGGGATCGCCCATTTCATGTATTTGTTGATGCTTCAGATATAGAAATTGGGAGTGTTCTAATGCAACAAACCGATAAGTGGTTCAAGCGAGTATACTATGCAAGTCGAAGGCTTACCCCTGCTGAAAAGAATTACTCTGTAACAGAAAGGGAATGTCTGGGTTTAGTATACTCTGTCAAGAAATTTAGGCATTACTTACTTGGCCGTAAATTTACTTTTCATGTAGATCATGCTGCACTTGTCTACCTGGTACGACAGCAGCATTTAGGTGGTCGATTAGCGCGATGGGTTCTGCTTTTACAAGAGTTTGATTACGAAGTTATTCATCGGCCAGGCAGTTCACATGCCTTAGCAGATTTCCTTTCTCGCTTAGATTCTGATGAAGCTCCGGTCGGTGTAGATGACACAACACCAGCGATTTATGTTTCTGAACCAACTAATGATGAAATTGCAGACCCACCTATGCCATCTACATATTATGATCAGATATTGACCTTTCTTACCGATGGATGCCTTCCTTCTCAGGCTTCTCTTGCAATGCGTAGGAAGATTGCAGTGTACAGTTGCAAATTTCGATTAATTGCTGGGGAATTATACTATATGGATCACACTGGAATTTTACTTCATTGTATTCCTCCACACGAAGTTAATTCAGTCATTACTTTGGCTCACTCAAGTCCTTCCGGTGGACATTTTGCAGTAGATTTAATGCACCATAAAATTCTGCAGAGCGGACTTTGGTGGCCTACTATGTACAGGGATGTATCTCAGTTTGTCAAACAATGTGATACTTGTCAGTGGTCTGGACAACCTCAACAATGCCATTTGTTCCCTCTCCAACCGATCTTGCCGTTGGAGCCTTTTTAGAAGTGGGGTCTATATTTTATTGGACCTATTACACCGCCAACAATACTCAGTAGTAATCGTTATATTCTGACCTGTACAGACTATGCAACCAGATGGGCATAAGCATGGGCTTTAAAGTTTGCCATAGCAGTTTCGGTGGCAAAGTGTCTAATGAAAGATGTCTTTCCGCGTTTTGGCTTACCTCAAGAACTTGTTACAGATCAAGGCACTCATTTTGTCAACAATTTAATGAAAGTACTCACACATTCTTTTCAGATCACGCATAAATTCAGTTCACCATATTATCCTCGTGCAAATGGTTTGGCTGAGAGTACAAACAAGACCCTGTTGAATATGCTTCGAAAACTGATTCTGGAAGCACCGGAAAGATGGGATCAACTGTTACCTACAGTATTATGGGCATACAGGACTACCTATAAGGTAGCAACAGAATAACACCCTTCAAACTAGCTTATGGACTGGAAGCCATAGCACCAATGGAGATTGCTTGGATCCGCACTAAAACGTTCTGCGGTTTGGCCGCGTATTTTGCGTTTTCTTTTCTTTCCTTTTCTTTTGTTTTGCGCGCTTAATAAAATAAGTCTGTAAATATCCCCGTTTTAATACCTAATTATGTCAACAGCCGCCCTGCATTATCGATCTGCTCTTGCATGCACACTGAAGTTATGAATTATCATCTCAACGTCGCACGATGATTAGTGATTTTGATTGCTCTCCCCTGCAAAGCATCTACTTAACCTTTTCCGTTTCGTCGAAAATCGCTATTGTGTTTGCGTGATTTGTGTGATTGTGTAAACCCTGTGCTTTGTGTATTGTGCTTGCGTTTAGTATGTGCGCCATGGAAGCTCTGGCAAACTTTGCCACTTTTCGTGACGGACTCCCTACCGATGTAGGAGAGTTCCTGCGCACACGTGGGTTGGTCAATTTCGTTGAATTGCCGTGGCATTCAGTGGATTGCCACCCGTTCTATGCCCAGATAATCGCCGCCATCGGTAACACACCTGCCACTGAACAGAGTTGGGCGATCACATCCCTACCCTCACGAATCGTAATCACGTTCCAGGCCTTTGCTGATGCGTTTCGACTCCCTCAGCAAGGTCGGGAAAATGCCCCAAATCTACCAATTGCAACCATGAATCAATTATTCCCTAGGAGCTCATCCAACGAATACGCAATACTCTACCGCCCTGAACCTGAGAGATCTGTGCTACAATTCCTAGTAGCCATTCTTAACCTGCAGAAGCGAACCTATGGAATCTCTCGTTCTTTTTACTCCGCTATAGATTTAGCTGCTCGAGAACCAGTCAATTTTGCATCATATTTCTTCCGGCGAATACACAAAGAATGCGTCTCAATTATCAAGCAGGTCAATAAAGGGGATATGCCAAGGTCCTGACTGCCGCAAATCATATCCTTCCTATTCCCGACTATTCTAGCAGCACAACCACCACCCCGAGGGCCCGTTCTCTGCCATGAGGAATCTGCACAAATATTAGAAGATGATGAAGAAGAAGACGAAGAGATTCTCCACCTTCTCCGCCGGAAAAGAATCAGGATAAGTTCATCCGATAGCGAAGTACCGGGTTCAACCACGAATGATAAGGCAGACGAAAAAGAAGAAGAAGCTAAAGAAGAAGAAACCTTTCACGACACAACAACCTCCATGCATCACAAGTCATCAGCACAATCCTCTTCAGAACAGCAACAGGAACAGGAGGCTCCCACCGAATCTGACACAAACTCGTCAGAAGAAGCATCTCAGCAGCAATCGGAGCAGGAACAACAAGAAAATGAAGAACATATAATTAAAGAAGTTTTCGAAGAACTACTGAAAGCAGTTGAGTCCACAACTGCCAACACCGCCGACACTACACAACATACCACAGAAAAGGTAACAGAATCTCACTCTGTTCTTCCCACTCCCCCACCGGAACAACCACTCAACCCCATTATCCCAACTCCACCCATTCTTAACGAAGAACCCACTGCCTCTTCTTCCTCATCCCCAAACTACTCTCCACTGAACTCCAAGCAGCTACTCACTGCATCCTCATCTCAACCTCATCCTCATCTTCCACTTCCTTCGATTCCCATGATCTCTGAGCTTGCAAACATGGGTCAATTGCTAATTCAGCTATCATAGCAATTACCAGTACAGATGAAACAAGTCACTGATAGCATCCGAGAGGAATTCCAACATAAGGTAGATGTACTGGAGGCGGATATTAGTCCTCTACAAGAAGAATTGGTGGTGGGTAAGGCAAAAAATCAAGCCTTACAAGAACAATTGAAGGAGTTACAAGCCCAAATGGCCAAATAGGTAGAAATTACAGCTCAAAGGGATGCAGCACTGGCTGAGCTCAGAAAGAAAGAAGAATTATTAAAGGATGCAAATGCCGAAGTCATTCAGTTGAAGCAAGACCTATAGGATAGAGAAGATGCACGAGTAGCCTTAGGGAACCTGTTAGAAGAAACACGACAGCAACTAGATGAAGTAGTACAGCAAGGCCAAGAACGGCATGATCTGGCTATGAAAAAAGCTGAAGAACTCGAGAGATGTAAGATCAATTTATCAGAAGTTAACAACATTCTCAAACAAAAACTGACCGTAGAAGCTCAACTGCAAAAAGTAATATCAGATCTTCGCAGAGAAAGAGATGCCTACTCCAGAACAATCCAATTCCAGAATCAACAGATCGACAGAAAAGACAACCAACTCGACAATCAGAAAGAAAGATTGGCCAAGATGGATAAAAAACTCACAGAGATGAAAGTATCAAGGGATGCGGCCTTATCAAACGACTTCTATTTACAAGAAGCTTTTCTACAGACACAGGCAAAAATTTTGCTGGCCGAAGTAATTTCCCTAAGTTCTGTAAGAACAGATGCACAATTAGTAGAACCTGATACTTTGAAACAGATGTTAGAAGCTTTGAAAAAGAAAATCGCCCAAACCTTTAGATTAGCCAGATCCATGTATTTAGAAGGCATTATAGATGAACCGTAATTTTGTAAAACCTGCGGGTTCGAGTCCATCGTGCGTGCCAAAGTGTTAGTTGGCCGCCGGATTGGCGATTGTAAAAACAAAACTGAATCTTGTTTGCACGAACGAAAGGTTGTTACACCGATACTTTGTAATCTTTATATAAAGAAATGAAAAAGAGATGCGTAGTGACGTTCCGTGAGATCACCAGACTGTCTGTCTGGGTGATTTGTCTGTGACGTTATTGTGTGTCGAGTTGGACAATTCTGAGTATACTACTCTTGTTCTGTCTGGTTGTCTATTGATACCTGTGTCTGTTCGTGAGTTACATAGACGTTCAGTTGATCGTTAGACTGTTGTCCAAGCGAATTGTCTGCGAAGTTTCAGTTGTGATTGTTGTTGACTAAGTGTATCGTGGTGTCACTCTTTCTTGTAAGGTGTTGTAACGAGTTGGATAAAGTCTGTGTAATTGCGGCAGTGTTCTGAGAACTCTGAGTCGTATTGTGTTTCTTCGGTGTTGAGGTCTGTCCTCATGCGGTCGAGATTAGGCTACAGTAAGGGTTGTCTTAAGTTGCGTACTAGATCTTCAGTACTGTGTGTCTGAGACTGTTGAGTTCTTCGGTGTCTTCGGTTTTGTTTGATTGTTGTACCTACTCGCTGAAGGTTGAATTACTGATATTGTCTTTAGTGTTACAGTAGTTTGCATTCGGAACAGTTATTAAGTTAATCAAGTAACTCTGTATCACGATACCGCATAGTCTGGTGCAGTGTGTTCGTCAACTGTAGGAGAGTTTGGTTGAGTACTGTAAGATTTTAAGTGTAATGAAGTCTTGATAGATGCTTTGAGCATCAGTATACTGCTATGTGTGAGTGGTTAGTCTGGGAACCAAGTATAGGGCCTCTGTCTAATAGACCCCTTCCACTCCCAAGAACCCAATCAAATGTTTAACGCGTCTCTGACAGTTAGTTTCGCGTTTAAACATTTTAACATATGGCTGAAAATAAGTCTTCATGTTTCATCACCCCCTTGGATGATTTAACACTAGTATCTAGAATTCTTCAAATATATCAGACTTTATGAAATCTGGAACGTCTTCCTTCTTTCAATAAATCTGATCTTTAGTAATCAATACCTATATCTGAAACAAAATCTCTGAACCCTTTTTATTAGCACTGTACATATGCCAATAGCTTTCCCTGTCATTTCTTAGCTTCCCAAAATCTAGAGTAAGGTTAGCTGATCCAATAAAACCTTTGCTGAAAGCATTTTAGGATTCATAACCTTCTGAAACATGATAAGTATCTTCTTCTATCTCTCTGCAATACAAATCTGATAGAACCTGAATCTTTGACTTACTTTCTCCAATGCTAAGAACCTTCTCAAACAAAGGATAGACAACTAACTCATAAATACTCAACATCTTTCATGATCATTCAAGATCATCCAAGATCATACAAGATCTATCAAGATCTTACAAGATCATATGATATCATCTAAGATCAATGATCTCTCCAACAAAATACCTGTGTAGAATCTGCTCTTATCAAACCTTCATAACTGAATGTTTGATTTGTTACTTGAATGTCTCTAAGTATCCATGCTTCTCACAAAGTTGTAAAACTTTTCTTCAAACAAATCTTTCTCAAGAATCTGCAATTCCTACTTGAAATATAAGTGGACAAACTTCTCACCTTCAGAACTCCAAAAGCTACAAGTTGATACTTCATCTTTTCATATTCTTCCCTAGTGAAATGTGATAGTACCTGCTTGACTTTCTTTTGGCTAACTCCACTTCTCAATTAAGTAATAGGATCTTGAGTTGGAACACCTTTTCTGAATACAAGCATGTATCAAAAATCTAGACAATCATAGAAAGTAGATTCTTCAACTAACTGGTACAACAAAAAATCTGAAATTTCTAAAGTTTTCTGAAAATAATGAATATGAGGTAACCTTTCCAAACACAAAACCTCAACCCAAGTCTTCAACATCTGCTACAAAAAACTCTTTTACCTCAAGAGTTAGATAAAGAAGAAATATACTTCTCTGCAACTTGTCATATACCAAGTAGCTCTGTATTGACACTCCAAGAATTCTTTGAGGGAACATATAAGTTGCCTACTTAAAAGCTTCAACTAAAACATAACTCATACATATATGAGTCAAAACATATATCTGCTCCTTTTCTTTCTCTCAATGCAATTCTTTGTCAAATCTACTAAATCATGACCAAGTGTAATGCAAAACAAGAAACTGCTTCTTCTTTAGACTATCTTCATACAAAATGTTCTCGTAGACTTGGCTTTGGATGTAGAGGATTAAATAGGAAAAGTATATGGAAAATATATGAGAAAAAGGAAGTCTTAGTTTTCTTTTGGAAATATTGGACTTTCTTCTTCTGCATCTTTCTTCCACCTGATGATGATGTCAACATCTTCAAACTTCTCTTTCATACCTTTTGTTCTCTACATTTTGAAGTAGCAAACACTCTTGACTTCTTCAAATGAAATCTTTCTCTTCCTCTAATGCTAAGAGTAAGAGGGAAAACAAACATGGTATACAAATGGAAATGAACATAGAATCATGTTTTATCATCTCCTCATATCTCTGAATCAAAATTCTGCTTCAAATGTCTGAAATGACTAAATTATGATGAATTCACTTTTCTAGAGTTACCTCTCTAGATACCTAGATCAAATTTTGTACCTGGATATCCAACCAACTTACAACAAAAAATTGGATGAACACAAAACTCATCCCATCTCCAAATTTGTCTTCTTAGAGAGCTTTCGTGCCATGAAAAAGATCTCTCAAAACTCTCTAGAAAAACCTCTAGATACCTATTTTGATGTAACTAATGCTTTAACTTTCAAAGAATGAAAGTGTATAAAAGCATTCCTTGAATCCTTCAAATCTCTTCATAACTGCTCTTCTAAGGCATGACATGCAAATGATAATCTGATAGTAAAAACTGATACCTGTGATTTGATGTTGATCTGATTCCTTCACCTTCTCTAAACCATTGTTCTTCCTTGAATTTAAAGTAGTCTTCTCTTCATCAAGTCTTGGTCTTCAAATAATACTTCTGTAAAGTATTTGCATACTCTTCAAAAGTATTCGGCTGCTAATAGATCATCAACTTCATACTCCACACTGATGAATACACATGTGATTGAATTGTCTAATTATCAAATCTCTACTCATCTAGATTAAGTGTGTATGTCAAATGTCAAATGTTAGAAGATGCTCTTAAATCATATGTTGTAAACCTAGAAGTCTAGAAACCTGGGAATTTGAATGACCCTGAATGCATTGATGCCAAAGCCCTAAAGCTCTAATACCAAAACCTTAGAGCTCTGATACCAAATGTTGGAAATTTAGTAAGCCCATAACTAATACCACAGGTCCAAGGTTCCATAGGTCCAGCATATACAACATAGAATCTAGCAATCTTCCAATATTGACAAAACATGAACATACCACATTTAGTCATACAAATGATGAGACACAGATAGAGAAAGATTAGACAACATGTGTAAAGTGTTACGTAAGCCAAGGCTTACTCACACTATCATATATACCAATGTTCAATGTACAATGTGGAAGCAAAACTCTCAACCACTCTATGTGAACAGAAATAGATGGATGAGTGTAATTACAAATGTTACAAACATATTCAGATGTATGGATAGAAATCTGAATATACATGAGATGTATGACCCGATAGGTTGTGGAAGAGTGAATATGAGTGACATAAAGAGGAAGGATTAGTCTAAAACTGATAATTAGCAAACCCTCATATGAACTTAGGCTATGGAAGACCCTAAGTCAGATACGTGTGTGAAAAGATCACATACTTACAAAAGTAGCAAAGAATGCTAACAAGTTTACTACTAGAAATCCTCAAACTCATATGATCATACCTTCTCGAACACCTCATCCAAAATATGCATAAAGCATATACGTATTGATTCTCTTGTACCTATGTCGAATAGGACTCCTCTTGATATGGATGCTATTGCCTCCATAAACTTCAAGTAGTACCTATGTGCATAAAGAGAACATGTACCTGAATTCTTAACATAAGATGCAAATCTTATGTTAACCACCATCCAATGTCTTTGAAGTAACCCGAAATCTTCATGTAGAAGACAATCTTCAAATACATCATGTGAATGGCCAATCCACACCACCAAGTTGCTCATGACCAAGTCCTCTCCATGAGCAAGAGTGTGAGCACACTCTTCTCCTCCAAGAAGAACTCCATAGCCACTCCTCAACATGCTCCAAGATAGCACCATGGCTGCCCCATGTGCTAAGAACATCACCTCTATTAAGGTACCAAAGCTCTCCAAATCTTGGTGTTGAAACTAGGTGAAGGATACATACAATGAGCCCAAGATTCTTCTTATATAGTAGTTGGTCTCACCTCAAAAGCACTCAAAAAAGCTCTCCATTGTAGCAATGAATAAAAAAAAATCAATCGCGATCCAACGTTTGATTATTAAAAAGCAATTTGATCGTAGTTCGGTGTCGTCCATGAAAAGCTCTTATTTGAAAAGCATGATTAATAAAAGACTTTTTGTTTTTCGCGCTGTCGGCAACGGGTATCAAACAGTGGTCGTTTCTTTGAGAGGTCTAACGTCTATCCGCTGCCAACGCCGATTAGTTGTACAAGGAGTGAGATTAAAAACTATACATGTTGTGTACAGTGTGAATAAAATGAACCAATGACCATGGGATATTGACACCTTGACCTTGGGACATTGTTTTCCAGCATCATACATGTCTTTAGAGCTAATAGATGTCTCCTTCGTACATCAAAGTAAAGGCTGAATAGCATTTTCCACCAAAAAAACATCACAGCTAACCAAAATGTGTTTAGTCTATGGACGATACAGGCGATAGACTTTGCTTTCAGAACTGTACCAACAAAAATACATTTTACTATTTTATCATCCAATTTCTTGCAATGTTGTTCAAACACTAATGCATATGCGAGAGAACAAAAAACACACAGGTGAGCAACAGATGTTTTACGAGCATGCCAAGCCTCATATGGAGTGATAGATTGCAATGCTTTAGTGGGACATTTGTTAAGTACATATGTTGCACACATAACGACCTCAAGCCAAAAACTATGTGGGAAAGCCTGACTCTTGACCATACACCTTGCGATCTCCATGAGTGACCTATTTTTCCGTTCAGCAACTCAAATATGTTGAGGTGTATACAGCACTATGCACTAATGTTTTATCCCACGTTCAGCGAAAAATGCATTAAAGTCAGAAGACATATATTCCCCCCCTCGATCAGAACAAAGGGTGCTGATTTTACATATTGATAGATTTTCAACCAAAACTAGAAACTGATTGAAGCACATAAACACTTTGGACTTTGCTTTCAATGGATATACCCATGCATGCCTGGAAAAATCATTAGTGAAAGTCACGAAGTAAAGATAGTTTCCAAAAGAAGGTGTCTGCATAGGACCATAGACATCACTATGTACAAACTGCAATTTTTGAGTAGCTCGAACTAAACCATCTTTTGGGAAGGATGAATGCTACATTTTGCCCAAAATACAACCTTCACAAACATGTTTACTAGGCGTCTCAAGTTTGGGCAAAGAGGACACCATTTTAGATTTCAGCAAGCGTAGCAAACTAGCAAAATTCAAATGACCAAAGCGTGTATGCCAAATCTTTGCATCTGACATAGCCTGAGAATCATGTACTGCATGGTGAATCATTCATAGATTTTTCATAGTCTATGAGCTTATACAGACCACAACATTAAATGCCAAAAGCAATAATCACATCGCCATTTGATATATCATGAACTGTACATCTATCATCAACAAATTTCCCAACCAATCCAATCTTGGCGAAAGCTGAAGCTGATAACAAATTCTTCTTGATCCCTGGCACAAATAGAGCATCTGACAATGTGAAAGAACTACCATTAGTAGTAGTCAGAATGATCTTACCAACTCCCATGGTAGGATAAGAGGAGTTGTTGGCGCATGTGACAGTATTCCATGTAGGGGTAGGCTCGAGTGAAGTGAAGAAACTATGCGACGAGGTAGTATGTTTGGTTGCCCCACTATCAAAGTAATAAACATCTAAGTCTACTACAGACATACACTATTCAGGAGAGGATGGGTCAAAACTGCAAACAGTAGTAAACGCCCATTCTGCATTCTACACTAGATTAGAAGACTCTATTTTCGGTGTAGAGGCCTCTGCAACAACCATTCCAACATCTTTTTTCTTTGCCTTTTTGCAACCATTTTTGGACAAATTTTTATGACATGATCATTTGCTTTACAGTACTTGCGAAACAATTTATTCTTTTCTTTTTTCTTCCCTTCTCTATCTTCCTTTTTTTATTGTGTAGAATTAACAGATTTTTGCTTACTAGTAGAAGACTCCATTTACCTTTGCCCTTCTGACTAGCGCCAAGAAGCTTGATCTGCAACATGCATAATGGACTTGTTCTGCCTAGAATGATCTTCCTGCAACAGGACAAAGACTAACTCCTCAAATGTTAAGGCATTTGGATTGCCTTTCATCATCAAACAAAGAGTAGAAGCAAAAATCTGGTATGAATCATGAAGACTATTCTAAATAGTTTGCACAAGTGAACTGTCAAGCAAGAATTCATCAGCAGAAATTAATTGTTCCTTCAAATCTTTGATCTTTGTTAGAAAATTATCCATAGAATCACCTTCATTCATATGCTCACTCTTCAACTATTTGTGGAGGTAAGTAAACAGGAGCCTCATTCCTAGCCTAGTATAGTGTGGTATCCCCAACATCCTTAGCTACAAGAACGAATGTGAGGATAATGGCATGTTTGATAGACAAGGCTATCAATGCATGCACTTGAGCATCTCTGCCATCCCAACAAATTTGCTCTACAATAGGTGCAGTAGAAACTATAGCACGAATAGCAACATGAAGAATATTGTTATCTTCAACACCGTTTGCATATCAACTTCAGTACCTATATTTGCAGGTGTAATAGGACGTTTTTCAACACCCTGCACAATATTCCACAATCTTTTTGCAACCAATACATGATGCATCATATAAGCCCACAATGGGTAATTCGTACCATCCAACTTATCCTCAATAGCCAACATACAAAATACATCACTACTTTCAACCATGGCCACTGGCTAAAATGCCCTGATGCGAAAAAACGACTGTATCTGAAAAATTTGAACAGAACTACCCTAACAAGTTCTCCTAAACCTATAGCAGACTTTGAGATGCTTATAGTGACGAACCAAAACTTGTATATATCTTTGGCACAAAAAGACAAAATAGCCTACACAAGCGCTATGATAGTGTGTATGGAAGTCGAATCGAGCTCAGATCGCGATTTCGACACAACAAAACAAAGTTCTTTTGGTCTACTAATCACCATGAGTATGCTCACCAAATTTCATGTGATTCTGAGACTGCGATCGGAGGGGTGTTGACGATGCCTTAGATGAAGTGGAAACCATGTGTATGTGTATGTGCATGCATTCATGTGCATGTAGATATGTTTGTGAATATGGATGTGTGTATGTTTATGTGTATGTGTATGTGTGTGTATGTGTATGTGTGTGTATGTGTGTGTATGTGTATGTGTGTGTATGTGTATGTGTGTATGTGTATGTATCTACATGTGTATGTGTATGTGTATGTGTGTATGTGCATGTGTATGTGTATGTGAATGTGTATGTGTATGTGCATGTATATGTGTATATGTGCATGTGAATTTGTAAGTGTGAGTATGTTAATTAATGAAAACAAGACAATTTAAATGATATACAAACGATGAAAAATGTACTTAAAATAATCAGCGATATATTATGCTCAGTGAACTTCTTGAATAACTTGAGAGAGAGAGAGAGAGAGAAATAAAAAAAGAGACAGAGAGAGAGATAGAAATTGAAAGAGAAAGAGGAGATTTAGAAAGAGAGAGCTCGAGCTCGTATGCGCAACACATATATGAACATTGGATCGCTTTTCAATCATATGCACACAAAATGATGATCGAAGAGCGATCCAATATTTTTTGTTTTATTTTGATAAAGAGAAATCGTCACATAAGCGATGTGCAGATGTAATATATGTGTGATCCCCTAAATCATCGCATATGCGATATTGTTGAATATTGCATATGCAATGCTTTTTACTATCACATATCTGATGTTCTGAATGTGTCACATATGCAACTCCCACATTAGGGACACTTCAAAAAACGTTACCAATATCCTCAAAAATAGCATTGATTTGAGCATCATTTAAATGATAGTGCACACTCAACGACCAATGTGACAAATGTGCAATCATATAGTGACAAAATTGTGTCATGTCAACCACCGCTACGCCTCGTATTCCTTTAATGATACTTGCAAATAGTAGTAAATGCCCATTCTCATTCTAAACAAGATAATCAGACTTTGTTTTAGATGTAGATTCCTCTAAGACAACCATTCAAGATTCGTTCTCCTTTGCCTCTTTTGCAGCCAATTTCAGACAGCTCTTTATGACATGATCATTTGCTTCATAGTATTTGCATAATTATTTCTCCTTTTCTATTTTTTTCTCATCTTTGTCTTCCTTCTTCGACTGTGCAACATTAGCAAAATTCTGCTTACTAGTAGATGAGCTCCATTTTCCTTTGCCCTTCTGATTACCTAAGAAAGCTTGATCTCCAACGTGCATAATGACATGTTCTACCTAGATTGATTTTCCTACAACAAGAAAGAGACTAACTCCTCGAATGGTAAGGCATTTGGATGGTCTTTCGTCACAAAGAGTAGAAACAAAACTCTGATGTAAATATGGAAGATCATTAAGAATAGTCTGCATAAGTGAACTATCTGTTAAGACTTCATCAACAAAAATCAACTGCTTCTTCAAATCTTTGATCTTTGTAAAAAATGATCCATAGAATCTCCTTCATTCATATGCTCACTCTCTAAGTATTTTCGGAGGTAAATAAGACGAGCCTCATTTCTTGCCTAGTATAAAGTTATAAGTGTATCCCAAGCTTCCTTTGCTCTTTTGAAGGAGAGAATGTGATAGATATTGGCATGTTTGATAGGCAAATGTATCAATATATTTTCCTAAGCATTTTTGCCATACCAACAAAGTTGCTTTGTACTAGATGTAGTAGGAACCGCAACAAGAAAAGGAATTTGAAGATCATCATCTTCAAGGCCATTTGCATCACCTTCAATAACCATATTTGCAAGTGTAGGAGGAGGTCTTTCAACACCCTGCACAATATTCCACAACCCTTTTGCTTGCAATACATGGCGCATCATATATGCCCACAATGGATAATTACTACCATCCAACTTATCCTTAACAACCAACATGCGAAATACATCATTGCTTTCAACCATGGCCAATGGCTAAATACCCTGATGTGAAAAATTGATTGTATCTCAAAACGTTGAATAGAAACACCCTCTTGAGCTCTGCTAAACCAATAGTAGACTTTAAGGAGCTTGTACTGTTGAACCTAAACTTGTATAAATGTTGGCACAAAAAGATGAAATTTTCTGCACAATCTCTATGATAGTGCATTTGAAGTTTGAAAGAAACTCAAATCAAAATTTCAATGCCACAAAGTGAAGCATTTTTGTGTGATTCTAAGACTATGACTAGAGGGGTGTCAACAATGCTCTAGATGAAGCGACAACCTGCTTTGATACAAATTGTTGGACTTTAAGGTCTACGGAAGCATAGAAAGAACACAAGGAAGAAGAAGAAGAAGAAGAAGAAGCTTGGAGCACAATACAACACAAAATGTATGACCTAGTGAATGTACAAAGATAAGTGACCTATTAGGGTTATATGCATATATACAAGCTTGGAGAAAAAACCTCCTAAAGAGGGAAAAAACGTTCATGGATGGTCCTAAGTGTGTTCTCACACATCACCACTAAAATATATCAAGGGGATTGAGGCATGTCAGATACCATTGGAAAGCTATGAGAAAAAACTTTTCAAACCTAATGAGCTAGCTAGGAAGTGTGAAGTCTATGGGACATTTTGGGTGGCACTTGATTGAGGGTTCAAGATACCGAACATGGATGAGAACAAGGTTCAAGATACTAAGGTTGAGAACAGGGTTCAAGACACCAAGGTTGCAAACAAGGTTCAAGAAACCATGTGAGGTTGATGGCATCATTTCAAGGTTACCTAAGGAGTTTAGGAGCTAATCACCAAGGCTAGAGGAATACAAGAGCATATCATTGAGGACAATGATCAACCAAGAGGGGAAGCATGTAATAAAGTGATAAGTAGGAGATGGTTGAACAACACCCTTGAGAGGCAAGAGATGGTTGAAGTATTACATCATAAGAGGGAGGATTCATAAGTAATCATCAACCGTGGTTTTTGGGGCAAGTGGTTAGTACATCACACTCCTAGCAAAGAGGTTGTGAGCTCAAATCCCCTAGAGATATAATAGGTTGTTTGTCACATAGAGGTGGATAGAGGATGTGTATGTGTGTGTGTGTGAGAGAGAGAAGCCTCACCCCATAATTGAACTATGAGAAAAAAAATTTACAATGATATATACTATGTATAGGGGGAAAAACCACATAGGCCTTATCCTCCTCAATATATTTTACTATCTTAGGTGTACCGTAAGCATTGCAACCATTCTAGATATCAAATGGGGTGGAAAATATTCATAATCACATGACTTGATGGCTTTATTTGTCAAGGATGCTTTGAATAAGCTTGTCACTTCATATCAAATAGGAAATGGCGGTCATGAGGCTTTCCTTAAAGGATACGTAGGGACTAGGGACATTAAAGGAAATGATTCAATGAAAAAAAAAAAGATAAAGGTTAAGGAATTGCAAGGGCAATTGATTTTTGTAGATGTACTTTAGTTGAATAGGTCATTTGCCCAAATTACTCTTTAGGTTTATTCTTGATTCTTGTTGCTCATTTCTACTCTTTGTGTGATTTATCATTCAAAGATTTGGATTCTATGCTGATGTAAACGGTCAATTTAGGTAGAATACATCCATTATGCATATTTGAGATCAAACTTATAGCAGACTTTGAGGAGCTTGTACTACTGAACCAAAACTTGTATAAACGTTTGGCACAAAAGGATGAAATTTTCTGCACAATCGCTATGATAGTGCATTTGAAGTTTGAAACAAACTCAGATAGAAATTTCAATGCCACAAAGTGAAGCATTTTTGTGCGATTCTAAGACTATGACTGGAGGGTGTCAACAATCCCCTAGATGAAGCGACAACCTGATTTCATACAAATTGTTGGACTTCGAGGTCTGTGGAAGCAGAGAACACAAGGAAGAAGAAGAAGAAGAAGAAGAAGAAAAAGAAGCTTGGAGCACAATACAACACAAAATGTATGACCTAGTGAATGTACAAAGATAAGTGACCTATTAGGGTTATATGCATATATACAAGCTTGGGGAAAAAACCTCCTAAAGAGGGAAAAAACATTCATGGATGGTCCTAAGTGTGTTCTCACACATCACCACTAAAATATATCAAGGGGATTGAGGCATGTCAGATACCATTGGAAAGTTATGAGAAAAAACTTTTCAAACCTAATGAGCTAGATAGGAAGTGTGAAGTCTATGGAACATTTTGGGTGGCACGGGGAATACGCTTCCTGGGCACACAAGGGCAACCAAGGAGAGAAGCCAAAGGTTGGAAATTCTCAACACCCTCTGTCAATCCCTAGCTTAGGCTAAGTACGGATAGAGGTTTTGATCAACTAGGGTTACGTTAAGCACAACAAGTCCAAGAACTCTAATCACTCAAGTACAAGTACACACAAATTCCATTTTCAAACCAACTCAAGGGAAAATAATTTAACTGAAGCGACCAACCTCAAGTACGAGAAAACCTAAGTGTTCCTTGTAACGACGATTGATTGGACAAGAAGTGACATCCTAAGGAAATTAAAAAGAACAAGTGACTAATACCAAAGAACTCAGCCATGAAATTGTGCTTGGAAAATTGGGGAGTATTCAATTGGGCATATGAACCTTAGATCAGGACGACACCTAGGAAGAGATAGACAAAGTCTTAGGTCTTCAGAGGCTAGTGTCAATCATACTACTAGGTCTTGGGCCCAGCAGTTGAGCCATCATTCGTACTACCCTAGCTCTGAAACTAGCGCGTCTGAGATGTCTCACGGTATGGAGAGACCCACGGGAAGTTAAGGAGTGCCATATTTACATATGGTAGAAGGCCCCTACAAGATGCAGTTGGAATACCTTAGGACCAACCGATTAGGTGCTAGAATCTATGAGGATGGCCTAGGAAGATCTGTGGTCCAGATCAAAAACTCAGATCAACCCATTGGATTAGAGCGTCCAGCAGTCAAGTTTGAAAATGGAGCTTACTTGGACAAAGAAGGAACCATATATGTGTTCACCAATTACCCAGATAGGACAGATGAATTCGAAAATGTAATCCCACAAATGGACTTAGGAGACCTAGAGCAAGGGAACATAGGTGGAGAGCCCAAAACCCCTCGAGGCAAATCTGTCCTTACTAGAATTATCACACCAGAGTGGATTCCCCAGGACAATAAGAGCATAGATTTGCTGCAGAAGAGAATCTGAATAGAGCCATAGTGCCAGTAACACCATTGCTTTCAGAAAGTGACCCCAGTGACCATAGTTTTGATTCTACACATGTGGATAGCCCCCAGGCTTACTACATGCAGTCTCCCAAACATGGTGAGTCCTACTATAGTGAAGAACCGAGTGAACCTAGTTGGGATCCAGAGTATGCAAATATCATGTACACAAATCCCAACCCTAGACCTCAACCTAGGCAAGTAAGACCCCCATTCCCTAGAGGACCATGCTATAGATGTCAAGGCGATCACCTCATTCGTGATTGTCCAATGCCTGCACCCACACAACCCCAATCGGTGACAATTCAAGGCTTTTGTCAGGATTGCGAAAAAGAGCACCTCTTACGAGATTGCCCAAAAAATCCCAATAATATGCCAAAAATCACTCCTATTAATGTTATTGGGTTAGTAGTAGACTCTACAGGAAGTGTTACTTCCAATGCACGAGTACAAGTGGTCACTAGAGCTCAAGCCTTGCAGCAGAACCAAAGTTTAGGCGAGGAAAAAAGTGTTGAGGTTAGTGAAACTGAGAGCATGACCAAGAAAAGGACTAGAGCTTGGAGAGATAGCCGAGAAAGAATGAAAAGGCAATGGGCTAAGAAGATGAGTGAACTAGAGGAAAGCCTAAGAGAAACAAAAGTCACGATAATTGAACTTACATCTCAAACTCCCTCTTACACTACCCCACCACCACCAGTCCCATCTCCATCCGATCCACACCCTCCAACCCGCCTCATGCGACCCCACCACCCCCTAGAGTAGGATCAGTTTTAGCAGATCCCACTCCCGAAGACCTAAATATGATGCTTAAGGCATATCAAGCCATAATCCAAGAAGGGCCAAATGTAACCGATCATGAAAAGTGTTACCCTAGAGCCGAACTAGAGCTTGAACGAACTAAAATTTGTGCTAAGATGGTGGAATTGGCTCAAACCATGTTTGAAGCCAGTCGCCTCTTTAACATCTCTAGTTCAGCTAAGACGCAGTTGCACTTTGATGGACTGCTAGAGAGATTGGAAAGGCTAATTGCACAATCAGAAAAGGAACCCACCCCTCCAACTAAAGGCATGGCCAGTGAAAGAGTAAGCCTTCCTGCCCAGGAAGCCTATGTGCCTAACTCCACCAAACCAGACACATCGTCTTCTATGAATAGGTACACACCAGAATTCCTACGAGAGATTCAAGAAGAAAAATGGGCTAAAGAGAGTGAAGTCCCTCCTCCCATTGAACTTGTGATGGACGCACAGGATCAATTCCCACAAGACATTCCTTCCATTTATGAGGAGCAGGAGAGCAACCAATCTCAGGTAAGATTAGACTTTGAGTCTAACTCTTTACAAGAGCTACCCCATTTCACAGGACCATGGGAAGCTAAGTCTACTTGTATGAGAGCAACCATGGTCATGGTACGAAACGAAGACTCAGTCATACCTAGGAACACGGAGGTAGTTAAGAATACTAAAGTGCAGTGCAATCTCACTTTAGAAGAGTTACTCAAGGTTAGGCCGGAATTGTGGAAACATGTAGCCAATCAAGTGCCAGAAGTAGTGAAACCTCGTTCCCAGGTAGGATCCCATAGAACAGTGCCAAAAATACCCTTGGATAAGATAGGAGACATGAGTGAAGGAGAAGAAGGAAACACCTATCTTCCCATTACCCATAAGGGGTACACTACCAAGGCAATTCTAGGCTCAGGTGCAGGAGTTGCAATTGCTACCACTTCCCTATGGAAGCGTTGGGGAAAACCAGCACTCAGGCCCACAAGAATGAAATTACAGATGATCGATGGTCACATAGAAAGACCCTTAGGGCTGTTAGAGGGAATAACTCCCACTACTTGTGGTGTAGAGTTTGAGCACACATTTTCTATCTATGACTTTAACAAGAACCAGGCCTATGAGATGATTTTGGGAAGACCATTTATGTGGCAGTTGCAAGTGGTACATGATTGGGGAACCAATTCCTTGTACCTGCAACACTTAGGTGTTACGACCAAAGTGAATCTCAAAGATTGCTCTCATAGAGATGTCCCTCCTATCCAATGGAATCCTATCCATAGAGCCAAAGATGATACAGAGTCAGTGCATTCCATAGGATCAAGATCCTCATGGATGCATGAAGACACCCACTTATGGATGTGCAAAGTGGCAGTAGAAGGGGAGAAGAGAGAAAAAGCCAGAGAGGTAGGTGCGAAAGAGACACATAGATCAATTCAAGACCCAGCCTATGCACCTGTAGTATTTCTTGACGAAGAATTTGAACCCCATGGCTGGGCCGAAATTTTGGCTCTATGGATGTAGTCTTCTCCATAGAGCCAATCATGGGAGACTCAATTTTCGAAGAATGCGAACCCAGCCCTGATGCATTTGAGGATGCAAGTGACTCCGATCTAGAGTCAATCATTATGGACCCACCTTTTGCATCAGATGAAGAATACTTCTATGAAGTAGAAGTTCATCCTCAGAGGCATGAAGAGCTCACGAATGATGTGAGGTTAACCACCCAAGTGACCACCAAGAGCGAAGGTAAGAAAAGGAAGAAAGAAGTCACACCAGAAGAGGAAGAATCTTTGTTTGAGGTCCCCGAGAATTTCAAAAAGTATGATATAGATGATAGGAGAGTCATGATAAGAATGCCTAAACACGAGGCACAATCAGGAGAGGCCTATGATAACAAAGAAACCACCAAGAAAATAGTGGTAGCTATAGAGGAAGGAGAAGAGAGATGCACATACATAGGACATGATCTGACGGAAGAAGAAGAGCAAGAGTTGGTAGCATTGCTAAGAGAGTATCGAGATGTATTCGCTTGGAGCTACAAGGACTTGAAAGGGGTAGACCCTGACATATGCTCACACACGATTCCCATGACCTCAGATGCCAAACCCTCTAAACAAAAGCCATACACATACAATGATAATTATGCGGCCAAGATCAAAGAAGAGATAGATCGCTTGGTTGAAGCCGGATTTATCTATGAAATTGAGCACACTGAGTGGGTATCCCCCATTGTAGTGGTGCCCAAGAAGAATGGAAAGCTACGTGTGTGCATTAAATTGAAGAAGGTTAATGAAGCCACAATTCGAGATAACTATCCACTTCCAATTACCGAGCATCTATTAGAAAGAGTAGCAGGCAAGGAAGTATACAGCTTCCTCGATGGATTTTCTGGCTACAATCAGGTAGCCATAGCTCCAGAAGATCAGCATAAGACGACTTTTGCTACAGAGTGGGGCATATTTGCCTTTAGCGTAATGCCATTTGGTCTTACCAATGCTCCTGCTACCTTCCAAAGATTGATATGTCATGTATTTAAAGAGTTCTTGAGAAAGAATTTGGAAGCCTATGTTGATGATCTCTATGCTCATTCCAACATTAGACAGACACATATACCTGAACTCAGGCAAATCTTTGATAAATGTAGAGACTATCAAGTCTGCCTGAACCCAGAAAAGTGTGTTTTCATGGTTAGGCAAGGCAAGATTCTAGGACACATAGTGTCAAAGAATGGCATATCTACAGACGAGGAAAAAGTTAGAGCTATAGCAGAGTTACCTAGGCCAAAGAGTGTCAAGGAAGTACAAGCTTTCATGGGGCATTGTGGTTATTACTGACGGTTTATACACATGTATGCCATCATAGCAAAGCCTCTGTATGGACTTTTGACTAACTTTGAGTGGACTGATGAATGTGAGAATTCCTTCAATGAGCTTAAACGGCGATTATGTTCAGCACCAATCTTGACAACACCAGATTGGAATCAACCATTTCATGTTCACGTGGACGCATCCAATTATGTTATTGGATGTGTACTCGCACAACCTACTGGTGAAGGTAATATGGATCTTCCAATTGCCTATGCCAGTAGACAATTGAATGCAGCTGAACGAAACTATACCACCACTAAACGAGAAGGATTGGGTATGGTATATGCAGTTAAAAAGTTTAGACACTATTTGCTTGCAAATAAGTTTAAACTTTTTACTGATCACCAAGCACTATTATACCTGGTAAACAAGCCATGCAATACAGGCAGATTGGTGAGATGGTTTCTCTTACTAATGGAATATGACTTTGAGATAGTGGTAAGGAAAGGCAAGACTCACCTGAGAGCAGACCATCTTTCTAGGCTCACATCTGGAGAAGCCCCACAAGGAGTATCAGATGACCTTCCTGATGCTTATTTGTTCAATTTGGAAGTTGTACCTCAGTGGGCTAAGCCATTAGTGCCGGTATTGACATACGGGCCTAACCACCCAGTCATAAACACTCAAGATAGGGAGGTAGTAAAAGCCCAAAAATACCACATCATGGCTGGAAGTATGTACAAGAATACTGATCAAGGGATATTGGCTTGTTGTGTGGAAGAAGATGAGTATGCTAAATGGTTGCAATTAGCACATGTAGGTGCATTAGAGCAACACTACTCAAAGCAACGAACCCTACAGACATTAAGGAGACTTGGAGTACATTGGCCGACTATGGAAGCTGATGTCCATAAATTGTGCAAGGAATGTCCTATCTCTTGCACTAAACCACCCGTGGAGCATGCCACTCTCTATCAAGTATCTTTAGTGCCAGATGGGAGTGAACCATTAGTAGCCTTTCTGAGGACGAAAACATTCCCTCCAGAGATGACTTGGCTAGGCGAAGAAGTTTAGAGCAAGAAGCCCTAGACTACTCACTTGTTGGTGATAATTTATACAAACGTGGTAAAGATGGTTACCTGAGACTATGTGTCCATGAGAGTGAATATCTCAAGATCTTGGAAACTGCTCACCAAGGTGTAGCAGGAGGACATTTTGGTGATCAAGGCAATACTATTTGCGGGCTTTTGGTGGCCGACCCTTCACATGGATGCACATACCTATGTGAAGAGGTGTGATGTCTGTCAGCGAACTCAGTATCCTATGCGCAAAGATGAGATGCCACTGAAACCTATGATGGGTGGATGAGCATTCTCTAAGTGGGGAATAGACTTTGTAGGTCCTATTAATCCCCCAGCGAAGGGTTCACATGCTGAATACATCATTGTGGCCACAGACTATCTAACTAAGTGGGTAGAGGTCAAAGCTACGACCAAGAATGATGCTCAGACGACTGCCAAGTTCTTATTTGAGAATGTGTTCACTAGATACGGGCTACCTATAGAGCTAGTAAGTGATAGAGGGACTCACTTCTTGAATGAAGTTATTGAAAATCTTCTCCAAGAGTTCTTGGTAGTACACAAGAAGTCTGCCCCCTATCACCCACAAGCTAATGGCCAGGCTGAGAGCACAAATAAGATTCTATGCAATGTACTGACGAAATTAGTGAATAATAAACGCTCTGATTGGGACAAACAGCTACACCATGTTGTTTGGGCATACAGAGTTGCCTATAAAACGGTACTCCAAGCCACACCCTTTCAGATGGTGTTTGGCCAAAATGTAGTGCTACCATTGGACTTCTTGATACCTACATTGAAAGTAGCACAAGATCATGATTGGACATGCCATGAGCTCTCCTCTAGAATCTTTGACCTTGAGCGATTAGGAGAAACAAGACTGAGAGCTGCAGCAGGAATATACGCAGCTAAGAAAAGACAAAAAGCATATTTTGATGCACATGTGAAAGATAAGGGTTTGAAGGCAGGAGACCTAGTCCTAGTCTACACTTTGAAGCAACATGCACGAAAATTAGAGAAGAGAGGCTATGGACCGATGATCATTAATAGGATCTCAACTAGTGGAGCAGCTCAGCTAGCTACACTAGAAGGTGATGTCCTCCCTAGTTACATCAGTGGATGCAGAGTCAAATTATATCAAGAACCCCTCACTGAGGAAATGCTTAATCGACTCAACATTGCAAAAGAAACGTAAAGAAGAGGATAAGCGAATTCGAGAAGAGGCACAATCTGAAGCATTGGAACGCATCAGAAGAATGAAATTGAGAAGATAGGGCAAAGAGCAGCCTAGGACAGATGCTTATGCAGACCGAGGATATCATATGGCCATGTGCGAAGTTTCAAGTATTAGCTCGCAGAGAATAATTGATCGACGTCCTTTTGTAACCTTAGAAATCGGACAAGGAAAGAGTGCAAGGACTATAAGGGCTTTGATTGACTCAGGTGCAGCCACTAGCGCGGTTAAACTTTCTTACTATCAGAAGTTAAAATTAAGTATCAATCCTATTGAAGCATATCTCATAGGATTGGGAGGTGTGGAAACCCCTTGCATGGGCAAAGTGGAACTTCCTCTCTACATTCAAGATGTTCTGATGACAGTTAAGGTACTAGTGTGTCAAGATGAGGATCTCAGTGAACCTCTTGTCTTGGGTCAAGACTGGATCTATGATCATGCAGTCAACCTACACCTAAGAAGTGGACTTCTTCAGGTATGGGTAAATCAGAGTCGAATTACAGTTGAGTTAGACAATGGAGCACTCAAGGAACTAGGAAAGGCACACACTCTTGGTCCTTCTAGGAGTACACATGAAGACGACCATGCTATTCTTGTTCGAAACTATGTGATGCAGAGGGATGATTATTTCAACAAAGAAGTCAAGGATACGACGGAACTCCCTTCTTTTCCAAAAGCCATAGGGATGTAGCAACCAAAGGTGGATCAAACACTGAAGAAGCGGACAAATTATGCTCGAGGCCAAAAGAAAATACGAAGCACGGTGTTTCAACCATCAAAACAAGTGTGGGTGTGGAAAGGCGAGCATCCTATTGCGGTCAAGCCACAACAACTAGCTCAACTTCCTATTAGTGATCAACGACATGACACTAATAAGAAGTCCTCCAAAAATTCTTCTGTGAAAGTGAAGTCTATCTGGATACCCAAGAAGTCGATGAAGGCTAGCCCACAATCAAGACAAATTTGGGTACCTTAGGCTTGCTTGCGATCTCAACTAGTCACACACAGACCACACCATGTACAGAATGATTCACTCACCCGAACAGCCGATGCTCACTCTTATTCGATACACACAAACACATGTTTGCCCACGAACACGAGCAGATTCACTTGTAAATGGGTCCCTAAAAAGCCTCATTTCCAAGCAGACACTCTTATAAAGCCCTCCAGAGTTTCCACAAAATCAAAACAAAAAGCCACCCACTGTGTTTGGCAACCCAAAGCCTGTAATAAACCCCCTGATCCCCATTTGTAAATTCATCTCCACTTACTAACTGCATCATTCTCACACTCCATCTTTTCACCTAGCTCAGAGGACTACTTGTTCACTAACACAAACACAATCATCGAGCACTCATTGACCCACTAACCCCTTACTTACCTCATGTTAATGTTGTAACGGGGACAAAAATTGTTCTATCTTGTCCATTACAATGTTAACGCATGCTTCTATATTCTCACAAAACCAGCAAGCAAGCAGTAACATGGCAGAAGCAGGCGACACCAATTCCCAGGCAGGGTCTAGTGCCCAAATTGTGGATATTGAAACCCTCCTTCTTGAACCACAACTCACCGAGAGGCCTCAAGAACTTAGAGTTGTGCATGTGCTTCCTATTCAGGACCCTCCTCAGGGACACACTTCTCAAGTGGGGAAACATGCACATTGGTTCAGTGATGTTGCAGGATCATTGGGAGACGTCACCTACTTTTGGGAGGCAGAAATTGAGTTTAATGGCAAATGGGGATGCTACCATTTCTTCACCCGCGAATTTGAGCACTATCAGGATGCAGAAGTAATGCGATTGGTATGGAACAAAGCGGGCTTGGATAGCTATTTCTAGGCACATTTACCTAAGCCAGATTTCTTGTGCTGCTCCTACCTTATCAGTACCATCACCCCAAGCAGAGCCAAGGGAGGCGATAGTACTTTCGTGCTACCCTCACTGACGCCAGGCCACGAGCTCAAAAGGTTCAAACTGACACTCAACCTAGTACGGGAAGCATTGAACATGCAAGGTATGCATATTCTCACTGAGAAAGAAACAATGAAGCACAAGGATCTCAACAAATTGAAGGACATGGTAGCAATGACACCAACCATTGCTCTCCACCTACGAACGATCATGCAACACTTCACTTTCCCCGCCCAAGAACGCTTCACTATGCCACCAAAAAAGATCTGGTTCAGCTTGTACTTGGCAGAAACAGAGGATCTTACAATCAATCTACCACACTGGATCATAGATCAAATCCACCTAGCCCATCAGCGATGGGATAAGAAATAGAAGAACGTGCTTCATGGGTGCTGTGCATTGACAAAAATAATTTATAGATGCTTAGCCTATGACGTGCCTATTCAAAGGGCACTAGTGTGGTCGAGAGCTCAAGAATTCCAGAGATGGCTATCAACAGCAGGACCCCCATCGAAGAAAATGAGAGGCTCTGTCCAATTACCGTGTGCCCAAGCAAGGGGAGCCACCACCACACCAGAAGTGACCCCTCCACAAACGCGACGTGTCCATCCGTTTACAATTCGCTTACCCAGACATAGTGCAAAAGGACCTAACCTAGTTTTCCCTCCCATCCCTTCTGACCTGGAGTTTCCACAGGGCTACACCCTGAATGATCTCATTGATGAAGAAATTGCTAGGCTGATCAATGAATCTAACCTCGAGACGGACGCAGACCAGACCCAAGGACCACAACCCACTACAACAACTTCAGCCCCAACCCAACCGGAAGTAGTAGAAGTCGAAGAGGATGAAGAAGAGACAGAAGAAGAAGAAGCAAACGAGGAACATGATCAAGAATATGACAAACTTTCATAACTAGCGAGTGCCCCAGCCTATTCGGCACAAATAAAAAAAATGTATGAAACCATGAAGCGAGTCCAGGAACAGCACAAACTGTCGCTCGAAACAGGGAAGATGATAATGAGCCAAATGTTAGGAGAGGAAGGCGTGGATGAAATGTTTATTGAATCCATGAACTTGCATGCGGATGCGGTGGGCTTGGATGAAGCCATTCATTCAGCTATGGCTTATATTCATCGCTTCGATAAACGGGTGCCAACCCGTCCCATGCGCTCCGACAAGCAACTTCACATCGATGTATCAGCGCCAGGAGATACTACACAAACAGAAGAACATCAGGCGACACCACTCTCACCACCCTCCTCACCTCTCACTACACAATTCACTTCACCACATGGCACTACCACCCCCACTTCCACCATTACCACATATGTCATGGGAATCCCTCTCTCTTCCGGCATCCAATTCGGAGGAGTTACCATGCCCACTTTCACAACACTATTCACGAACATCACATCCACCCCACCCACTATCCCCATCTACACGGTCACACACATGTTTGACACCATGGAAACATCACCAGCCACAACACCACTCCCTCCCCCTACGCAACCTCAATCTCCCATACCCCCTCCACCCACATCACCATTTGACTCCATCGCATTCACGACTCCCTTTCCCTTTCCCATTCCCCCTGCATCCTCTCATTTCCCTGCATTCTTTAATGTAAATAATGTGTTTTCGACGTTACATCAATGTGTGTATCAACTACAAAGTGAGTATCAGGCTCTCGAAGACCGTCATCGTCAACTAACTACGAATCACCAACAACTACAGAGGCGGCTTACAGCTATAGAAGACGAAAACGCTGACCTCAATCAATGCTACACCACACTCGAGCAGGCCCATTAAACTCTCTTGGAGACACCCCAACCATCACAGTTGCCAGGCGTCAAACAACTCGAAGCTTTACTTGAAGTCTACCAAACAGATAATCTAAGAGTCCGGCGTAATTTGAACCTACTCAGAAAACACATGGCTACCGCCCTTGAAGAGAACAAGCATCTACAGAAGCAAAACGAAGAAAACCTAGAAGCTGCAATGGAAGGCTCCCCCCATGAGATCGACCCAGAACAGTTTAAAGCAGTTCCCTCAGATACAATGAAGACAATCCTCGAAAGCTATGCGGATCTGTTGGAAGCCCATGATAATATGGAACAGGAACGAGATGCACTACGCTGCCAGCTCAGGGAACAGGAGGAACAACCCAAGGTCATAGCGCCAACATCGACTTCAGAGGAAGTAAAGGCATTGAAGGAACAGGTGGAGGAATTGCAAAAGAAGCTACTTGAGCACAAAAGACAACCCTCTCCAATCATAGAACCAGAGCCAGATGAATTGGTGCCCATTGAGGTCGATGAATCGTACGAGGAACCATATGTTCCCATGCCGATGCCAGAGGGTCAACAAACCTTGGAAGGAATGGACACCTTGGAAGTCGAAGTACCCAAATGGCTTCAAAAACTCGAAAAGACAGCTAAAACCCACAAAGATCGAGTGGCAGTCCAAATCCAATCAATGGCTAAATTGGAAGACACTATCATAAACTCAGAATATTTCCGAAGTATGTCTCATCACAGATGGATAGGCACCAACGATGATCAGTATGTGCCTTATTGTGTACTCTTGGCAGATTACAACGCAGAGATTCAACGACGATGTGGCAAGGCTCCAACCTTTGCCACACAATTTGGTCCCGATGATATCCCTGAGAGTGCTAAAAAAGGATCCATTCATCAACCCACCTGGAGGATCCATCTTCTTGAGACCTATCCCGAATGGTTCGTACCTGGAATAACATGCCGCTATTTATTAAATACAACCCCTGTTATGTTCCAGTCTTCCGAAGATGCACCTGGCCCGAGTTTACCATTACTGTCAAGAACGTCAAAGGTTGTGCAAAGTGGTTAAATTATGTCTATCTAGCACCTCCACTAGGACCTCCCACCGTTGCTTATATGATTTCTACAATCTGTCATTGGAGCCTTCGACTATGGAACACCCCTGATGTGATGGCATAGATGTGCATGAAGATCTATGAATTAATGTTGATCACATTCAGAACATTCAAAAGCATCAAAGACCCCCATTTCTCAGGAGTTGGCTTCACTGCAGGCAACCTAGACCTAGTATACGACATGAGCACCACCCCCTCAATAAAGGTAATATATGCCTGGCATGCAAGAATAAAATACCTCCCAGCTTGCTTCAAGCAGACCTTCGAGGAGATGTTCGTCACAGGGTTCTGGGAATATCACTCAGAAATATTCGTTCCCAGGCCCTCACATCTCCTCCAACTATTCGCTGTGGAGAGGACCATCCACTCAGATCAATTGCGGGTGCCACATCCAGACGTCCCAGGTCCAGTGGATTGGGATGCATTGTTAACAGACTTAGCACGGGGGCTGCGACTATAAGAACACCACCTTGCTTCAGATGTGGTTCAATACTATGTCCGATGCTCAGGTAGACAAGGCTCTGTCAGAGACGACAGACGCGAGAGAGGGGGGGTGTTGGCAGTAGTCAAGGCACCCAAGGACTCACAAGACAAGGAAGCCAAGGAAGGGAGCTAGAGCGGAGAGAAGGCACAAGCAGACAAAGTAGTCAACGAAGATCTGGCAAATAGGCCATTCAAATTTTTCCAAATCAACATCTTAAAATGGTGATTCTCATCACTAAAAATCATTGTAAATACCATTTCACCTTTTTGTAACTCCATTTTGTGCAAGCCGAGGAGTCCTTGAGCTTGAGGAGTATTTGAAGTATCATCCTATCAATTTTCATATTTTTTAGACTTCATTTGAGCCCTCAAATAGGCCCTGGAACCTAATTTTTAACTAAGCCGGACACTAGGTCTGGACAAGGCCAAAAGCTAGTCAAAAACTATAAATAGAGCTAGAGAGCTTATTTTTGAGGTTAGCTTGTAATAGAATTGAACTTGTATGAGCATTTTGGAAGTAATCTAAAAGAACTCCATTATCTTTCTCTTTGTTCTTGCCGTGTGTGCACGTGTGTGTGTATGTGTGTGCATGTTTGTGTGCTTCTCACTCACGCACTTGTGCCTTCACTTGCTCGAGGTCATCATACCATCCTCACGTCTTCCTGGATTGACATTAAAGGAGGTGCTACTCATCACTGAGCTACACACACCCTTGATAGGCAAGAGATGGTTGAAGTACTACATCATAAGAGGGAGGATTCAGAAGTAATCATCAACCATGGTTTTTGGGGCAAGTGGTTAGTCCATCACACTCCTAGCCAAGAGGTTGTGAGCTCAAATGCCCTAGAGATATAATAGGTTGTATGTCACATAGAGGTGGATAGAGGATGTGCATGTGTGTGTGAGAGAGAGAGGAGCGTCACCCCATAATTGAACAATGATATATACTATGTATAGTGGTGAAAGCCACATATCCCTTATCCTCCTCAATATTTTTACTATCTTAGGTGCACCGTAAGCATTGCAACCATTCTAGATATCAAATGGGGTGGAAAATATTCATAATCACATGACGTGATGGCTTTATTTGTCCAGGATGCTTTGGATAAGCTTGTCACTTCATATCAAATAGGAAATGACGGTCATGAGGCTTTCCTTAAAGGATACGTAGAGAGCAGGGACATTAAAGGAAATGATTCAACGAAAAAAAAAAGATAAAGGTTAAGGAATTGCAAGGGCAATTGATTTTTTGTAGATGTACTTTAGTTGAATAGGTCACTTGCCCAAATTACTCTTAGGTTTATTCTTGATTCTTGTTGCTCATTTCTACTCTTTGTGTGAAAAGAAAAAAGATTTATCATTCAAAGATTTGGCTTCTATGCTGATGTAAACGGTCGATTTAGGTAGAATACATCCATTATGCATATTTGAGATCAAACTTTTATCTTTGATTAGATGGACAAAGTGAAGATGGATCTAAGTTACCTAAACGAAGGGGATAGATATAGAGATGTCTAACAAATCTCACGTGGATAATTTGCAAACACCTTTTTTTTTTAATTTAAATGAAAGTTCAGCGAAGCTTATTCTTCGAGCTTTAACTTTGAAATTTTAACTATACAAGTGAATGGGCATAGTATCCATGGAACCCCTTGTATCTCACAAAACAGAGGTCAGACTATCCGAAGGTGATACAAAAGAATATTGCGTGAAGGCAACTAGTTTCACCTAATAGAATGTAATTACATTGACCTTAAATCCATAAGGTGTCCTGCTGTAACTGAAAATCGAATCTTCGCTCCGCCTCAAAAAGCAAAAGGCCCATTCAACCAAGCTAACGGAAATGGGAGTACACAATTTGAGTGTTTAAATGCAAACGGGAGGTGAGGGGAGTTTTAAGAATCATAATTTATATGTGTTATTATTATTTTTTTAATTCGACATGCTTTATATAAAAAGTCAATGAGATTAGTACATGCAAAAATATATTTTTAAAAAACTATTTGATTCTCCTTATGCTTCTCAATTTTAAAGCTTATTCAAGAAAAAAACCAAAAGTTTATTCTATCGAATAAATAGCTATATATTTCTCTTACAATTGTAAAGTGGGAATACAGTGAAGTGAAATGGTAGAGTGAATACACTGATAGGGGTCGCACATGAAAGCATTTCGCTATACTTTGGTTGAAATTTTCACTTTTCGGGTCACCTTAAAACGATAAGGGCAACGTAGTGATGCCCATGAGCATCAGCCCATGTGGGTGACCAAAAGTTCAACAAAATCTTATTTTATTATATTTTCTATCTCATGGTGATTATAAAAAATATTTTTTAATGATTTTCGCTTTGCGCCATTTGTAAACGTGGTCCAAGTAGCTATTTTATTCCATTTACATTTTAAAACCCATACAAACTCGGTAATGAAAAAACTTTCTTTCATGTGTGCTAAAAAAAAAAGCGCACTTCAGAGGATTTTATTTTTTTCTGTTTCTCAATACCGTAGCAATTATTCTTAAACCTATTAAATTTTTCACCGTAGCATTGGTTCTTAAACCTATTTAATTTTTCCTTGTCTTTATTAGAAGAGAGATTGGTTTAAATTCTAATGACAAAAAGTTGAATAGAAATACCCTCTTGAGTTGTGCTAAACCTATAGTAGACTTTGAAGAGCCTCTACTACTGAACCAAAACTTGTATAAATGTTTGGCACAAAAAGATGAAATTTTATGTACAATCGCTATGATAGTGCATTTGAAGTTTGAAATAAACTCAAATCAAAAGTTTGATGCCACAAAGTGAAGCATTTTTGTGCGATTTTGAGACTATGACCGGAGGGGTTTCAACAATGCCCTAGATGAAGTGACAACTTGCTTTGATACAAATTGTTGGACTTCGATGTCTGCGGAAGCATAGAAACAACACAAAGGGAGGAGGAGGATGAGGAGGAGGAGAAGAAGAAGAATGAGAACAAAGTTCAAGATACTAAGGTTGAGAACATGGTTCAAGACATTAAGGTTGCAAACAAGGTTCAAGAAACCATGTGAGGTTGATGGCATCCTTTCAAGGCTACCTAGGGATTTTAAGAGCTAATCACCGAGGCTAGAGGAATACAAGAGCATATCATTGAGGACAATGATCAACCATGAGGGGAAGCATGTAACAAAGTGATAGGTAGGAGATGGTTGAACCACACCCTTGATAGGCAAGAGATGGTTGAAGTACTACATCATAAGAGGGAGGATTCATAAGTAATCATCAACCATGATTTTTGGGGCAAGTGGTTAGTCTATCACACTCCTAGCCAAGAGGTTGTGAGCTCAAATCCCCTAGAGATATAATAGGTTGTATGTCGCATAGAGGTGGATAGAGGATGTGTATGTGTGTGTGAGAGAGAGAGAGGAGCCTCACCCCATAATTGAACTATGAGAAAATTATTTTTACAATGATATATACTATGTATAGGGGGAAAAGCCACATAGCCCTTATCCTCCTCAATATTTTTACTATCTTAGGTGCACCGTAAGCATTGCAACCATTCTAGATATCAAACGGGGTGGAAAATATTCATAATCACATGACTTGATGGCTTTATTTGTCAAGGATGCTTTGGATAAGCTTGTCACTTCATATCAAATAGGAAATGATGGTCATGAGGCTTTCCTTAAAGGATACGTAAAGAGTAGGGACATTAACGGAAATGATTCAACGAAAAAAAAAAAGATAAAGGTTAAGGAATTGCAAGGGCAATTGATTTTTGTAGATGTACTTTAGTTGAATAGGTCACTTGCCCAAATTACTCTTAGGTTTATTCTTGATTCTTGTTGCTCATTTCTACTCTTTGTGTGAAAAGAAAAAAGATTTATCATTCAAAGATTTGGCTTCTATGCTGATGTAAACGGTCGATTTAGGTAGAATACATCCATTATGCATATTTGAGATCAAACTTTTATCTTTGATTAGATGGACAAAGTGAAGATGGATCTAAGTTACCTAGACGAAGGGGATAGATATAAAGATGTCTAACAAATCTCACATGGATAATTTGCGTATGCTTTTTTTTATGATTTAAATGAAAGTTCAGCGAAATTTATTCCCTCGAGCTTTAACTTTGAAATTCTAATTGTACAAGTAAATGGGCATAGTATCCATGGAATCTCTTGTATCCCACAAAGCAGAAGTTAGACTCTCCAAAGATGATACAAAAGAATATTGCCCGAAGGCAACTAATTTCAACTGAATACAATGTAGTTACACTGGCCTTAAATCCATAAAGTGTCATGCTATAACTGAAAATCGAATCTTTGCCTCCGCCTCAAAAAACAAAAGGACCATTCAACCAAGCTAATGGAAATGGGAGTACACAATTTCATGAAGTACACAATTTGAGTGTTTAAATGCAAACGGGAGGTGAGGGGAGTTTTAAGAATCATAACTTATATGTTTTTTATTATTTTTTTAATTCGACATGCTTTATATAAAAAATCAACGAGATTAGTACATACAAAAATATATTTTTAAAAAATTATTTGATTCTCTTATGCTTCTCATTTTTAAAGCTCATTCAAGAAAAAAACCAAAAGTTTATTCTATCGAATAAATAGCTATATATTTCTCTTTGCAAGTAAAGTGGGAATAGAGTGAAATGGTAGAGTGCAATGGAAGCTTGAGGTCTCATTAATGAAGTTAATAGAGGTGTAGATATATGATGCATGTGGCTTGCTTTGCATGTGTGTCATTATGTTCATCTCTTTAGCCACCTGAAATTTATTCATGGAGTCTCCATGTGCACCTAAGTTTGGTGACCCAAAGTCTATCTCCAGCCACTCGAAATCCGACCACCGGACATTCATGTGTTTGTGGAACATTTTTCGGATGACCCAAAAAATGATCTCCGATCATCCGAAAACATGTCCATGTGCTACCCATGTGCTACCCTTATAAGTGAGTGTTCTAATTTCTGATCGAATCTGAAAAAAACTTGCATATTTTGTATAAACATGTCGCGAGATATCTATTTTTTTTCTTTTGTGAAGGACGTTTCACGCGGCAGGAATCAGGATGCAGATTTTGGGGAAGGTTCAAGGGACTACGGACTCCGGAGGCCCGAGGGAGTCTAAAGTCAACGACTGAAAGCAATGACAGATATGTCAGGACTCGGAATGCAAAGATGTATTTTCATCAGCCCTCCCTCTACATGTCATGAAATCATGAAAGACAGAACAACTCTGGCAGCGTAATGCCTTCAAAACGGCAAACTTCATATACATAGTATTCTTTACACTGCTTCTGTCCATCCAAAGGATAGTACTTCCACTGATACACAGTATTCCTTACACTGTTTGTGTCAGTCCAAAAGGATAGTACTTCCAGTGATACACAGTATAGTTTTCTTGGCACAGTTTCTGGCAGTGACTTTCCTTTAGGCAACATGTATATTGTTCATGTGGGATAAAGTTAATTGCCTTCCAAAAAGAAAAGACAACGAGTGAAAGCAGATGGTAGCGGGAGAAGTTTTGGTCAAAGCCGTGATCGCCATCCTCTTGAATTCGATGAATTAAGCCTGATCGTTCACTGATATCCGGTGACTACGATACCATGGCTTCATGCGCAAGCGTACGCAGCTTAACATTACGTATTATCTCTCCTATCTTCATAACGATTTTCTTCTCTGGCCTTCCGCTGTCCATGGCAGCAGCAGAAGACGGTGCTTCTTTCGCTTCGAGGAACGGTAAAGTGCTCAAAGTACTTGTTCCAGCAAAGGGACTTTTCAACGAGTTCATAGTATGCGATAACCACACCAGCTCCCCTGTAGTAGACGGATTCTGCAAGGCTGTCTTCATCCACGCCCTCTCCATCCTCTCACCGAAGCCCAGCTGGACGGATATCGCCTATGAATGCTACCATATCGATGATAGTAGCACGGATGTCGGTTGTACAGACGTCAATAGCACAGCTGAAAACCAACAGGACTATACGGGATTGGTTCGGAAATTGAAAGAAAGGGAGGTTTGTATGCTGATTTCCTTTGCAGGAAAAGACATCAACATATGCTGTCATATGCTGTGCATTTGTCCTGGTGTTTAACATGATTATTTAGCTAACAACTTCGTTTTGTGCAGGATGTCGATGCAGTCATCGGGGATATAACTATATCTTCAGAACGTTTTGAGTTTGGAAGCTTCACTCAGACATATATAGACTCGGGAATCGTCATAGTCACACTCGATGGTGAACTTTCTGGAAGATGGTTTGGATTATTTTTTGAACCTCTTGCTCATGGAACTTGGTTCATACTGGTTGGATCGATACTCGCAGCAGGCTTTACATTATGGCTCCTTGAGGACAACAGCAGAATGCAGCAGCATTCCTATCAATCGGCAACATCAAGATTCATACATTTTAGCAGAACATTTTGGTAGATCCACAGCCTTTTTGCAGAAATTTTGTTGCGCCCTGATAGATCAGTTTTTTTTGTTCAAAAGATGCACAATGCGGAGTACTAGGCTTGCTTTATGCAAAAACCTGATTCAGTCGTTTGAGCTCGGCAGAAAAAGGATGTTCTGATGCAATACACAAAGTAAAGTGAAGACCTCAGAACTAGCTAAACTTTTTTTGTAGAATCTTCATCGGTTGTATGGGCTTCCTTTAGACATAGTTTGCGATAGAAATAGAAAGTTCATTTGTCACTTTCAGAGAGCAATCTTCAAAATTAGGCATGAAACTTAGCCTAGCATGCTTGGTTATCTTCAAAAGGATGGGCAAAGGAATGGATTGAACAAATGCTAGAGGAACTGCTTCATGCATATGTAAGTGAAAGGTATATTAATTAGGAAGAGTATCTACCTATTGTAGAGTTTGCATAGAAGAGTGCCAAGCACTCTTCTATAGGATAGTCAATTCATGTTGATATATGGGTTTTAGCCAAGGGCTCCTTAATACACTAAATTGTAGCATCAAGGAGTCCAAGCTTCAAAGGGTTTCTTAGAAAACATGAGTGATATGCTTAGACTAGCTAAGGAGAACACTAGGAAAGATCTGGACAGAGTCAGAGCCTATGCTGATCCTCAAAGAAGAGACATAAACTATGAAGAGGGACAACAAGTATATCTTAAAATATGAGCTAGATCTCAAACCATGAGATCTGGAGCTTGTCTAAGGTTGTCTCCTAGGTTCTATGGTGCATTCACAATACTTAAGAGAGTAGCAAAGATGGCTTAGGAGCTCCACCTTTCAGAAAGTTATCAAATTCATCCAATCTTTCACGTAGACTGGCTAAAAGGAAAGTTGGGAGAATCTGACAACCACATCTTAGATAATGGGATTATAGAGCCTATCTGAGTCCAATCTATTTCACATGAGCCAATACTATGAACCTGAAAGAAATGGAGTAGAAGTTGCCTACATAAAGAGTGCTTAACCAACTGGAAAGATAAATAGTTCGGAGGATAGCATTACATGAGAGGCGGCAAGTACTATCCAGCGGCAGTTTTCGAACTTTGTTTTGCCTTCCCAAGAGTTTTCTTAAGGAGAAGAATACACAAAAGTAACATGCTTTAAGGGCTTCATGCACAATACGTAGGGGTGACTGGGAGTGACTTTCAAACATCCTTTCCATATGCCTTTCAATGCCATTTTGAGGTAAGGAGAAGGAAATGTTATGAACTAAGGTATATACCTTAATGAGAGAATTAAAGGCTACAAAGCCCTTGAGTCCAGGCCACATTCTATGTATGTGTGGTGGATGGGAAATGATGGGTGGAAATAGTTCCTCCCCAAATCAAAAGCAATCTTATGAGCCATCTCTCTCTCTCTCTCTCTCTCTCTCTCTCTCTCTCTCTCTCTCTCTCTCTCCAGTATCTTTCTGTTTCGCTTCGTTTCTTTGAGGAGATCGAATCTTCAACATGGCATCAAGAGCCTCTTTCTTGGCGTGCCTGTGGGAGGCCGATTAACCCACCCATCACTTCCCTTCTTCTCCTTTTTTGATTGCGCCATGCGTGTTTCAAATCTTTGCTGTTCGCGTGCATTAGATAACTTATCTTGCCTCCTTCCACCTTCTGTGCTTCTGTCAGTCATGTCTAGGCCCCAACCGTCTCCTCCTATAGGCGCCAAATTATGGTAAGCCCAACTGCTGCAAGGCCAGAACGTGTGCCACAGGAACCCATCCTTTCTCTTTCACCCTCTCGTCGATAGTAGCATTCAGAGACCTTCGAAAGCATAGACATCCTCTTGTTTCCTTTTCTCGCCACTTTGGACACGACACTGTGAGCACAAGTAAACTACATGTCCATGTACCGAATCCGCTTGCCGCATTTGACTCAACCCCTTCATAGAGACAAGGGCCCGTTTTCGCAAAGCCTCAAAAAATTCCTCGGCTAATGTGTATGTATCAAAAGATGTTCGGTAGTCGGCCACCTGAATTCTGCCGAACCTCATTTATCATAGACATATTTATCTCCGAGATGTACCACAGTGCACTTCTACGAACCTTGTCGCGAGCCCATCTTGCAACACTTGTGCATGAAAAAGTATTCACAAGACAATTGTGGTTCTAGAGAGTATATGACACTGAGCGAATGCAACATTAATGTCGCAGTTCAGTATACGATTGATGATTGTCTACTTGTTGTTGCGACTTCACTCAACTTGTGCAACATTTGAAGACGTTTATCTATAGGAAAGGATTTTTTAAAAATCTATTTTTAATTTTCAAGTATTTGCTTTTTGTTGTAAAGAACTCATATTGCATCTCCACTTTATTTCTTCACACTTTTATCCTTATCGAGACCTTCCTTTCTATCATAGGCTATCTCAAGGTCATGGAACTGCATCTCATGTGAGAGCTATCCTTGACTAAGGATTTTCACATGATTTATAATTCATAAGCCTCGCATTATGGTTCTGTTTCCTCACTATCT